>CM068296.1:43301918-44027563 GCA_034768395.1 Linum lewisii
GCAGGCAGGTTCAACACCTAAGTGAAGTGTTGAATCGAGCACTAGTATGCAGTAAGAAAAAAAAGAAAGAAAAATGGAAATGAAAAGAAAAGAAAAGAAAGAAAAAGAGTTCTCAAATGTAGCCCTTGATCCTAGCCAGAGTTTTGTAAAGTGCGGATCTAGAAGCGGATGAAGTCGAGTTGATAGCCACATCATAATCACTCGCCACTTACGATCCATGTCCCGATTTCAAGTCCTTTTGATTAGAGTTGGTGTTGTCGTGGTCGGTTTTGCTGTGTCCCAATCAACCACTACTTGAAGTGTGCGGAAATTAGTGAGGTTTAGGCTTGTTTGGTTGGTGTTCTTGCATGTGTAGGTTTAGTTTGTTCGTGGAACAGTTTAAGCTAAATTGTGATTGCTTGAATCTCAATGGACCGAACTTGTCATTTGTGAACTTGGATGTTTTCTAATTCATTTGCTTGAGGACAAGCAAAGCTTAGTCGTAGGGGAATTTGATGTGACTTTAATTAGTGCATTTTAAGCTTATGAATGACCTATGAAATGCCCGTGTTTATTCGTGAAATGACATGACTTATATGCTTTTATTGAAGTTTTGTGCAAAGTGTCATTTTGTTGTCCGGTTGCCACTTTGGAGCCAAATTCGTGGGCTATTGGAGTTGCCTCTGTGCATTTTCAGGTTATGGCATCAAAGTACGGATGACAAGGAGCGCATAGGAGCAAACGGGAGGTCATTTGGAGTCCGGACGAGGGAGATATGAGCATTACAAGATCGAGCTTTCTGCAGAGTGCAGGGGTGCACGCCGTGCAGATGTGCACGCCGTGCAGGGGTGCACGCCGTCCACTGTCCCCTGCACTATAAATATTCTTGTTTTTGGCCATTTTGGGATATTCCTTCATCTCTCTTGAACCCCAAACACATACCCACGAACCCTCAACCCTTAGAACACATTTTGGGAGCAATTTGAAGCCATTGGAGCTAGGATTGAAGCCAACAAACCTTGGGAGAAGTGCTTACAAGTGGAGAAGTTAAGATCATCTCAAGGATTCATCCATGGTGTTCTTGGTGACCATTCTTCCTTCTTTTCTCTTTACTCCCTTGGCCATGTGTGGCTGAGTTTCTAGGGTTCATCTTGGATGGGTAGATTAGTTGTGCTATGATAGAGGGATGATTGTATAGAACTTGCCATGATTGATCTTGGTTGTATGAGGATGATTCCTAGACTTGTTCTTAATGCCATTTTATGCCATGTTTGCTTGATTTGGTCCATTCAATGTGATTTGATGCATGAGAGTGCTTGGATTTCATAGATTGTAGGTCTAGGGATTGAAGTGAGTGTGTTCTAAGAGATTAGATCATCTTGTTTCAACCATTTTCACTTGATTTCTCTCTTGGGCATTTTATCGAACACTTGGTGTGCATGTGGATTTTCATTCAATTGAGTTTGAAAAGGCTTTTTGGTGAATCTCTTAGTGTTAGGGCATTGATATGAGAGTGTTGTGCCTAGCCTTGTGGTCATAGAGTCTTAAGAGAGTATCTTGTGTCTTGGCATTTCATCAAACACTTAGAATGCATCCTTTTTCACTTAGCTTGAGAGCGAGAGCCTAAGTTGAGTGGTATTAGGATAGGGATTAGGTGCTACGAGAGTGCATTGAGTCTATAGAAGTGAAATGCATGGTCATCCGAATGCAAACTCTATCTTAATTGGCTTGTTTGTTCAATTAGTCATCTTGAGCATGATGAAACTACCCACCAAGAGAGCCCCCTTTGTCTTTGATTTGAACCACCTTTCTCTCTTGCTTAGTCTTTGTTAGTATTGCATTTCTTTGCCTTTGTTTCTGAATTTCTCAATCAAACCAAACCAATTTCAAATGTCTAGACCGTCTATGAGAAGTGTGAGTATTGGTCTATGAGAGGACCCCGTGGAATACGACCTTGGTAAAATTGCTTTTATCCAGAAGCCGACAGTCTTCATTCCTTCCATCGTCACACTCAAGAAGGATGACCTCTCCAGAGAGCTGTTCGGACCATTCAAGTTCGTTGATCATCTTCCCGACGGACGTACCAAGCTACTACATGCGAACGGGAAGAAATTCACGCTTACCGGAGAAGTCCCGAAGCTGTACTTCATGAACTCCGACGCGAGCGTGAAGGAGTATCTAAGTTGGGATGTCTCCTAATACCGTCCAGGTATCGTCCAGCTCAAGGACGTTAATAAAAGAGGCGCTTCGTGGGAGGCAACCCACGGCTGGAGTCTGTTTTAATTTTAGTTGAACTTGATATTTTAGAGTCGGTTCGGGGGAGCCAAAAGTGTCAGTTTGTTTGGTTTATTATTTTTCGTGTAGAGTCTGTGTGTCATAGAGTCAGTTGCAAGTTGATTGAGGTCGTTTCGATTTTTGTGGATTTAACTGTGATTTTCTGAAGTTGGCCGAATTTGCGAAAATATTTTAAACCCGAACAGTTCAAAATTTTCGGCGAAACCACCCCTGTTTTCGGCGAAACTGATTTTTGAATTTCAAACCCGTTCTTCCTGTTCATTGTTTTCGGTTCGAAAAGTTTTTGTTTTCGGCAAAACCATTTTAACTGATATTTTCGGCGAAATCGTGCTATTATTTTCGGCGAAACCGCCTTCACAAATACGGCAGTCCATTTTAACTATATTTTCGGCTAAACCACCCTCCTATTTTTGCCGAAAATAATTTTGAAAATCACCCAAATCTTCCTTTAAAAAAATCTGGTCCACCCCCTCTCTCATCCTTCACCCATTTTCGTTCAACTCACCGAAACCCCCTTTTATCTCTTTAAAATCACCGACCGCCTTTCACCATTTCAATCCACCGTCGTAACCCGCCGTCGCCGACCGCCGCCGTTCCCTTCCCCTCCTTTTTCCGATCCCAACGAGCCCTAGAACAGCCAAATCGGAGATTTGCAGCTCCAGTTCTCCGAAACCCCAATTTTCATCGTTTTTTCACCGTTTCCTCCCAACCCGTTCATTTTTAGCAGTCATGACTTCAAGGTAAAGTGTACAACTTTTCAATACGAATCTTTTGACATATGGATTGCTGAATTTCGTCGGGGTTGACTTTCGTTTGACTTTTTGGTTTTGCCTCGTTTTGCGTGCCGACTGTTTTCGTGTGAACTAGGTTAACTGAACTTATAGAACTGTTCTAGCATGCTTAGGGAGTTCCGTGCTTAATTGCCATATCATTTGATCATGTGTTGCTATGCATACGATTAATTCCTTGTTATGTTGACTTTTGTGAGAAATGTCGGTTTGACTTTGAATTGCTGTGATCATTTGGCTGTCTGATGTGTTCATTCTCGTTCATATTTTCGTGCTTTCCATATGAGATCATATTTTACCATCATTCTCCAAGTTATGATAGTATTGCCATGATTAGGGTTCGATATGCTTAAATGTTGACTTCCAAACTGTCGGTTTGACTTTTTGAACTCTGATTGTGCTTATCCGACTCTGGCTGTTCCTAAGTATGTATTTTACTGTCTATGATTACCGGTTACTCCGCTTTGCTTACCCCACTTAGTTTCTCTCATGTCTTTGTTAAATCGAGTTTTTCTACTAAGTGTGGGGTAGGGTTTTGGTTGACTAATCTGGTTTCATTCTGGTTCTAGGAACACCACTTATGAGCGCAGGACTAAGGCGCGACTTGATGGCGCCTCGAGCTCAGGAGCTGCCGCTCCCATCACACCTGCTGTTCTGGGTCCACCACCTGCTCTACCCCGCCATGCTGGATATCATCCCACCATCGCCCATCTACCGGATTTCTATTTTGAGTTCTTCCAGAAGATTCAGCACGTTCGGGGAGCTGACGTGCGCCCTCTCTCCATGGAGTCCCTGCACGATCATGATGAGGACTACCACGGAACGTGCATGACGCCTTAGCACGGCTGGTCTCCTCGAGCTGACCACCATCGCTGCCGAGTTCCCAGACATTGCCGTCCAGGAGTTCTGGGCAACCTTTGATCTGGATGAGCACAAGAGGAACACGCCAGAAGGTGATCACCTTCTATCTTGGTGGGGTGTACAGGCAGCTCACCTACGATGAGTTTGCTGCTCATCTCGGCATCCCCTATGAGCACTATCACGATCATCACCTCGGTTGGGGAGAAGATGATGATGACGAGGAGTACAACGCGCTTTGGAGCCACATGACAGGCGTACCTGGCGATCGCCTCGGGGAGAGCAACTCAGTTAAGTCTCTCTCTCACCCGCTCTATAAATTTATTCATATGGTTTGGCGGAGGTCACTTTTATATGTTCGAGACAAGGATCGCCACCATATACTCAAGGAGGAGCTCATGCTTCTCCGAGCCATCCGAGAGAGCTACCCTCTCCACCCCGGTTGGGTACTGGCTCGCATCTTCCGCCAGAAGACCAAGAGGAAGACGCCACCCCGCAAACTCTTGAGAGGCAACTTCATAGGACAGCTCATCCTCTCCTTCGGCATCGGCCATGAGTATGGCCCGCACATTCCACGACATCCAGTTCGAACCGTTGGAGGAGACTTGGCGGTTGAGTACGACTTAGAACTCGACCTCTGTCCCCATGCAGCAACTGATCCTCCACTCCAGCATGTGGTCGAGTCAGAGGAAGAAGATGATGCTGAGGAGCAGCAGCCGCAGCCGCCGCCTGAGTTTCATGATTATATACCCTCGCCAAACGATCAGGCAGGGTACATCCACCAGTCGCCGCCGCACATCCCCGATCCATATTCGGCGCATACTCAACAGCCGCAACACCACCCCGCGGATGTTGGAGAGTTATACGAGCGACTGCAGGAGTGGCGAATCACCGACAACGCCACTCAAGAGGCGCGATGGACTATTATGCAGCAACATATGTGCCGCGCCGACCGGCGATATGAGGCACAGATGGCGTGGCAACGCCAGCTAGGCGAATTTCTCCACTTTCCACCTCCCGGCTAACCGGACCAGCAGTGATCGGGTTGTATTCCTTTTCTGGTGTCTTCTTTTTATTTATTCTTTTCGGATTTCGGTCCAACTTTTTTCTGTGTGGATCCGGGACACTTGTCCCGGTTTCCTTTTTATGTTTCATTTGTTTTTGTTTTGTAGGCAATCGGTAGACTCCCTTTGCTTCAGGTTCTGTTAAACTTCCCTCCGCTCTCAGGATCCGTGCTTACCCTCTGAAATCAACCATCCTCATCCAGGTTCTTACATTCCACTCTGAACTATAAATTAGTCATGTGAGGACACAGTCCGATTTAAGTGTGGGGTAGGATGCTAGAGAACTTTGCATGAACTTGATTGCCCTTGATTGTGTTTTATGTGTGCCTCGTGATTCCATTCCAGCCTCTCTAGCATTAGAATGGCTCAGTTCTTGATTTTTGATGTTAAGTTGTTGTTCAAACTTTCATAATGACGCTTAGACTGCTTAACTTAGAACTTGAGAACCAACTTGTATGCTTTGATGCTAAATTGCCTGGTCAGAACAAAATTTTAAAATCACACTTGTAGTTTGTAGCCTTGATTGCATGAAAATGACCGAATCCGACTAGCAAACCAACTGTGAGCTTTTGATCCATTGCACGTAACTTGCAATTTTAATTCTTTCTAAGTGGTTTTCTGTTTACTTGAATGAGTTAGAATTTACATGAGACCTACTCGAGACCACACGATGACACGAGTTCTAGAAGGATAGGGGCACCTAGATTCAGCTACTAAGCCAGATAGCCTACCAAACGATAAAATCCACTAGGTTTAGACCCTTGAGCTTGGCCTGTTATTTCGGTTCGATAATACATCACAGCCATTTCCCATTTCTTTCATTCCCCGTTGATCCCCTGTGGTTGTAGTTCTAGATTGACCTACCGGAAGTCGGTTTGTGGTAACCTGCCTATAGCCATTAAACAGGTGGTCTTAGCTAATATGTCCAGACGTGTAAACCCCTCTAGCAACTAAAACAAAAATCGGCACAAAAGAAAAAAAAGTAAAGAAAGAAAAAGAGAAAAATTTTCGAAAAAGAAAATGATTAAGAAAAGAAAATCAGAAAAAGTTCAAAGTGTAGTTCAATAAAACGTTCTTCTCCCTACAAATGGAAGAACGAAGTCAAAAGAAAGTAAAGAAAAAAAAATCGTGTAAAGAAAAAGAATAAGTGCTAGGTTGCTGGAGGGTATCATAAGACGAGCGTTCATTATTCCACCCGTGTTTGGTTAGACGGTAGGAAGCCATAGATTAGATTCGAGGGAAGGTAGTCGAAAGCTGCACCGCACCAAAGCCATCATCATTCATCCCCATCATCCATCTCATTATAAACCCGAGTAGTGTAGATTTCATTACGGTCCTAGCAGGGAAGTCCTTCTTGACTAGATACTCATGTTGTCACAGTGGTGGAGATGTGGTCGAAATGCAAACCTATGACAGAATTCGGTAACAGAAAATGATCGAGAGCAGAAACACGTCCCTAAACACAGAGAGTGAGAGTTCCCATTGTACTATATACATCCTGTGTGAGGAGTCTGGTCGGTCAGGTCAAATTCGTGCATGATTGATTGCTAATTACTTGTCGTGTGCAGTTTATTAGTGAGACCAGGTAGTTTGGCTGATCTGTATGCATGTTAGGTTTCTTGTTCTAGGATCGAGCTGTCTAATAATTCATTGTGTTTGATTGAGCTCCAATTTAATCGATCTTATCATTTGTGAACATGAGCATTTCTATTCAGTTTGCTTGAGGACAAGCAAAAGCTTAAGTGTGGGGTATTTGATGACACTCGATTTGACGTGATTATCAGCCTCATTTAAGCGACATTTCTTTCCTTAAGACATGGTTTTTAGGGTAGAATAACGAATATTCAATCGATTTCCCTATCTCGTGCCATTTGTGTTACCTTGGCCCGTTTCGGGTCTATTTGATGGTTTTCTAGTGTTTTTGTGTTAGCACAGGTTTTTGCCGTCAAATAAAGTAGCCAAGGACGTGTCTAAGGCGTTGGAACCTCGAGGAATCGAACCGGAATTGATCCAAGGAGTCGATCAAGTCAAACCAAAAATCTGCCCATTCACACTTGCACATTCGGCGAAAATAGGCTTATATATTCGGCGAAAATATTAGTGCATTCAGACTGGTGCCAAGTGAAGGACATCTTCGGCGAAAACATTGTACTCTTCGGACCGAAAATACAAGGAGAGAAAGCACTCCCGAACACAAAGGAATTTTCGCCGAAATTCTTAAGGAATTTTCGGCGAAAATAATACACTATTCCGGATCAGTTAGGGTTAAGTATAAATACTTAACCTGGCGGCCCAAAAGGAGGGAGGCATTCAATACAATCATAATTCGCAAAACACAACTTTTCGAATCAGAATCCTCTCAAGTTCTGGAGCGAAGAGTTGGAGTTCGAAGAGCCGGATAGAGATCGTGACGCCATCCCTTCCACCTCTACGAACCGGAGCTAGGAGTGTAGATTACCGAAGATCGGAGTCTGTTAGAGTCGTATGAATTAGGTTTTTCAGATTCTTTTCTGTTCTTCCTTTGAATGATGAACTCTTCCCTTGTCTTTGTTTCTTTTGTAATGATCATGAGTAGCTAAACCCTTTAGAGCTTAGACTAGATGAACCCTAAGTGACCCAGGGCTTTAAAGCGGTCACGGATCGGCGGTGATTAGATTCGAAATTCAATCAGTTCTTTTTCATGTTTGATTCGTTCTTCATTGTTCATGTTTCTTGTCTGGATTGATCACCTAGATTAGATTCTGGTTAAGCTAAGGATAGAAGCGAACGCTCGCCTTACTTTAGAACATCGAATTGAACAATTAACCTTATAATTGGAGTGTGCCTTTCGTAGGAACCGGTTAGGGTTAATTCACTACAAGAGTAACTCATTAATCACTAGTAATCACACCAATTAATTAAGTCGTTGCGAGAGGCGACCGTACCCGGGGGCTAGTTAATCTTGGTAGTTAGAACGGATAGAGCGAACGTTCGCCGGTCTTAAACCTAAGGGTAAGGAGTTATGGTGGTGTCTTAGTAATTGATTGAATGAGAATCGAAATCCGCTGATCTGTTGATTGCCAATGCTCTGGGGAACGAAGGGGGATTCAAAGTCTAAGTTCGTCTGTCATCCTTGTTTTCAAACCCTAATTCCCAATCTGCTTTAGTTTAATCTTTTTAATTTTTCTGCATTTCTTAGAAGTAGAAGTCGTGGAACTCACACCACGCACAACGTGTTTTCCTTCGAGTATTTTGCTAGTTCTGAAGTAACCAATCATAGAAAGCCCTCGAAATACGATCTGCTATACGCTTTTTCTTAGCTTTAGTAGTTTTTATTTGGTTGAAACGTCCGAACAACGACCGGGCGGTTCACCAATGATGATGGTGAGTTGTAGTATGATGTGTTCTATATTGTATTTTGATGTTGGATTGTTATGAATATTGATTGATATTGTTGGGGTGATGCATGATGGGAATAAAGGTTGAGGGAAATGATTTGATCACTTAGAACTACTGTACCAGGATGTTAAACACGGAATAGACTAGGAATGGCCCCGCTGTGAATTATGCTTGTGGAGTGTTGGGACAACTCCTTGAGGCATAGTTCGGCGCATAGTTAAGCCTAGTGGGTTCACTCAGCTTCATTAGGAAACTGATTCCTCCTCTTCCCCTTTTTTTCAGGTTCTCGTGGTTAGTGTGAGTGGTGCTAAAGTTCAGGTGTAACAGTCGGGTGTCGAGTGATAGTCTGTTGTTGGCGTTTAGGTGGTGGCAGGAAGCATGGAGAGGATCTTCGAAGGCTTGGACCAGGAGTTGACCATCTTTTATTTAAGTTAACTATTTTGGGTTGGGTTATTTTGTATCAAGTTTAATTATGAATTTTGGGATTGTAAATGAATCATGGTTTTGAACAGTACCTTTGTAATCAAATTTTGGGTTTGAATAATGGAGGTGCTTTCGATTTACTCATGATTTATGTTATTTAATTCAATTTGAAGTTGTAATTTCTCGTTTTATGTTTTAAGTCAAACCGTGACACCTGATTTCCAGTCTAACCATGGGTTCAACCCTGGGTGATTCGGGACGGATGTTACACAAATTAATGAAGACTTTGATTAGAGAACTTTCTCGAGGCCTAAATACTTAGCAAATAGGGGAATATGGTCCAGGCAGTGGAAAGATTGGTGGAAGACCTCAACCAATCACCACCTGTGCAAGTTTGCCAATGAAATATAATCATTTGAAAGCCATTTGAGAACTCTAGTCTGAACCTTTTTTTTTCTTAAACAAGCTAGAGAGACCAGGAAAGTAAAGATAGACCACATTCTCTCAAAAATTTTGAACTAAGCGAGTTATCTATCCTCAAAACTTTTAAAATTTGGCTCCTCAAGTATTAGGAAACAAGAGACGTCGCGGGGGTGCAACATAAACATGGATATTTGAACAACCTACTACCAGGCTTGATATCACACCAAATCTACCAAGAGATAAAAAACTTGACTTGAACAACAGAATTTAAAGAAGCAAGATGAGTCAAAGACTTTCAGAAACAAGCACCACTAAGCTCAACCAACCCAAGGCCTACTAAAAAAATGTGGTTTCAAAAACCGAAAAGTAGTGAATGAGCAATAAAAAGTATGCATTCACAGTCTAGAAAACATCCTAAAAATCATCATATCAAACTCCCCTATGACTAGTACGTGCATTGTCCTCAATGGACGGAATTTAAGAACGAGTATACTGGAAATTGGAGATTAGAGGCAAGAGTGGTAGTTCTAGAGCTAGAGTCTGACAACCACAATAAATAAACAACCATAGAAAGCCACATGAAGGATAAAAATCATTAGTGATGAGTGATTCTTAAGTGCACGCCAAACATTATTTGAAAAGATAAAAGAACACAATAACCAAAAGGAGATGATGATGCTGCAGAATAGCGGTCAATCAAATAACTAACCTACCGAAGTAGACTAGATTGTATTCCACGGGCCTTCTAATGATCGACTACTCAAATAAGCTGGCAAATTACTCAGATTAAACACTTCGTGCGTGGTGTGAGTTCCACAACTTCTAATTCGAAGAAATGCAGAGAAATTAAAAATTGAAACTAAAAACAGATTGGAAATTAGGGTTGAAAACAGAGATGACAGACGAACTTAGACTTCGAATCCCCCTTCGTTCACCAGAGCATAGGCAATCAACAGATCAGCAGATTTCAATTCTCATTCAATCAATTTCTAAGACACCACCATAACTCCTAACCCTTAGGTTTAAGACCGGCAAACGTTTGCTCTATCCGTTCTAGCTACCAAGATTAATTAGCCGTCCGAGTACGGTCGCCTCTCGCAACGACTTAACTTAACTGGTGGAATTACTAACGATTTATGAGTTACTCTTGCAATGGATTAACCCTAATCGGTTCCTACGAAAGGCACACACCAATTATAAGGTTAATTGTTCAATTTGATGTTTTAAAGTAAGGCAAGCGTTCGCTTCTATCCTTAGCTTAACAAGAATCTAATCTAGGTGATCAATCCAGACAAGAAACATGAACAATGAAGAAGAAATCAAACATGAAAGAGTAACTGATTGAACTTTGAATCTAATAACCGCCGATCCGTGACCGCTTTAAAGCCCTGGGTCACTTAGGGTTCATCTAGTCTAAGCTCTAAGAGTTTAGCTACTCATGTTTATCACAAAAGAATCAAAGACAAAGATAGAGTTCATCATACAAAGGAAGAACAGAAAAGTATCTGAAAAACCTAATTAAGACGACTCCGGCAGAACTTCGATCTTCTGGTAGACTGCAATCCTAGCTCCGAGTCTTTGAGATGGAAGAGATGGTGTCACGATCTCTTTCCGGCTCTTCGAACTCTAAACTCTCCTTCAGAACTTGAGATAATTTCGGTATTAGTTGGTAATTATGATTCTGAAAAGTATGTTCGATTTTGGGCCGCCGGTTAAGTATTTATACTTAACCCTAATACCGCCGGATTTTAACTGAGATTTTTGGCGAAAATATGAAGGAATTTTCACCGAAAATTCCTTTATAAAGTGGGTTGTCCGCCGGCTGAATTCTCCTGTGTTTTTCGGACCAATGGTACTCGGCGAAAACTTGATGTTTTCGCCGAAAACTTTCCTTGGTTGAGCTCAGTCGGTTTGTTCACATATTTTCGCCGAAAACCTTAGGTGTTTCTGCCAAAAATTCCTTTGTAAAACGGGGCAGGATTTGGTTTGACTTGGTTGGCTCCTTGGATCGATTCTAGTGC
This sequence comes from Linum lewisii, assembly GCA_034768395.1. Classification (NCBI taxonomy): domain Eukaryota; kingdom Viridiplantae; phylum Streptophyta; class Magnoliopsida; order Malpighiales; family Linaceae; genus Linum; species Linum lewisii. The sequence continues at coordinate 43,313,148 of CM068296.1, forward strand.
GATTCCTCAAGGTTCCAACGCCTTAGACACGTCCTTGGCTACTTATTTGACGGCAAAAAACATGTGCTAACATAGAAACACTAGAAAACCATCAAATAGACCCGAAACGGGCCAAGGTAACACAAATGGCACGAGATAGGGCAATTGATATAATATTTGTTATTCTACCCTAAAAACCATGTCTTAAGCAAGGAAATGTCGCTTAAATGAGGCTGATAATCACGTCAAATCGAGTGTCATCAAAATACCCCACACTTAAGCTTTTGCTTGTCCTCAAGCAAACTGAATAGAAACGCTCATGTTCACAAATGATAAGATCGATTAAATTGGAGCTCAATCAAACACAATGAATTATTAGACAGATAGATCCTAGAACAAGAAACCTAACATGCATACAGATCAACCAAACAACCTGGTCTCACTAATAAACTGCACACGACAAGTAATCGTAACCAATTATGTACGAATTTGACCTGACCGACCAGACTCCTCACACAGGGAAAATTTAGTACAATGGAAACTCTCACTCTCTGTGTTTAAGGACGTGTTTCTGCTCTCAATCATTTTCTGTTACTGAATTCTGTCATAAGTTTGCAATTCGACCACATCTCCACCACTGTGACAACACGAGTAACCAGTCAAGAAGGACTTCCCTGCTAGGACTGTAACGAATTCTACACTACAAGGTCTTATGATGAGATGGATGATGGGAATGTATGATGATGGCTTTGGTGCGGTGTAGCTTTCGACTAACTTCCCTCGAATCTAGCCTATGGCTTCCTACCGTCTAACCAGGCATGGGTGGAATAATGAACGCTCGTCCTATGATACCTGATGACACTCAATTTGACCAACATTTCCTTGCTTAAGACATGGTTTTTAGGGTAGAATAACGAATATTCAATCAATTGCCCTATCTCGTGCCATTTGTGTTACCTTGGCCCGTTTCGGGTCTATTTGATGGTTTTCTAGTGTTTTTATGATAGCACAGGTTTTTGCCATCAAATAAAGTAGCCAAGGACGTGTCTAAGGCATGGGAACATCGAGGAATCGCACCGGAATCGATCCAAGGAGCCAACCAAGTCAAACAAATTCTTGCCCGGTTTACAAGGAATTTTCGCCGAAAATCCCTTAGTATTTTCGGCGAAAATACAAGCACAAATCCACTAATGTCAACTGAAGGATATTTTCGGCGAAAACTTGGACCGAAAATTACAGAGAAATCAGCCGGCGGTCACCCACTTTTGTAAAGGAATTTTTGGCAAAAATTCCCTAATATTTTCGCTGAAAACCCTAGTTAAAATTCGGCGGTTTAGGGTTAAGTATAAATACTTAACCGGTAGCCCATACTTAACAGACCATATCAGAATACACTTTTCATAATCAGAATTCAAGGATTCTCTGAGAGTTCTGAAGGAGAGTTTAGAGTTCGAAGAGCCGGAAAGAGATCGTGACGCCATCCCTTCCATCTCGATGACTCGGAGCTAGGATTGTAGTTTACCGGAAGATCGAAGTTCTGCCGGAGTCATCTTAATTAGGTTTTTCATATACTTTTATGTTCTTCCTTTGGATGATGAACTCTTTCTTTATCTTTGATTCTTTTGTGATGAATATGAGTAGCTAAACTCTTAGAGCTTAGACTAGATGAACCCTAAGTGACCTAGGGCTTTAAAGTGGTCACGGATCGGCGGTGATTAGATTCAAAGTTCAATCAGTTTGTCTTTCATGATTGGTTTGTTCTTCATTGATCATGTTTCTTGTCTGGATTGATCACCTAGATTAGATTCTGGTTAAGCTAAGGATAGAAGCGAACGCTCGCCTTACTTTAAAACATTAAACTGAACAATTAACCTTATAATTGGAGTGTGCCTTTCGCAGGAACCGATTAGGGTTAATCCACTGCAAGAGTAACTCATAAATCGTTAGTAATTCCACCAGTTAAGTTAAGTCGTTGCGAGAGGCGACCGTACCCGGGCGACTAATTAATCTTGGTAGCTAGATCGGATAGAGCGAATGTTCGCCGGTCTTAAACCTAAGGGTTAGGAGTTATGGTGGTGTCTTAGAAATTGATTGAATTAGAATTGAAATCCGCTGATCTGTTGATTGCCTTGCTCTGGTGAACGAAGGGGGATTCGAATTCTAAGTTCGTCTGTCATCTCTGTTTTCAACCCTAATCTCCAATCTGTCTTTAGTTTCAATTTTTAATTTCTCTGCATTTCTTAGAATTAGAAGTCGTGGAACTCACACCACGCACGAAGTGTTTAATATGAGTAATTTGCTAGCTTATTTGAGTAGTCAATCATTCGAAGACCCGTGGAATACGATTTACCCTAGCTTTTGTTAGCTTTATTAGTTATTTGTTTGAACACACGCACAACGATTGCGCTCATCAAATTGGCGCCGCTGCCGGGGACTTCTTTTGATTGGTTGAAAGAAGAACTGGCAATTTATTCTTCTATTTTCCATCTTTCACTTTTCCACCCACTTTGATTTTACACTGGTTTTTGTTTGTTTTTGTTATTTGTAGGTTGTTGACAGGTGTATGCATCGCCGCCCTTGGACTCGCTCCCAAACCGACAAGGCTAAGAGTATAGAGAGACCAAGCAGTTCTGCTCCACCTCGGCAATCACAGATTCCAAGGAGAAGCAGAATCAATCCACCTCCATCCATCACTCCGATTAAGATTGAGGAACTGAAGGAGAGTCCCTCGTCTTCACCTTTACCGTCACCTACATCTGTTTCATACACCGAGTCACTTTCACCTCCTCCATCTCCTACCATGACTGATCAATTACCACAACCACCACCAGGCAGAAATCCACCACCGCCGCCTGCACAGAAGAGTCTAGCTGATTACAACAAGCCAAGCGCGACTAGCATTCGATCTGCCATTGTCGTGCCGCGCATTGAAGGAGATCCTGACTATGAGATCAAGATTCCATTCTTGACTATGATCTCTAGGGATCTACAGTTTGAAGGTAGGCCACTAGACAATCCGTGCACACATCTAGCGGATTTCCTTGATCTCTGCAGCACTTTCAAGAACGGAAACCTCGACAAGAACACTCTTTGCTTGAGAGCTTTCCCGTTCTCTCTGAAAGGCAAAACTAAGAGGTGGCTTACTGGCAAACCACCTGGATATTACACTGATTGGGATACTCTGGCTCAGGACTTCGTTGAAGAATACTTCCCTCCTGCCAGAACAACAGCCATCAAAGACAGCATCGCTAGATTCTCCCAAAAAGAAGGCGAAAGCTTGTATGATACTTGGAATCGATTCCAAGAACTTCTCTACAATTGTCCTCATCACGGATTCGAGCAGAGGTAGTTAGCCGAAATCTTTGCTTGAGGTCTTCGAGAAGAATCTACCAAGTGGGTCAATTCTCTGGCTGAAGGGGATTGCACTACACTCACACCCGAAGTTGCTCTTCTTCATTTTGCAAACTGTGCTTCCAAGTCGAGGAACTGGGAACGACAATCAGAAGGATCAAGGAGCAAGCTCGATCTCGAAGCTACTATCAAGGCAGAGGTAGAGAAGCATCTGAAGAAGTCTTCTACACCCATCAAACCGCTAGCAGCTTCTGTCTATGTTGCCGATTGCGAATGGTGTGGAGCTTGTGCGCATAATGGAGGCCGATGTCAGAATTTTGGTAAGACAGAAGTCTGGTCCGCCGAAGAGGTAAATTTCGTTCAAAAAGGCTTCGTTAATAATCAAAATGGTTATGCTGGCTACCGCAACTTCAGGCAGCAAGGGAACTATCAAGACAGACCTCCCTACAATGCTGGCGCCAACCATAACCAGAACTAGAATAACCGCCCAGCTGGTCCAGCTCAGGATCAGAAGTCTAACCATCCACCGGGAGGTGTCTATCAGCCGCCACACCGTAATCTGGGTAACTATGGAACTGCTCCTGGCAATCGCCAGAATCAATATTTGAATAACACCTATCCAGGGCAGCAGCATCAGAGAGAAAAACAATGTCAGTGACCTGGACAAGAAGCTTAGCCAGATCATCACCAGACTCGACGATCATGACAGTCAGTTTAAAGCTCAAGCTCTTCTCAATCAAGAACAGATAGCAGCCGGTCAAAGAATTGAGCAGGCTGTGAACAACATCTCGAGCATGCTAGCATCTGGTCGTCCATTTGGCCAACTTCCTAGCCAGACAGAGCCGAATCCGAGAAAGGAACAAGCTAAGATGGTATCTGTTAAAAAGTTTACAAGCTTATCTGCTGACGCTTGTTCTATTTTACGCAGGATCGCTGAAACTCCAGAGAAGAAGGAAGCACTGGAAGTGGCGCCTAAGGAGGATGAACCTCCTCTTGGACCATACTACGTAAGCCTCCGTTTCCAAGAGCATTGCTGCCAAATGCAAGGATCAAAACTGCCATGAAGGGGAATAAAGAAGGATATCCTGATGCTCGTAGCACGAAACCCTCCTCTCCATATCCAGCTAAGTGTTCTGATCCTGGTTCTTTCACTCTACCTCTTGTCATTAATGATGTTGAGATAGAACGTTGTTTGGTTGATCTTGGCGCGTCTGTTAATGTTATGCCTATGAGTCTGTATGAAAAATTGAACCTAGGAGAACTTGAACCGCCTTGCATGCAACTTGTCTTTGCTGATAGATCACTTAAATCCCCTAGGGGAGAGATAAAAGACGTTGTTACTAAATGTGGTCCTTTCACGTTGTTAGCTGACTTTGTTATCATTGATACTAGTAAAGATGATTCTACCATTCTCATAGGACGACCTTTCATGACTACTACTGGAATGCAAATTAACGTTCCAAATGGGTCTTTAACTTTGAGATTCGGTAAAGAAACGATAACATTCTGCCTTAAAGACGGAATGAGATATAATCCTAAGAATGAAGAATTTCATTTTTTAGCTGTTGAAACTGTGGAGTTGACTCTGCTCAACTCCGTTACTGATGTCTCTTCTAGTATGCCTAGATCAATTGCTGTTGCAGGTGCTGGACAGATTACCAAGCAGAAACCAAAATCTGTTCCTCAAAAGCCGCCAAAGAAGAAGGAACTGCAAGCCTCTTCTAAGCCACCGAGAAAAGATCCTAGTAGATCCCGGGGGAAGAACAAGAAGACGAAGACTCAAATGGTCTGGAGACCAATTGTGCCGCCACCTTCTATCGAGTCAACTGCCTCACCAATTCGTTCCGAGCTACCGGCGCCGGAACAAGTATGGAAGGAGAAGCCAAAAGCATCTCCTAAGGAAATACTGACGATCACCGATCCTGGTGATATCAAACCGGAGGTTAAAGAAAAGAAGGAGCCGATCGTTCTCATTCCATCCACTGTCTTCCTTGTGGAAGATGATCCCTTGACAGAACTGTTCGGACCATTCAAGATCACTGAGCACCTTCCCGACGGACGTACTAAGCTTACACACGCTAACGGGAAGAAATTCATGCTCACCGGAGAAGCCCCGAAGCTCTACTTTATGAACTCCGATGTTAGCATTAAGGAGAACCTGAGTTGGGATGTCTCCTAATACCGTCCAGGTATCGTCCAGCTCAAGGACGTTAATCTAGAGCGCTTCGTGGGAGGCAACCCACGGCTGGAGTCAGTTTTTCATTTGTGTCAACCTTAGTGTTTTAGAGTCAGTTCGGGGGAGCCAAAAGTGTCAATTTGTTTGATTTCTTATTTTTCGTGTGTAGTCTGTGTGTTGTAGTGTCAATTGCAAGTCGTTTGAGGTGTTTTCGATTTTGTGGATTTAACTGTGATTTTCTGAAGTTTGCCGTGATTGCGAAAATATTTTCAATCGTAGAGTTCAATATTTTCGGCGAAAATAACCCATGTTTTCAGCGAAAATTCTCTTTGAAATCCCACTGAGTTTTCCAGACGTTTTTAACTAACATTTTCGGCGAAAATGTATTAATGTTTTTGGCGAAAATTATTTTGAAAATCGGCAGTACTTTTTAACTAACATTTTTGGTCTTGCACTTAATTTCGCCGAAAATTCCTTTGAAAATCAACCAAATTTTCGTTTTAAAATCCCAATTCACCCTCTCTCTCCTCACTTCTTCATTTTCAAAACGAAGAAAAAACCTTCCCCTGTTTCAATTTAATCACCGACCGCCGCCCAAGCCAACCGCCACCGTCGCCACCGCCGCCGCCGCTCCCTTCCCCTTCCATTTCCGATCAATCCAAGCCCTAGAACAGCCGAATCAGAGCTCTACCGCTCTAGTTCACCCAAACCCTAAAATCTTCAATTTTTCACTGATTTCTCCTCCTCCGTTCTGTTTTAGCGTCCATGGCTTCAAGGTAAGTTGTAGAACTTTTCATTACGAATCTTTTGACATATTGGATGCTGAATTTCGTCAGGGTTGACTTTCGGTTGACTTTTCGGTTTGCCTCGATTTGCGTGCCAACTGATTTCGTGTGAACTAGATTAGCTGAACTCGTTGGACTGATCTAGCATGATTAGGGAGTATCGTGCTTAATTTTTATATCGTTTGATCTTGTGTTGCTATGCATAGGACTTATTCTTTGTGATGTTGACTTTTGAGAAATGTCGGTTTGACCATGAACTGTTTATGATCAGTTGGCTGCCTTATGTGCTCATTTACGTTCATATTCTTGTGCTTGCCATCTGAGATCATATTTTGCCGTCATTTCCCACTTTGTGATAGTCTTGCCATGATTAGGGTTCAATGTTCGATTCTGTTGACTTTATGAATGTCATTTTGACTTCTGAACTCTGATTTTGATAATTCCATTCTGGCTGTTCCTAAGCATGTATTTTATTGTTTGTGTTTACCGGTTAATCTGCTTTGCTTACCCCCACTCGGTTTTCCTTGTTTTTTTGTGAAATTGAGTTTTTTGACTAAGTGTGGGGTAGGGTTTTAGTTTGACTAATCTGGTTAGTTTTCTTGTTTAGGAACACCACTTATGAGCGCAGGACCAAGCTGAGACTTGACGTCGCCTCGAGCTCCAGAGCCCCCGCTCCCGTCACACCCGCCGTCCAGGGCCCTCCACCAGTATTCCCTGGCCGTGCTGGGTACCATCACACTGTTGCTCGTCTACCCGACTACTATTTCGGGTGCTACCAGAGGCTCGAGCATGTTCCGGGAGCTAATGTTCGACCACTTTCCATGGAGTCTCTCTTCGATCACGCTGAGGACTACCACCGGAACGTGCACGATGCCCTGGTACATGCTGGACTCCTAGAGCTGACCACCATAGCTTCCGACTTCCCAGACGTCGCTCTACAGGAGTTCTGGGTGACTTTTGATCTGGACGAGCACAGGAGGAGGCAGCACAGGTGATATGATCCAACAATGCTGCCCCGATGCCAACCAGTATTCCTACACCTCACTAGGATCCCCTGGCCTAGGCAAGACCCTAGTGCCTTTCAAGAAGCGCATGAATCCAAGGACAGGCCATCCTCGAGTCCTAAAGCCAAGAAGGAAGAGAATCCAAGAACCCTTGGCCCGAAGAGGAGAGCTGTCAAAGACTGAACCTGAGCCGAGGCATGAGAAGACTTGGAGTCCTTGGCCCCGAAGCATAACACTTGGGCTGACCACAGAGAGCTACGTGCAAAGCTACCGGGAGGCCTATCTGAAGCTTAAAGAAGAAGGCCCGAGCGGGAAGAAAGAAGGACCAAGGAGAGAGCAACCACAAGCCCTAAACCAGCAGCCGGGCCGATCAAGGGAGTTTTATGGAGCCGGACATGAAAAACATATCTTTTGGACAAGAAGTCCGGTCACTGAGCCCGCCCGAAGCCAAAGCCCGCATCCGCCACCCGAGTCAAGCCCGGCGTTCAACCGGCCAAGCCCACCGGGCCGCCACACGCGCCCAACCGGCCCGAGCAGCCGTACGCGGCCAGATTAGGGTTTTGACCTAATTTAGGTCTTTTATTCTGCTTTAAAAAACTACAACTATTATTTTATGTTTATTCCTTTTTAGTAGGATTATTTAGGGGTTTTTAGGAGACTATTTAGGAATAGGACTCTTTATTTTATTATTATTTAGGAGTTAGACTTTAGGGAGGAGAGCTTGTTCCCTCCCTATAAATAGAGGTCGCCGGCCTCACTTTGTACTTACAACTTTTATGAAATAAACCCCCTTTGATAGAACTTTGTTCTGAAACCCTTGTTGTATCTGCATGTTGCGATACTGAAGGATCGACTTATCATCAAGAGCATCCATCTCTTGGCGTGGCGTCTTCGACTGGACACTTCTGGTTCCCGGCTGTTATATAGCCGACGGGTCAAAGTACTTTTTCGCCCCGGTTCCTGAAGGTTTCTACCTCGTTGCACGGTGTCCAACTTGCGGTGGTTAGGGTCGTCTACCCACGGTTGCAGCGGTTCACATCAACAGGAAGGTCGTTTCCTTCTATTTGGGCAGGGTGCACAGGACACTCACTTACGATGAGTTTGCAGCTAATCTAGGCATCCCCTACGTGCACTACAATGGTCATTACCTCGGCTGGGAGGACGCTGATGCCGACGGGGAGGAGTACCATGCACTCTGGAGCCACATGCCTGGAGTGCCCGGCGATTGCCTCACTGACGATAATTCAGTTAAGTCTCTCTCTCACCCTCTCTATAAGTACATTCATATGGTTTGGCGTAGATCGCTATTATATGCTCCAGAGAAGGATCGCCACCATATCAGCAAGGAGGAACTTCTGCTTCGTCGTGCCATCCGGGAGAGCTACCCTCTTCATCCCGGATGGGTGCTTGCTCGCATCTTCCGCCAGTAGACCAAGAGGCGAAAGCCACCTCGCTCACTCCTGGGAGGCAACTTCATCGGCCGACTCATCATTTCCTTCGGCCTCAGCAATGAATATGGCCCGAACATCCCACGTCGCAGAGTACGCACCGTTGGAGGCGATTTGGCGGTCGAGTACAACCTCGAGCTGGACCTCAGCCCCCAGGTAGTAGCAGATCCTCCTCCCCAGGACGAGGATGAGTCGGAGGAAGAAGATGATTCTGAAGAGTCTCAGCCTCAGAACGAGCCATAATTTCATGATCATACACCCTCGCCACACCATCAGGCAGGGTATGCACGCCACTTGCCGCCGTCCATTCCAGAGCCATATCAAGCACCTGAATCGCAGCACCACTCGCACCCGGCGGATGTCGGAGAGCTGTATGAGTGACTGCAGGAATGGCGCATCCAGGACAACGCCACTCAAGAGGCGAGATGGACTATTATGCAGCAACATATGCACCGCTCCAACGAGCGGTATGAGGCACATATGGCGTGGCAATGTCAGCTCGGCGATTTCCTCCACTTTCCACCTCTCGATGCGCCTGACGAGCAGTGATCGGGTTGTATCCTCTTTCTTGTCCCTTCTTTTTATTTATTCTTTTTGGATTTCGATCCAACTTTTTTCTGTGTGGATCCGGGGCACTTGTCCCGGTTTCCTTTTTATGTTTCATTTGTTTTTGTTTTGTCGGCAGTAGGGAGATTCCCTTTGCTTCACTTTGGTAGATTCCCTCCACTCCGAGGATCCGTGCTCATCCCCTACGCCAACAATCTCGGTCCATGTTCTTCTACTTCACTCTGAACTCTAATTTTAGTCCTGTGAGGACACAGTACGATTTAAGTGTGGGGTAGGATGCTAGAGAACCTTGCATGAACTTAATTGCCCTTGATTGTGTTTTTGTGTGCCTCGTAATTCCTGTCAAATTTCTCTAGCATTAGAATGGCTCAGTTCTTGATTTTTGATGTTAAGTTGTTGTTCAAACTTTCATAATGATGCTTAGACTGCTTAACTAGAACTTGAGAACCAACGTGTCTACTTTGATGCTAAATTGCCTGGTCAGAACAGAATTTTTAAAATCACACTTGTAGTTTGTAGCCTTGATTGCATGAAAATGACCGAATCCGACTAGCAAACCAACTGTGAGCTTTTGATCCATTGCACGTAACTTGCAATTTCAATTCTTTCTGAGTGATTTTTTGTTTGCTTGAATGAGTTAGAATTTGCATGAGACCTACTCGAGACCACACGATGACACGAGTTCTAGAATGATAGGGGCACCTAGATTCAGCTACTAAGCCAGATAGCCTACCCAACGATAAAATCCATTAGGTTTAAACCCTTGAGATTGGCCTGTTCTTTCGGTTCGATAATACATTACAGCCATTTCCCATTCTTTCATTTCCCGTTGACCCCCTGTGGTTGTAGTTCTAGATTGACCTACCGGAAGTCGGTTTGTGGTAACCTGCCTATAGCCATTAAACAGGCGGTCTTAGCTATTATGTCCAGACGTGTAAACCCCTCTAGCAACTAAAAGAAAGAATCGACACAAAAGAAAATGACCGAATAAGAAGAAAAGAAGTAAGTTTCAAAAAAAAGAGAGAGAAAAAAATCAGAAAAGCCAAAAAGTTTTAAGTTCAATAAACGTTCTTCTCTCTACATATGGAAGAACGAAGTCAAAAGAAAAGTAGAAAAGAAAAAATGTGTTAAACAGAAAATAGAAGTGCTAGGTTGCTTGAGGGTATCTTAGGACGAGCGTTCATATTCCACCCGTGTCTGGTTAGATGGTAGGAAGCCACAAATTAGATTCGAGGGAAGTTTGTCGAAAGCTACACCGCACCAAAGCCATCATCATACATTCCCATCATCCATCTCATCATAAACCCAAGTAGTGTAGAATTCGTTACAGTCCTAGCAGGGAAGTCCTTCTTGACTGGTTACTCGTGTTGTCACAGTGGTGGAGATGTGGTCGAATTGCAAACTTATGACAGAATTCAGTAACAGAAAATGATCGAGAGCAGAAACACGTCCTTAAACACAGAGAGTGAGAGTCCCCCATTTACTAAATATTTCCTGTGTGAGGAGTCTGGTCGGTCAGGTCAAATTCGTGCATAATTGGTTACGAGTACTTGTCGTGTGCAGTTTATTAGTGAGACCAGGTAGTTTGGTTGATCTGTATGCATGTTAGGTTTCTTGATCTAGGATCTATCGGTCTAATAATTCATTGCCTTTGATTGAGCTCCAATTTAATCGATCTTATCATTTGTGAACATGAGCATTTCTATTCAGTTTGCTTGAGGACAAGCAAAAGCTTAAGTGTGGGGTATTTTGATGACACTCGATTTGACGTGATTATCAGCCTCATTTAAGCAACATTTCCTTGCTTAAGACATGGTTTTTAGGGTAGAATAACGAATATTCAATCAATTACCCTATCTCGTGCCATTTGTGTTACCTTGGCCGCACAGGTTTTTGCCGTCAATAAAGTAGCCAAGGACGTGTCTAAGGCGTGGGAACCTAGAGGAATCGCACCGGAATCGATCCAAAAAGCCAACCAAGTCAAACAAATTCCTGCCCGGTTTACTAAGGAATTTTCGCCGAAACTATTTCCACAGATCCACTGATGTCAACTGAAGGATATTTTCGCCGAAAACACTAAGTTTTGGCCGAGAAGTGTTGGACCGAAAATTACAGAGAAATCAGCCGGCGGTCACCCACTTTTGTAAAGGATTTTTCGGTGAAAATTCCCTAATATTTCGTCGAAAATCCTAGTTAAAATCCGGCGGTTTAGGGTATAAATACTTAACCGACGTCCCATACTTAACAGACCATATCAGAATACACTTTTCATAATCAGAATTCAAGGATTCTCTGAGAGTTCTGAAGGAGAGTTTAGAGTTCGAAGAGCCGGAAAGAGATCGTGACGCCATCCCTTCCATCTCGAGGACTCGGAGCTAGGATTGCAGTCTACCAGAAGATCGAAGTTCTGCCGGAGTCGTCTTAATAAGGTTTTTCAGATACTTTTATGTTCTTCCTTTGGATGATGAACTCTTTCTTTATCTTTGATTCTTTTGTGATGAATATGAGTAGCTAAACTCTTAGAGCTTAGACTAGATGAACCCTAAGTGACCCAGGGCTTTAAAGCGGTCACGGATCGGCGGTGATTAGATTCAAAGTTCAATCAGTTTCTCTTTCATGTTTGGTTTGTTCTTCATTGTTCATGTTTCTTGTCTGGATTGATCACCTAGATTAGATTCTGGTTAAGCTAAGGATAGAAGCGAACGCTCGCCTTACTTTAAAACATCAAACTGAACAATTAACCTTATAATTGGAGTGTGCTTTTCGTAGGAACCGGTTAGGGTTAATCCACTGCAAGAGTAACTCATAAATCGTTAGTAATTCCACCAGTTAAGTTAAGTCGTTGCGAGATGCGATCGTACCCGGGCGACTAATTAATCTTGGTAGCTAGAATGGATAGAGCGAACGTTCGCCGGTCTTAAACCTAAGGGTTAGGAGTTATGGTGGTGTCTTAGAAATTGATTGAATTAGAATTGAAATCCGCTGATCTGTTGACTGCCTATGCTCTGGTGAACGAAGGGGGATTCGAAGTCTAAGTTCGTCTGTCATCTCTGTTTTCAACCCTAATTTCCAATCTGTCTTTACTTTCAATTTTTAATTTCTCTGCATTTCTTAGAATTAGAAGTCGTGGAACTCACACCACGCACGAAGTGTTTAATCTGAGTAATTTGCTAGCTTATTTGAGTAGTCAATCATTCGAAGACCCGTGGAATACGATCTACCCTAGCTTTTGTTAGCTTTGTTAGTTATTTGTTTGAACGCACGCACAACGATTGCGCTCATCAGTACCCTCAAGCAACCTAGCACTTTATTATTTTTCTTACACAACTTTTTCTTTTGACTTTTTTTTCTTTTGACTTCGTTCTTCCATTTGTAGGGAGAAGAACGTTTTATTGAACTGAAAACTTGAAACTTTTTTTTGGCTTTTCTGCTTTTTCTTCATTTTTCTTATTTTTCTTCTTTTCTTTTATTTTCTTTTGTGCCGATTCTTTCTTTTAGTTGCTAGAGGGGTTTACACGTTCGGACATAATAGCTAAGACCACCTATTTAATGGCTATAGGCAGGTTACCACAAACCGACTTTCGGTAGGTCAATCTAGAACTACAACCACAGGGGATCAACGGGGAATGAAAGAATGGGAAATGTCAGTAATGTATAATCGAACCGAAAGAACAGGCCAAGCTCAAGGGTTTAAACCTGATGGATTTAACGTTTGGTAGGCTATCTAGCTTAGTAGCTGAATCTAGGTGCCCCTATCATTCTAGAACTCGTGTCATCGTGTGGTCTCGAGTAGGTCTCATGCAAATTCTAACTCATTCAAGCAAACAGAAAATCACTCAAAAAGAATTGAAATTGCAAGTTACGTGCAATGGATCAAAAGCTCACATTTGGTTTGCTTGTCGGATTCGGTCATTTTCATGCAATCAAGGCTACAAACTACAAGTGTGATTTTTAAAATTCTGTTCTGACCAGGCAATTTAGCATCAAAGTATACAAGTTGGTTCTCAAGTTCTAGGTTAAGTAGTCTAAGCATCGTTATGACAGTTTGAACAACAACTTAACATCAAAAATCAAGAACTGAGCCATTCTAATTCCAGAGAGACTGGAAAGGAATCACTAGGCACACAAAAAACACAATCAAGGGCAATCAAGTTCATGCAAGGTTCTCTAGCATCCTACCCCACACTTAAATCGGACTGTGTCCTCACAGGACTAATTCTAGAGTTCAGAGTGAAGTAGAAGAACCTAGACCGAGATGGTTGGCGTAGGGGATGAGCACGGATCCTCGGAGCGGAGGGAATCTACCCAAGCGAAGCAAAGGGAATCTACCGATTGCCTACAAAACAAAAACAAATGAAACATAAAAAGGAAACCGGGACAAGTGTCCCGGATCCACACAGAAAAAAGTTGGATCGAAATCCGAAAAGAATAAATAAAAAAAGGGACAAGAAAGAGTTGACGTTGCCACGCCAGCTGTGCCTCATACCGCTCGCTGGAGCGGTGCATATGTTGCTGCATAATAGTCCATCTCGCCTCTTGAGTGGCGTTGTCGGTGATGCGCCACTTCTGCAGTCGCTCATACAACTCTCCAACATCCGCGGGGTGCGGGTGGTGCTGCGGGTGAGGCGCCTGATATGGATCTGGAATGAGCGGTGGCGACTGGTGTGCATACCCTGCCTGATGGTGTGGCGAGGGTGTAGGATCATGAAATTCTGGCTCGTACTGAGGCTGAGGCTCCTCAGAATCATCTTCTTCCTCCGACTCATCCTCGTCTTGGAGAGGAGGGTCTGCTGCTACCTGGGGGTTGAGGTCCAGCTCAAGGTTGTACTCGACCGCCAAATCACCTCCAACGGTGCGTACTCTGTGGCGTGGGATGTTCGGGCCATATTCTTGGCTGAGGCCGAAGGAGATGATGAGTCGGCCGACAAAGTTGCCTCCCAGGAGTGAGCGAGGTGGCTTTGACCTCTAAGTCTTCTTGCGGAGTAGTCGGGCAAGCACCCATCCGGGGTGAAGAAGATAGCTCTCCCGGATGGCGCGATAAAGAAGAAGCTCCTCTCGGCTGATATGGTGGCAGTCCTTCTCTGGAGCATACAAAAGAGAACGACGCCAAACCATGTGAATGAATTTATAGAGAGGGTGAGAGAGAGACTTAACTGAATAATGCTTCGTGAGACGATCGCCGGGCACTCTAGTCATGTGGCTCCAGAGTGCATGGTACTCCTCTCCGTCGTCATCGTCGTTCTCCCAGCCAAGGTATTGACCATCGTAGTGCTCGTGGGGAATCCCAAGACGAGCTGGAAACTCATCATAAGTGAGTTTCCTGTGCACCCCGCCCAAATAGAATGTGACGACCTCCTTGTGCTGCCTCCTCTTGTGCTCGTCTAGATCGAACGTCGCCCAAAACTCCTGAAGGGTGATGTCTGGGAAGTCAGCGGCTAGCGTGGTCAGCTCCAGCAAGCCAGCATGCGTCAGTGCATCGAGCACGTTCCGGTGCCAGTCCTCGTTGTGATCGAAGAGCGACTCCATGGAAAGGGGGCGAACAGCAGCTCCAGGGATATTCTCGAGCCGCTGGTAGCACTCGAAGTAGTACGAGGGCAGGCGAGCAACGGTGTGGTGGTACCCAACACGGCCAGGAAAAGCTGTGGGAGGGCCCTGGATGGCGGGTGTGACTGGAGCGTGAGCTCAGGAGCTGGAGGCGGTGTCAGGTCTCTGCTTGGTCCTGCGCTCATGAGTTACGTTCCTAAGCAAGAAAACAAACCAGATTAGTCAAACAAAAACCACCCCACACTTAGTCGAAAAACTCAATTTCACAAAGAAATGAGGAAAACCGAGTGGGGGTAAGCAAAGCAGATTAACCGGTAATCCAAAACAATTAAAATACATGCTGAGGAAATAGCCAGAATGGAATTATCACAATCAGAGTTAAGAAGTCAAACCGACATTCAAGAAGTCAACATAATCGAACATTGAACCCTAATCATGGCAATATTAGCACAAAGCGAGAAATGACGGTAACACATGATCTCAGATGGCAAGCACAATAATATGAACGTGAATGAGCACATAAGGCAGCCAAAGGATCATAGATAAGTCAAAGTCAAACCGACATTTCGCAAAAGTCAACACCACAAAGGGTCGATCTTATTTATAGCAACACATGATCAAATGATAAGAAAATTAAGCACAATACTCCCTAAGCATGCTAGATCAGTCCAAAGAGTTCAGCTAACCTAGTTCACACGAAATCAGTCGGTACGCAAATCGAGGTGAACCGAAAAGTCAACCCCGACGAAATTCAGCATTCAATATGTCAAACGATTCGTAATGAAAAGTTCTACAACTTACCTTAAAGCCATGGGTGCTGAAAACGAACGGAGAAAGAGAAATCGGAGAAAAACTGGAAATTTTAGGGTTTGGCTGAACGGGAGCTCTAGAGCTTCGATTCGACTGTTCTAGGGCTCGGGTTGATCGGAAATGGAAGGGGAGACGTGCGGCGGCTGCGGCGGTCGGCAACGGGTAGTGGCGGCGAAATGGTGGCGGTGGCGACGGGTTTGTTTTAAACTGGGGCAGGTTTTTGAAATTTTCGAAAATTGGAAAGTGAGGAGAGAGGCAGACACGACCGGGAATTAAAAGGGATAAGTCCAAAAATTTTTCCTTGAGTTTTCGGCGAAAATTAGTGTAATTTTTCGCCGAAAACATCAGTAAAAAAGCACTGCCGGTTTTCAAAAGGGTTTTGGCCGAAAACTTTAAATAGTTTTTGCCAAAAATATTAACAGAAATCGTCTGGAAACACAGTGGGATTTCAAAGGGATTTTTCGCCGAAAACAGGGTATATTTTCGCCGAAAATTTTGAATTGCACGATTGAAAATATTTTCGCAATCCCGACAAACTTCAGAAAATCATAGTTAAATCCACAAAAATCGGAAAAACCTCAAACGACTTGCAATTGACACTATGACACACAGACTACACACGAAAAATAAGAAATCAAACAAACTGACACTTTTGGCTCCCCCGAACCGACTCTAAAACACTAAGGTTGACACAAATGAAAAACTGACTCCAGCCGTGGGTTGCCTCCCACGAAGCGCTCTTTTATTAACGTCCTTGAGCTGGACGATACCTGGACGGTATTAGGAGACATCCCAACTCAGGTTCTCCTTAACGCTAGCATCGGAGTTCATGAAGTAGAGCTTCGGGGTATCTCCGGTGAGCGTGAATTTCTTCCCGTTAGCGTGTGTAAGCTTGGTACGTCCATCGGGAAGGTGCTCAGTGATCTTGAACGGACCAAAGAGCTCTGTCAAGGGATCATCTTCTATGAGGAAGATGGTGGAAGGGATGAGAATGATTGACTTCATCTTCTCTTTGACCTACGGCTTTGTATCACCAGGATCGGTGATCGTAGGTATTTCCTTAGGAGATGCTTTCGGCTTCTCCTTCAATACTTGTTCCGGTGCCGGTATCTCGGAACAAATTGGTGGTGCAGCTGGCTCGGTAGAAGGTGGCGGCACAACTGGCCTCCAGACCATTTGAGTCTTTGTCTTCTTGTTTTTCCCCCGGGGCCTGCTAGGTTTTGTGCTCGGTGGTTTAGAAGAGGCTTGCAGCTCCTTCACTACAAAAAAAGGTAGTTTAGCGTCGGTCAGACGCGACGCTAAATTTAATAGCGTCGGTCGACAAAACCGACGCCAGATGTGGTGACGCTAATATTTAGCGTTGGTTTTAGGTCGACCGACGCTACGGTACAGACCGACCGACGCTAAATATGCGTTCACATCACAAAAAAAAAGCTGCAGATGCAGCTACAGCTTTTTTCTTCTTCTTCCCTCCTTCTTCTTCCCTCCGTCTTGCATCTGCTTTTTCTTCTAGCCTCCTTCTTCTTCTTACCCTCCCTTCTTCTTCTTCTTCCCTCCTTCTTCTTCTTAGGAAAAGGTGGAGAGGCGGCGGTGGAGGTCTGGAAAAGGTGGAGCGGTGGCGGCGCCGGCGGCGGTCTTGGAAAAGGTGGAGCGGTGGCGGCGCCGACTTTGGAAGAGGTGGAGCGGTGGGGGCGGCGGCTTTGGAAGAGGTGGAGCGGCGGGGGCGGCGGCGGCTTCTTTGGAAAAGGTGGAGCGGCGGGGGCGGCGGCGGCGGCTTTGGAAGAGGTGGAGTGGCGGGGGCGGCGGCAGCGGCTTTGGAAGAGGTGGAGCGGCGAGGGCGGCGGTGGTGGCGGCGCCGGCTTTGGAAGAGGTGGAGCGGTGGGGGCGGCGGCTTTGGAAGAGGTGGAGCGGCGGGGGCGGCGGCGGCTTCTTTGGAAAAGGTGGAGCGGCGGGGGCGGGGGCGGCGGCTTTGGAAGAGGTGGAGCGGCGGGGGCGGCGCGGCAGCGGCTTTGGAAGAGGTGGAGCGGCGAGGGCGGCGGTGGTGGCGGCGGTGGCTTTGGAAGAGGTGAAGCGGCGGCGGCTGAAGCAGAAGAAGAAGAGAGGTTAAGGTTTAGGAGATGAAGATGAAGAAGAAGAAGAGAGGTTTGGGAGTGGAAGATGAAGAAGGGAAAAGAGAAAGATAAGAGAGAAGAGAGGAGGCGGCTGGCGTTCAGCTCATTAGGGTTAGTATTTAGCGTCGGTCGACCAAACGACCGACGCTAAAATGCGAGATTCTTTTTAGCGTCGGTCGACTGACGCTATCCTCTTTCGTTTCAACCGACGCCAAAATGCTCTTTTTTGTAGTGCTTCTTCTTTGACGACTTCTGAGGAACAGATTTTGGTTTATGCTTGGTAATCTGTTCAACACCTGCAGTAAAAATTGAGCTAGGAACACTGAGACATCAGTGACGGAGTTGACTGGAGTCAACTCCACGGTTTCTACAGCTAGACAATGAAATTCTTCACTGTTAGGATTATATTTCATTCCGTCTTTAAGGCGAAATGTTATCGTTTCTTTACCAACCCTCAAAGTTAAAGAACCATTTGGAACGTTAATTTGCATTCTAGTAGTAGCCATGAAGGGTCGTCCTATGAGAATGGTAGAATCATCCTTACTAGTGTCAATGATAACATAATCAGCTAAGAACATGAAAGGACCACATTTAGTAACAACGTCTTTTATCTCTCCCCTAGGGGTTTTAAGTGATCTATCAGCAAAAACAAGTTGCATACTAGTTGGTTCAAGTTCTCCTATGTTCAATTTTTCAAATAAGCTCATAGGCATAACATTAACAGATGCGCCAAGATCAACCAAACAACGTTCTATCTCAACATCATTAATGACAAGAGGTAGAGTGAAAGAACCAGGATCAGAACACTTAGCTGGATATGGAGAGAAAAGTTTCTTGCTACGAGCATCAGGATATCCTTCTTTATTCCCCTTAATGCCAGTCTCGATCCTTGAATTTGGCAGCAATGCTCTTGGAAAAGGAGGCTTCACATAGTACGGTGCAAGAGGAGGATCCTCCTTCTTAGGCGCCACTTTCTGTGCTTCCTTCTTCTCTGGAGATTCAGTGATCCTGCATAAAACAGAAGAAGCATCAGCAGATAAGCTTGTAAACTTTTCAACGGTTACCATCTTGGCTTGCTCCTTTCTCGGATTCGGCTCTGTCTGGCTCGGGAGTTGGCCAAATGGACGTCCAGATGCTAGCATGCTCGAGATGTGGTTGACAACTTGCTCAATTCTTTGACCGGATGCGATCTGTTCTTGATTGAGAAGAGCTTGAGCTTTGAACTGACTGTCATGATCATCGAGTCTGGTGATGATCTGACTAAGCTTCTTGTCCAGGTCGCTGACGTTGTTCTCCTTCTGGTGCTGCTGACCTGGATAGGTGTTATTCAAATATTGATTCTGGCGATTGCTAGGAGCACTTCCATAGTTACCCGGATTATGGTGTGGCAGCTGATAGACACCTGTCGGTGGATGGTTAGGCTTCTGACCCTGAGCTGGACCAGCTGGGTGGTTATTCTGGTTCTGGTTATGGTTGGCGCCATTATTGTAGGGAGGTCTATCTTGATAGTTCCCTTGCTGCCTGAAGTTGCGGTAGCCAGCATATCCATTTTGATTGTTAACGAAGCCTTGTTGAACGAAATTTACCTCTTCGGCGGACCAGACTTCTGTCTTACCAAAATTCTAGCAACGGCCTCCATTATGCGCACAAGCTCCACACCATTCGCAATCAGCAACATAGACAGAAGGTACCGGAGGTTTGATTGGTGTAGAAGACTTCTTCAGATGCTTCTCTACTTCGGCCTTGATAGTAGCTTCGAGATCGAGCTTGCTCCTTGATCCTTCAGATTGTCGTTCCCAGTTCCTCGACTTGGAAGCACAGTTTGCGAAGTGAAGAAGAGCAGCTTCAGGTGTGAGCGTAGTGCAATCCCCTTCAGCTAGGGAATTGACCCACTTGGCAGATTCTTCTCGAAGACCTCGAGCAAAGATTTCAGCTAACTGCCTCTGCTCGAATCCGTGATGAGGACAGTTGTAGAGAAGTTCTTGGAATCGATTCCAAGTATCGTACAAGCTTTCTCCTTCTTTTTGGGAGAATCTGGCGATGATGTCCTTGATGGCTGTTGTTCTTGCAGGAGGGAAGTACTCTTCAACGAAGTCCTGAGCCAGAGTATACCAATCAGTGTAATATCCAGGTGGTTTTCCAGTAAGCCACCTCTTGGCTGAGCCTTTCAGAGAGAACGGGAAAGCTCTCAAGCACAGAGTGTTCTTGTCGAGGTTTCCATTCTTGAAAGTGCTGCAGAGATCATGGAAGTCTGCCAGATGTGTGCACGGATTGTCTAGTGGCCTGCCTTTAAACTGTAGATCCCTAGAGATCATAGTCAAGAATGGAATCTTGATCTCATAGTCAGGGTCTCCTTCAACGCGCGGCACGGCAATGGCAGATCGAACGCTAGTCGCCCTCGGCTTGTTGTAATCAGCTAGACTTTTTTGTGCAGGTGGTGGTGGTGGTGGTACCTGATCAGTCATGGTAGGAGATGGAGGAGGTGAAAGTGACTCGGTATATGAAACGGATGAAGATGACGGTAAAGGTGAAGATGAGGAACTCTCCTTCAGTTCCTCGAACTTGATGGAGTGACGGATGGAGGTTGATTGGTTCTGCTTCTCCTTGGAATCTGTGATTGTCGAGGTCGAGCAAAACTGCCTGGTCTCTCTATACTCTTAGCCTTGTTGGTTTGAGAACGAGTCCAAGGGCGGCGATGCATACACCTGTGAGCAACCTACAAATAACAGAAACAAACAAAACCAGTTTAAAATCGAAGTGGGTGGAAAAAGTGAAAGATGGAAAGTAGAAGAATAAATTGCCAGTTCTTCTTTCATACAATCAAAAGAAGTCCCCGACAACGGCGCCAATTTGATGATGCTGCAGAATAGCGGTCAATCAAATAACTAACCTACCAAAGTAGACTAGATCGTATTCCACGGGCCTTCTAATGATCGACTACTCAAATAAGCTGGCAAATTACTCAGATTAAACACTTTGTGCGTGGTGTGAGTTCCACGACTTCTAATTCTAAGAAATGCAGAGAAATTAAAAATTGAAACTAAAAACAGATTGGAAATTAGGGTTGAAAACAGAGATGACAGACGAACTTAGACTTTGAATCCCCCTTCGTTCACCAGAGCATAGGCAATCAACAGATCAGCGGATTTCAATTCTCATTCAATCAATTTCTAAGACACCACCATAACTCCTAACCCTTAGGTTTAATACCGGTGAACGTTCGCTCTATTCGTTCTAGCTACCAAGATTAATTAGCCGCCCGGGTACGGTCGCCTCTCGCAACGACTTAACTTAACTGGTGGAATTACTAACGATTTATGAGTTACTCTTGCAGTGGATTAACCCTAATCGGTTCCTACGAAAGGCACACTCCAATTATAAGGTTAATAGTTCAATTTGATGTTTTAAAGTAAGGCGAGCGTTCGCTTCTATCCTTAGCTTAATAAGAATCTAATCTAGGTGATCAATCCAGACAAGAAACATGAACAATGAAGAACAAATCAAACATGAAAGAGAAACTGATTGAACTTTGAATCTAATAACCGCCGATCCGTGACCGCTTTAAAGCCCTGGGTCACTTAGGGTTCATCTAGTCTAAGCTCTAAGAGTTTAGCTACTCATGTTTATCACAAAAGAATAAAAAACAAAGATAGAGTTCATCATACAAAGGAAGAACAGAAAAGTATATGAAAAACCTAATTAAGACGACTCCGGCAGAACTTCGATCTTTCGGTAGACTGCAATCCTAGCTCCGAGTCTTCGAGATGGAAGGGATGGCGTCACGATCTCTTTCCGGCTCTTCAAACTCTAAACTCTCCTTCAGAACTTGAGAGAATTTGGTATTAGTTGGTAATTATGATTCTGAAAAGTATATTTGATTTTGGGCCGCCGGTTATGTATTTATACTTAACCCTTATACCGTCGGATTTTAACTGAGATTTTCGGCAAAAATATGAAGGAATTTTTGCCTAAAATTCCTTTATAAAATGGGTTGTCCGCCGGCTGAATTTTCCTGTGTTTTTCAGACCGATGGTTCTCGGTGAAAACTTGATGTTTTCGCCGAAAACTTTCCTTGGTTGAGCTCTGTCGGTTTGTTCACATATTTTTGCCGAAAACCATAGGTGTTTTCGCCGAAAATTCCTTTGTAAAACGGCACAGGATTTGGTTTGACTTGGTTGGCTCCTTAGATCGATTCCGGTGCGATTCCTCGAGGTTCCAATGCCTTAGACACGTCCTTGGCTATTTATTTGATGGCAAACACCTGTGCTAACATAGAAACACTAGAAAACCATCAAATAGACCCGAAACGGGCCAAGGTAACACAAATGGCACGAGATAGGGCAATTGATTGAATATTCGTTATTCTACCCTAAAAACCATGTCTTAAGCAAGGAAATGTTGCTTAAATGAGGCTGATAATCACGTCAAATTGAGTGTCATCAGGAGACAAATGTCTTAACAGCAAAACCATCCCAAAGTTCAAAAGCAAATAAAAGTGATAAAGTAAAGATAGCATAGAGTACCTCCTATGAAGCGCTTCTTTAACATCTCTAGCTAGACGATACCTGTGTTATGCTATCCAACTTAGCACCTCATTCAAGTTATTATCACAAATCAAACTCAAGCGCGGGCTCAAAGAGCATGCAAATGGGTAGAGATGACCAAGGCAATGTGGTGTGAACCGCCGCAACCGTGGGCAGACGACCCTAACCACCGCAAGTCTCGGACCTTCGCACGATCGACAGTCGGCACTGGGGGGCGGGAAAGTAATAAGAGCCGTCGGTTATATGTAACTGGTAACCCGTAGTGTCCAAGAATGGCTCCACGACAGAAGATGGATGCTTCTGTTGATAATACCTATTCTAAGCTATGCACGCAGCATAAAACTTAAGAATTGAAGAACAAAGTTCTGTTTGATTGATTGATTTGAAAAAGGTTGATTGATTACAATGAGGCCGAAGCCTCTTATTTATAGTAGAGGAGTCGGGACATCCCCGCGGCTTCCTACTTAGGTTACAACTTGGAAAATAATTAAAATAATAACCTAGAGTCCTAAATAGAATAAAAAGGACTTACTTGCTCCTAAAGAATCGAAACTAAAAGGGAAAATTCGAGTCCAACACTTAAAAAGACTTAATTAAATAAAAACAGCCTAAAAACCCTAAACCGGCGGATCCGACGGATCCGGTCGGGCTTGTCGCTCACGCGTGGGCCAGATTAGGAAAGTCAGCGCCGCCTTTGCTGTCGAGCATGGAATTGGCGGCGGCGGCGGCCGCTCGGGCTTGGAATTGCTCGGGGCTCTTGATGTTGGCCTCCGGCGGGTCTGATGCTGATGCCGCTCGGCATCCGGGGTTCCTGCTTGACCGGCCCGTTCGGTCTTCTTCTCAGTTCCTCATTTCCTCCCATTTCTTCTCGGCTCCTAGGGTGACAGCTCCTAGGCTTGGCTCCAGGACTTGTATGGGGTTGAGAGCTGGTGCTAAACCTCCTAGGGCTCGGGCCGGTGTTGGCCTGATGTCGAGTGCTGGTCGGGGTTCCCGAGCGCTGTGCCCGGCGCCCGGGCGGCCTGTCTTGGGATCGCCCAGCAGGGTATATCCGGATCGGGTGATCCGGACAACATCCTCGTTGTGCCTCTCCTGGCTCCAAGTCTTCATGTAGAGGGTGAGTGATAACACGTGTTTACCAAGGTCGTATTCCTCGAGGTCCTCTCATAAGCTTGTACTCACAAAGTTCATGAACGGTCTAAACAATTGAAATTAAGTTTTGGTTTTGAAAAAGAACAAGTCAAAAGCATAAACAATGAAAAACTAACAAGGTTTAAGCAAGAAAAGAAGTGGAACAAATCAAAGATAAAGGGGTTCTCTTGGTAGGTGGTTTCATCATGCTCAAGATGAATAATTGAACGAACAAGCTAATCAAGATCAAGTTTGCACTCGGATGACCATGCATTTCACTTATTTGGACTCGATGCACTCTCGTAGCACCTAATCCCTATCCCAATACCACTCAATTTAGGCTCTCGCTCTCAAACTAAGTGAAAATAGGATGCATTAAAGGTGTTTGATGAAATGCCAAGCTACAAAACCCTCTCCTATGACTCTATGACCACTAGGCTAGACACCACACTCTCATGTCAATGTTCTAACACTAAGAGAATCATCCAAAGACTAATCAAAGTTCAATTGAGTGAAAATCCTAATGCACACCAAGTGTTCGATAAAATGCACAAGTGAGAAATCATGCAACTATGGTTGAATTGAGATGATCTAATCTCTTAGAACACACTCTCTTCAATCCCTAGACCTACAATGTATGCAATCCAAGCACTCTCATGCATCAAATTACAATGAATGGACCAAATTAAGCAAACATGGCATAAAATGGCATTAAGAACAAGTCTAGGAATCATCCTCATACAACCAAGATCAATCATGGCAAGTTCTATACAATCATCCCTCTATCATAGCACAACTATTCTACCCATCCAAGAGGAACCCTAGAAAATCAGCCACACATGGCCAAGGGAGTAAAGAAAGAAGAAGGAAGAATGGTCACCAAGAACACCATGGATGATTCCTTGAGATGATCTTCACTTCTCCACTTGTAGGCACTTCTCCCAAGGTTTGTTGGCTTCAATCCTAGCTCCAATGGCATCAAATTGCTCCAAAAACGTGCTCTAGGGTTTGAGGGTTCGTGGAAATGTATTTGGGGTTCAAGAGATATGATCTAATTGCCCAAAATGGCCAAAATCAAGAGTATTTATAGTGCAGGGGGCAGTGCACGGCGTGCACCTCTGCACAGCGTGCACCCCTGCACGGCGTGCACAGTGCACGGCGTGCACCTCTGCACGGCGTGCACATCTGCACGGCGAGCACCCCCTGCACTCTGCAGAAAACCCGATCTTGCAAGGCTCACATCTCCCTCGTCCGGCCTCCAAATGACCTCCCGTTTGCTCCTATGCGCTCTTTGTTATCCGTACTTTGAAGCCAGCCCCTGCACTCTGCAGAAAACCCGATCTTGCAAGGCTCACATCTCCCTCGTCCGGCCTCCAAATGACCTCCCGTTTGCTCCTATGCGCTCTTTGTTATCCGTACTTTGAAGCCAGATCTGAAAATGCATAGAGAAGCTCCAATAGCCCACGAATTATGGCTCCAAAGTGGCAACCGGACAACAAAATGACACTTAGCACAAAAATTCAATAAACGCATATAAATCATGTCATTTCGCGAATAAATACGGGCATATCATAGGTCATTCATAAGCTTAAAATGCACTGATTAAAGTCACATCAAATTCCCCTACGACTAAGCTTTGCTTGTCCTCAAGCAAATGAATTAGAAAACATCCAAGTTCACACATGACAAGTTCGGTCCATTGAGATCCAAGCAATCACAATTTAGCTTAAACTGTTCCACGAACAAACTAAACCTACACATGCAAGAACATCAACCAAACAAGTCTAAACCTCACTAATTTCTACACACTTCAAGTAGTGGATGATTGGGACACAGCAAAACCGACCACGACAACACCGACACTAATCAAAAGGACTTGAAATCGGAACATGGATCGTGAGTCGTGAATGTGGCTATCGACTCGACTTCATCCGCTTCTAGATCCGCATTTTACAACTCTGGCTAGGATCAAGGGCTACAGTTGAGAACTCTTTTTTCTTTCTTTTCTTTTCTTTCTCTCTTTTTTTTTCTTACTGCATACTAGTGCTCGATTCAACACTTCACTTAGGTGTTGAACCTGCCTAGCTCACAGCCTTTGCCCTTTTGCTTAGTGCTCAACTCGACACTTCACTTAGGTGCCGAGTTTGCCTAGCTTTTCTTTTGAGCATTTTTTTTTTTTTTTTTTCAACTTAGCCACTTGATCCTTAGCCCCTTAACAACTTCCGTACAAGATTTCGAAATGGATTCCGTCTAGTCTCAAGCCACAATCACGAAAGATCAAAAAGAGAATGAAAAACATGGAGGAGGGGAAGAAATTCTGATTGCCTTCATCATCCTAGACCGGTGTTATCGAGTGGTATAAAAACGCGTATCCAACCAATCAACCAACATACAAGAGTGATAAGATCTCAGTTCTGGCCCAGACTCATTTGATATTAGTGCTAACATGCTGGTTAAAGGTTCTAAGTGGAACAATCTAAACATCATTGTGAAGACTTGAAGTCAATTAAACACTAAACGTCAAGAACCGAACGATTCTACAATAGAGGAATTCGACATTCAATTAAGATCATGCAACATATCAGATCATAGCTTTAGACTTCTACCGATAAATAATCACACCAAAACTCAAACTCCCCTACGACTAACATGAGCATTGTCCTCAATGATCAAGAGAGAGAGAGGATAAGGTGGAACGAATATACCGCGCGGTGAAGAAAGGAAGCCGGAGATGGGATCCCGGGTCAAGTAACCTGCTCAGGACGAGGACCTGAATCAGGGGTACCTGTATAAAACAAGGGAGGGCACACCGCTCAAACACAACCCATAGTCGACAAGATGAGAGTACAGATGAGATGTGTGATCCAACAACAAGACAAGTTCAATGCCAGAAATGAAAAGAGAAAATAAGAAGTCAAACACAACAAAGCATGCAGTCACAAACAGAAAGGAAAGAAAGGAAAAATCCAAAGTCCTGAGAAGTGGTGAGTGATCCTGCAACCCTCAGTGAGGTGGTGGTCGAGGGTGCCCAGGCCACTGTGACCAAGGATGGTA
Source organism: Linum lewisii (assembly GCA_034768395.1). Taxonomy (NCBI): domain Eukaryota; kingdom Viridiplantae; phylum Streptophyta; class Magnoliopsida; order Malpighiales; family Linaceae; genus Linum; species Linum lewisii. Next base: position 43,339,649 of record CM068296.1, read on the forward strand.
GCCGTCGAACGGGGGGGGGGGGGGCGGTGGAAAGACTGTCCAAGTGCTGGAGGGGCCGGACTCAGAGTGGAAGCTCTCCTGGTAGTAGTAGGACTGATGCTGCTGCCAGTATTGAGAATGCTGAATCTGAGTAAGCTGGATACCCTGAAACTGCTGAACCTCATGCACCTGAGCAAGCTGCTGTCCATAGAACTGCTGGCTCTCAAAGTCCCTAGCGTTGTACGCCTCGAGGTCCTGAACTCTCCTGTTAAGATCCTGTATCGCTGCACTGTCTCTCCTCTGTCCCGCACGCATATCCTCCACTATGGTGGTGAGGCGACCCATCCCGAGATAAGCTCATGAAGTGTAGTAGGGTCGATCTCCTCATCCTCCTCATCACTGTCATCATCTGAGATCCGACAAGTCGGAACCAGAAGGTCTGTGATCTGAGCTGCAGGTAGGACAATCCGCAAGAGAACTGGTCGAGGCTCGACAAATGCTGGAGCAGGACCAAAAGCATCAAGGCACTCATACCCCCGCACCAACCGTGTCACAAATCCTCCTCCCAGCAGAACACCAGCAGTGTCATTAGCTTGGATCTGAAGGAGGGCTCCTAGCACTAAATCACCTAGATGCAGCTTGATGCCCCTCTCCAAACAATAAAAGAGAAACAAATCTCTGACTGAGACTACACCTGGAGAGGAGGATGACTTCCTGTGGGTGATGGAGTGCCGGAAGAAGTGATGAAGGAGCTTCAGCATAGGCCGATTCACTTCTGTGACCTTGGCTGAGCGAGCTGAATAACCTTAGCCCTCGGTGCAATTTCCTTGAAGAAGGCACACCTGGCGTCCCCCGTAAAAGAAGATATGAGAGCCAACCCAGAGAGCTCGCCACTTTGAACCTCCGCCCACTCATAGAACCCAAGACGGTACCCAAACTCGTCAATGGAGCACACACGCGCCATCCCGCCGAGCCTAAAGCGTACACACACCTCACTAGTGGTCTCGTGACACTCCACGGTGAGAGTGCTTAGGAACTCCTTTGTAGGCCACTCATACGCCCTCTCGTCAACCTCCAAGAGCGGCCAAACACCGGCTCCATCAGCAAAAGTCTTCAAAGCATCCAACCATCCATCACGACTCTGCAACCCCTCAAAATCAAATCTACCCTGCCTCGCCACGGGCCATCTCGCCATAACCTGATAACGACTGTAAGCCGATCCCTGGGGTCGAAGTCGAAGATCCTCTGAACCACTGAATCAGGAGGGTCGACGCCACGAGGAGCTGGAGGTGGCGAAGGTGACCGTGGTGGAGGAGCAGAAGACTCCCCAGTCTGTCCCTTCCGCTTCTTGGAAGCTGGTGCCTTGGATCGCTTAGGGGCGGAGGATGAAGAAGCTGATTTACCCTTGGGAGGCATCCTGCAAAAGAAGTGTAAACAAAGATTCAACAAGAAGAGCACACTCCTGACACAAATTCTATCGAGGCGTCGAATCATAACACATGATCAAAACATTGAGCAAAATGTCGAGCACGATTCAAGATCATCACGTTCAAGTGCAACAACCTATGCTAGCAAAAATCAAATCATTGAAATCCACAGTTAAGCAAAAGGCATGCATCATGGATCAAAAACACGAATCAAGAACATATAAGCCTAAGTCCACGCAATGTAAGGGGGAATACATAGAAATTGAACCAATGAGTGGTGATTAACCACACCCCTCCGCACACAAAGAATGGAATTCGGTCCCCGAATTAAGCACAAGGCAACAAATTATTCAAATCAAGCAAATAATGATCGTGAAGCAACCATTGGCAACCAAAACAAACAACAAAATGACCATAAGTCCCATATGGAAGGTACCAAACCTAACCAACCATCCTTATGCATGAGCATTCAATTTAGCCACTAATTGAAATGAACCGAACCCTTAAACGCTTGAGCACAAACAGCACATCAAAGCACACTCCACCAGAAAACATGAACCCAAAATGCCCAACACCCCCATTACCAATCACACGCCACCAAACAAGCAAGCCAAAACCAATCAACAACAATCCACACCCCAAACCAAGCAAGTGATGCAAACGAATCAAATAACAAATCACACCAACTGCCACCATTGAGTTCATCAAGCAATGCTAAAATCGGGACACAAGACATCAACCAAAATTTGCTCATGAAGCCCTCAAATCACAAAGTATGTTGATGATTAAGCTCATCAAAACGAACACCCAACCATTGTGAACTAAACATCAAATAGCACCCACCCCCAATCCAAATGAGTAACCCAAGCCAAAACCTCAAAAATGACGAAACAGATCAGGGAATTAAGAACCTGGGTCGGCGAATGGCACGGAGAGGGCTGGCGGTGGTCGGCGGGATGGGAAGCTGGGTAGGTGGGCGGTTGAGGGAGCTCCGGCGGCGGGTAGGTTGTTGGCAAGGGGGAAGTCGGCGGCGGCGGCTGTGGTCGGGCGGGTAGGAGTTGGCTGGCGTCGGGCGGCTGGGCGGTTGATTGGAGTCGGCGGCGGCGTCGGGTGGCGGGCAGGAGCTGGCCGGCGGGTGCTGGTCGGGTAGGAGCTGGGTCGGCGGGCGTGTACGGGCGGCGGCGGTTGAGCAGGTCAGGAGCTGGCGGCTGGGAGTGTGGCGATCGGGCGGGCGGAGCTGGGGCAGGGCAGGTGCCGGTCGGGCGGTCGCTGGGCGGGTATGGCGGCGGCTGGGCGGGTATGGCGGCGGCTGGGTAAGGAGAGTGGCGGCGGTGGCGGGGTGGTCGGCGGCTGGGATTGAGAAGGAGAGAGTGAGAGGGTGGGGGTCGGGGTTGAGGAGGGAAAGGGATAAGGGGGGGTGGGTTGGGTGAACCAAAACCAAACCGAGCCAATGACTCAAACCAGAAAATCAAGTATCAACCGACTCAACCACTAACCAAACCGAAATAAAGCAAAGGAAAAATCAGTGCTGCACGGCGTGCAGAGTGCACGGCGTGCATGGGTGCACGGCGTGCATCCCGGAGCTGAAAGTTTTTGTTGAAGCTCTGGGCAGCCCGTGCACCAAATGACCGTGCACGGCGTGCACATGCACGCGTGCATCATGCACGGCGTGCAGTGGTGCACGGCGTGCACCCCTCAGCACAAAATCAAATTTTTCACTTCGACGAAAACGACCAAAACACCGCCAAATCCACTCAAAACGGACCCCTAACTTCAGAATTTCAACGCCTACGACACCACAAAGGACACCACAACAACTCAAGGACCTTGAATACCACAAAAACACACAATCATGCAATCAAATCAAGAAGAAAAGACATGAAAAACACTCGGGTTGCCTCCCGAGAAGCGCTTGTTTAACGTCTTGAGCTCGACGAAGCAAGGAACACTCAAGGCACGACCAAAGACAAGACCTCAACAGCACCTATAGTATCATTAACAACATAATGCTTAAGTCTATGGCCATTCACCTTAAAAGGTTCGGTTTGGGATGGAGAGATTACCTCGATGGTGCCATAAGGAAAAACATGAGTTACCGTAAAGGGGCCGGACCAACGAGACCTCAATTTCCCGGGAAAGAGCTTGAGCCGAGAGTTGTATAGGAGAACTTGATCACCAACTTTGAAATCCTTGCCCGGCTTCAAACAGGAATCATGAATGAGCTTCGTCCTCTCCTTGTAAAGCTTTGCATTCTCATATGCATGATGTCGATACTCCTCAAGCTCATGTACCTGAAACTTACGCTCTTCTCCTGCGAGACTCATATCAAGATTTAGAAATTTCAATGCCCAATAAGCTCGGTGCTCGAGCTCTACCGGCAAATGGCATGCTTTGCCATAGACCATCCTATAGGGAGTAGTGCCTATAGGGGTCTTGTAGGCCGTGCGGTAGGCCCATAGAGCGTCATCAAGCTTCTTCGACCAATCTTTCCGTGATTGGTCGACCGTCTTCTCTAAGATTCTCTTAAGTTCCCTATTGGTCACCTCGGCTTGGCCACTAGTTTGAGGGTGATACGAGGTGGACATCCGATGAGTGACGCCGAACCGGTGGCATACTCTATCGAATTGCCCTTGAAAATGAGTACCTCGATCACTAATGATAGCACGAGGGGTACCAAAACGGGTGAACAACTTAACAAGAAACTTCCCTACGACTCGGGCATCATTGGTAGGCAAAGCTTGTGCCTCCGCCCATTTAGACACGTAATCTACCGCAACTAATATGTACTTGTTACCATGAGAAGTAGGAAACGGTCCCATGAAATCAATACCCCATATATCAAATATTTCTACCACTAACGAGACATTTTGAGGCATTTCATTACGGGAGGAGATGTTACCTGAACGTTGACACGCATCGCAAGACTTGACAAAGTCTTGACAATCTCGGAAGATCGAAGGCCAAAAGAATCCGGACTCAAGTACCTTGCGAGCCGTGCGATTTGCTCCATGATGTCCACCCGTAGGACCGGAGTGGCAATGTTGCATGATGTCCTTAGACTCTCCATAAGTGACACATCTTCTAATCATACCATCCGAGCCAACTCGAAATACAAAAGGATCGTCCCAATAGTAATGCTTCAAATCCGCAAAGAACTTCCTTTTGTCTTGAGTGGAGAGGCCCTCCTTCAAGTCTCCACTAGCAAGATAGTTAGCGAAATCCGCGAACCAAGGTTCCTTGAACTCTAAAGTTGTTATAGCGAATAATAGCTCATCGGGGAAATTGTCATTGATCTCTTCACTACCATTGTGTACCATTTCCGCCTCTTCCAAGCGAGACAAGTGGTCGGCGGCTACATTCTCGGACCCCTTCTTATCTCGAATCTCAATATCAAACTCTTGCAATAGAAGGACCCATCGGATCAACCTTGGTTTAGCATCGGTCTTAGATAGAAGGTACCTCAAAGCTTGGTGGTCCGTGAAGACAATAGTGTGAGAGAGTACCAAGTAGGACCTAAACTTATCAAAAGCAAACACTATGGCCAAGAGCTCCTTTTCCGTAGTTGTGTAGTTCCTTTGAGCATCGTTGAGAGTCTTACTTGCATAGTATATTGGATGGAATCTCTTGTCGATTCGTTGGCCTAGGACCGCTCCAATGGCGTAATCGCTAGCATCACACATCAACTCAAATGACTTTGACCAATCCGGAGCAATGAGTATAGGGGCATTCGTGAGCTTACCCTTGAGGAGTTCAAAAGCTTGCAAGCACCCTTCATCAAAACGAAATTCCACGTCCTTCTCAAGAAGCCGAGTCATAGGATAGTTATTTTCGAGAAGTCTTTGATGAAGCGCCTATAGAAACCGGCATGCCCCAAGAAGCTTCTCACGGCTTTCACGGATGAAGGTGGAGGAAGTTGAGAGATGGTCTCCAACTTTGCCTTATCAACCTCAATGCCTTTTTTAGAGATCTTATGACCAAGAACAATCCCTTCTTTGACCATGAAATGACACTTCTCCCAACTCAATGCAAGATTGGTCTCTTCACACCGACGCAAGACCTTCTCAAGGTTCCTCAAGCATAGGTCGAATGAATCCCCAAAAACCGAGAAGTCGTCCATGAACACTTCCATGATATCTTCCACGAAATCATCGAAAATGGCAAGCATACACCGTTGGAAGGTAGCGGGAGCGTTGCACAACCCAAAGGGGATCCGTCGATAAGCAAAAGTACCGAAGGGGCATGTGAATGTGGTCTTCTCGATGTCTTCCGAGGCGATCGGGATTTGGAAGTACCCGGACATACCATCCAAGAAACAATAGTACTCGTGACCGGAAAGACGCTCGAGCATTTGATCCATGAAAGGTAGAGGAAAGTGATCCTTCCTAGTGGCATCGTTGAGTCGACGATAATCGATGCAAACACGCCACCCGGTGATCGTCCTTGTCGGGATAAGCTCATCCTTGTCATTAGCTACCACCGTGATCCCTCCTTTCTTGGGAACAACTTGCACGGGGCTAACCCAAGGGCTGTCCGAGATAGGAAAAATAATACCCGCATCCATAAGCTTAATAACTTCTTTCTTCACAACCTCCTTCATGTTAGGATTTAGCCTTCTTTGCGGTTGCACAACCGGCTTGAAATCCTCCTCCATAAGGATCCGATGTGAGCAAAATGTGGGACTTATACCTCGAATATCCGAGATGCTCCACGCAATAGCTCTCATGTACTTCTTGAGGAGCTCCACTAGACGGTCCTTTTGCTCGGGTAGGAGCTCAGAATTGATGATGACCGGTAGCTTAGAATCCGGCATGAGAAAAGCATACTCCAAATGTGCGGGAAGAGGCTTGAGCTCAAGAGTAGGTGGTTCTTCATAGGAGGTCTTTACCCTTTCCACCTTCGGGAGAGCAGCAAAAACCGTTTCACCCTCTAACTTGTCTCTCCCTTCATCAAGGTAAGCCACTTGAGCTTTTAACTCCGGGGTGCCTAAATGTTCCTGCACATCCGTTCTAAGGCAAACATCCAAAGAATCTCGACACACGAAGTTAGAAATACTACACACACTAGCCGAAGCAATAGTATCACACGAGTACTCTAAATCATCTTGTGCGTGAGCAAACTTCATGCCATCGGCTATGCAAAATGTGACACTCTCTTGTCCTACTCTCAATGTCAATTTTCCGTCATGCACATCAATCAAAGCACGAGAAGTAGCTAGGAATGGTCTACCAAATATCAATGAGACATCAACATCATCGGTATCAATGACCGCAAAATCAACTAGGAACACAAAAGGGCCTACTTTGACTAGCACATCATCAACAATTCCCCTAGGACTCTTGGTCGACTTATCCGCAAGTTGAATGTACATACGAGTAGGACGAAGATTAGACAATCCTAGCTTCTCAAATATGCAATAAGGCATGACATTGATACTAGCACCTAGATCCGCAAGACCATTAGCAAGAGAAATATTACCAATAGCACAAGGGATAGTAAAGGTACCCGGATCCTTGAGCTTTTTGGGTGGACTTTTGAAGAGAACGGCGGAGCATTCCTCATTAAGGTGGACTAGAGATGTCTCCGGTAGCTTTCTCTTGTTGGTGTAGAGTTCCTTCATGAACTTAGCGTATTGGGGCATCATAGTCATTGCTTCGGGAAACGGAAGAGAGAATTGCATTTGACTAATCCGCTCCACAAACTTCTTGAAAACCTTCTCAAGGCCATCCTTCTTCAATCGAGATGGGTATGGAGGCTTAGGCTTATATGGAGATACACCCGGTGCGGGAGGAGAGACCGGTGGTGTACTCGATGTAGCCTTACTAGGTTCCTTGGCAACCTTAGTGTTCACATTACCCGTGGGAGGTTCGACTTCAACCTCAACTTCATCCGAAGGAGGATCATGAATGTCATCATCATCAACCATTAGATTAGGATCTTGTACCTTTGTAGAGTCAATTGGAGTAGAGGTTGTATCTTGCAAGGGTCTTCCACTTCTCAAGGTCACTACCTTGCAATGCTCCGGACCTTTGGGGTTGATCTCGGTATTGGAAGGTAAAGTGCCCGAGGGTCGCTCCGAGAGTGCCTTAGAAATATGTCCTAATTGGTTCTCCAAATTGGCAATTGAAGCTTGTTGATTCTTGATGAGTTGGATCATTGCCGCATTGGTATCTTCTTGAGAGATCGAAGAACCACCCTCCTTATTATGAGGAGGCTTGTTGAACCCGGGTGGTCCTTCACCTCTATGGTTGTACATTCCCGGTGGGGTAGGACCTTGGAAACCTTGACTTGGATGTCCACTTTGATTCCATTGATTTCCCCCTTGGTGCCCTTGACCTTGGGGTCCTCCTTGAGTCCCTTGGCTCCCTTGGTTTAGGTTACTTCCTTGAGACCATTGGTTGCCTTGATAACCCCTAAAACCTTGATAACCTCCTTGATTTCCTTGGTTGTAGCCCTTGCTATAACCACTACCTTGGTTCCCTTGGCCTTGGTAACCTTGGTTAGACTTGTTGTACCAAGGTCGGTTATAGTTACCTTGATAGTTACCTTGGGGGCTGAAATTACCGTGGAACCCTTGACCTTGTGCAAAGCTTACCTCCTCAAGGTCGCCTTGGCCAAGTTCAGGAGTGGCGGAAGGACAAGCACTAACATCGTGATCTTGACCCCCACAACCCTCACAACAATATATAGAAGCAACCGGTGGATTACCCACATGAGATGATTGGACCTTGGAGGGATGCTTAGGCATGCTTAGGTTACTTACTTGTGAAGCCATGGCATCAATCTTGGACATAAGGAGAGCAATCATGGGATCATCTTCATCTCGATGTCCCGGTAACTTATGCTTCTTCCCATAGGTGGATGAATCCCTTGGTGCATCAACACTTACGGACCGAGAGTCATAGTGCGTATCACTTCCATACTTAGACTTAGGAGGTTGTTGTCGAGACCAACTCCTTGTCTTGTTGGCCATCTCCGCAAAGAGTTCGAGAGCATCTTCGGGAGTGAGCATCCTTAAGTCACCTCCGGCGGCTTGGTTGATCATCCGTGTATTCTCAAAATCAAGGGACCTAGCAAAGATGTCCGCCAAGCTCCATTCGGCGAAGTTATGATGAGGACAAGACCGAAGAATGGCTTGGAACCTATTCCAAGTCTCATGGAAGAGCTCTCCCTTGTGTTGTATGAAGTGGTTGATACGGTCTCGGATTGCATCCGTCATATAGGGAGGAAAGAATTCTTCAAGGAAAGCTTCGGCTAGGCCCTCCCATGTAGTGAATGTTCTACTAGGTTGGTTCTCCAACCAAGACTTGGCTCGACCTTTGAGTGAGAAGGGGAAGAGTCGGAGTCGTATGCAATCCGGATGAACTTGATCATTCTTAACCGTGTCACATATCTCCAAGAAGTCCTTGAGATGCCTAGATGGACATTCACCATCAATGCCATTGAACACCACTCCATTTTGAACCATTTGGATCATATTAGGCTTGAGCTCAAAGTTCCTAGCATTGACGGGTCTTCGAACAATGCTAGAGGCTGCCCCTTCAAGAGTAGGGCGAGCATAATCCGCCAAGGTACGTCTTGCACCCCTTTGTGAGCGATCATCATCATTAGTGTGGTGTGAATGAACCGATTGGTCATCGTCATCCCCATGTTGAGACATAGTGTGGTGTGAGATGTGATCAACTTCTTCTTCTTCAACTATAGGAGGTGGGGAAGTGGTAGGTGACTTGAGCACTTGTTCTAGTCCTTGGATTCGTGCTTGAAGACGAGCTGAACGCCTCATGCACTAACCCAAAATCTCCTACAAACAAGCACAACAAACACACCCGAGTAATACGACAATGTGGAATAACAAAACCAAACAACAAGTAAAAGGAAGCAAAAACTAAATTGGAAGGAAGTGAATAGATCGGTTCACTACTAAGTGCTTTCAAAGGAATGAGAGAATCCCCGGCAACGGCGCCAAAAACTTGATAACACGTGTTTACCAAGGTCGTATTCCTCGAGGTCCTCTCATAAGCTTGTACTCACAAAGTTCATGAACGGTCTAAACAATTGAAATTAAGTTTTGGTTTTGAAAAAGAACAAGTCAAAAGCATAAACAATGAAAAACTAACAAGGTTTAAGCAAGAAAAGAAGTGGAACAAATCAAAGATAAAGGGGTTCTCTTGGTAGGTGGTTTCATCATGCTCAAGATGAATAATTGAACGAACAAGCTAATCAAGATCAAGTTTGCACTCGGATGACCATGCATTTCACTTATTTGGACTCGATGCACTCTCGTAGCACCTAATCCCTATCCCAATACCACTCAATTTAGGCTCTCGCTCTCAAACTAAGTGAAAATAGGATGCATTAAAGGTGTTTGATGAAATGCCAAGCTACAAAACCCTCTCCTATGACTCTATGACCACTAGGCTAGACACCACACTCTCATGTCAATGTTCTAACACTAAGAGAATCATCCAAAGACTAATCAAAGTTTAATTGAGTGAAAATCCTAATGCACACCAAGTGTTCGATAAAATGCACAAGTGAGAAATCATGCAACTATGGTTGAATTGAGATGATCTAATCTCTTAGAACACACTCTCTTCAATCCCTAGACCTACAATCTATGCAATCCAAGCACTCTCATGCATCAAATTACAATGAATGGACCAAATTAAGCAAACATGGCATAAAATGGCATTAAGAACAAGTCTAGGAATCATCCTCATACAACCAAGATCAATCATGGCAAGTTCTATACAATCATCCCTCTATCATAGCACAACTATTCTACCCATCCAAGAGGAACCCTAGAAAATCAGCCACACATGGCCAAGGGAGTAAAGAAAGAAGAAGGAAGAATGGTCACCAAGAACACCATGGATGATTCCTTGAGATGATCTTCACTTCTCCACTTGTAGGCACTTCTCCCAAGGTTTGTTGGCTTCAATCCTAGCTCCAATGGCTTCAAATTGCTCCAAAAACGTGCTCTAGGGTTTGAGGGTTCGTGGAAATGTATTTGGGGTTCAAGAGATATGATCTAATTGCCCAAAATGGCCAAAATCAAGAGTATTTATAGTGCAGGGGGCAGTGCACGGCGTGCACCTCTGCACGGCGTGCACCCCTGCACGGCGTGCACAGTGCACGGCGTGCACCTCTGCACGGCGTGCACATCTGCACGGCGTGCACCCCCTGCACTCTGCAGAAAACCCGATCTTGCAAGGCTCACATCCCCCTCGTCCGGCCTCCAAATGACCTCCCGTTTGCTCCTATGCGCTCTTTGTTATCCGTACTTTGAAGCCAGATCCTGAAAATGCATAGAGAAGCTCCAATAGCCCACGAATTATGGCTCCAAAGTGGCAACCGGACAACAAAATGACACTTAGCACAAAAATTCAATAAACGCATATAAATCATGTCATTTCGCGAATAAATACGGGCATATCATAGGTCATTCATAAGCTTAAAATGCACTGATTAAAGTCACATCAGTGAGTCGTTCCTTGAAGGCCTTAGATTGGCTACGGGTCAAAGGTAGTTCGGGGCGGGTCCAAGGAACAGGGGGCTCATCATTCCCCTCTTCTTGAGAAGGATTCGGCCTCGAATCCGGTTCTACATAGACCTCATCATAGTAGGGTGTTAGGTCAGCAACATTGAATGTAGCACTTACCCCATAAGAGTTAGGGAGGTCTATCACATAGGCGTTGTTGTTGATCTTCTTGAGTATGGTGTATGGGCCGTCGCCTCGGGGAAGGAGTTTAGATTTCCTTTGCTCGGGGAATCTATCTTTCCGGAAGTGAATCCACACTTGGTCACCTACTTCGAATATCTTCTCTTTTCTCCCTCGATTGGCGTTCTTGATGTATTGAGCAGTCCTCCTCTCCATGTTGGCTTTAGCCTTTTCGTGAAGCTTTCAGACATACTTAGCCTTTTATTGTATGTCGATGTCTAGAAATTCGTGCAGAGGTAGGGATGACAAGTCTAAGGGGGTTAGGGGGTTGAACCCATAGACAAGCTCGAACGGTGAGTATTGTGTGGCCGAGTGTAGAGCTCGGTTGTAAGCAAATTCAACATGGGGAAGGCATTCCTCCAAGTCCGAATGTTAGATGAGATGATAGCTCGGAGCATTTGAGAGAGGGACCGATTAACCGCCTCGGTCTGGCCGTCGGTCTGAGGGTGGCACGTTGTGGAGAATAAAAGCTTAGTACCCATCTTGGCCCAGAGAGTCTTCCAGAAGTAGCTGAGGAACTTGGAATCCCAGTCGGACACAATAGTCTTAGGAATCCCATGGAGTCGGAGGACCTCTTGGAAAAACAAGTCGGCGATGTTAGAAGCATCGTCGGCCTTGTGGCATGCAATAAAATGAGCCATCTTTGAAAATCGGTGTACTACAACAAAGATGGAATCCTTTCCCTTCCGGGTCTTAGGTAGACCTAGAATGAAGTCCATCGAGAGATCGACCCACAGGTGCTCGGGTATCGGTAGAGGGGTGTACAATCCGTAGGGTTGAAGGTGGGATTTAGCCCTCTGGCACTTAGAACATTGAGCAATGAGTTTTTCTACGTCGTGGCACATCTTGGGCTAGTAGAAATGCTCCTTGAGGGTGGCCATGGTCTTGGCTACCCCAAAGTGCCCCATAAGTCCTCCTCCGTGACCCTCTAGGGCTAATACTGTCCTGCATGAGTGGTTAGGTAGGCAGAGTTTGTTTTCTTTGAGCAAGTACCCGTCCTGTCGATAGTACTTACCAAACCCTCCTTGTTCACATGCTTCAAAAACGCTCTTAAAATCTTGGTCGGCCGCATAAAGTTCCTTAATGTACTCAAATCAAATGAACTTGGTGGTAAGGACAGAGAGGAGGGTATACCTTCTAGAAAGGGCGTCGGCTACCACATTCTCTTTACCTTGTTTGAACTTGATAATGTAGGGGAATGATTCAATAAATTCCACCCATCGGGTGTGCTTCTGTTGAGCTTATGTTGAGCCTTTAGGTATTTGAGGGATTCATGGTCGATGTGGATGATAAACTCCTTGGGCCACAAGTAGTGCTGCCATGTTTTCAGGGCCCGGACTAGGGCATAGAGCTCCTTGTCGTAGGTCGGGTAGTTGAGGGGCGCTCCAGTGAGTTTCTCACTGAAATAGGCGATAGGTTTTCCTTCTTGCATGAGGACGGCGCCAATCCCTACTCCGGAGGCATCACATTCAATCTCAAAGGGTTTGTTGAAGTCGGGGAGTTTGAGGAGGGTGCTTCGGTCAGCTTCTTCTTTAAGACCTCGAAGGCTGCTTGCTGACTCGGGCCCCATTGGAAAGGAAGATCTCTTTTGATGGCCGCCGTGAGAGGGGCGCTAGAGTGCTAAAGTCTCAGACAAATCACCGGTAGAAGCTGGCCAACCCATGAAAACTCCGAATATCCGTGATGCTTTGTGGGATGGGCCAAGACTTGATGGCTTTGATCTTTTCCTCATCCACCCTTATTCCTGAAGAGCTAACAACAAAACCAAGGAACACAAGGTGATCGGTGCAAAAAGTGCACTTAGCCATGTTGGCATACAATTGTTCTTTTCTTAGGACTTCTAGGACGGACTGGAGGTGTCCTAGATGGTCTTCTAAGTTTCTGGAGTAGACTAGAATGTCATCGAAGTATACTACTACAAATTTCCCAATGTAAGACCGTAAGACTTGATTCATGAGTCTCATAAAAGTGCTAGGGGCATTAGTTAAGCCGAAGGGCATGACCATCCATTCATACAACCCTAATTTGGTTTTAAAGGCGGTTTTCCATTTGTCTCCTTCCTTCATTTGGATATGGTGATATCCGGATCGAAGGTCTATTTTGGAGAAGATGGTAGACCCATGTAGCTCATCAAGCATATCATCTAATCTAGGGATGGGATGTCGGTACTTAACTGTGATGTTGTTAATGGCCCTACAGTCGACACACATCCGCCACGTTCCTTCCTTCTTTGGGACTAGGATGACTAGAATGGCACAAGGGCTCATGCTCTCCCGGACGTACTCTTTGCTCATTAATTCTTCCACTTGGGATTGGATCTCCTTGGTTTCTTTCGGGTTGGTGCGGTACGCGGCCTTATTTGGTAGGGCTACCCCGGGTACCAAATCAATCTGGTGCTCAATCCCTCAAAGTGGGGGTAGCCCGCTAGGGACTTCATCGGGGAAGACGTCCTTGTAGTCCTGCAAGAGAGATGAAACAACACTAGGTATTGTTGGGCTAGGGTTAGAATTAAGGCAGTTTCTATATCGAATCACCACCATAGGCTTTCGGGCTAATAGGGCTTGCTTGATATCCCCGGAGGTGGCGGCCAGAACTTCTTTCTTCTCGTTTTCCTGAGAGGTGGTCCCAAAAGAGATTGGTTTTTCTGTTTTAGTGCTTAGAGCTGGATCTAACCGTTCCTTTTTATTTTTTTGAAGTTCTCTTTCTTTCTTTTCATGCATAACCCGCCTCTCTATCTGGTCTTGTAGGATTTTCGATGGGGAGAGAGGTTTGAGTTTGTACTTAGTGTTTTTATGGATGAGGCTGTAGCTATTGGTTCTCCCATCGTGCTTGGAGAACCTGTCAAACTGCCATGGTCGGCCAAGTAATACATGGGTAGCCTCCATGGGTACAACGTCACATAGGACTTGATCAGCGTACCTTCCAATACTAAACGGTATGTAGGACTGGCGGGTGACCTTCAACTCTCCACAATTGTTAAGCCAGTGGAGCTTTGATGAGCGCAATCGTTGTGCTGCATTTAAACAAATAACTAACAAAGCTAACAAAAGCTAGGGTAGATCGCATTCCACGGGTCTTATATGACTGACTACTCAAATAAGCTAGCAAATTACTCAGATTAAACACTTCGTGCGTGGTGTGAGTTCCACGACTTCTAATTCTAAGAAATGAAGAGAAATTAAAAATTGAAACTAAAGACAGATTGGAAATTAGGGTTGAAAACAGAGATGACAGACGAACTTAGACTTTGAATCCCCCTTCGTTCAATAGAGCATAGGCAATCAACAGATCAACGGATTTCAATTCTCATTCAATCAATTCTAAGACACCACCATAACTCCTAACCCCTAGGTTTAAGACCGGCGAACGTTCGCTCTATCCGTTCTAGCTACCAAGATTAATTAGCCACCTGGGTACGGTCGCCTCTCGCAACGAACTTAACTTAACTGGTGAAATTACTAACGATTTATGAGTTACTCTTGCAGTGGATTAACCCTAACCGGTTCCTATGAAAGGCACACTCTAATTATAAGGTTAATTGTTCAGTTTGATATTTTAAAGTAAGGCGAGCGTTCGCTTCTATCCTTAGCTTAACTAGAATATAATCTAGGTGATCAATCCAGACAAGAAACATGAACAATGAAGAACAAACCAAACATGAAAGAGAAATTGATTGAACTTTGAATCTAATCACCGCGGATCCGTGACCGCTTTAAAGCCCTGGGTCACTTAGGGTTCATCTAGTCTAAGCTCTAAGAGTTTAGCTACTCATATTCATCACAAAAGAATCAAAGATAAAGAAAGAGTTCATCATCCAAAGGAAGAACAGACAAGTATCTGAAAAACCTAACTAAGACGACTCCGGCAGAACGTCAATCTTCCGGTAGGCTGCAATCCTAGCTCTGAGTCCTCGAGATGGAAGGGATGGCGTCACGATCTCTTTTCGGTTCTTCGAACTCTAAACTCTCCTTCAGAACTCTCAGAGAATCCTTGAATTCTGATTATGAAAAGTGTATTATGATATGGTATGTTAAGTATGGGCCGCCGGTTAAGTATTTATACTTAACCCTAAACCGCAAGATTTTAACTAGGATTTTCGGCGAAAATATTAAGGAATTTTCGCCGAAAATTCCTTTACAAAAGTTGGTGACCGCCGGCTGATTTCTCTATAATTTTCGGTCCAACACTTCTCGGTGAAAACTTAGTGTTTTCGCCGAAAATATCCTTCAGTTGACATCAGTGGATTTGTGCTTGCATTTTTGCCGAAAATACTAAGGGATTTTCGGCGAAAATTCCTTTGTAAACCGGGTAGGAATTTGTTTGACTTGGTTGGCTCCTTGGATCGATTCCGGTGTGATTCCTCGAGGTTCCCACGCCTTAGACACGTCCTTGGCTACTTTATTTGACGGCAAAAACCTGTGCTATCATAAAAACACTAGAAAACCATCAAATAGACCCGAAACGGGCCAAGGTAACACAAATGGCACGAGATAGGGCAATTGATTGAATATTCATTATTCTACCCTAAAAACCATGTCTTAAGCAAGGAAATGTTTCTTAAATGAGCCTTATAATCACGTCAAATCGAGTGTCATCAAGCTTATAGGGGTGGGGATGCTTTCGGGTGCGTAGCTGGAGCCCTGTTACAAGCTCCTGACTAACAGCATTGGTACAGCTGCCACCATCAATGACCATGCCACAAACCTTATTTTGAATGACACATCGTGTGTGGAACAGGTTGTCTCTCTGCTCATGTCCATTGCTTAGGGTTTGGGTGCTGAGGAGCCGTCGAGTGACAGCAGAGTATCGAGGGGTTTTTCTTGATCGAGTATTCCGGTGGCTATCGGCATTGGTGCTGGCGAAGGTGTTATGAGGGCCGTCGGGGTCGGCCAGGGCACCGGGGCTGGATAGAGAGTCAGGTATGGGCGGCCGGAGGTGTGAGGGTCGGGGCTCGGTTGGATTCAAAGAAACTCCCGGTTGTCTGGCCTGTGCCATGGCTCGGGCCTTGGCTCGGGTGATCCTGGTGGTGACGGTGCTGGGAGGTGGACCGGGGGTCGACCCACCACTGGACGCGGGTTGCTTGGCGATTCGTCAGGGGCAGTCTTAGCGGAACTGCTGGGGTTACCAGGCGGATAAGCGGAGTGTGGTGTCGGGGGTTCTTTGGGCGCGGGTGTTGGTCAGGTGCCGGGGATTGGTCGGGTGTTGGGGGTTCTTCGGGTGCCGGGTGTTGGTCAGGCACTGGGGGTTGGTCGGGTGTCGGGGCTGGGACCGGTTGCTGATCCAGGGCCGGGGCCGGCGTTGGTGTCGGGGATGGTGCTGAGGTTGATGCCGGGGCGGGGGCTAGATTTCCTTTGACTGCCCTTTCGATCCGGTCGATTGATGCCTTCATTTGGGCTAGGATCTGTGCTATCGTAGGTAGGGTGGCTTCGAGCAAGACGAGTTCTTCTGTCATATTAGTTGATAATACAGGGAAGCAAATATATCTATCTACCCCTCTTCTTTTTGTTTTGTTTTCTTTTTTTTTTTCCTTACAATGCTTCGAACAAGAATGAAAATAGATGGGCTTTTCTAAACTGATTTTCTAATAACACGAAAACAAAGATAGGTAGGGTTTTTTTAAAGGATTTTCTAAGATTGAAAGTAAAGGATATGAATCCAGGGTTTCAAACCTGAAGACTGGGATAGATTGTGGTTCCTTGAGCTGAACCGAAGCTCTGATACCAAAACTGGTGTGAATCGCCGCAACCGTGGGCAGACGACCCTAACCACCGCAAGTCTCGGACCTTCGCTCGATCGACAGTCGGCACCGGGGGCGGGAAAGTACTTGCACCCATTGGTTATATGTAACCGGGAAACCGTAGTGTCCAGGAATGGCTCCACGACAGAAGATGGATGCTTCTGTTGAGAATACCTATTCTAAGCTATGCACGCAGCAGAAAACTTAAGAATTGAAGAACAAAGTTCTGTTTGATTGATTGATTTGAAAAAGGTTGATTGATTACAATGAGGCCGAAGCGTCTTATTTATAGTAGAGGAGTTGGGCCATCCCCGCGGCTTCCTACTTAGGTTACAACTCGGAAAATAATTAAAATAATAACCTAGAGTCCTAAATAGAATAAAAAGGACTTACTTGCTCCTAAAGAATCGAAACTAAAAGGGAAAATCTGAGTCCAACACTTAAAAAGACTTAATTAAATAAAAACAGCCTAAAAACCCTAAACCGGTGGATCCGGTCGGGCTTGTCGCTCACGCGCGGGCCGGATTAGGAAATTCGGTGCCGCCTTTACTGTCGAGCGTGGAATTGGCGGCGGCGTCTGCTGCTCGGGCTTGGAATTGCTCGGGGGCTCCTGATGTTGGCCTCCGGCGGGTCTGATGCTGATGCCGCTCGGCATTCGGGGTTCCTGCTCGACCGGCCCGTTCGGTCTTCTTCCCAGTTCCTCATTTCCTCCCATTTCTTCTTGGCTCCTAGGGTGACAGCTCCTAGGCTTGGCTCCAGGACTTGTATGGGGTTGAGGGCTGGTGCTAAACCTCCTAGGGTTTGGGCCCAGTGTTGGCCTGATGCCGAGTGCTGGTCGGGGTTCCCGAGCGCCGTGCCCGGTGCCCGGGCGGCCTGTCTTGGGATCGCCCAGTTGGTCAGCAAGGTATATCCGGATCGGGTGATCCGGTCAGCATCCTCGTCGTGCCTCTCCTGGCTCCAAGTCTTCATGTAGAGGGTGAGTCGTTCCTTGAAGGCCTTAGATTGGCTACGGGTCAAAGGTAGTTCGGGGCAAGTCCAAGGAACAGGGGGCTCATCACAACGCAAACAATACAATCAAGACAAATGAGGATGAGGATGGAAGGGCGTAGATAAGTTCCCCCTAAAGATCTTGACAATTGACTAAGTTGGTGAATCTAGGATGAACAAAACTCGTATCCTAGCACTGAAATGATTAGACACGCCAAACACGGGTCCTAAGACTCCTAATGAAGCCTTAGTCTAGGCCAAACACTAACCAATAGGACTATCATCACTAATTGACAAAATGCAAAACTCACGCCAAGTGTTCGATAAAATGCCTTTTGGATTTTCTTCCTTTTTAGTACTTTGTTTATGACTCTTTTATGACTCTTTTATGTTTCTTTATTATTTTAGAGTTAGAGTTCGAATAGGAATAGGAGAAGCCTTGGCCGAATCCTAGACCTATAAATATAGGCTTCGGCCACCCATTGTAATCAGACTTTGATGAAATAAAAACAAACTTTGGTTTCTTCTTTGCATGGATTTGCAATCTTCTTTTCGATTTTAATGGAATTGATTTTCGTCTAGAATTGGTTTATCATCTTGGGTATTCACCCCTTGGTGTGGCACCTTCGACTGGACACTTCGGGTTCCTAGCTATAACAGCTAGAAGTTCCAAGTACTCTCCACCCTATAGTCTAAAGGTACGGCTCACGAGTTGTGATTTTCCAAGCTTGTGGTGGTTAGGGTCATTCTCCCACGGTTGCGGTGGTTCACATCAGTTTGGTATCAAACCTTCGGTTCAATTTGGGACTGCGTATCTTGTACTTTTTTTTATTTTTATAGAAAATTCTCAAAGAAAACCCCTAAATAGTTTCACCCCCAAGCACGATGATGGATGATGCTAAGTACACCAGGATGCTGTCCCACATGGCGTCCATGATGGAGAATCTAATCAAATTTGGAAGACAATTGGGTGTCGAGGTGCCGCTAGTAGATTTACCACCAGCCCCAACATTGAGCCAAGGAATGCCGAACATTGATGCTAAGACTGACACCAAGATCAATGTCGAAGACAATGTCGGATCCGAATATTATGGTCACGAAGATTCGAGGACGAATCTTTTCCAAGAAAGGGTGAATGACATGGCCAGCCCCAGCCCGGCACCAGTCCAGGCCAAGGCCCGACAAAGGCACCAGCCATGACCCAGCCTCAGGCCCCAACCCCGGCACCAGCCCCAAGCCCAGTCCCTAGCACCGTCCCAACACCGGGCGAGCATCAGCCCAACACCAGCCCCGTCACTGCCCAACACCGGCCCCCAGATGTGATTTGGGCCGAGTGATGCTTCTGTTTTAGCGGTATCAAATATCTAATCTACAGAAGCATACTAGATCGTATTCTACTCGAGGTCTCTTCTTCTTGTCTACTCAAATATGTTGGCAAATTACTCAGGCTTAAACACGTTGTGCGTGGTGTGAGTTCCACAACTTCTAATCTAATAAACAAGAAAAATAAAAGACAGAAAGATTAAAAAGGTTGACTAACAGGAAGATAGACGAGGTGAGACTTCGAATCCCCCTTAGATCACCAAGGCAACAGCAATCACAAGACCAACGGTTTTCAATTCTAATTCATTCAGTTCTCAGACACCACCATAACTCCTGACCCTTAGGTTTAAGACTGGCGAACGTTCGCTCTATCCGATCTAACTACCAAGATTAATTAGCCGCCCGATGACGGTCGTTTCTTGCGACGACAAGACTAACTGGTGCAATTACTAGTGATTAATGAGTTACTATTGAACCAGATTAACCCTAACTGGTTCCTACGAAAGGCACACTCCAATGAATGGGTTAATTGGTTAAATTGATGTTCTAAAGTAAGGCGAACGTTCGCTATTATCCTTAACTTAACAAGAATCTAAACTAGGTGATCAAGGGAGATAAGTTTATGCGCCAAAGCAAGGAACTGTCTAGCGACTAACCCTGACTTGCACAAACCTAATCTAGGCGATCAACCAGAGAAGAAACATAAACAGTGAAGAACAAAACAACCATGCAAAGAGAAACTGATTGAATTTCAAATGTAATTACCGCCAATCCATGACCACTTTAAAGCCCTGGGTCACTTAGGGTTCATCTAATCTAAGCTCTACAAGTTCAGCTACTCATAACGATAATAGAAGAATCAAAGGCAACAAAGGAAATCATCATACAGAGGAAGAATAGATAAGAACTGAAAAACCTAATTTTGACGACTCCGGCGAAGTTTCGATTTCCTGGATCTTCAACTTTAAGCTCCGAGCTCTCCGAGGTGGAAGGATGGCGTCACGATCTCTCCATGGATCTTCGAACTCTCTCTAAACTCTATCTATCGACCCTAGAGTTGGCTGACTCTCAAAAGTCTAATGTGTGAATAGTTGTTGGAATGATCCAATCCCGGCTGGCTGTCGAGTGTTGCTTTAAATAAGGTTGATTAGGGTTTCCAACTCTGCTTCGGAAAATAAGGAAATTTTCGGTGAAAATCACCAAAAAATTTAGTTCAAAGCCTTCTGTTTCCTTCATCGATTTCTTCATAACTTTTCGGTAAAAACTTTAATAGTTTTCGTCGAAAACTTTAGTGTAATTAAGCTCACTCCGCCTGTGAGTTTCTTAAGATATTTTCAGAGACAATTCTGTTGGGTTCTAGCCGAAAACCTTGTACTGGGCAGTTGGAATTTCGGTTCTGACTCTGGTTTGATTCTGGTTCACTTCTTGAGGTCTTGAATACGTCCGTGGCTACGTATTTGACTGCAAAAACCTGTGCTCTTACAAAAACACTAGAAAACCATCAAATAGACCCAAAAAGGGCCAAAGTAACCAAATAGGTAGGAAATAGAGTAGTTGAGTGAATATTCATTATTCTACCCCTAAAACCACGTTTCAAGCAAGGAAATGTAGCTTAAATGAGGCTGAAAATCACGTCAAATCGAGTGTCATCACCTAGCCACCAGAATTAGGCCCCCAATGAGGAAATACGACCTAGACAAGGACTCTTAATCCTCGTAAGACGCGAATTATGGTTTTCTGGTTTAGGACTTTGATGACACATGATTTAATGTGATTTTCAGCCCCATTCAATTGACATTTCTTTGTCTAAGACATGGTTTTTAGGGCAGAATAGCCAATACTCACTCAACTGCTCTATCTCGTGCCATTTTGGTTACTTTGGCGAGTTTCGAGTCTATTTGATTGTTTTCCAGTGTTCTTGTGATAGCACAGGTTTTTGCCATCAAATGAGGTAGCCAAGGACGTTTCTAAGGCATTTGGACCCGAGGAAGTGACCCGGAATCAACCAAAGAAGCAATCAAGTCGAAGTCAGAACCAGCCCTACTCATGCCAAGGTTTTTGGCGAAAAACACCCTACTTCTCGCCGAAAACTATGGATCAAATTTGCACAGAGAAGACAGGAGAAATACTGGAAATTCCACTTTAAGTTTTCGGCAAAAACTCTCTACGTTTTCGGCGAAAACTATCCCTCTTTCCCAGCCTTGTACGGACTGCTATAAAAGAAAAATCGTCGGCTGCAATTTGGATACTTACTTTTTGGACGAAAATTCCAAGACTTAGAATTAGAGAGAATGAGTGGAGAGAGAGTTCGACGAGCCAGGGAAAGATCTTGACGCCATCCTTCCATCTCAGAGAGCTCTAGTGCTAAGAGTTGAAGATCCAGACGATCGAAGCTTCGCGGATTCGTCGAAATTAGGTTTTACAGTTCTTCTCTATGTTCCCTACCTGAGATGTATTCCCTGTTTGTCTTTGATTCTCCTGTATTGAATCGGAGTAGCTAAAACTCGTAGAGCTTAAATTAGATGAACCCTAAGTGACCCATGGCTTTAAAGCGGTCACGAATCGGCGGTGATTAGATTCAAATTTCAGTCAGTTTCTCTTTCATGTTTGGTTTGTTCTTTGTTGTCTGTGTTTCTCGTCTGGTTTGGCCACCTAGATTAGATTCTTGTTAAGCTGAGGATAGTAGCGAACGTTCGCCTCACTTTAAAACGCCAAATCAACAATTAACCTATTTATTGGAGTGTGCCTTTCGTAGGAACCAGTTAGGGTTAATCCATTTCAAGAGTAACTCATGAATCACTAGTAATTGCACCAGTTAGTTCCTCCGTCACAAGAAGAGAAAGCTCGGGTGGTTAATTAATCTTGGCAGTTAGATCGGATAGAGAGAACGTTTGCCAGTCTTAAACCTAAGGGTAAGGAGTTAAGGTGGTGTCTAGAAATTGAGTGAGTGAGAATTGAAAACCGTTGTTCCGTTGACTGCCAATGCTCTGGCGATCTAAGGGGGGTTCAAAATCTAAGCCTGTCTGTCGCCTGTCTAAGTGAATCAACCAATCATTTTGCATTTTAGATTTCATTTCAGTTTCTTTTCATTCTAATATAGAAGTCGTGGAACTCACACCACACACGAATTGTTTATTCCTGAAGAGAATTGCCAACATATTTGAGTAAACGAGTAGAGGAGGCCTGTGGAATACGATCTACTTAGCTTTTAGCTTAGTAGTTATTTGATCGCACGCATTAAAACATTCATCAAATTGGCACCGTTGTCCGGGGATTTCTTCTACCTTTGAAAGAAGAGTTGCCATTTTTATTTCTCTACCTTTCTATCTTTCATTTCCCATCACACTTCGATTTTACACCGGTTGTGCTCGTTTTTTGTCACTTGCAGATTATAGCAGGTGTAGAACCAAGTCACTTCTGTTTCATCTTTCCCTACCGCAATGGCTGCTCCGAAGAGTCTTGCAGACTACAGTAAGCCGATCGCAACTAACGTTCGGTCTTCCATCGCTGTGCCGTGTAATGACAATGATCCTGACTATGAGATTAAAATCCCCTTCCTGGGACTAATCTCTAGGGAGGTGCAATTTGAAGGAAAGCCAGACGATAATCCTTGCACTCATCTATCCGACTTCCTGGCAATCTGTGAAACTTTTAAGAGTGGGAATCTCAACAAGAATACCTTGTGCCTGCGAGCTTTTCCATTCTCTCTCAGAGGTGCAGCTAAGAGATGGCTTAGTGGCAAGCCACCCGGTCATTATACAGATTGGGAGACTCTAGCTCAAGATTTCGTTGAGAAATATTTCCCTCCGTCAAGGACAACTGCCTATAAGGATATCATCTCTAGGTTTGCACAGAAAGAAGATGCAAGCTTAGACGACACTTGGAATGAATTCCAAGAGCTTCTCTACAATTTTCCTCACCATGGTTACGAACAAAGGCAGCTAGCTGAATTCTTTGCTCGAGGTTTACGTGAGGAATCTGCTAAATGGGTCAACTCCTTGGCTGGAGCATATTGCACCGCTCTTACACCTCAAGCTGCTCTTCTTCACTTTGTTAGCTGTGCCTCCAAGTCAAGAAATTGGGAGAGACATAGAGAAGGCACCAAAAGTCAATTGAGCATCGCGGATCAATTCAAAGCAGAAGTTCAAAAACATTGAAAGACGATTGGCGCATCCCTTGATCCCCTGTCAGCTACCGTCTTTACGGCTGACTGTGGATGGTGCGGAACCTGTGCTCATAACGGGGAAGCTGCCTAAACTTCGGTAAAACATATGTCTGGTCTACAGAAGAGGTGAATTTCATTAGTCAAGGTTTCACCAACAACCAGAGAGGCTACTCTAACTACCGGAACTACCAACCTCAGGGTTAGAACCAAAACAACTGATTCTCAGAATCGTATCAAGGACCTCCCGGATTCAATGGAGGACAGCAACAGTTTTGATCAAAGCCATATTACAACAGAGATGAGGATTTAAAGAAAAAAGTTCGACCGAATCATGACCAGACTTGACGAACACGACAATCAATTCAAAGCTCAAGCTGCACTCAATCAAGGACAAATGGCCCAGAGCCAAAGAGTGGAAGATGCAGTAACCAGTATGACTAGGTTGTTGGCTAGTAGCCCTTTCTTCAATCAAGCATCATTTCAGGGAAACTCCAATGTTAGTATTGAAAAATCTCAAGCCATCACCACTAGGAGTGGTAAACAAACAGCTGATCCGAAGGTTCCTGAACCAAATATGATACCAGATGCCACTGCCATAGACATGCCAGAGATTGAAGATATCACAGAAGAGGAGAAGTTGCACCAACCCCTCCTCCCAAGATAGCTCCTGAGCCTGTCTTAGCACCCTATCGACCTTGGATCCCTTTCCCAAAAGCTACAATGAGTAAGGCCAAGGATCACGACACCTTGTATAAGAAGTGGTATAACGTTCTAAAGAATGCGGAGATCAAGATACCAGTAACTGAAGCTGTAGAGATCATACCACCACTTGGAAAATTCTTCAAAGATCTCGTGAAGAAGGTAAAGAATGGAGAGGCATTCTCTGTCACCCTCACCAATGAATGTGCTTCTCTCTTCGGAAGCCCATCTCCTATGCGACAGCCTCCGCCACCTCCAGTTAAGTGTTCTGATCACGTCCCTTTTACATTACCATGCATAATAAATGGTATTAAAATTGATCGTAGTCTAGCTTACTCCAGTGCTTCTATTAATGTTATGCCTGCTTATCTTTATGAGAAGTTAAACCTAGGAGAATTAAAATCGCTTACTCTGCATCTCGTGCTAGCTGATAGGTCTGTCAAACTGCCTAGGGGTATAATAGAAGATGTAGCTGTTCGCTGTGGCCCTTTTACTATTATTGGAGATTTCTTTGTTCTGGATACCCGTGAACTAGATGGAACGCTTATCTTGGGGCGACCCTTCTTAACAACCGCCGGTGCGAATATCAATTGCAAACAAGGCTTGTTGACTTTAAGTGTAGGACAAGATAGTGTTACTTTCCGCATTAGGGATAGCATGAGATATTCTGTAGCTCAAGATGATAAATGTTATACTGTTGATGCTATATTCATCACTAATGCCTTATCTAGTGAACCACTAGAGTTGTGTTTGATTTCAAGAATTGAAAACACGTTAGAAGATCAAGAGCAGCGCCTATGGCAAGATGAACTAAACGACCAGAAGACGACATTTGCTGCCACATTTGCGCCACCTCATATTGAACCAGCTTCAAGTCGGATCACCACCTCATACGAGAACCCGCCTGAACTCGCATTAAAGGAGCTCCCCGACCATCTAGAGTACGCATTCCTGGGAAAGGAATGTCAGTTACCAGTCATCATCAACTCGGCTCTATCTTCCGAACAGAAAGAACAACTGATTAGACTACTAAAGAAGCACATCCGAGCTATAGCCTAACAGTTAGCTGACATCAGATGCATCTCCGAGACCTTCTGCAAACATTAGATAGTTGTAGATGAGGAATTGAAGCAGGTCAGACAACACCAACGGCGATTAAATTCTCTGATGCAGGAGGTTGTGAAGAAGGAAGTCCTTAAGCTTCTTGATGCCGGGATCATTTACCCTATTGCCGACAGCCCTTGGGTTAGTCCAACTCAGGTTGTTCCAAAGAAAGGAGGGATTACAGTCATCCCTAACCAGAAGGGCGAGCTCATTCCCACTCGCACTGTTACCAGATGGAGAGTCTGCAACAACTACTGACGCCTTAATAATGCTACAAAGAAAGATCACTTTCCACTGCCGTTCATTGATCAGATGCTAGAGAGGCTAGCCGGCCATGATTACTACTGTTTCTTAGATGGGATGTCTGGTTACTTCCAGATTCCTATTGATGACACTCAAATTGACGTGATTATCAGCCTCATTTAAGCGACATTTCCTTGCTTAAGACATGGTTTTTAGGGTAGAATAGCGAATATTCACTCAACTGCTCTATCTCGTGCCATTTGTGTTACTTTGACCCGTTTTGGGTCTATTTGATGGTTTTCTAGTGTTTTCATGATACACAGGTTTTTGCCATCAAATAAAGTAGCCAAAGATGTGTCTAAGGCGTTGGAACCTCGAGGAATCGCACCGGAATCGATCTGAGGAGTCAATCACGTCGAACCAAGAAGGAACCACCAAATCCTGCCCCGATGTGCCCTGCAGTTTTCGGCGATAATCCCCCAGGTTTTCGGCAAAAACTCAAGAAGGAATTGGCTGAGTTCAACAAAGAGAAGTTTTCGGCGAAAACTCCAAGTTTTCGATGAAAACTTCAAACTTTCACCGAGAACCCTAGGTCCGAAAATCACAGGAGAAACAGCCGAGCAGTCAAGTCATTTACAAAGGAATTTTCGGCGAAAACTTCATAAGTTTTCGGCAAAAATTCCAGGCAAAATCCGGCGGTATTAGGGTTTAGTATAAATACTTAACCGGCGGCCAAATAACGGATATATCACATAATACCTCTTAATTTCAGAATTCTCACGAGTTCTGGAGCAGAGTTTAGAGTTCGAAGAGCCAGGAAGAGATCGTGACGCCATCCCTTCCCCTCGGAGACTCAGAGCTTGGATTGAAGATTACCGGAGATCGAAGCTTCGCTGGAGTCATCTTAACTAGGTTTTTCAGATCCTTTTCTGTTCTTCCTCTGTTCAAGATGAACTCTGTCTTTGTCTTTGATTCTTTTGTTATGAACATGAGTAGCTAAACTCGTAGAGCTTAGACTAGATGAACCCTAAGTGATCCAGGGCTTTAAAGCGGTCACAGATCAGCGGTGATTAGATTCAAAGTTCAATCAGTTTCCCTTTCATGTTTGATTTGTTCTTAGTTGTTTATGTTTCTTGCCTGGATTGAACACCTAGATTAGATTCTTGTTAAGTTAAGGATAGAAGCGAACGCTCGCCTTACTTTAAAACATCAAATTGAACAATTGACCTATTCATTGGAGTGTGCCTTCCGTAGGAACCAGTTAGGGTTAATCCACTGCAAGAGTAACTCATAAATTGTTAGTAATTGCACCAGTTAGTTAAGTCGTTGCGAGAGGCGACCGTACCCGGATGACTAATTAATTTTGGTAGCTAGTTCGGATAGAGCGAACGTTTGCCAGTCTTAAATCTAAGGGTAAGGAGTTATGGTGGTGTCTTAGAATTGATTGAACGAGAATTGAAATCCGCTGATTTGTTGATTGCCAATGCTCTGGTGAATGAAGGGGGATTCAAAGTCTAAGCTTGTATGTCATCTTTGTTAGTCAACCAATCTTTTGATCTGTCTTTCAGTTTTAGTTTTTAATTTCAGTGCATTTTCTAGAATTAGAAGTCATGGAACTCACACCACGCACAACGTGTTAAACTTGAATAATCTGCCTTTACATTTGAGTAGACAATTATTAGAAGACCCGTGGAATACGATCTACCCTAGCTTTCCAGCTTGGTAGTTATTTGACCACTGTTTTATAGCTCATCACCTATCGAGCTCGATGACCAAGAAAAGATGACCTTCACCTGCCCGTTTGGTACGCTTGCTTATCGTTGTATTCCCTTTGGGTTGTGCAATGCTCCCGCTACTTTTCAAAGATGCATGCTCGCTATATTCGGAGATCTAGTAGAAAACGTGGTAGAAGTATTCATGGATGACTTCTCTGTCTATGGGGACTCATTTCCTAAATGCCTAGCTAACTTGGATAAGGTACTAGCACATTGTGAGGAACCCTACTTAGCTCTTAGTTGGGAGAAATGTCACTTTATGGTTACCGAAGGCATTGTTCTTGGCCATAGGATCTCCAAGCTCGGAATAGAGGTCGATCGTGCCAAGCTTGAAACTATCGCCAGTCTTCCACCGCCAACTTCGGTCAAGACAGTTTAGAGCTTCCTCGGTCATGCCCGATTCTACCGGAGGTTCATCAAAGACTTCTCTAAGATCACTCTTCCAATGACAAAGCTTCACCCACTTCATTTTTGACAAGGCATGTCTTGAAGCCTTTGAGATTATGAAGACCAAACTCACTACCGCACCGATCCTCACCGCACCAGACTGGAATCTTCCATTTGAGATCATGTGCGATGCTTGTGACTTTTCCGTTGGTGCTGTTCCGGGAAAAAGAAAATAGAAGAGGTTCCATCCCATTTATTTCGCTAGTAAGACGCTTAACGACGCTCAAAGGAACTACACTACTACAGAGAAGGAGCTCCTAGCTATTGTCTTCTCTTTCAATAAGTTTAGGCAGTACCTAGTGATGTGAACCGCTGCAACCGTGGGTAGACGACCCTTAAACACCACAAGCTGATGATCGTGCAATGAGGAAGAAACCTTCGGAACCGGGGATGGAAGAGGACTTTGACCCGCTAGCTATAAAGAGCTAGGAAATAGAAGTATCAAGTCGAAGGCGCCACTTCAAGGGGAGGATACCCTAGACGATAAGCCGGTCTAAACGACAGTCAATTCCATGAAAGTCGAGAACAGAATAGAAATTCCATGCTAAGAGAAAACCAAAGTTTAAGAGTTTATTAATTTCAAGGTTGTTAAGTACAAGGGTGGCCGGCGGCCTCCTTATATAGGCGAGGGAACAAGCTCTCCTCCCTAAATACTACTTCCTAATAAGAATAAAATAAAGAGTCCTATTCCTAAAAAGAATCCTAAAACCCCTAAATAATCCGACAAAAAGAAATAAACATATAATAATAGTTGAAGTCTTTAAAGCAGAATAAAAGACCTAAAATAGGTCAAAAACCCTAATCCGGCCGAATTGGGCTGCTCAGGCCGGTTGGATAGCGCGCAGTGGCTGCGGCGGCCGCTGGGCCTGATACTGGTGGCGGTCGCGGGGTCTGGTGCACCGGGCTGGTCCAGGGGCAAGGGTCTTGCCAAAGAGGCCCGGTCTTCTTGGACGGCTTCATGGGATCCCTTGGATCGGCCCGGCTGCCAGTCTAGGGCTCGGGACTAGCCTTTCCTCGGGTCCTCTTCATTTCTGCTCGGGCCTTCTTCTTTAAGCTACCGGTAGGCCTCCAAAATGTAGCTCTCTGGAGGTGGGGTTGGTCTAAGTGTCATGCCTTGGGGCCAAGGACTCCAATTCTTCTCATGGCTCGGCTCAGGGTCAATCCTTGGAAGCTCTCCTCTCCAGGCCAAGTGTTCTTGGGCTCTTTTCCTTCTGTACTCCAGAAATACTTCCAGAGGGTCACTCAAGGGGTTAACTTTGTCTTTAGGGCTCCTGGAGGTCAGGCTAGGAGCAGGCTGAGGCTTGTCTTCAGGGCTAGGGCATATATCCTCGGCCAGCAGCATGGCTTGGAATAGCATTCCATTTCTTGGAGTCTTTCTACCTGCAAGGGAAGGCTGTAGTCGATATTTCATGTCATACCTTGGCTTTAGGGTTGGAAGATGGCCTGTCCTTGGACCTATATGCTTCTTGTGAGGTCTTAGGGTCCTGCGTCGGCCAGGTGACCCTGGTGGGGTGTAGGAGTACCGGTCGTCATCAGGGCAGCATTGTTGGATCATATCATCCCCCTCTTCTATCCTTGGATTTGTCCCCAAATCCATCTCGGGTCCTCTCCTAGTACTCATCACTCTCTTCCAAACTTCAGCGATTTTATTGGCCATGGCCGGGGAAAACTCAACATTAGCTTCAGACCGGCGAGTGTCACTTGAGTCAGTGATGGACCAAGGCTCGGGTCCTTCAGTGCTTTCTCCATCAGTCTCCATAGCTCCTTCTCATGAAAAACTATCAACAATAATGTTAAGGCTTGGAGAAGTGTCGGGTGAGAGCTCTTCACTCATTTCGACATCTGGATCCGCATCCGGATCTTCCTCACTCGGGGCAGCTCTAAAAATTCATCGAGAGGTGATCTCCCATTAAATCTTGGGTGCACAGGGGACCGTCGGTGAAGCGTCGGGTCGGGACACTGGGGTGCCAGAGGCATCGGGGGTAGGCCAGGGCACATTGGGCAGGGTGGCTGGGGCCGTCGGGCGTCAGCTGATCGGTGGCGTCGGGCATCATCGCGTCGGGGTAGTTGGGGTCAGGTAGGACCGCGGCGGAGCGTCGATAGGGACGCGCCGGACACGTCGGACGGTGATCCGTCGGGGGCCTCGTCGGGTGGTGATGTGCCGGGGGCGTTGGGCAGGGACAGGGCGGGGCCGGGGCCGGGTGTTGGGGCGCTAGGACTGGTCGGGGTGGGCCAGTCGGCGTCGGGGCCGAGCGTTGGGGCGCCGGGGCCTGGTCGGGCAGTACCGGGGCTGGGTGCTGGGGCGCCGAGGCTGGTCGGGTAGCGCCAATCGGGGTCGAAAAGAGCACTGGGGCACCGGGGCCTAGTCGGGCAGCACCGGGGCTGGCTGCTGGGGCACTGAGGCTGGTCGGGCAGCGCCAGCCGTGGTCGGGGCCGGGCGCTGGAGCGCCATGGCTAGGCATCGGGGCACCGGGTGCTAGGGTTTTAGATATTAACCCTGCAAACTTCTCAAGCGCTTCTGGCTTGACTTGTTCTCCTTCATCAGATTCTTCTTCTTCTTCCTTCTTCTCTTCTCCTTCATCATCTGTCTCGATTTCTCCTTCTCTTACCACCATCGTTCATTGATTAGGGCAGTCCCTTGAGATGTGTCCCCTACCTTGACAGTTAAAGCATTCAATTCCACTGGGACGTGGGTTAGTGTTTTTAACCTTAGACGTAGGTGGGGTAGATGTTACCGGTGGTGCCGAATCCCTAGGGTTAGGGTTTGGCCGTGAGCTGGAGCCTCGGGGTTGTTCAGGCTTCCATGGGGTTTGGCTTGCACTTGAGCCTCCTCTCCACGGGGTATTGGCTGGTCTCCTCATGTAGCCCTTCTTCAACTCTCTCTCCACGCGGTTAGCTAGGGCTTTGAGATCCTCGTAGTAAACATAGTTAAGTATATTGACTTGATGCATGATCTCGGGGTGTAGTCCACCCACAAACCTAGCTATCTTTGCTTCGGGTTCTTCTCGGAGGTCGAGTCTGGCTACCAACATCTCTATCTCCTTGGTATATTGCACCACGGACATGGTGCCTTGCTTTAGGGTTCGAAGAGAGGTGTGTAGGTCTCGGATATAAGTTCTAGGGACAAACTTCTTTCACATTACCCTCTTGGGATCTCTCCACGACTCGATGGGGGCTTCCTCATCTCTTTGAACCTGGTTCTTGAATTGGCTCCACCATAGAGCAGCATAATCAGTAAATTCAAGGGTGGCGAAGATTACCTTCTTTCTTTCCGAATAGTGACGGCATTCGAGGAAATCCTCCATACTTCTCTCCCAATCCAAATACTCGTCGGCATTATACTTGCCCGCAAACTTAGGCACGGTGAGCTTGAGGTTGCTCACATCATCATCAATCTCCTGAGCTAGCCTTCGGGCTCTCCGGTTTTGGTGTTCAGGGCTGTCCTCTCGGCGTTTGTCTCGTCCTCTCTCGGCGTGAAGCCTGGCTAGGGTTTCTTGGACGGCAGCTAGGGTAGCTCCAAGAGTCTGGAGGTGGCCTTCCATGTTGGCTAGTCTTTCGTCTGCCATGGTTAATAGTAGCAAATGGAAGCAATTCTCTATCCCCTCTTCTTAGAAATAGACTTACAACGAAAGGAAAATAATGTGGCAAGGGTGGCCTTGCTTTTTTTCTTTTTCTTAACCTCGATTAGGGTTTTTGTTGATGGTATGATGGCCACCAATTTTCTCTTGCCTTACAACTCGAAACTGAAAACAAGAACTAAAATAGAAGGGAATTTTCGAAGCTATTTTCTAAAAAGCAGTAAAGGATATGAATCCAGGGTAACCTGGAGACTGGGATAGATTGTGGTCCTTGAGCTTGAACCATGCTCTGATACCAACTTATGTGAACCGCTGCAACCGTGGGCAGACGACCCTTAAACACCACAAGCTGATGATCGTGCAACGAGGAAGAAACCTTCGGAACCGGGGATGGAAGAGGACTTTAACCCGCTAGCTATAAAGAGCTAGGAACCGGAAGTATCAAGTCGAAGGCGCCACTTCAAGGGGAGGATACCCTAGACGATAAGCCGGTCTAAACGACAGTCAATTCCATGAAAGTTGAGAAGAGAATAGCAATTCCATGCTAAGAGAAAACCGAAGTTTAAGAGTTTATTAATTTCAAGGTTGTTAAGTACAAGGGTGGCCGGCAGCCTCCTTATATAGGTGAGGGAACAAGCTCTCCTCCCTAAAGACTACTTCCTAAATAAGATTAAAATAAAGAGTCCTATTCCTAAAAAGAATCCTAAAACCCTTAAATAATCCGACAAAAAGGAATAAACATAAAATAATAGTTGAAGTCTTTAAAGCAGAATAAAAGACCTAAAATAGGTCAAAAACCCTAATCCGGCCGAATTGGGCTGCTCGGGCCGGTTGGATATGGCGGCGGCCAGTGGGCTTGTCCGGGCGGGCGCCGGGCCTGATACGGGTGGCGGTCCCGGGGTCTGGTGCGCCGGGCTGGTCCAGGGGCAAGGGTCTTGCCCAAGACGCTCGGTCTTCTTGGACGGCTTCATGGGATCCCTTGGATCGGCCCGGCTGCCG
Source organism: Linum lewisii (assembly GCA_034768395.1). Taxonomy (NCBI): domain Eukaryota; kingdom Viridiplantae; phylum Streptophyta; class Magnoliopsida; order Malpighiales; family Linaceae; genus Linum; species Linum lewisii. The sequence continues at coordinate 43,371,830 of CM068296.1, forward strand.
GTCTAGGGCTCGGGACTGGCCTTTCCTCGGGTCCTCTTCATTTCTGCTCGGGCCTTCTTCTTTAAGCTGCCGGTAGGCCTCCAAGTAGCTCCTAATGTAGCTCTCTGGAGGTGGGGTTGGTCTAAGTGTCATGCCTCGGGGCCAAGGACTCCAATTCTTCTCATGGCTCGGCTCAGGGTCAATATCTGGAAGCTCTCCTCTCCAGGCCAAGTGTTCTTGGGCTATTTTCCTTCTGTACTCCAGAAATGCTTCCAGAGGGTCACTCAAGGGGCCGACTTCTTCTTCAGGGCTCTTGGAGGTCAGGCTAGGAGCAGGCTGAGGCTTGTCTTCAGGGCTAGGGCTTATATCCTCGGCCAGCAACATGGCTTGGAATAGCATTCCATTTCTTGGAGTCTTTCTATCTGCAAGGGAAGGCCTTAGTTGATATTTCATGTCATACCTTGGCTTTAGGGTTGGAAGATGGCCTGTCCTTGGACCTATATGCTTCTTGTGAGGTCCTAGGGTCCTACCTCGGCCAGGTGACCCTGGTGGGGTGTAGGAGTACCGGTTGGCATCAGGGCAGCATTGTTGGATCATATCACCTAGTCCTCTCACACACCATAGTCTACACCGACCACGCTGCTCTACGCCATCTCCTAGCAAAGCAGGACTCGAAGCCAAGACTTATTCGATGGGTTCTCCTTCTACAAGAATTTGACATAGAGATCAAAGACAAGAAGGGATCTGAGAACCTAGCAGCCGATCACCTTTCCCGACTCTAGGAATCACAGACAGGTCAGTCTGCTATTACTCCTATTAATGATTCTTTCCCTGACGAGTTTTTGCTACTTGAAATCTATAACAGGTGCACAACATAGCCATCGAGCCTTGGGTGATCGCTCACGCTCAAGAATTGAGTAATGCAACCACACCAGACTAGCCATGGTATGCCAATGTAGCTAACTATCTTTCTCGCGACATAATACCTCTGAGACTGGATTATAATGCGCCAAAGAAGCTCATTAAAGAAGCCAAGTCTTACTTCTGGGATGAGCCATTCTTGTACCGTATTGGGATTGATGGGATGATCTGGAGATGTGTCTCTTACATTGTGGCAGCTGAAATCATACATAAGTGTCATGAAGGCCAGTTTGGAGGACATTTCGGCAGCAACCGTACTGCAAGAAAGGTACTCGAAATCGGATTCTATTGGCCTTCTCTCTTTAGTGATTGTGACACTTTTTCTCGTCATTGTGACATGTCAACGATCAGGTAACATCTCTAACCATAATGAGATGCCTCAGACTATTTCTTTAACTGTTAAAATTTTTTATGTTTGGGGAATTGATTTTATGGGACCATTCACACCCTCCAACGGAAATAAGTACATTCTTGTGGCCGTTGATTATGTTTCCAAGTGGGCTGAAGCTGAAGCTTTACCCACCAATGATTCAAGAGTGGTGGGACGGTTCCTTACTCGTCTCTTCACACGTTTTGGTTCACCACGCTTCATCATAAGCGATAGGGGTACCAACTTCCATGGACATTTTGACCGGGTGTGCAAGCGCTTTGGCGTCACCCACCGAATGTCCACAGCTAATCACCCCCAAGCTAACAGTCAAGCGCAAGTGACAAACCGTGAGCTCAAGCGGATTCTTGATAGGACAGTTGGTCGGTCTCGCAAGGACTGGTCATCTAAGCTCAATGATGCCTTATGGGCATGTCGAACTGCCTACAAGACTCCCATCGGCACCTCACCGTATCAACTAGTCTATAGCAAGGCATGCCATTTACCGGTTGAGCTTGAGCACAAGGCATTCTGAGCTACTAAAGAGTTAAACATGAAATATGCAGTAGCAGGGAATATGCGCCATGATCAGATTGTTGAGCTTGAGGAGCATCGTCTCCACGCGTACGAGAGCACGAAATTCTATAAGGAACGCACCAAGAGAATCCATGACGCTCAGTTAAAGGGGGTCAAGAAATTCTACCCTGGGGATGAAGTCCTATTGTATAACTCTCGCCTAAATCTCTTCCCAGGTAAGCTGAAATCCCGGTGGTCCGGCCCCTACACTGTTGTTCGGCAGACGGCACTTGGAGGCGTCCAAATTAAAGGCCCCCTGGTCAAGAACTGTTTATGGTCAATGGACATAGGCTCAAGAAATACCTTCAGGGATTAGCTGTCACCCTCATCGACATGCATTACTTCTCACCGACCCCGTAACTCTGATCCAGGTATCGTCCAGCTCACGGATGTTAAGCAAGAGCGCTTCGTGGGAGGCAACCCACGGCTGGAGTCAGTTTACGTTTGTATTGAGTCTTCTTTTTTATTTTTCTTTTAAACCTTTTTCAAAACTGTGCAAACCCATTTTTCAAACGAGTTTCCGGCGAAAACTCCTTTAGTTTTCGCTGAAAACTTTGGCTTTAAATCCCCCAAATTCTACTGTGTTGTTTTTCGGAAATCTTCTCCCCGAAAACTTGACTTCGCGGTGAGAACTAACTCTTTCAAACCGGTGTCGTTTTGTTTTAAAAGGGAGTTTTCACCGAAAACTCCTTATGTTTTAGCCGAAAATCTGAGTCCGACCTCCTGATTTAAAACCCTTCTCACTTTCTTTTTTGCAAAACACTTTGTCGCAGTAAACCCCTCTCATTTTCGCATTCGTCGCCGTCAGCCCTCTTTTCCGCCGTCGCCACCGTTCATCACTGTCGGTCCAATCTGCCGCCGCCACTCTATCCTCCTCATCCTCCTGAGTTGTTTGCACCCTCGATCTTCCAAATCGGGGCCTTATAGCTCCGGTTCCGCCTGAAACAAGTTTTCAAGCTTTTTGTCGATTTCTCCGATTTCCAACCATTTTCTCGAGTCATGTCTTCACGGTTAGTTGTTCTGCCCTCAATTTTGAATCCTTTGGCTTGTTGAATTTCGGATTTTGACATGTTTGACTTTGGTTGACTTTTCAGTTTACCTTGATTTGCGTGTCTACTGTTTCGGTGCATTCTTGCTCAACTCTTGGAATTCCTTTGGTCTAGATTTCCCTTGTGGGTGATTTTCAATGATCTTGTGCCAATATTTTGTCTTCTGCTCTGCCATCCATCAAATTGCGTCAATTTCTCTTACTTGGTATTTAATGCCATTTTTCCCCTGCATGCTGGCCGTTTTTGCGCTAGTCTCCTCGCCTGTCTCATTCTTTTCAATTGTGGTCAACTAACTATTTTGCTCCCCCACTTGTTCCATCCGTTCTTCACGGAACTAAGGTTTCGAACTAAGTGTGGGGTGGGATTCTTGGCAACTAATTCCGGTACGCTTTTAGTTGCATATTGCAAGAATCCAAAGCGCTTTAAGACCACTGGTGTGGATAGGGAGAAATTAACCAAGGCTTGACAGGACAAGGCTTAGTCCTCTCACCCACCCGCACCTTCTGCCCCAAGTACCATGTTGTCGGATTTGACTCCTCAAGATGCACCAGCTCCGGTGATCTCTAACTTGAATGCTCTAGCCACTACCGCTGATGCCCTACATCCATTCATCACCGCCCTTACCCAAAACCAGCTTGAGGTCTACATGAAGATCAAGGACATCCCTCCGGCGAAGGTGGCAATCCTATCCCTCGACAGCCTCAGAAGCCACAACACGGGATGGCACACCAACGTAGACCGAGCTCATGGGCAAACTGGTCTGCGAGCTCTTACCACTTTCGCTCCACATGCCCTCTGGTCGCCCTCCAGGAGTTTTGGAGTTCATTTGAAAGGACGACTCAGAGACCCCATCGCCTCCTCAAGTGTATCCGCTTCCGTCTCGGGGGAGTCTAGTACAAGAAGACCCTCGACGAGTTCGCTCTCCTCCTCGATGCCAATGCCACCACCATCGACGCATCCCTAGGCTTTGAAGAGATGAGCACCGTCGCTCAAGCTCCATATCCTGAAGTTTGGCGATTCATCTCCGGGGAGTCGAGGCAAAACCTGAGAACGACACTGTTGGTAACATTGCTCACCCCCTTTTCAAATTCTTCAATTATATTTGGACTCGTTCTTTATGCTACTGTAGTAAGGAAGGTCGCCACCACATCTCTTTGGAGGAGTTCATTCTCTTCTGTGCCATGGAGGAATTCACACGACTTCATCCGGGATGGTGGCTAGCCCGCTTCTTCCATAAGCCAACAACTACCAAGAAGCGTCCCTCGGCTCTCCCTAGCAGCCCCTTCATCTCTTGCCTAATTGATACTCTACAGATCGGTGACAAATGGGATCCCAACCTTCCCGCACTGAGATTGAACACGTCGGAGCAGAGCTCGCCGTTGCACGTGGCCTCAACCTTTCAGTCAGTCTCGACCTCTACACACCGACTACCGCTCCCACCAAAGATCCGCCCCCTCCACGTGCATTGCGGGTCCCCGACCCGCGTGGTGAGCAGCTAACTCGCATAGATCTGTGGCAATAGGACTACTCCTCTGGCGCTCATCTATGGCAAATGGATCGGGTGGAGCACGAGGAGACATAGAATGCGCGATGGGCCGTTCTACAATAGTTCATGGCCGACTAGGACGCTAGATACATGGCTGAACTCGCATGGCGACGCCAGATCATGTAATAACTCGGCGTCTCCCCTAACCCGACTCCACCTCAACCACCACCTGAGGGACAGTGATCGGGTCGTTTCCATCCCTTTCCTTTATTTTTTCTTCTTTTCGGATTTCGATCCAACTTTTTTATGTGTGGATCCGGGACATTTGTCCCGGTTTCCTTTTGATCTTTTGGTTGTTTATGTTTTGTAGGTCTCTTTTGGTAGCTGCTCTGCTTCGCTCCACGTCACGCTCTCTGAGTCCATCCACTACACCAACCATTTGGTTCCAGGTTCCCCGTGACTCTCAATCTCATTTTTGTCTTGTGAGGACACAGAACGGTTTAAGTGTGGATTAGGGTGTTAGAAAACCATGCATGATCTTGATTGCCCCTACTTGTGATTCGTGGTGCCCTTCCAGTTTCTCTTGCTTTAGAATTGTTCGGTTCTTGATTCTTGATGATAAGTTGTTGTTCAATATGTCATAATGATGCTTAGACTACTGAACCTAGAACCTGCAAACCAACTCGTCTACTTTGATGCTAAACTGCCCGGTCAGAACAGAATTTTTGAACATCAAACTTGTAGTCTGTCTCTCTGATTGCATGAAAATGACCGAGTCCAACTAGCAAACCAACTGTGAGCTTTTGATCCATTGCACACAACTTGCAATTTCAATCATTGAGTGGTTTTTTGTTTTCTTGAATGAGTTAGAATTTGCATGAGACCTATTTGAGACCACACGATGACACGAGTTCTAGAATGATACGGGCACCTAAATTCAGCTACTAAGCCAGATAGCCGACCTAATGTTGAACCCTCTAGGTTTAAGCCCTTGAGCTTGGCCTTTTCTTTCAGTTCGATATACATTACAGCCAATCCCCATTCTTTCATTCCCCATTGATCCCTTGTGGTTGTAGTCTAGATCAGCCTACCGGAAGTCGGTCCATGGTAACTCGCCTATAGCCATTAAGCAGGTGGTCTTAGCTATTATGTCCAGACGTGTAAACCCCTCTAGCAACTAAAAGAACATTGGCACAAAGAAAAATAAAGAAAATCGGTACAAAGAAAAATAAAGAAAATTCGAAAAAAAAGAAAGTTCAAAGTTTCAAAGTTTATAGTTTAGTTCAATAACGTTCTTCTCCCTACATATGGAAGAACGAAGTCAAAAGAAAATGTAAAGGAAAAGAGAAAAAAATTTGCCGAATAAAGTGCTAGGTTGCTTGAGGGTATCATAGGACGAGTGCACACTATTCCACCCATGTTTGGTTAGACGGTAGGAAGTCATAGGCTAGATTCGAGGGAAGTTAGTCGAAAGCTACACCACACCAAAGCCATCATCATACATTCCCTTTATCCATCTCATTATAAACCCTTGTAGTGTAGAATTCGTTACAGTCCTAAGCAGGGAAGTCCTTCTTGACTAGTTACATCGTGTTGTCATAGTGGTGGAGATGTGGTCGAATTGCAAACCTATGACAGAATTCAGTAACAGAAAATTATTGAGAGCAGAAACACGTCCCTAAACACAGAGAGAGAGAGTTCCCCTTTGTTCTAAATACTATCTGTGTAAGGAGTCTGGTCGGTCAAGTCAAATTTGTGCACGATTGGTGATTGCTCCTTGTCGTGTGTAAATTTTAGTGAGACCAGGTTGTTTGGCTGATCGGTATGCATGTTAGGTTTCTTGTTCTAGGATTATCTGTCTAATAATTCATTGTGTATGTTTGAACTCCAATTTAATCGATCTTATCATTTGTGAACCTGAGTGCTTTCTATTTATTTGCTTGAGGACAAGCAAAAGCTTAAGTGTGGGGTATTTGATGACACTCGATTTAACGTGATTTTCAGCCCCATTCAAGCGACATTTCTTTGTCTAAGACATGGTTTTTAGGGCAGAATAGCGAATACTCACTCAACTGTTCTATCTCGTGCCATTTTGGTTACTTTGGCCCGTTTTGGGTCTATTTGATGGTTTTCCAGTGTTCTTGTAATAGCACAGGTTTTTGCCGTCAAATGAGGTAGCCAAGGACGTGTCTAAGGCATTGGGACCCTGAGGAAGTGACCCGGAATCAACCAAAGAAGCAATCAAGTCGAAGTCACAACCACCCCTACTCATGCCAAGGTTTTTGGCAAAAAACACCCTACTTCTCGCCGAAAAATATGGATCAAACTTGCACAGAGAAGACAAGGGAAATACCGGAAATTAAACTTTAAGTTTTTTTGCAAAAACTCTCTATGTTTTTGGCGAAAACTATCCCTCTTTCCCAGCCGGGTACGGACTGCTATAAAAGAAAAATCGCCGGCTGCAATTTGGATACTTACTTTTTGGACGAAAATTCCAAGACTTAGAATTAGAGAGAATGAGTGGAGAGAGACTTCCAAGAGCCAGGGAAAGATCGTGATGCCATCCTTCCATCTCGGAGAGCTCTAGTGCTAAGAGTTGAAGATCCGGAAGATTGAAGCTTCGCGGATTCGTCGAAATTAGGTTTTATAGTTCTTCTCTGTCTTCCCTACCTGAGATGTATTCCCTGTTTGTCTTTGATTCTCCTGTATTGAATATGAGTAGCTAAAAATCGTAGAGCTTAGATTAGATTAACCCTAAGTGACCCAGGGCTTTAAAGCGGTCACAGATCGGCGTTGATTAGATTCAAATTTGAGTCAGTTTCTCTTTCGTGTTTCTCGTCTGGTTTGGCCACCTAGATTAGATTCTTGTTAAGCTGAGGATAGTAGCGAACATTCGCCTCACTTTAAAATGCCAAATCAACAATTAACCTATTCATTGGAGTGTGCCTTTCGTAGGAACCAGTTAGGGTTAATCCATTTCAAGAGTAACTCATGAATTACTAGTAATTGCACCAGTTAGTTCCTCCAGTCTTAAACCTAAGGGTAAGGAGTTATGGTGGTGTCTAGAAATTGAGTGAATGAGAATTGGAAACCGCTGGTCTATTGACTGCCATTGCTCTGGCGATCTAAGGGGGATTCAAAATCTAAGACTGTCTGTCGCCTGTCTAAGTCAATCAACCAATCTTTCGCCATTTTAGATTTCATTTCAGTTTCTTTGCATCCTAGTATAGAAGTCATGGAACTCACACCACGCACAAATTGTTTATTCCTGAATAGAATTGCCAACATATTTGAATAAACAAGTAGAGGAGGCATGTGGAATACGATCTATTTAGCTTTTAGCTTAGTAGTTATTTGATCGCACGCATTATAACGTTCATCAGACTTATCTATTTTAGGAGTTTTATTACTTTATTTTCGGATTTTCTTCCTTTTTAGTAGTTTGTTTAGGACTCTTTTATGTTTCTTTATTATTTTAGAGTTAGAGTTCGAATAGGAATAGGAGAAGCCTTGGCCGAATCCTGGAGCTATAAATAGTAGCTTCGGCCACCCATTGTAATCAGACTTTGATGACATAAAAGCAAACTTTGATTTCTTCTTTCCATGGATTTGCAATCTTCTTTTCGATTTTCATGGAATTGATTTTCGTCTAGTATTGGTTTATCATCTTGGGTATTCACCCCTTGGTGTGGCACCTTCAACTGGACATTGTGGGTTCCTAGCTATATACAGCAATCGGGTCCAAGTACTCTCCACCCTATAGTCTAAAGGTTCAGCTTGTGAGTTGTGATTTTCCAAGCTTGCGGTGGTTAGGTTCAGTCGCCCACGGTTGCAGTGGTTCACATAAGAACCCGTCTTTGTCAACAGATTTAAAGGATAGTTCATCCATGATTATATATTCATCAAATGCCAATCGAACTTCTTCTTAATTGAATACCCAATCCTTTTCTATGACAACACCATCCTTGCACACTTGGTAGCTCAATTTATATTGGTTGTGTGAATCTCTGACCCTCCTCTCACAAGACTCATGGTGATTTTTCAAACCATTAGTACCACTATTGCTTATGTTCACTTTAATGATTGATGACACTCGATTTGACGTGATTATCAGCCTCATTTAAGCGAGATTTCCTTGCTTAAGACATGGTTTTTAGGGTAGAATAACGAATATTCACTCAACTACTCTATCTCGTGCCATTTGTATTACTTTGGCCTGTTTCGGATCTATTTCATGGTTTTCTAGTGTTTTAATGTTAGCACAGGTTTTTCCCGTCAAATAAAGTAGCCAAGGACGTGTCTAAGGCGTTGGAACCTCGAGGAATCGCACCGGAATTGATCCAAGGAGTCAATCAAGTTGAACCAAATTCCTGCTCCATTTACAAAGAAGTTTTCGGCGAAAATCCGTTGGAGTTTTCGGCGAAAACTCAAGAACAAATCGGCAGTGCATTCAAAAAGAAGTTTTCGGTGAAAACACCAAGTTTTCGTCGAGAACCCGGCGTCCAAAAATCACAGGAGAAAACAGTCAGCGATCACCCCATTTACAAAGAGATTTTAACCGAAAATTCCATCATATTTTCGGCGAAAATTCCAGGCAAAACAGGCAGTATTAGGGTTAAGTATAAATACTTAACCGGCGGCCCATATAAAAAAAACACACACACACATACACATACAGAGCTGATTTTTACAACTAATACCAAATACTTCAAGGATTCTCAAGAGTTCTGAAGTAGAGTTTAGAGTTCGAAGAGCCAGGAAGAGATCGTGACTCGGAGCTAGGATTGCAGCTTACCGGAGATCGAAGTTCTGCCGGAGACATCTTAATTAGGTTTTTTAGATCCTTTTCTGTTCTTCCTATGTTCAAGATGAACTCTATCATTGTCTTTGATTCTTTTGTGAAAAACATGAGTAGCTAAACTCGTAGAGCTTAGACTAGATGAACCCTAAGTGACCCAGGGCTTAAAGCGGTCACGGATCGACGGTGATTAAATTCAAAGTTCAATCAGTTTCTCTTTCATGTTTGATTTGTTCTTCATTGTTCATGTTTCTTGTCTGGATTGGTCACCTAGATTAGATTCTTGTTAAGCTAAGGATAGAGGCGAACGCCCGCCTTACTTTAAAACATCAAATTGAACAATTAACCTAATCATTGGAGTGTGCCTTTCGTAGGAACCAGTTAGGGTTAATCCACTGCAAGAGTAACTCATAAATCGTTAGTAATTGCACCAGTTAAGTTAAGTCGTTGTGAGAGGCGACCGTACCCGGGTGGCTAGATCGGATAGAGGGAATGTTCGCCAGTCTTAAACCTAAGGGTAATGAGTTATGGTGGTGTCTTAGAATTGATTGAACGAGAATCGAAATTCGCTGATCTGTTGATTGCCGATGCTCTGGTGAATGAAGGGGGATTCAAAGTCTAAGCTTGTCTGTCATCTTTGTTTTCAACCAATCTTTCAATCTGTTTTCAGTTTTAATTTTTAATTTCCGTGCATTTCTTAGAATTAGAAGTCGTGGAACTCACACCACGCATAAAGTGTTAAATCTGAGTAATTTGCCTTTATATTTGAGTAATCAATCATTAGATGACCCGTGGAATACGATCTACTTAGCTTCGAGCTTCGTAGTTATTTGACGCAGCGCTATTCTGCAGTCCATCAAATTGGCGCCGTTGTCGGGGACTTTTTTTGATTGTTTGAAAGAAGAACTGGCATCTTATTCTTCTACTTTCCATCTTTCACCTTTCCATCCACTTCGATTTTACACTGCTTTTTGTTTATTTTTGTTATTTATAGGTTGTTCACAGGTTTATGCAACGCCGTCCTCACACGCGCTCCCAAACCGACAAGGCTAAGAGTGTAGATAGACCAGGCAGTTCTGCTCCACCGAGACAATCACAGATTCCGAAGAGAGGCAAAATCAATCCACTTCCATCCGTCACTCCGATCAAGATCGAGGAACTGAAGGAGAGTTCCTCATCTTCATCTTCACCGTCATCTTCATCCGCTTCATACACCGAGTCACTTTCACCTCCTCCATCTCCTACCATGGATGATCAGTTACCACCACCACCACCACCACCAGTTGCACCGAAGAGTCTAGCTGACTACAACAAGCCGAGCGCGACTAGCGTTCGATCTTCCATTGTCGTGCCGCGCATTGAAGGAGATCCTGACTATGAGATCAAGATTCCATTCTTGACTATGACCTCTAGGGATCTACAGTTTGAAGGTAGGACACTAGACAATCTATGCACACATCTGGCGGATTTCCTTCACCTCTGCAGCACTTTCAAGAACGGAAATCTCGACAAGAACACTCTTTGCTTGAGAGCTTTCTCGTTCTCTCTAAAAGGCGCAGCTAAGAGGTGGCTTACTAGCAAACCACCTGGCTACTATACCGACTGGGAGACTGATCTGACTATATTTAGGGCATTTTAAATCCTCGATTAGCCTAAAGATCCCCCCGTGTTTGATCTCATTTTTCTATGATTTATATGCTTTTATTGAAGTTTTATGCAAAGTGCTATTTTGTTGTTCGGTTGCCACTTTGTGGCCAATTCTGTGTCTATTGGAGTTATTTTCTTTTCATTTTCAGGATTTGGCATTGAAGTACTGGTGACAAGGAGCACGTATGATCAAACGGGAGGTCAATCGGAGCTAGGACGGAGGAGATGTGGCCGTTGCAAAATTGAAAAAAATGCAGTTATTGTTGAAGGAGTTTTCGGCGAAAACTATGGGCCATTTGTAAACAGTGGAAAGCCGGACTTCTATACGCGATTCCTGAAGAAGTTTTTGGCAAAAATATTCCAGGGTTTTCGCCGAAAACTCATGAAGAAATGCCAAAGCATCCGGGGTTTTTCAAGGATATTTTCGGCGAAAACTTCATAGGTTTTCGCCGAAAATTTAGGGCATTTCCAGCATGCTATATAAAGTGGAAGCCGGCAAAAATTAAGGGAGAGCAATTCATTATTTTATAACACTCAAAACCCTCTTTCCCTTTTCTCTCAATTCTCTTCCATCACCTACCCAACATCAACCCTAGCTACTTCTGGTGCAAATTGGAGTGAGGAGCTTGGATTGAAGCCCACAACCTTGGGGAGAGGAGCTTGCAAGAAGAGTATTGCCATGGAGCTCTTGGTGACCATCTCTCTTTCTTTCTCTTTTGTACCCTTGGCCATGTGTGGCTGATTTCCTAGGTTTCCTTGGATTGATAGACAGTTATGCTAAGATAGAGGTGAATTGTACAAATATGTCATGATTGATCTTAGATTGTAAGAAGATGGTCTCTAGACTTGTTGTTAATTCCAAATTGTGTTATGTGCTTGATTTGGTCTATCATTTGTAATGTAATGCATGAGAGTGCTTAGATTACATGGTTTGTAGGTCTAGGGATTGAAGGGAGTGTCTTCTAAGAGATTAGATCATCTCAATTCAACCATAGTTGCATGATTTCTCTCTTGTGCATTTTATCGAACACTTGGTGTGCATTAGGTTTTCATTCAATTAAACTTGGATTAGTCTTTTAATGATGCTCTTAGTGTTAGGACATTGACATGAGAGTGTGGTGTCTAGCCTAGTGGTCATAGAGTCATAGGAGAGGGTTTTGTAGCTTGGCATTTCATCAAACACCTTTAATGCATCCTTAGTCACTTAGCTTGAGAGCAAGAGCCTAGGTTGAGTGGTTCTAGGATAGGGACTTAGTGCGATGAGAGTGCATTGAGTCTATAGAAGGGATTTGCGTGGTCATTCGATTGCAACCTCGATCATGTTTGGATTGTTCGTGCATTTTACAACTAATACCAAATACTTCAAGGATTCTCAAGAGTTCTGAAGTAGAGTTTAGAGTTCGAAGAGCCAGGAAGAGATCGTGACTCGGAGCTAGGATTGCAGCTTACCGTAGATCGAAGTTCTGCCGGAGACATCTTAATTAGGTTTTTCAGATCCTTTTCTGTTCTTCCTCTGTTCAAGATGAACTCTATCTTTGTCTTTGATTCTTTTGTGAAAAACATGAGTAGCTAAACTCGTAGAGCTTAGACTAGATGAACCCTAAGTGACCCAGGGCTTTAAAGCGGTCACGGATCGGCGGTGATTAGATTCAAAGTTCAATCAGTTTCTCTTTCATGTTTTATTTGTTCTTCATTGTTCATGTTTCTTGTCTGGATTGATCACCTAGATTAGATTCTTGTTAAGCTAGGGATAGAGGCGAACGCTCTCCTTACTTTAAAACATCAAATTGAACAATTAACCTAATCGTTGGAGTGTGCCTTTCGTAGGAACCAGTTAGGGTTAATCCACTGCAAGAGTAACTCATAAATTGTTAGTAATTGCACCAGTTAAGTTAAGTCGTTGCGAGAGGCGACCGTACCCGGGCGGCTAGATCGGATAGAGCGAACGTTTGCCAGTCTTAAACCTAAGGGTAAGGAGTTATGGTGGTATCTTAGAATTGATTGAACGAGAATCGAAATCCGCTGATCTGTTGATTGCCAATGCTCTGGTGAACGAAGGGGGATTCAAAGTCTAAGCTTGTCTGTCATCTTTGTTTTCAACCAATCTTTCAATCTGTTTTCAGTTTTAATTTTTAATTCCCGTGCATTTCTTAGAATTAGAAGTCCTGGAACTCACACCACGCATAAAGTGTTAAATCTGAGTAATTTGCCTTTATATTTGAGTAATCAATCATTAGATGACCCGTGGAATACGATCTACTTAGCTTCGTAGTTATTTGACGCACCGTTATTCTGCAGTCCATCAAATTGGCGCCGTTGCCGGGGACTTCTTTTGATTGTTTGAAAGAAGAACTGGCATTTCATTCTTCTACTTTCCATCTTTCACCTTTCCATCCACTTCGATTTTACACAGGTTTTTGTTTATTTTTGTTATTTATAGGTTGTTCACAGGTTTATGCAACGCCGTCCTCACACGCGCTCCCAAACCGACAAGGCTAAGAGTGTAGATAGACCAGGCAGTTCTGCTCCACCGAGACAATCACAGATTCCGAAGAGAGGCAGAATCAATCCACTTCCATCCGTCACTCCAATCATGATCGAGGAACTGAAGGAGAGTTCCTCATCTTCATCTTCACCGTCATCTTCATCCGCTTCATACACCGAGTCACTTTCACCTCCTCCATCTCCTACCATGGATGATCAGTTACCACCACCACCACCACCACCAGGCGGTCAACCACCACCAGTTGCACCGAAGAGTCTAGCTGACTACAACAAGCCGAGCGCGACTAGCGTTCGATCTTCCATTGTCGTGCCGCGCATTGAAGGAGATCCTGACTATGAGATCAAGATTCCATTCTTGACTATGACCTCTAGGGATCTACAGTTTGAAGGTAGGCCACTAGACAATCTGTGCACACATCTGGCGAATTTCCTTCACCTCTGCAGCACTTTCAAGAACGGAAATCTCGACAAGAACACTCTTTGCTTGAGAGCTTTCCCGTACAAATATGCCATGATTGATCTTAGATTGTAAGAAGATGGTCTCTAGACTTGTTGTTAATTCCAAATTGTGTTATGTGCTTGATTTGGTCTATCATTTGTAATGTAATGCATGAGAGTGCTTAGATTACATGGTTTGTAGGTCTAGTGATATGAACCAAAGCCAAGGTTGGCTCAATCCACACAACTCGGTTTGAACAATTTGCAAACGAAAACACAATCAGGATAGAAGATGGAAATCGGACCAGAACCCTTAGCTATAGAGCTAAGAACTCGAGGTATCAAGTGTGTGCGGTACCACGAACTAAGGGGTGAATACCCTTATCTCGATAAACCAAACTTCCTAAGCCAAGCAACAACGAGCAAAAGCTTAAAGGAACAAATACTATAAACCGAAGTCTGAATTTCTTTAATTGTGAGCAAACAAGCTGATTTGAAACAAACTACAAAGAACCCTTTAAATAGGGTAGGAGAAAATGTGTCCTACACCAGATTCGCTGAATCTAGTCATCTAGAAAAACTACACCATTAATTGTTCACACTTAATGCAAGTGCATGGTTCTAATGTGGAAGTGAATGAACATTAATGCAAGTGCATGGTTCCAATGTGGAAGTGAATGAACATGAAAACAAATGCATGAATGGGATTGAAATTCGTTCATGAAGGCCCCTCAACTATCCGATATGGCAGAATGGTCACTGAAGATCACAAAATGTTTGAATCTTGCCGTTGGATCATCATTCAGTCTCGCCAACCATCCTAAGTAATGTCCATCATCCTTGCTCCAATTCTTCATGCTTTGGCATACTCCAAGCCTCCATGAATGTTGCCACCTTGTTCCTCAAGGCCTTGGTTTGACTCCTAGTGATTGGACTAGTTGATGACCCACGGATGTCCCCATCATTCCCCCTTTCTTGAAAAGGATTCGTCCTCGAATCTGAATCTGCAAAATCAACATAAAAAGGGGTTAAGTCGGCAACATTAAAAGTAGCACTAACGCCATAGTCTCCTGGTAAGTCTATGCGATATGCATTGTTATTTATGCGTTGCAAAACTTTAAAAGGACCCTCCCCTCTAGGTAGCAGCTTTGACTTTCTCTGTCTTGGAAACCGCTCATTTCTGAAATGTATCCAAACGAGATCTCCTGGTTGATACACCTTTTCCTTGCGTCCTTTGTTGGCATTTTGAACGTACTGCTTTGTCCTACGCTCAATGTTTAGACTAGCTTTCTCGTGCATCTCTTTAACATACTTTGCTTTTGCTTCCACATCTGTATTAGATAACTCATGCAAAGGCAAAGGTGATAGGTCTAAAGGAGTCAATGGATTAAATCCATACACAAGTTCGATTGGTGTATACTTAGTAGCTGAATGCACAACCCTATTATATGCAAACTCAACATGTGGCAAACACTCTTCCGAAGTTTTAATGTTGGACTTGATTATGGCTCTAAGCAATTGTTAAAACGACCTATTGACTACTTCAGTTTGACCATCAGTTTGTGGATGACAAATAGTAGAGAATAGTAGCTTCGTTCCTAGTTTACCCCAAAGAGTTTTCCAGAAATAGCTAAGAAACTTAGAGTCACTATCCGACACAATAGTACGAGGCATTCCATGCAATCTAACAACTTCCTTAAAAAACAAATTAGCAATGTGAGATGCATCATCAGTTTTATGACATGGAATGAAGTGTGCCATTTTTGAGAATCTATCGACCACCACAAAAATTGAATCTCTACCACCCCTAGTCCTAGGCAAGCCTAACACAAAGTCCATAGATATATCAATCCAAGGTGCAGTAGGAATAGGGAGAGGAGTGTATAACCCGTGTGGTTGTGATTTAGACTTGGCTTGGTGACAAGCCACACATCTGGCTAGGTGTTTCTCCACATCATGCCTCATTCTAGGCCAGTAGAAGTGCTCTTGAAGACATGCCATCGTTTTGGCAATTCCAAAGTGCCCCATTAACCCGCCTCCATGTGCTTCCCTGACTAAAACATCTCGACACGAAGACTTAGGCAAACATAACTTGTTCTCTCGAAACAAGTATCCATCTAACCTATAATATTTATCATGAGCCGAATGTTCACATGCCTTGTACACATCTCCAAAGTCAGTATCGGTGTCATATAAGTCTTTAATGTATTCAAAACCAATGAACTTAACACCAAGAGTAGAGATAAGAGTGTACCTTCGAGATAGGGCATCAGCCACGACGTTCTCCTTACCTTGCTTGTAACGGATAACATAGGGAAAAGACTCGATGAACTCAACCCATCGTGCATGCCTCTTGTTCAGCTTGTGTTGAGCTTTGAGATATTTCAATGACTCGTGATCAGAATGGATGACAAACTCCTTTGGCCATAGGTAGTGTTGCCAAGTCTCTAATGCTCGAACAAGTGCATATAATTCCTTATCGTAAGTTGGGTAATTCAGAGTAGCTCCATGCAACTTTTCACTGAAGTATGCAATCGGTTTTTTTTCTTGCATGAGCACAGCTCCTATTCCCCTAATCGGTGGTAGTCCTTTAGGAGTCTCCTCCGGAAAGACATCTTCAAATTCCTGTAATAATGAAGAGATAACACTAGGAAGAGAATCGGTTACATTAGCATAATCAGAATTCAAACACTCCTTGTATACGATAACCACGAGTGGCATCCTAGAAGTTAAGGTTTGTTTGATCTCACCACGTGTAGCTAAAAGGTTTTCTCTCCTCTCGGCCTCACCTTTTCGAGCTCTATTACATACCATTTCTGTTTTTGCACTCGAAGGGGTGTCACTCTGTTTCTTTTCACTCTTCTCTCTTGTTTTGAGCTCCATCTCTTTCTTCTCTCTAGCCTCACGAAATTGTTGCTTCTCCAATTGATCTTGGTACAATTCGGTTGGTGACAAAGGCTTGAGCTTGTAGGTTTGCCCCTTATGAGTTAAGGAATATCGATTAGCCCTCCCATCATGAAGAGAAAATCGATCAAATTGCCATGGCCTCCCAAGCAGAATATGAGCAGCCTCCATAGGTACTACGTCACAAAGAATTTCGTCAGTATATCGACCAATACTGAAAGGGACGTATACCTGCCTTGTCACTTTTAGCTCTCCTGCTTTGCTAAGCCATTGAAGTCTGTATGGCTTAGGATGTCGAATGGTGGTGAGCTTCATGCCTTCTACCAGATCTTGACTTGCTACATTCGTGCAACTTCCTCCATCGATAACCAGATTACAAAGTTTGTTGTGGATGACACAACGAACATGGAATAGGTTCTCCCGCTGATCCAACTCGTCTTTAACTAAAGTGCTCAATGCTCGAATGGCCACTCTATTGAACTTCACCAACCCTTCTGGAACATTTTCTTCCTCTTCCTCCGATTCCTCCTTTTGGATTTCACCTTCTGGGAACTCCTCCTGGTCGTCCTCATCATCCGTGAACACCTCTCCATTTCGGATCACCATAGTGGCTTTATTAGGGCAGTCCCTAGCCATATGTCCACGCCCTTGACATTTGAAAGAAAGAATTCCACTCGGCCGATTAGTAGTATTTGAAGAACCAGATTTAGGATTTGGGGTACCTTGAGTGGTTTTAGGTTTGTTAAGGTTTCCAGAGGTGCCTTCCTCTTTCTTCATGGTATTCGTCTTCCATGATGGTGTGGTAGTGGTTGGCGTATTGAATCTCCGTCCAGTGCCAAGTTTGAGTTGCTTCTCCACTCGTATTGCTAGTCGCACCAATTCATCATAGTCGATGAAGTTCTGCAAGTTGACTTGATAGGCGATTTCCCTTTGTAAGCCTCCTAGGAAACGTGCAATCTTGGCATCCTCATCTTCAATTAGATCCAATCGAGGCACTATCATATCGATCTCCTTATGGTAGTCTTCAACAGTCATACCACCTTGCTTTAAAGCTTGTAACTTAGTGTGTAAATCTCGGCAATAGAAAGCTGGAACATACTTCCTTCTCATGACACGTTTCACATCCTCCCATGTTCCAATAGGCCTCTTCCCTTCGCGCTCCCTTTGTCTAACTTGCTGACTCCACCAAACAGAAGCGTAGTCAGTAAATTCTACAACAGCAAGGGTTACCTTCTTGCGATCAGAAAATTGATGGCATTAGAAGAAGAATTCCATCGCCCTCTCCCAATCGAGATATGCATCCGGGTCTGATTTCCCTTGGAATTTGGGAACCAAAATTTTTACTCCTCGGATATCATCGTCCAGCATCACTCCTCTTAAAGCTTCTCTATGTGGCCTTGCTCCACCTCGTGGAGGTGCATTATCCTCCACATCAGAATCATCTATCCTTGGCTGATTATTCTGGATGGCCGCGGTGAGGGTTTGAGCCATAGTGTTGAGTGCTTCATGGAACTCCGTCCTCATCCCATTCATTGCTGCTTCGAACCCTGCTGGATCTGTCATCTTGAACAATGATTAGTGACAATGGCCTCACCAACTCTCTCTAATGAACCTCACACACTCTTTCTTTTGCCTCTCGTGTTTCACACAAGTTTTTGGTGAGAATAAGATGAAACAGAAATCGGCAATAAGCAAGTTCGTTATGAGCTGTTGCAAGTTCTTTCAAAGCTTTAGAAGTAAAGTAATTCGAAATTCAAGTAAACACAACCCTAGCTGAGTTCACTCTAAGCCCTAGTCATATTTCTTTGCTGGGTTTTCGAAAACAAACTATTCAAAACGAATTTGACTTTGAAAGAACATAAATTGTTTACCCGCCCTTCTTAGATTTCCACTATAACTTCTAGACACAACCTTGGTGAGGTGGCTTTGCTTTGATTGGGTCGAAATTTATTCTTTTGGACCTCTTGATTTTTAACTTTGTTTCTTCTTATCCTGCACACCAGCTTTTACCACCAAGAAATTGTTAGTACAAAACTATAAATCTGGAATCACACAAATCAAGATTCAGCCAAAAATGTTACTATATTTTTTTTGGGGGTTTTTTTTTATAATCGAAAGAAAACCAACAGAAGCTTTGATCCAAGAGTTGAACCGAGCTCTGATACCAAACTGATATGAACCAAAGCCAAGGTTGGCTCAATCCACACAACTCGGTTTGAACAATTTGCAAACGAAAACACAATCAGGATAGAAGATGGAAATCGGACCAGAACCCTTAGCTATAGAGCTAAGAACTCGAGGTATCAAGTGTGTGCGGTACCACGAACTAAGGGGTGAATACCCTTATCTTGATAAACCAAACTTCCTAAGACAAGCAACAACGAGCAAAAGCTTAAAGGAACAAATACTATAAACCGAAGTCTGAATTTCTTTAATTGTGAGCAAACAAGCTGATATGAAACAAACTACAAAGAATCCTTTAAATAGGGTAGGAGAAAATGTGTCCTACACCAGATTCGCTGAATCTAGTCATCTAGAAAAACTACACCATTAATTGTTCACACTTAATGCAAGTGCATGGTTCTAATGTGGAAGTGAATGAACATTAATGCAAGTGCATGGTTCCAATGTGGAAGTGAATGAACATGAAAACAAATGCATGAATGGGATTGAAATTCGTTCATGAAGGCCCCTCAACTATCCGATATGGCAGAATGGTCACTGAAGATCACAAAATGTTTGAATCTTGCCGTTGGATCATCATTCAGTCTCGCCAACCATCCTAAGTAATGTCCATCATCCTTGCTCCAATTCTTCATGTTTTGGCATACTCCAAGCCTCCATGAATGTTTCCACCTTGTTCCTCAAGGCCTTGGTTTGACTCCTAGTGATTGGACCAGTTGATGACCCACGGATGTCCCCATCATCTAGGGATTGAAGGGAGTGTGTTTTAAGAGATTAGATCATCTCAATTCAACCATAGTTGCATGATTTTTCTCTTGTGCATTTTATCGAACACTTGGTGTGCATTAGGTTTTTCATTCAATTGAACTTGGATTAGCCTTTTAATGATTCTCTTAGTGTTAGGACATTGACATGAGAGTGTGGTGTCTAGCCTAGTGGTCATAGAGTCATAGGAGAGGGTTTTGTAGCTCGGCATTTCATCAAACACCTTTAATGCATCCTTAGTCACTTAGCTTGAGAGCGAGAGCCTAGGTTGAGTGGTTCTAGGATAGGGACTTAGTGCGATGAGAGTGCATTGAGTCTATAGAAGGGATTTGCATGGTCATTCGATTGCAACATCGATCATGTTTGGATTGTTCGTGCATTTGACCTCTTGAGCATGATGAACCTATCTTTCCAAGTGAACCTCCTTTATCTTTAATTTGCACCATTTTGTTTTGCTTTCTTGTTTAGTTTCCTTTATGTTTTTATTTCCTTTTCAAACTAAAACCAATTTCAAAAGAATAGACCGTCCATGAACTATGTGAGTATTAGCGTTTGAGAGAGCCCTCGTGGAATACGACCTTGATTGTTGGTGAACGCCCCGCCCGGTCGTTGTTCGGACGTTTCAACCAAATAAAAACTACTAATGCTAAAAAGCATATAGCAGATCGTATTCCGAGGGCTTTCTATGATTGGTTACTTCAGAACTAGCAAAATACTCAAAGGTAAACACGTTGTGCGTGGTGTGAGTTCCACGACTTCTACTTCTAAGGAATGCATAAAAATTAAAAAGGATTAAACTAAAGCAGATTGGGAATTAGGGTTTGAAAACAAGAATGACAGACGAACTTAGACTTTGAATCCCCCTTCGTTCCCCAGAGCATTGGCAATCAACAGATCAGCGGATTTCGATTCTCATTCAATCAATTACTAAGACACCACCATAACTCCTTACCCTTAGGTTTAGGACCGGCGAACGTTCGCTCTATCCTTTCTAACTACCAATATTAACTAGCCGCCCGGGTACGGTGGCCTCTCGCAACGACTTAATTAATTGGTGTGATTACTAGTGATTAATGAGTTACTCTTGCAGTGAATTAACCCTAACCGGTTCCTACGAAAGGCACGCTCCAATTATAAGGTTAATTGTTCAATTCGATGTTCTAAAGTAAGGCGAGCGTTCGCTTCTATCCTTAGCTTTAACAAGAATCTAATCTAGGTGATCAATCCAGACAAGAAACATGAACAATGAAGAACGAATCAAACATGAAAAAGAACTGATTGAATTTCGAATCTAATCACCGCCGATCCGTGACCGCTTTAAAGCCCTGGGTCACTTAGGGTTCATCTAGTCTAAGCTCTAAAGGGTTTAGCTACTCATGATTATTACAAAAGAAACAAAGACAAGGAAAGAGTTCATCATTCAGAGGAAGAACAGAAAAGAATCTGAAAAACCTAATTTAGACGACTCTGGCAGACTTCGATCTTCGATAAGTTACACTCCTAGCTCCGGTTCGTCGAGGTGGAAGGGATGGCGTCACGATCTCTATCCGGCTCTTCGAACTCCAGCTCTTCGCTCCAGAACTTCAGAGAATTCTGATCTCGAAAAGTTGTATTATGATTAATTATGATTGTCCTCTTCCTTTGTTGGGCCGCCGGGTTAAGTATAAATACTTAACCCTAAATTAGCCGAGTCAGCCTAATATTTTCGCCGAATATTCCTTAAGAATTTCGGCGAAAATTCCTTTGAGTTCAGGGGCTGATTTCTCTGGTCTTGAATTTCGGTCCGAAGAGTTGATTGATTTCGCCGAAGACATGCTTTGACTCGGCACCAGTTGATTTGCACTATTGATTTCGCCGAAGATGCAAGCCTGTTTTCGCCGAAAATGCAAGTGTGAATGGGCAGATTTCGGCTTGAACTTGATCGACTCCTTTGATCGATTCCGGTTTGATTCCTCAAGGTTCCTACGCCTTAGACACGTCCATGGCTACGTTATTTGACGGCAAAAACCTGTGCTAACACAAAAACACTAGAAAACCATCAAATAGACCCGAAACGGGCCAAGGTAACACAAATGGCACGAGATAGGGCAATCGATTGAATATTCGTTATTCTACCCTAAAAACCATGTCTTAAGCAAAGAAATGTCGCTTAAATGAGGCTGATAATCACGTCAAATCGAGTGTCATCAAATACCCCACACTTAAGCTTTTGCTTGTCCTCAAGCAAACTGAATAGAAATGCTCATGTTCATAAATGATAAGATCGATTAAATTGGAGTTCAACCAAACACAATGAATTATTAGACAGATCGATCCTAGAACAAGAAACCTAACATGCATACAGATCAGCCAAACTACCTGGACTCACTAATAAACTGCACACGACAAGTAATTAGCAACCAATTATGCACGAATTTGACCTGACCGACCAGACTCCTCACACAGGATGTATATAGTACAATGGAAACTCTCACTCTCTGTGTTTAGGGACGTGTTTCTGCTCTCGATCATTTTCTGTTACCGAATTCTGTCATAGGTTTGCATTTCGACCACATCTCCACCACTGTGACAACACGAGTATCTAGTCACGAAGGACTTCCCTGCTAGGACCGTAATGAATTCTACACTACTCGGGTTTATAATGAGATGGATGATGGGAATGAATGATGATGGCTTTGTGCGGTGTAGCTTTCGACTAACTTCCCTCGAATCTAATCTATGGCTTCCTACCGTCTAACCAAACACGGGTGGAATGATGAACGCTCGTCCTATGATACCCTCAAGCAACCTAGCACTTATTCTTTTCCTTTACACGATTTTTTTCTCTTTTGCTTTCTTTTGAACTTTTATTTTGACTTCGTTCTTCCATTTGTAGGGAGAAGAACGTTTTATTGAACAATACTTTGAAACTTTTCTTATTTTCTGATTTTTCTGCTTCTCTTTTTTTTTCTGAAGCTTGCTTCTTTTCTTTCTTTCTATTTTTTTTTTTTGCCGATTTTCTTTTAGTTGCTAGAGGGGTTTACACGTCTGGACATATTAGCTAAGACCACCTGTTTAATGGCTATAGGCAGGTTACCACAAACCGACTTCCGGTAGGTCAATCTAGAACTACAACCACAGGGGATCAACGGGGAATGAAAGAATGGGAAATGGCTGTAATGTATTATCGAACCGAAAGAACAGGCCAAGCTCAAGGGTCTAAACCTAGTGGATTTTATCGTTTGGTAGGCTATCTGGCTTAGTAGCTGAATCTAGGTGCCCTTATCCTTCTAGAACTCGTGTCATCGTGTGGTCTCGAGTAGGTCTCATGCAAATTCTAACTCATTCAAGTAAATAGAAAACCACTCAGAAAGAATTAAAATTGCAAGTTACGTGCAATGGATCAAAAGCTCACAGTTGGTTTGCTAGTCGGATTCGGTCATTTTCATGCAATCAAGGCTACAAACTACAAGTGTGATTTTTAAAATTCTGTTCTGACCAGGCAATTTAGCATCAAAGCATACAAGTTGGTTCTCAAGTTCTAGGTTAAGTAGTCTAAGCATCATTATGGAAGTTTGAACAACAACTTAACATCAAAAATCAAGAACTGAGCCATTCTAATGCTAGAGAGACTGGAATGGAATCACGAGGCACACATAAAACATAATCAAGGGCAATCAAGTTCATGCAAGGTTCTCTAGCATCCTACCCCACACTTAAATCGGACTGTGTCCTCACAGGACTAATTCTAGAGTTTAGAGTGGAATGGAAGAACATGGAAGAGGACGATTGATTTCAGAGGGTAAGCACGGATCCTGAGAGTGGAGGGAAGTGTAACAGAACCTGAAGCAAAGGGAGTCCACCGATTGTCTACAAAACAAAAACAATTGAAACATAAAAAGGAAACCGGGACAAGTGTCCCGGATCCACATAGAAAAAAGTTGGACCGAAATCCGAAAATAATAAATAAAAAGAAGACACCAGAAAAGGAATACAACCCGATCACTGCTGGTCCGGTGAGCCGGGAGGTGGAAAGTGGAGAAATTCGCCGAGCTGGCGTTGCCACGCCATCTGTGCCTCATATCGGCGGTCGGCGCGGCGCATATGTTGCGCATAATAGTCCATCGCGCCTCTTGAGTGGCGTTGTCGGTGATGCGCCACTCCTGCAGTCGGTTGTATAACTCACCCACGTCCGCTGGGTGCAGTTGGTGTTGTTAAGTATGCGCCGGATATGGCTCGGGATGTGCGGCGGCGACTGGTGGATGTACCCTGCCTGATGGTGTGGCGAGGGTATATAATCATGAAACTCAGGCGGCGGCTGCGGCTGCTGCTCCTCAGCAACATCTTCTTCCTTTGACTCGACCACAGGCTGGAGTGGAGGATCAGCTGCTACATGGGGACTGAGGTCGAGTTCTAAGTCGTACTCAAACGCCAAGTCTCCACCAACAGTCCTAACTTGGTGGCGTGGAATGTGTGGGCCATACTAATGGCTGATGCCGAAGGAGATGATGAGCTGTCCTATGAAGTTGCCCCCCAAGAGTTTGCGAGGTGGCGTCTTCCTCTTGGTCTTCTGGCTGAAGATGCGAGCTAACACCCAGCCGGGGTGGAGAGGGTAGCTTTCTCGGATGGCTCGGTGAAGCATGAGCTCCTCCTTGAGGATATGGTGGCGATCCTTGTCTCGAACATATAAAAGCGACTTCCGCCAAACCATATGAATAAATTTATAGAGCGGGTGAGAGAGAGACTTAACTGAGTTGCTCGTCCCGAGGCGATCGCCAGGTACGCCTGTCATGTGGCTCCAGAGCGCGTGGTACTCCTCGTCATCATCATCCTTGCCCCAGCCCAGGTGATGATCGTGATAGTGCTCGTAGGGGATGCCCAGATGAGCGGCAAACTTGATGACACTCGATTTGACGTGATTATCAGCCTCATTTAAGCGACATTTCTTTGCTTAAGACATGGTTTTTAGGGTAGAATAATGAATATTCAACCGATTGCCCTATCTCGTGCCATTTGTGTTACCTTGGCCCGTTTCGGGTCTATTTGATGGTTTTTTAGTGTTTTTGTGTTAACACAGGTTTTTGCCGTCAAATAGCGTAGCCATGGACGTGTCTAAGGCGTAGGAACCTCGAGGAATCAAACCGGAATCGATCCAAGGAGCCAATCAAGTCAAACCGAAAATCTGCCCATATGCACTTGTACCTTCGGCGAAAATGATCCCACAGTTTCGGCGAAATCAACAATGCAAATCAGCTGATGCCAAGTGAAGACTGATTTCGGCGAAACCATTAAGCTCTTCGGACCGAAAATGCAAGGCAGAGAAATCATGGCCATTTACACAAGAATTTTCGCCGAAACTATCCCTATGGTTTCGGCAAAAATATCAGCTCAGCCCGGCCCAACTAGGGTTAAGTATTTATACTTAACCCGGCGGCCCGAGGGAAAGACAATTGATAATTCGAAAAATAGAGCTTTTGGATATGAGAATCCTCTGAAGTTCTGGAGCGACGAGTTGGAGTTCGAAGAGCCTGATAGAGGTCGTGACGCCATCCCTTCCACCTTGGAGAACCGGAGCTAGGAGTGCAACTTACCAAAGATCGGAGTCTGTCAAAGTCGTCTGAATTAGGTTTTTCAGATCCTTTTCTGTTCTTCCTTGTGATGATGAACTCTTTCTTTGTCTTTGTGTCTTTTGTAATGATCATGAGTAGCTAAACTCGTTAGAGCTTAGATTAGATGAACCCTAAGTGACCCAGGGCTTTAAAGCGGTCACGGATCGGCGGTGATTAGATTCGAAATTCAACCAGTTCTTTTTCATGTTTGATTCGTTCTTCATTGTTCATGTTTCTTGTCTGGATTGATCACCTAGATTAGATTCTTGTTAAGCTAAGGATAGAAGCGAACGCTCGCCTTACTTTAGAACATCGAATTAAACAATTAACCTTATAATTGGAGTGTGCCTTTAGTAGGAACCCGTTATGGTTAATTCACTGCAAGAGTAACTCATTAATCACTAGTAATTACACCAATTAATTAAGTCGTTGCGAGAGGCGACCGTACCCGGGCGGCTAGTTAATCTTGGTAGCTAGAACGGATAGAGCGAACGTTCGCCGGTCTTAAACCTAAGGGTAAGGAGTTATGGTGGTGTCTTAGTAATTGATTGAATGAGAATCGAAATCCGCTGATCTGTTGATTGCCAATGCTCTGGGAACGAAGGGGGATTCAAAGTCTAAGTTCGTCTGCATTCTTGTTTCCAAACCCTATTTCTCAATCTGCTTTAGTTTAAGTTGTTTTAATTTTTCTGCATTCCTTAGAATTAGAAGTCGTGGAACTCACACCACGCACAACGTGTTTTTCCTTGAATAATTTGTTAGTTCTGAAGTAGCCAATCATTCGAAGGCCCGTGGAATACGATCTATCCTAGCTCTTGAGCTTGATAGTTATTTGATTGAACCTGCTCAGCACAACGACGGTTCCATCAAATTGGCGCCGTTGCCGGGGACTTCTTTTGATTGTTGAAAGAAGAACTGGCAATTTATTCTTCTATTTTCCATCTTTCATTTTTCCACCCACTTCGATTTTACGCCGGTATGTTTGCTTTTGTTGCTTGTAGGCTGTTCTATAGGTTCATGAACCGCTCTATTGCTCATTCTCAGTTTAAGCCGGGTAATTCTGCTTCACCGAAGAAACCGCGAGCTCAGAAGCAAGTCATAACCACACCGCCTACACCACCTATCCCTCAAAAGATTGAGGAGTTGAAGGAGAACTCCTCATCTTCATCCGCTTCATCCACTACTTCAGATTCACCACCACCCTCTCCTTCCGTACTAGTTGCTTAGCGCACCGTGGCGGATTACTGTAGACCAAATGCGGATTACCTCCGAGCTAGCGTCGTCGTGCCGCACAACGATGACGACCCTGATTATAATATCACAACCTTCGTCCTGAACATGGTCACTAAGAATCTTCGATTCGAAGGGAAGCTGCAAGAAAACCCCCGCACACATCTATCTAACTTTCTGGACATGTGCGAGACGTTTAAGAGCGGGAATCTCAGTAAGAACAATCTTTGCTTACGAGCTTTCCCATTCTCTCTTAAAAGCAAGGCCAAGGTATGGCTCAGCTCGAAACCACCTGGCTACTACACCGACTGGGATCATCTAGCTCAAGACATCATAGAAGAATACTATCCCCCTTCAAGAACTACATTCTACAAGGATAGTATCGCTAGATTCTCTCAGAAGGAAGGAGTAAGTTTACACGACGCGTGGAACGAATTCCAAGCGCTTCTATCTGAATGCCCTCATCACGGATTCAACCAGGGGCAGCTAGCTGAAATCTTTGCCCACGGGATGAATAAAGAAACAGCTGAATGGGTCAACATCTTAGCTGATGGCGACTACACAGCACTTGAACCAGAAGCTGCTCTACTTCACTTTGCGGACTGCGCATCTAAGTCCAGAAATAGGGAAAGACAGTTTGGAGCAGCCAAGAGTCAACCAAGTTGTGAAGATCAGATTAAGATCGCAGTACAGAAACAAATGGAAGAGATCCTCGGTACAACTACTAACTGGCCTAACAAGGAAGTCAACTTCATTGATCACAGCTTCACCAGGGATCAAAGAGGCTACTCCGACTACCGTCAGTTCAGATCACCTCCTCAACAACGGGAAGGCTTCTATGAGCGTCCTCCCTACAACTTCCAACTCGACCAGAGCCGAAATCAATACATGGACAATGGTTATCAAGATCCTTCCAGATTCACCAGAGTACAGCAGCCTCCGAATCTTATCTCTGAGGACAATTGGGAGAGGAGAATAGCTAGGAAGTTTGATCTAATTACAGCAAGACTTGATGATCACGAGGAAAGATTCAAAGCGCAAGCCGTTCTCAATAACGAACAGATCGCATCTGGACAGAGAATAGAGGATATGATAAATAAAATTGCTAGTGCGATTGCTCGTATTTCCATCTTCAATCAGGCTCCGTCTCAAAGCAGCTCCTTCGAGAAGAACGAGCAAGCTAAAGTCGTAACAACCAGGAGCAGTGAGCAGACCAGCCCGCCTAAGGAGAAAAAAACCGCCCGCTGTTGATGAGGGAGAGTGCTCGGCTATCATTCCTCGACCACCACCCATACCTATTCCAGCTAAGTGCCCCGACCCTGGTCCTTTTACTTTACCTTTGAGCATTAATGACATTGAAATCGAGCGTAGCATAATTGACCTAGGTGCTTCTATAAATGTCATGCCTATGTGTTTATATAAGAAACTGAACCTAGGGGAATTACAACCTGCCAACATGAATTTAATGTTCGCTGACAAAACTCTAAGAGAACCTAGAGGAATGATCCAGGATGTAATCACTTGCTGTGGCCCGTTCCGGTTTTTCGTTGATTATATAGTTATGGATACTCAAGAGACATATTCTACCCTTCTCTTGGGTCGGTCATTCATGGCGACAGCCGGAATTAATGTCAATGTTCCTAAT
Organism: Linum lewisii; assembly: GCA_034768395.1. NCBI lineage: Eukaryota > Viridiplantae > Streptophyta > Magnoliopsida > Malpighiales > Linaceae > Linum > Linum lewisii. The sequence goes on from CM068296.1 coordinate 43,399,912, forward strand.
GGCTCTCTAACTGTAAGGGTGGGGAAGGATACTGCAACATTCCGTCTCAAGGACGGGATGAAATACATTCCTAAGGAAGAATTAAATTGTTTATCTGTAGAGATTGTAGAGTTGGCCTCGGTCAACTTCATTTCTAATGTTTCTTCCAGTGTTTCAAGATCAATTGACACTGCAGGTGCTGGACAGGGTACCGAGAAGAAGCCAGAAATATCAGTTCAGAAGCCGCTTAAGAAGAAGAAGGAACTGCAAGCCTCTCTAAACCACCGAGCAAACCTCGAGGAAAGAACAAGAAGACGAAGAACCAAATGGTCTGGAGACCAAAAATTCCGCCGTCTTCCACCGAGCCAGCTGCGCCACCAATTCATTCCGAGAAACCGGCGCCGGAACAAGTATGGAAGGAGAAGCCGAAAGCGTCTCCTAAGGAAGTACTAACGATCACCGATCCTGGTGATAACAAGCCGAAGAAGAAGGAAAAAGAGAAACCGACAGTCCTCATTCCTTCCATCGTCACACTAAAGAAGGATGACCTCTCGAGAGAGCTGTTCGGACCATTCAAGTTCGTTGATCATCTTCCCGACGGACGTACCAAGCTTTTGCATGCGAACGGGAAGAGATTCACGCTTACCGGAGAAGTCCCGAAGCTGTACTTCATGAACTCCGACGCGAGCGTGAAGGAGAATCTAAGTTGGGATATCTCCTAATACCGTCCAGGTATCGTCCATCTCAAGGACGTTAATAAAAGAGCGCTTCGTGGGAGGCAACCCACGGCTGGAGTCAGTTTTGTTTTGTTTCAACCTTGGTCTTTTAGAGTCGGTTCGAGAGAGCCAAAAGTGTCAGTTTGTTTGATTTATTATTTTTCGTGTAGAGTCTGCATGTCATAGAGTCAGTCGCAAGTTGATTGAGGTCGTTCCGATTTTTCTGGATTTAACTGTGATTTTCTGAAGTTGGCCTGATTTACGAAAATATTTTAACCCCGAATAGTTCAAAATTTTTGGCGAAACCGCCCTTGTTTTCGGCGAAACCGATCTTCAAATTTCGAACCTGTTCTCCTGTTCCTCATTTTCGGTTCGAAAATTTTCTGATTTCGGCGAAACCATCCCAACTAAAATTTTCGGCGAAACCGCCAGTTCAAATCGGTCAATCCATTTTAACTAGTAGTTTTGGCGAAACCACCCCCCTACTTTCGCCGAAACTGATTTGCAAAATCACTTAATTTATCCTTTAAAATTTCGGACAACCCCCTCTCTCATCCATTCTCTTATTTTCGCTCAGCCTACCCGAAACCACCCCCCCTCTCCTTTTGAAATCGCCGAACGCCCCACTTTCAACACCCGCCGTCGCCACCGTTTCACTCGCCATTGCCATCGCCGGCCGCCGCCGCACCTCTCCCCTACTCATTCCGATCCCATCAAGCCCTAGAAAGGTCGAATCGGAGCTTTGCAGCTCCAGTTCTCCGAAACCCAGTTTTCAAGTTTTTCACCGATTCCTCTCAACCCGTCCACTTTTTGCTTCCATGGCTTCAAGGTTAGTTGTATAACTTTTCAATACGAATCTTTTGGCATGTAGATTGCTGAATTTCGTCGGGTTTGACTTTCAGTTGACTTTTCGGTTTGCCTCATTTTGCGTGCCGACTGTTTCGTGTGAACTAGGATTGACTGAACTTATAGAACGGTTCTAGGATGCTTAGGGAGTTCCGTGCTTAATCTCCATATCATTTGGTCATGTGTTGCTATGCATACGATTAATTTCTTGTTATGTTGACTTTTGTGAGAAATGTCGGTTTGACTTTGAACTGTGTTGATCATTTGGCTGCCCCAAGTGTCCATTCTCGTTCATATTTTCGTGCTTGCCAATTGAAATACTATTTTACCGTCATTCTCCGAGTTGTGACAGTCTTGCCATGATTAGGGTTCAATATGACGTAATGTTGACTTTCTAAATGTCGGTTTGACTTTTTGAACTCTGATTGCGCTTACCTGATTATAGTTGTTCTTAAGACATGTGTTCTATTGTCGATGGATACCGGTTACCTTGCTTTGCTTACCCCACTTAGTTTCCCTCATTTCTTTGTGAAATTGAGTTTTTCTACTAAGTGTGGGGTAGGATCTTAGTTGACTAATCTGGTTTCACTTCTGGTTTTAGGAACACTTTTGAGCGCAGGACTAAGGCACGCCTTGATGGCGCCTCGAGCTCCGGAGCTGCCGCTCCCGTCACACCCGCCATTCTGGGTCCTCCACCTGCACTCCTTCGCCATGCTGGATACCATCCCACCATCGCCCGTCTACCGGACTTCTACTTTGGGAACTTCCAGAAGATCGAACACATCCGTGGAGCTGACGTGCGTCCTTTATCCATGGAGTCACTCCAGGAGCACGACGAGGATTCCTACCAGAACGTGCATGACACCCTAGCACCGGCCGGTCTCCTAGAGCTGACCACCATAGCCGCCGAGTTCCCAGACATTGCTCTCCAGGAGTTCTGGGCGACATTTGACTTGGACGAGCATAAGAGGAGACGGGGCCAGAAGGTGATCACCTTCTTTCTTGGTGGGGTGTACAGGCAGCTCACCTACGATGAGTTTGCCGCTCACATGGGCATCCCCTACGAGCACTATCATGATCACCACCTTGGCTGGGGCGATGATGATGACGACGATCGCCTCGGGAAGAACAACTCAGTTAAGTCTCTCTCTCACCCGCTCTATATGGTTTGGCGGAGGTCACTTTTATATGTCAGAGACAAGGATCGCCACCATATCCTTAAGGAGGAGCTCGTGCTTCACCGAGCCATCAGAGAGAGCTACCCTCTCCACCCCGGCTGGGTGCTCGCTCACATCTTCAGCCAGCGGACCAAGAGGAAGAAGCTACCACGCAAACTCTTGGGAGGCAACTTCATCGGTCAGCTCATCCTCTCCTTCGGCATCAGCCATGAATATGGCCCTAACATTCCACGACACCCAATTATGACCGTTGGAGGAGACTTGGCGGTCGAGTACGACTTAGAACTCGACCTCAGTCCCCATGTAGCAGCAGATCCTCCACTCCAACTTGCGGTCGAGTCGGAGGACGAAGATGATGCTGAGGAGCAGCAGCCGCAGCCGCCGCCTGAGTTTCAAGATTATATACCCTCGCCACACCATCAGGTAGGGTACATCCACCAGTCGCCGCCGCGCATTCCAGATCCATTTCCGGTGCATACTCACCAGCCGCAAACACCACCCCGCGGACATTGGTGAGCTGTACGAGCGACTGCAGGAATGGCGCATCACCGACAACGCCACTCAAGAGGCGCGGTGGACTATTATGCAGCAACATATGCGCCGCGCCGACCGGCGATATGAGGCACAGATGGCGTGGCAACGACAGCTCGGCGATTACTTCCACTTCCCCCACCCTGACACCTCTGACCAGTGATGATCAGGTGGTGTCCTTTTCCTTTTCCTTCTCCTTTCTTTTTATTTATTCTTTTCGGACTTCGGTCCAACTTTTTTCTGTGTGGATCCGGGGCACTTGTCCCGGTTTCCTTTTTATGTTTCATTTGTTTTTGTTTTGTAGGCAGTTGGGAGACTCCCTTTGCTTCAGGTTCTGTTACACTTACCTCCGCTCTCTGGATCCGTGCTTACCATCTGAAATCAACCGTCCTCTTCCAGGTTCTTCCATTCCACTCTGAATTCTAGAATTAGTCCTGTGAGGACACAGTCCGATTTAAGTGTGGGGTAGGATGCTAGAGAACCTTGCATGAACTTGATTGCCCTTGATTGTGTTTTGTGTGCCTCGTGATTCCATTCCAGTCTCTCTAGCATTAGAATGGCTCAGTTCTTGATTTTTGATGTTAAGTTGCTGTTCAAACTTTCATAATGATGCTTAGATTGCTTAACCTAGAACTTGAGAACCAACTTGTATGCTTTGATGCTAAATTACCTGGTCAGAACAGAATTTTAAAATGACACTTGTAGTTTGTAGCCTTGATTGCATGAAAATGACCGAATCCGACTAGCAAACCAACTGTGAGCTTTTGATCCATTGCACGTAACTTGCAATTTAAATTCTTTCTGAGTGGTTCTCTGTTTACTTGAATGAGTTAGAATTTGCATGAGACCTACTCGAGACCACACGATGACACGAGTTCTAGAAGGATAGGGGCATCTAGATTCAGCTACTAAGCCAGATAGCCTACCTTAACGATAAAATCCACTAGGTTTAGACCCTTGAGCTTGGCCTATTCTTTCGGTTCGATAATACATTACAGCCATTTCCCATTTCTTTCATTCCCCATTGATCGCCTGTGGTTGTAGTCCTAGATTGACCTACCGGAAGTCGGTTTGTGGTAACCTGCCTATAGCCATTAAACAGGTGGTCTTAGCTATCATGTCCAGACATGTAAACCCCTCTAGCAACTAAAAGAAAAATCGGCACAAAAGAAAATAAAGTAAGAAAAGAAGCAAGCTTCAGAAAAAATGAAGAAAGAAGAAAATCAGAAAAAGTTCAAAGTTTAGTTCAAATAAAACGTTCTTCTCCCTACAAATGGAAGAACGAAGTCGTAAGAAAAGTTGAAAAGAAAAATGTATGCAAAGGAAAAAGAATAAGTGCTAGGTTGCTTGAGGGTATCATAGGACGAGCGTTCATCATTCCACCAGTGTTTGGTTAGACGGTAGGAAGCCATAGATTAGATTCGAGGGAAGTTAGTCGAAAGCTACACCGCACCAAGCCATCATCATTCATTCCCATCATCCATCTCATTATAAACCCGAGTAGTGTAGATTTCATTACGGTCCCAGCAGGGAAGTCCTTCTTGACTAGATACTCGTGTTGTCACAGTGGTGGAGATGTGGTCGAAATGCAAACCTATGACAGAATTCGGTAACAGAAAACGATCGAGAGCAGAAACACGTCCTTAAACACAGAGAGTGAGAGTTCCCATTGTACTAAATATATCCTGTGTGAGAAGTCTGGTCGGTCAGGTCAAATTCGTGCATGATTGATTGCTAATTACTTGTCATGTGCAGTTGATTAGTGAGACCAGGTAGTTTGGCTGATCAGTATGCATGTTAGGTTTCTTGTTCTAGGATCGATCTGTCTAATAATTCATTGTGTTTGATTGAGCTCCAATTTAATCGATCTTATCATTTATGAACATGAGCGTTTCTATTCAGTTTGCTTGAGGACAAGCAAAAGCTTAAGTGTGGGGTATTTGATGACACTCGATTTGACGTGATTATCAGCCTCATTTAAGCGACATTTCTTTGCTTAAGACATGGTTTTTAGGGTAGAATAACGAATATTCAACCGATTGCCCTATCTCGTGCCATTTGTGTTACCTTGGCCCGTTTCGGGTCTATTTGATGGTTTTCTAGTATTTTTGTGTTAACACAGGTTTTTGCCGTCAAATAGCGTAGCCATGGACGTGTCTAAGGCGTAGGAACCTCGAGGAATCAAACCGGAATCGATCCAAGGAGCCAATCAAGTCAAACTGAAAATCTACCCATATGCACTTGTACCTTCGGCGAAAATGATCCACAGTTTCGGCGAAATCAACAATGCAAATCAGCTGATGCCAAGTGAAGACTGATTTCGGCGAAACCATTAAGCTCTTCGGACCGAAAATGCAAGGCAGAGAAATCATGGCCATTTACACAAGAATTTTCGCCGAAACTATCCCTATGGTTTCGGCGAAAATATCAGCTCAGCCCGGCCCAACTAGGGTTAAGTATTTATACTTAACCCGGCGGCCCGAGGGAACGACAATTGATAATTCGAAAAACAGAGCTTTTGGAGATGAGAATCCTCTGAAGTTCTGGAGCGACGAGTTGGAGTTTGAAGAGCCGGATAGAGGTCGTGACACCATCCCTTCCACCTTGGAGAACCGGAGCTAGGAGTGCAACTTACCGAAGATCGGAGTCTGTCAGAGTCGTCTGAATTAGGTTTTTCAGATCCTTTTCTGTTCTTCCTTGTGATGATGAACTCTTTCTTTGTCTTTGTGTCTTTTGTAATGATCATGAGTAGCTAAACTCGTTAGAGCTTAGATTAGATGAACCCTAAGTGACCCAGGGCTTTAAAGCGGTCACGGATCGGCGGTGATTAGATTCGAAATTCAACCAGTTCTTTTTCATGTTTGATTCGTTCTTCATTGTTCATGTTTCTTGTCTGGATTGATCACCTAGATTAGATTCTTGTTAAGCTAAGGATAGAAGCGAACGCTCGCCTTACTTTAGAACATCGAATTAAACAATTAACCTTATAATTGGAGTGTGCCTTTCGTAGGAACCGGTTAGGGTTAATTCACTGCAAGAGTAACTCATTAATCACTAGTAATTACACCAATTAATTAAGTCGTTGCGAGAGGCGACCGTACCCGGGTGGCTAGTTAATCTTGGTAGTTAGAACGGATAGAGCGAACGTTCGCCGGTCTTAAACCTAAGGGTCAGGAGTTATGGTGGTGTCTTAGTAATTGATTGAATGAGAATCGAAATCCGCTGATCTGTTGATTGCCAATGCTCTGGGGAACGAAGGGGGATTCAAAGTCTAAGTTCGTCTGTCATTCTTGTTTCCAAACCCTATTTCTCAATCTGCTTTAGTTTAAGTTGTTTTAATTTTTCTGCATTCCTTAGAATTAGAAGTCGTGGAACTCACACCACGCACAACGTGTTTTTCCTTGAATAATTTGTTAGTTCTGAAGTAGCCAATCATTCGAAGGCCCGTGGAATACGATCTATCCTAGCTCTTGAGCTTGATAGTTATTTGATTGAACCTGCTCAGCACAACGACGGTTCCATCAAAACTCATCGTAGGTGAGCTGTCGGTACACCCCACCAAGAAAGAAGGTGACAACCTTCTGGCGCTGCTTCCTCTTGTGCTCCTCCAGGTCAAAGGTCGCCCAGAACTCCTGGAGGGCAATGTCTGGGTAATCAGCAGCTATGGTGGTCAACTCCAGGAGACCAGCCGGTGCTAAGGCGTCATGCACGTTCGGTAATAATCCTCGTCATGCTCTTGGAGTGACTCCATGGACAGAGGGCGCACGTCAGCTCCACGGATGTGCTGAATATTCTGGAAGCACTCAAAGTAGTAATCCGGTGAGGGAGTGCAGGTGGTGGACCCAGAATAGCAGGTGTGACGGGTGCGGCAGCTCCTGAGCTCGAGGCGCCATCAAGTCGCGCCATAGTCCTGCGCTCAAAGGTGTTCCTAAACCAAGAACGAAACCAGATTAGTCAACCAAAACCTTACCCCACACTTAGTAGAAAAACTCGATTTCACAAAGAAATGAGGGAAACTAAGTGGGGTAAGCAAAGCGGAGTAGCCGGCAATCATAGACAGTGAAACACACACATAGGAACAGCCAGAATCAGATAAGCACAATCAGAGTTCAAAAACCAACATTTAGAAAGTCAACATTTAGGCAAATTGAACCCGAATCATGGCAAGACTATCATAACTTGGAGAATGATGGTAAAATTTGATTTCAAATGGCAGCACGATAATATGATCAAGAATGAACACTTATGACAGCCACACGATCAACAACAGTTCAAAGTCAACCCGACATTTCTCACAAAAGTCAACATAACAAGAAATTAATCGTATGAATAGCAACACATGACCAACTAATATGAAAATTAAGCACGGGACTCCCTAAGCATCCAATAACAGTTCTATAAGTTCAGTTAATCCTAGTTCACACGAAACAGTCGGCACGCAAAACGAGGCAAACCGAAAAGTCAACCAAAAGTCAACCCTGACGAAATTCAGCAATCCATATGTCAAAAGATTCGTATTGAAAAGCTCTACAAGTTACCTTGTAGCCATGGATGCAAAAAGTGAACGAGTAGAGAGGAATCGGTGAAAAACGTTGAAAACTAGGTTTCGGAGAACTGGAGCTGCAAAGCTCCGATTCGAATGTTCTAGGGCTTCAATCGATCAGAAAATGGAGGGGAAGGGAACGGCGGCGGTCAGCGACGGCGGCGGCGGCGGGTTATGGCGGCGATTTTAAATAGATAGGGGGGTGTTTTCGTTGGTTTTGAATGAAAATGAAAGAAGGGAAGGAAGGAGAGAGAGGGAGACCGGATTTTTAAAGTGGGAATTTTTTGATTTTTGAGATTATTTTCGGCGAAAAGAAAAGGGTGTTTTCGCCGAAAATTTCAGTTAAAATGGACTGCCGGATTTTCGAAGGCGGTTTCGCCAAAAATTTTAGTTAAAATGGTTTCGCCGAAAACAAAAACTTTTCGAACCAAAAACAATGAACAGGAAGAACGGGTTCGAAATTCAAAAATCAGTTTCGCCAAAAACAGGGGGGGTTTCGCCGAAAATTTTGAACTGTTCGGGTTTTAAATATTTTCGTAAATCGGCTAACTTCAGAAAATCACAGTTAAATCCATAAAAATCGGAACGACCTCAATCAACTTGCGAATGACTCTATGACACACAGACTCTACACGAAAAATAATAAATCAAACAAACTGACACTTGGCTCTCCCGAACCGACTCTAAAATACCAAGTTCAACAAGAATTAAAACAGACTCCAGCCGTGGGTTGCCTCCCACGAAGTGCTCTTTTATTAAAGTCCTTGAGCTGGACGATACCTGGACGGTATTAGGAGACATCCCAACTCAGATTCTCCTTCACGCTCGCGTCTGAGTTCATGAAGTACAGCTTCGGGACTTCACCGGTAAGCGTGAATCTCTTCCCGTTTGCATGTAGTAGCTTGGTACGTCCGTCGGGAAGATGATCAACGAACTTGAATGATCCGAACAGCTCTCTAGAGAGATCATCCTTCTTTAGTGTGACGATGGAAGGAATGGGACTGTCGGTTTCTCTTTTTCTTTCTTCTTCGGCTTGTTATCACCAGGATCGGTGATCGTTAGTACTTCCTTAGGAGACGCTTTCGGCTTCTCCTTCCATACTTGTTCCGGCACCCGTTTCTCGGAACGAAATGGTGGTGCAGCTGGCTCGGTGGAAGACGGTGGAATTTTTGGTCTCCAGACCATTTGGGTCATCGTCTTCTTGTTCTTTCCTCGAGGTCTGCTCGGTGGTTTAGAAGAGGCTTGCAGTTCCTTCTTCTTCTTCTTAAGTGGCTTCTGAACCGAAATTTCTGGCTTCTTCGTAAGGACCTGTTTAATATCTGCAGCAACAGCTGATCTAGAGACACTGGGAGAAGCATTAGTAACGGAGTTGACCGGAGTCAACCCCACCGTTTCAACAGCTAGGCAGTGAGATTCTTCATTCCTAGAGTCATATTTCATGCCATCTTTAAGACGAAACGTTTTCGTTTCTTTACCGACTCTTAAAGTTAATGAACCATTTGGAACGTTGATATTCATTCCCGTAGTAGCCATGAAAGGTCGACCTTTGAGAATGGTAGCATCATCTGTACTAGTATCCATAATCACATAATCAGCTAAGAACGTGAACGGACCACATTTAGTGACAACGTCTTTAATCTCTCCCTTAGGTGTTTTAAGCGATCTATCAGCAAAGATGAGTTGCATACTAGGCGGTTCAAGTTCCCCTAGGTTTAACTTTTCATATAGACTCACAGGCATAACATTAACCGATGCTCCTAGATCAACTAAGCAACGTTCAATTTCAACATCATTAATGACCAAAGGCAAAGTGAATGAACCAGGATCAGATAACTTAGCTGGATATGGAGAACACGAATGTCAGGGTATCCTTCCTTGTTCCCCTTCATGCCAGTCTCGATCCTTGCATTTGGCAGCAATGCTCTAGGGAAGGGAGGTTTCACGACGTACGGTGCAAGAGGAGGATCCTCCTTAGGCGCCGATTTCTGTTCTTCTTCTTCCTCTTCTTCCGGAGTTTCAGCGATCCTGCATAAAACAGAATAAGCATCAGCAATTAAGTTCGAGAGTTTTCGAGCAGTTACCATTTTAGCCTATTCTTTTCTCGGGTTTGGCTCTGTCTGGCTTGGAAGCTGGCCGACCAGATGCTAGCATGCTCGAGATATTGTTCACGACTTGCTCAATTCTTTGGCCAGATGCTATCTGTTCTTGATTGAGAAGAGCTTGAGCCTTGAACTGACTGTCATGATCGTCGAGTCTTGTGATGATCTGGCTGAGCTTCTTATCCAGGTCACTGACATTATTATCTCTTTGATGCTGCTGACCTGGATAGGTATTGTTAAGATATTGGTTTTGGCGATTGCCAGGAGCAGTTCCATAGTTACCCGGATTGCGATGCGGCGGTTGGTAGACACCTGCCGGCGGATGGTTAGGGTTCTAATCCTGAGCTGGACCAGCCGCGCGGTTATTCTGTTTTTGGTTATGATTGGTGCCAGCATTGTAGGGGGTCTGTCTTGATAGTTCCCTTGCTGTCTGAAGTTATGGTAACCAGCATAACCATTCTGATTATTGACGAAGCCTTGTTGGATGAAATTTACCTCTTCGGCAGACCAGACTTCTGCCTTACCAAAATTCTGACAACGGCCTCCGTTATGTGCGCAAGCTCCACACCACTCGCAATCAGCAACATAGACAGAAGCTGTCGGCGGCTTGATCGGTGTGGTAGACTTCTTTAAATGCTTCTCTACCTCTGCCTTGATTGCTGCTTCAAGATCCAGCTTGCTCCTCGATCCTTCAGATTGTTGCTCCCAGTTCCTTGACTTGGAGGCACAGTTTGCGAAGTGAAGAAGAGCAGCTTCAGGAGTGAGTGTAGTGCAATCCCCTTCAGCTAGAGAATTGACCCACTTGGCAGATTCTTCTCGAAGTCCACGAGCGAAGATTTCAGCTAACTGCCTCTGCTCGAATCCATGGTGAGGGCAGGTGTAGAGAAGTTCTTGGAATTGATTCCAAGTATCATATAAGCTTTCTCCTTCTTTCTGGGAGAATCTGGCGATGCTGTCCTTGATGGCGGTTGTTCTGGCTGGAGGGAAGTATTCTTCAACAAAGTCCTGAGCCAGAGTATCCCATTTAGTGTAGTAGCCAGGTGGTTTGCCAGTAAGCCACCTCTTAGCAGCGCCTTTTAGAGAGAACGGGAAAGCTCTCAGACAAAGGGTCTTTTTGTCGAGGTTTCCGCTCTTAAAAGTACTGCAGAGATCAAGGAAGTCTGCAAGATGAGTGCACGGATTGTCTAGGGGTCTGCCTTCAAACTGTAAATCCCTAGAGATCATGGTCAAGAATGGAATCTTGATCTCATAGTCAGGATCTCCTTCAATGCGCGGAACGGCAATGGCAGATCGAACGCTAGTCGCGCTCGGCTTGTTATAGTCTGCTAGAACTCTTCTGTGCAGGTGGTGGTGGCGGCGGTTGATCGCCGTTTGTTGGTAATCTATCGGTCATGGTAGGAGATGGAGGAGGTGAAAGTGACTCGTTGTATGAAGCGGATGAAGATGACGGCACAGGTGAAGATGGAGACGAGGAACTCTCCTTCGGTTCCTCGATCTTGATCGGAGTGATGAATGGATTGGATCTGCCTTTCTTCAGAATTTGTGATCGTATAGGTGTAGCAAAGCTGCCTGGATTCCCTGCAATCTTAGCCTGTTCGGTTTGAGAGCGAGTCCAAGGATGGTGAGGCATACACCTGTAAACCTACAGATAACAAAGACAAACAAAACCAGTGTAAAATCGAAGTGGGTGGAAAAATGAAAGATGGAAAGTAGAAGAATAAATTGCCAGTTCTTCTTTCGAACAATCAAAAGAAGTCCCCGGCAACGGCGCCAATTTGGTGAACGCCCCGCCCGGTCGTTGTTCGGACGTTTCAACCAAATAAAAACTACTAATGCTAAAAAGCGTATAGCATATCATATTCCGAGGGCTTTCTATGATTGGTTACTTCAGAACTAGCAAAATACTCAAAGGTAAACACGTTGTGCGTGGTGTGAGTTCCACGACTTCTACTTCTAAGGAATGCAGAAAAATTAAAAGGATTAAACTATAGCAGATTGGGAATTAGGGTTTGAAAACAAGAATGACAGACGAACTTAGACTTTGAATCCCCCTTCGTTCCCCAGAGCATTGGCAATCAACAGATCAGCGGATTTCGATTCTCATTCAATCAATTACTAAGACACCACCATAACTCCTTACCCTTAGGTTTAAGACCGGCGAACGTTCGCTTTATCCGTTCTAACTACCAAGATTAACTAGCCGCCCAGGTACGGTCGCCTCTCGCAATGACTTAATTAATTGGTGTGATTACTAGTGATTAATGAGTTACTCTTGCAGTGAATTAACCCTAACCGCTTCCTGCGAAAGGCACGCTCCAATTTTAAGGTTAATTGTTCAATTCGATGTTCTAAAGTAAGGCGAGCGTTCACTTCTATCCTTAGCTTTAACAAGAATCTAATCTAGGTGATCAATCCAGACAAGAAACATGAACAATGAAGAACGAATCAAACATGAAAAAGAACTGACTGAATTTTGAATCTAATCACCGCCGATCCGTGACCGCTTTAAAGCCCTAGGTCACTTGGGGTTCATCTAGTCTAAGCTCTAAAGGGTTTAGCTACTCATGATTATTACAAAAGAAACAAAGACAAGGAAAGAGTTCATCATTCAGAGGAAGAACAGAAAAGAATCAGAAAAACCTAATTTAGACGACTCTGGCAGACTTCGATCTTCGGTAAGTTAGACTCCTAGCTCCGGTTCGTCGAGGTGGAAGGGATGGCGTTACGATCTCTATCCGGCTCTTCGAACTCCAGCTCTTCGCTCCAGAACTTCAGAGAATTCTGATCTCAAAAAGTTGTATTATGATTAATTATGATTGTCCTCTTCCTTTGTTGGGCCGCCGGGTTAAGTATAAATACTTAACCCTAAATTAGCCGAGTCAGCCTAATATTTTCGCCGAATATTCCTTAAGCCTTGGTGAGCCGATTTACGTTTCACAGATATCTGAGGGGTTTTTGCTCGTCGAGTTGGATTCTGTGGAGACACAAGAGTAGGTTCTTGCCCGTTCTTGGCACATCCACCATCAGTCAATGATCCATAGGAGGTGGCACAAAGATATTGTTCCGCTGGTCTTCGCGCCTCAAGAGAAGCCGGTATGGCTGACCTTCTCTAGTGTTCCGCCAATGCTGCTAACTAATGAGGGGATCAGCTGGTTGGCTAGCCAGTATGGGAAGCTGATACATAGGTTTGTTAGAGAAGGATTCACGGTGAGAGTTTGTGTTCTAAGAGGTAATTTGGATAATGAAAAGGATAAATTGAATATTCACACGGGGAAGGGCGATTATCGGGTGGTGAAGGTGAGCTTTCCTGTAGCTAGGTTGATGACACTCGAATTGACGTGATTATCAGCCTCATTTAAGCGACATTTCTTTGCTTAAGACACAGTTTTTAAGGTAGAATAGCGAATATTCACTCAACCGATCCATCTCATGCCTTTTGTGTTACCTTGGCCCATTTCGGGTCTATTTGATGGTTTTCTAGTATTTTCGTGTTAGCACAGGTGTTTGCCATCAAATATGGTAGCCAAGGACGTGTCTAAGGCACTGGAACCCCGAGGAATCACACCCGAATCAACCAAAAAAATCATTCAACTCAAAAGAATTCTTGCTCCATTTACACATAGATTTTCGGCGAAAATATCCTTGGGTTTTCGCCGAAAATGCAAGAAGAAATCCACTGTCCCGATCAAGAAGAAGTTTTCGGCGAAAACCTTGGGAGTTTTCACCGAAAACCCTATGCCATTTAAGCCAGAAGAAACAGACGGATCAAGCCAACATTTGAGCAGATATTTTCGCCAAAAATATCCTTGGATTTTCGACAAAAATCCCAGTGAAAAAGCAGCAGCCGCCGATTAGGTTTAAATACTGAATCAAGCGACTAAATAAGGGAGATCAGAATTTACACACAATTTTACAGAGGGGACAAAAAATCCCAAGACGGAAAGAAAGAGAGAACGAGTGGATAGAGTTCGAGGAGCCAGGAACGGATCGTGACGCCATCCATCCATCTCGGAGAGCCAGTGCTAGGAGTTGAAGATCCAGCAAATTGAAGATGCCAGGAGTCGTCGAAATTAGGTTTTACAGTCCTTCTCTATCTTCCCTACCTGAGATGTACTCTTTGTCTGTCTTCGATTCTTCTGTATTGAATATGAGTAGCTAAACTCGTATAGCTTAGATTAGATGAACCCTAAGTGACCCAGGGCTTTAAAGCGGTCACGGATCGGTGGTGATTAGATTTGAAATTCATTCAGTTTCTCCTTTATGTTTGATTTGTTCTTTGTTCTCTGTGTTTCTTGTCTGGTTTGGCCACCTAGATTATATTCTTGTTAAGCTAAGGATAGAAGCGAACGCTCGCCTTACTTTAGAACATCAAGTTGAACAATTAACCTTATAATTGGAGTGTGCCTTTCGTGGGAACCGATTAGGGTTAATCCACTGCAAGAGTAACTCATAAATCGTTAGAATTTGCACCAATTAAGTTAAGTCATTGCGAGAGGCGACCGTACCCGGGCGGCTAATTAATCGTGGTAGCTAGATCGGATAGAGCGAAGGTTCGCCAGTCTTAAACCTAAGAGTCAGGAGTTATGGTGGTGTCTGAGAACTGAATGAACTAGAATCAGAAACCGCTGATCTGTTGATTGCCTATGCTCTGGTGATCTAAGGGTGATTCGAAATCTAAGCTTGTCTGTCTTCTGTCTTAGTCAATCAATCAATCATTATTCGCTTTAATTTCATTTCAACCTGTCTTTGCATTTTAGTATAGAAGTCGTGGAACTCACACCACGCACTAAATGTTTTAACCTTGAATTTAGATTGCCAACACATTTGAGTAAGGAAGTAGAGGAGACCCGTGGAATACGATCTACCCTAGCTTCACAGCTTGGTAGTTATTTGATTGACCGCTATTCTGCAGCTCATCAAATTGGCGCCGTTGCCGGGGACTCTTTTATTTCGTTGAAAGAAGAGTTGACATTTTTATTCTTCTACCTTTCCATATTTCATTTCCATCACACTTCGATTTTACACCGGTTGTGTTTGTTTTTGTCTCTTGCAGATCATAGCAGGTATAGAAACGTATCACTTCCGTTCCATCTTCCTTTACCGCAATGACTGCTCTTAAGAGTGTTGCGGACTACAGTAAGCCGCGTGCATCCAACTTTCGATCCTCCATCACCGTGCTTTCTAATGACGATGATCCTGATTATGAGATTAAGATTCCTCTCCTAGAACTAATCTCTAGGGACATACAATTCGAAGGAAGGCCAGATGATAATCCTTGCACACATATAACCGACTTTCTGGTTGTTTGTGACACTTTCAAGTCTGGGAACCTCAACAAGAACACTTTATGTCTCCGAGCTTTTCCGTTCTCTCTCAGAGGTGCAGCTAAGCAGTGGCTTGGAAGCAAAACATCAGGTCATTACACTAACTGGGAGGCATTAGCTCAAGATTTTATTGAGGAATACTTTCCTCCCCCAAGGACAACTGCTTATAAAGACCGCATCTCCAGGTTCACTCAGAGAGAAGATGCAAGCCTGTATGACACTTGGAATGAATTCCAATCTCTTCTTTTCAACTGTCCTCACCATGGGTATGAACAAAGATAGCTGGCTGAATTCTTTGCTCGTGGTATAGCGAAGAATCTGCAAATTGGGTCAACTCCCTAGCTGGCGGAGATTGCACCGCCCTTACTCCTCAGGATGCTCTTCTGCATTTCGCTAGCTGTGCTTCAAAATCTAGAAACTGGGAGAGGCAAAGAGAAGAAACCAAGAGTCAAAGTCAGATGAGTCTTGCAGAGCAGATCAAAGCAGAGGTTCAGAAACATCTACAAGCAGTTGGTATTCCTCTCGATCCCCCGTCAGCTACGATCTTTTCGGCTAACTGTGAATGGTGTGGATCCTGTGCTCATAACGGTGGAAGCTGCCTCAACTTTGGTAAAACGGAAGTCTGGTCTGGAGAAGAGGTAAACTTTGTTGATCAGGGTTTCGCCAACAATCAGAAAGGCTATGCCGGGTACAGAAACTACGTGTCACGGAACCAAAGCAACCGGTTAGTAGATCCTTATCAGAGGCCTCCGGGATTCATTGGAGGACAACACAAGTTTCAAGCAAAACCGTACTACAATAGAGACATAGACTATGAGAAGAAGTTCGATCAGATTATGAGCAGACTTGACGACCACGACATTCAATTAAAAGCTCAAGCTGCACTCAATCAAGGACAGAGAGCTCAAAGCCAAAGAATAGAAGATGCAATAAGCAATATGACTAAACTCTTTACTAGCAATCCTCTCCTTAATCCAGCAGCATTTCAAGCAGACTCCGGTGCAAAGAGCGAACACGCTCAAGCTATTACCACCAGGAGCGGCAAGCAAACAACTGATCCAAAGGCTCCAGAACCTAACGTGATACCAAATACCAGTGTTGCCATGGATATGCCAGAAATTGAAGATATCACAGAAGAGGAAGAAGAAGCATATGCTCCTCCTCCTCCTCCTCCTCCCAGGACAGCTCCTGAGCCTGTCTTGGCACCATATGTACCTCGGATCCCTTTCCCAAAGGCTGCAATGAGCAAAGCCAAGGATCATGACACTCAGTATAAGAGGTGGCACAATGTTCTTAAGACTGCAGAGATCAAGATACCAGTGACAGAAGCTGTAGAGATTATACCACCACTTGGGAAGTTCTTTAAAGACCTAGTGAAGAAAGTGAAGAACGGAGAGGCGTATTCTGTCACGCTTACTAATGAATGCGCTTCTATTCTCGGTGCGCCATCTCCCATACGACAGCCGCCACCACCCCAGCTAAGTGTTCTGATCCCGGTCCTTTTACAATACCGTGCATTATTAATGGCATTAAAATTGATCACAGTCTGGTTGATTCTGGTGCTTCTATTAATGTTATGCCTGTTTATCTATATGAGAAGCTGAATCTAGGGCAGTTAAAACCGATTACTCTGCATCTAGTGTTAGCCGATAGGTCTGTTAAACTACCTAGGGGAATAATAGAAGATGTAGCTGTCTGCTGTGGTCCTTTTACTATAATTGCAAATTTTGTTGTTCTAGATACTCGCGAGTCAGACGGAACACTTATCCTAGGTCGACCTTTCTTAGCAACTGCTGGTGCAAATATTAACTGCAAACAAGGCCTGTTAACTTTGAGTGTAGGACAGGAGAGTGTTGCATTCCACATTAAATATAGCATGAGATACTATGTTGCTCAAGACGATAACTGTTATACTGTTGATCCCCTAGAGTTGGCCTCGGCCAACTTCGTTACTAATGCCTTATCTAGTGACAAATTAGTCACGGTTTCGTAAACAGTGAATAATTTAGTCACGGTTTTATTAAAACGGTGACTAATCTGTCACGATTTCATAAAACCATGACAAATCAGTCATGGTTACCTAAACCGTGACTAAAAAACCGTGACTAAATTGGTATTTTCTTGTAGTGAGTCCACAACCTTGGAAGAAGAGCTTGCAAGAGGAGGATTGCCATGGTGTTCTTAGTGATCATCTTTCTTTCTCTTTCCTTCATACCCTTGGCCATGTGTGGCTGATTTCCTAGGTTTCCTTGGATTGATAGATAGTTGTGCTAGGATAGAGGTGGATTGTACAAATATGCCATGATTGATCTTGGATTGTAAGAGGATGATCTCTAGACTTGTTGTTAATTCCAAATTGTGTTATGTGCTTGATTTGGTCTATTATTTGTGATTTAATGCATGAGAGTGCTTAGATTACATGGATTGTAGGTCTAGGGATTGAAGAGAGTGTGTTCTAAGAGATTAGATCATCTCAATTCAACCATAGTTGCATGATTTCTCTCTTGTGCATTTTATCGAACACTTGGTGTGCATTAGGTTTTTCATTCAATTGAACTTTGATTAGTCTTTTGATGATTCTCTTAGTGTTAGGACATTGACATGAGAGTGTGGTGTCTAGCCTAGTGGTCATAGAGTCATAGGAGAGGGTTTTGTAGCTTGGCATTTCATCAAACACCTTTAATCCATCCTTAGTCACTTAGCTTGAGAGCGAGAGCCTAGGTTGAGTGGTTTTAGGATAGGGATTTAGTGCGAT
The DNA here is from genome assembly GCA_034768395.1 of Linum lewisii. Taxonomy (NCBI): domain Eukaryota; kingdom Viridiplantae; phylum Streptophyta; class Magnoliopsida; order Malpighiales; family Linaceae; genus Linum; species Linum lewisii. The sequence continues at coordinate 43,417,883 of CM068296.1, forward strand.
GAGAGTGCATTGAGTCTATAGAAGGGATTTGCATGGTCATTCGATTGCAACCTCGATCATGTTTGATTTGTTTGTGCATTTGTTCCTCTTGAGCATGATGAAGCTATCTTTCCAAGTGAACCTCCTTTAGCTTTGTGTTGCACCGCTTTGTTTGTTTGTTTAGTTTTCTTTATGTTTTCTTTTGTTCCTATTTCAAACTAAAACTCCTCTTAAATGAATAGACCGTCCATGAACCGTGTGAGTATTAGCTATTGAGAGAGCCCTCGTGGAATACGACCTTGATAGTTGTGAGTTAAATGTTGCACATCAAGTTTTTGGCGCCGTTGTTGGGGAACTTTCTCAATCCTTTGAAAGCTTTTAGTAGTGGACCGTTCTATTCACTTCCTTCCGTTTTAGTTTTGCTTCTTTGTTATTTGATTTTGTGGTTTTGTTATCCCGCATTGTTGTACTACTTGGTTGTGTTTGTTGTGCTTGTTTGTAGGGATCCACCAATCCGTCCTCTACCTCAGTTAGTTAATGGGAGCACGGTTGCAAGTAAGTTGAACTCGTGGAATGGAGGTAATGGTTATGGTACCTATCAAGGGTGGAATCCATCTCCTAACCCATACTATGGTCATCCTACTCCATCCAACTACTACCAAGGAACTTATGAGGGAGATAGCCAATGGGGGGATCAAGATCAACAAGCTTCGATGCCAATGTGGAATGAACAATGTCCCTATCCATCTCCACCCTACCATCAAGTCTTACCGGAGCATTATCAAGAGGATTTCACAAGTCATGAACAACATTCTCCACCGCCTTCCATGCTAGAGGAGCTCTTTAAGATGGTTAAAGAAAGCGAGTGTCCTCAAGAGGAGTTCACAAGCTATGAGCAACCCTCTCAACCTCCTTATATGCTAGAGGAGCTCTTGAAAATGGTGATGGAAAGTGAGCGTCCTCGAGAGGAGTTCGTAAGCTATGAGGAACCTTCTCCACCTCTTCCCACACTTGAGGAAGCTTTGAAGATTGCGGATGACAATGCAAACCAACTTAATCGTTTAGCTCAAGGCATGACACTCATCAAGGAAGCTCTCGAGGATGAACAACATTCTCCACCCTCCTCCATAATTGAGGAGATGTTGCAAATTATGAAAGATAATGCGGCTCGGTTGGATCGTCTAACTCAAAGTGTGAAGCTCATCACCGACACCTCTGAACCGGAAGTGCTTGTCATGGAAGAAGAAAAAAGTGAGTTTCCCCAAGAGGAGTTCATGAGCCATGAGAAACCTCTTCCACCTCCTTTCATGCTAGAGTTCTTACAAATTGCGGAGGATAATGCAAACCGAGTTAACCGCTTATCCCAAAGCATAGAGCTCGTCACGGAGATTCTTGAGAATAAACGCCGTCTCAATCATGTGGAGCAAGTTTATGATGATGAAGATGACATTTGTGAATCCGAAGAGCTTGACACGGAAGAAGATTTGGTAGTGGAGGAGATTGAAGTACATGTTCTTCCGAGGACATGCCAAGTAACGATGATATAGGGATAGAAGAACCAAGAAGACTTGAGGATGATGACGCCTTAGAGGAGGTGAGACATGTTGTGAAGACTCTTCAAGAAGAGGTGGTACCGAGAGTGGAGCACGAAAGTTAACAACACCACCCTATTGTGGTGCCACCAAAGATTGTTAGTGCTCTTCAATCTTCTTGCTTGGTCATAAAGTATTTGTGCCAAGAGCCCAAGGACGCATGCATCTCTACCCCCCCTAAGGTGATAATGGAAAAGGAGCCGCCCATGCTTAAACCGGAAGACTCCTTGAGTGGCATCACCAACTTGGAGACGATGGAGCTAAATGGTGGCCTCCTACCATACTTTCTTCCTCAACCTTCGAAACTCAAAGGTAGCAAGCCACCCCAAGGTACCAAGTGTTATACAAGCATCAATGTGCATTGGCTAGTCTACCATTCTCCCAAGATGTTTCTTGGAGCTCAATCTTCATCATGGAAAAAGCTACTTGACATCAAAGAGGTACTAAGTTGGACACCATAACGCAGGTATCAACGAGCTTAAGACGGTAACCAAGCGCTTCTTGGGAGACACCCCATGTTATATTTACTTTTTCGCTTTTAATTGTTGTTTGAGGTTTTTGTGTTGTTTTAGCTTTTTGAATAAGGTTTGACAAACATATTGGGATCACTCTTCACCAAGGATCATCATGGAACTCTTTCACCACTATTACGTCCTATGCTCCTCTCTACCAACGCAGTAACTTCGTTCCACCTTACCCTCTCTCTTGATCATTGAGGACAATCCTCCTGTTAGTCGTAGGGGAGTTTGAGGTTTGGTGTGATTATTTGTGGTAGATATGTAATGCTATGCTTTGATGATTTGCATGATCTTGATTGTTTCCAAATTACTCTATCTTAGAATCATTCGGTTCTTGACTTTTGGTGTTTAATTGACTTCAAGCTTTCGTAATGACGTTTAGACTGTTCCACTTAGAACCTATAACCAGCATGTCAGCACTAATATCAAATGAGTCTAGGCCAGAACAGAGATGTTATCACTCTTGTATGTTGGTTGATTGGTTTGATACGTGTTTTTGTACCGCTCGATAACACCGGTCTAAGATGATAAAGGCAATTAGAATTCCACCGCATTCAGCCAAAAAGCCTACCCGAATCAATTTCCTATAGGAAAACCCGTTGAGCCTTGGCCTGTTTGTTGGATGATACACATTTTCACCCTATTCCATGTTTTTCATCACCCTTTTTGATCCCTCGTGATTGTGGCTTTAGATTAGACGGAATCCAAATCGAAATCTTGTGTGGAAGTTGTAAGGGGCTAAGGATCAAGTGGATAATTTGTTAAGAAAATGCTCAAAAGAAAGTGTTCAAGTGCTGAAACTCTTGAAGTGCCAAAAGAGAAGCTAGGCAAGCTCGGCACCTAAGTGAAGTGTCGGGTTGAGCACTAGCAAAGGTAAAGGCTGTGAGCTAGGTAGGTTCAACACCTAAGTGAAGTGTTGGATCGAGCACTAGTATGCAGTTGAAAAAAAAAGAAAAAGAAAAATAGGAAAAAAAAGAGAGTTCTCAAAGTGGCCCTTGTTGTAGTGATCCTAGCTTGAGCGTGAAAGTGCAGATCTAGAAGCGGACGAAGTCGAGTCCATAGCCACATCACGATCACTCACCACTCTCCAAATTTTCCTACACCTACCTAATCTGTTCTATTTCCCGAGTTCAAGTCCTTTTGATTAGAGTTGGTGTTGTCGTGGTCGGTTTTTCTGTATCCCAATCAACCACGACTTGAAGTTTGCAGAAAAAGGTGAGGTTTAGACTTGTTTGGTTGACGTTCTTGCATGTGTAGGTTAAGTTTGTTCGTGGAACAGTTTAAGCCAAATTGTTATTGCTTGAATCTCAATGGGACCAATCTTGTCATTTGTGAACTTGGATGTTCTCTAATTCATTTGCTTGAGGATAAGCAAAGCTTAGTCATAGGGGAATTTGATGTGACTTTATTTAGTGCATTTTTAGCTTATGATTGACCTATGAAATGCTCGTGTTTAATCCTTAAATGCCATGCTTAATATGCTTTTATTGAAGTTTTGTGCTGAGTGTCCATTTGTTGTCCGGTTGCTACTTTGAGGCCAATTCCGTGTCTATTGCAGTTGTTTTCTTGGCATTTTCAGGTCTTGGCGTCGTAGTCTTGGTGACAAGGAGCACGTAGGATCAAACGGGAGGTCAATCGGAGCTAGGACGGAGGAGTTATGGCCGATGCAAGTTTGAGAAAAGTGCCTAACATTCTTGAAGATGTTTTCGGCGAGAATTCTATGTTCTCGCCGAAAACTCTCGTTCATTTGCAACAGAAGGATTCCGAAACTTTGGAGCCGATTCCTGAAGAAGTTTTCGGCGAAAATCATCCATAGTTTTTGCCGAAAACTTATGAAGAAATGCAAGGCCAGCTCAGGGATTTTCAGCGGATTTTTATTTAGTCTAACAGCGGATAGGCCGCTGTTAGCAATCCTAACGGCAGATACGTATCTGCTGTTAGGTTGACTAACGTAAGGATATCTACAGCGGATACGCGTCTGCTGTTAAACCTAACAACGGATATATCTATATCCGCTGTTAACTATAACAGCGAATTACAATTATAACAGCGGATGTTAACCGCTGTTAGATCTCCGATCAGAATTAAAAAAAATTGCAGAGACCTCCTCGCCGGAGCAGGTTTCTGCCGATCTTCCTCTTCTTCTTCTTCTTCTTTCTGCTTCCTTCTCCTTCCTTCTTTCTTCTTCTCTTTCTCCTTTCTCCTTCTTCTTCTTCTTTCTCTATTTTAGATCTTGATTAATCTTCTTCTTCTGCTTCTTCTTCTTCTTCCTTTTCCTTCTTATCTTCTGCCATTCTTCTTCTTCTTCCTTCGTCATTCTTCTTCTTTCCTTCCTTCCAAATCAAAATCTTGTGTGGAAGTTGTAAGGGGCTAAGGATCAAGTGGATAATTAGTTAAAATAATGCTCAAAAGAAAGTGTTCAAGTGCTTAAACTCTTGAAGTGCCAAAAGAGAAGCTAGGCAAGCTCGGCATCTAAGTGAAGTGTCGGGTTGAGCACTAGCAAAGGTAAAGGCTGTGAGCTAGGTAGGTTCAACACCTAAGTGAAGTGTTGGATCGAGCACTAGTATGCAGTTGAAAAAAAGAAAAAGAAAAACAGGAAAAAAAAGAGAGTTCTCAAAAGTGGCCCTTGTTGTAGTGATCCTAGCTTGAGCGTGAAAGTGCAGATCTAGAAGCGGATGAAGTCGAGTCCATAGCCACATCACGATCACTCACCACTCTCCAAATTTTCCTACGCCTACCTAATCTGTTCTATTTCCCGAGTTCAAGTCCTTTTGATTAGAGTTGGTGTTGTCGTGGTCGGTTTTTCTGTATCCCAATCAACCACTACTTGAAGTTTGCAGAAAAAGGTGAGGTTTAGACTTGTTTGGTTGACGTTCTTGCATGTGTAGGTTAAGTTTGTTCGTGGAACAGTTTAAGCCAAATTGTTATTGCTTGAATCTCAATGGGACCAATCTTGTCATTTGTGAACTTGGATGTTTTCTAATTCATTTGCTTGAGGATAAGCAAAGCTTAGTCATAGGGGAATTTGATGTGACTTTATTTAGTGCATTTTTAGCTTATGATTGACCTATGAAATGCTCGTGTTTAATCCTTAAATGCCATGCTTAATATGCTTTTATTGAAGTTTTGTGTTGAGTGTCCATTTGTTGTCCGGTTGCTACTTTGAGGCCAATTCCGTGTCTATTGGATTTTTTTTCTTGGCATTTTCAGGTCTTGGCGTCGTAGTCTTGGTGACAAGGAGCACGTAGGATAAACTGGGAGGTCAATCGGAGCTAGGACGGAGGAGTTATGGCCTATGCAATTTGAGAAAAGTGCATAAAATTCTTGAAGATTTTTCGGCGAGAACTCTAGTTCTCGCCGAAAACTCTCGTTCATTTGCAACAGAAGGATTCCGAAAATTTGGAGCCGATTCTTGAAGAAGTTTTCGGCGAAAATCTCCATAGTTTTTGCCGAAAACTTATGAAGAAATGCAAGGCCAGCTTAGGGATTTTCAGCGGGTTTTTATTTAGTCTAACAGCGGATAGGCCGCTGTTAGCAATCCTAACGGCGGATACGTATCTGCTGTTAGGTTGACTAACGTAAGGATATCTAACAGCGGATACGCGTCCACTGTTAAACCTAACATGGATATCTCTATATTCGCTGTTAACTATAACAGCGGATTACAATCATAACAGCGGATGTTATCCGCTGTTAGAGCTCCGATCAGAATTAAAAAAATTGCAGAGACCTCCTCGCCGGAGCAGGTTTCTGCCGATCTTCCTCTTCTTCTTCTTCTTCTTTCTGCTTCCTTCTCCTTCTTCTTTCTTCTCTTCTTCTCTTTCTCTCTTTTCTCCTTCTATTTTGTCTTTCTTTTCTCTTTAGATTCTTGATTAATCTTCTTCTTCTACTTCTTGCTTCTTCTTCTTCATCGTTTCTTCTTCTTTCCTTCCTTCCAAATCGAAATCTTGTGTGGAAGTTGTAAGGGGCTAAGGATCAAGTGGATAATTTGTTAAGAAATGCTCAAAAGAAAGTGTTCAAGTGCTGAAACTCTTGAAGTGCCAAAAGAGAAGCTAGGCAAGCTCGGCATCTAAGTGAAGTGTCGGGTTGAGCACTAGCAAAGGTAAAGGCTGTGAGCTAGGTAGGTTCAACACCTAAGTGAAGTGTTGGATCGAGCACTAGTATGCAGTTGGAAAAAAAGAAAAAGAAAACAGGAAAAAAAAAACAGAGTTCTCAAAAGTGGCCCTTGTTGTAGTGATCCTAGCTTGAGCGTGAAAGTGCAGATCTAGAAGCGACGAAGTCGAGTCCATAGCCACATCACGATCACTCACCACTCTCCAAATTTTCCTACGCCTACCTAATCTGTTCTATTTCCCGAGTTCAAGCTTTTGATTAGAGTTGGTGTTGTCGTGGTCGGTTTTTCTGTATCCCAATCAACCACTACTTGAAGTTTGCAGAAAAAGGTGAGGTTTAGACTTGTTTGGTTGACGTTCTTGCATGTGTAGGTTAAGTTTGTTCGTGGAACAGTTTAAGCCAAATTGTTATTGCTTGAATCTCAATGGGACCAATCTTGTCATTTGTGAACTTGGATGTTTTCTAATTCATTTGCTTGAGGATAAGCAAAGCTTAGTCATAGGGGAATTTGATGTGACTTTATTTAGTGCATTTTTAGCTTATGATTGACCTATGAAATGCTCGTGTTTAATCCTTAAATGCCATGCTTAATATGCTTTTATTGAAGTTTTGTGCTGAGTGTCCATTTGTTGTCCGGTTGCTACTTTGAGGCCAATTCCGTGTCTATTGGAGTTGTTTTCTTGGCATTTTCAGGTCTTGGCGTCGTAGTCTTGGTGACAAGGAGCACGTAGGATCAAACGGGAGGTCAATCGGAGCTAGGACGGAGGAGTTATGGCCGATGCAAGTTTGAGAAAAGTGCATAACATTCTTGAAGATGTTTTCGGCGAGAATTCTATGTTCTCGCCAAAACTCTCGTTCATTTGCAACAGAAGGATTCCGAAACTTTGGAGCCGATTCCTGAAGAAGTTTTCGCAAAATCTTCCATAGTTTTTGCCGAAAACTTATGAAGAAATGCAAGGCCAGCTCAGGGATTTTCAGCGGATTTTTATTTAGTCTAACAGCGATAGGCCGCTATTAGCAATCCTAACGGCGGATACGTATCTGCTGTTAGGTTGACTAACGTAAGGATATCTAACAGCGGATACGCGTCCGCTGTTAAACCTAAAGCGATATCTCTATATCCGCTGTTAACTATAACAGCGAATTACAATTATAACAGCGGATGTTATCCGCTGTTAGAGCTCCGATCAGAATTAAAAAAAATTGCAGAGACCTCCTCGCCGGAGCAGGTTTCTGCCGATCTTCCTCTTCTTCTTCTTCTTCTTTCTGCTTCCTTCTCCTTCCTTCTTTCTTCTTCTCTTTCTCCTTTCTCCTTCTTCTTCTTCTTCTCTATTTTAGATCTCGATTAATCTTCTTCTTCGCTTCTTCTTCTTCTTCCTTTTCCTTTTATCTTCTGCCATTCTTCTTCTTCTTCCTTCGTCGTTCTTCTTCTTTCCTTCCTTCCAAATCAAAATCTTGTGGAAGTTGTAAGGGGCTAAGGATCAAGTGGATAATTTGTTAAGATAATGCTCAAAAGAAAGTGTTCAAGTGCTGAAACTCTTGAAGTGCCAAAAGAGAAGCTAGGCAAGCTCGGCATCTAAGTGAAGTGTCGGGTTGAGCACTAGCAAAGGTAAAGGCTGTGAGCTAGGTAGGTTCAACACCTAAGTGAAGTGTTGGATCGAGCACTAGTATGCAGTTGAAAAAAAGAAAAAGAAAAACAGGAAAAAAAGAGAGTTCTCAAAAGTGGCCCTTGTTGTAGTGATCCTAGCTTGAGCGTGAAAGTGCAGATCTAGAAGCGGACGAAGTCGAGTCCATAGCCACATCACGATCACTCACCACTCTCCAAATTTTCCTACGCCTACCTAATCTGTTCTATTTCCCGAGTTCAAGTCCTTTTGATTAGAGTTGGTGTTGTCGTGGTCGGTTTTTCTGTATCCCAATTAACCACTACTTGAAGTTTGCAGAAAAAGGTGAGGTTTAGACTTGTTTGGTTGACGTTCTTCATGTGTAGGTTAAGTTTGTTAATGGAACAGTTTAAGCCAAATTGTTATTGCTTGAATCTCAATGGGACCAATCTTGTCATTTGTGAACTTGGATGTTTTCTAATTCATTTGCTTGAGGATAAGCAAAGCTTAGTCATAGGGGAATTTGATGTGACTTTATTTAGTGCATTTTTAGCTTATGATTGACCTATGAAATGCTCGTGTTTAATCCTTAAATGCCATGCTTAATATGCTTTTATTGAAGTTTTGTGTTGAGTGTCCATTTGTTGTCCGGTTGCTACTTTGAGGCCAATTCCGTGTCTATTGGATTTTTTTCTTGGCATTTTCAGGTCTTGGCGTCGTAGTCTTGGTGACAAGGAGCACGTAGGATAAAATGGGAGGTCAATCGGAGCTAGGACGGAGGAGTTATGGCCTATGCAACTTTGAGAAAAGTGCATAAAATTCTTGAAGATATTTTCGGCGAGAACTCTAAGTTCTCGCCGAAAACTCTCGTTCATTTGCAACAGAAGGATTCCAAAAATTTGGAGCCGATTCTTGAAGAAGTTTTCGGCGAAAATCTTCCATAGTTTTTGCCAAAACTTATGAAGAAATGCAAGGCCAGCTTAGGGATTTTCAGCGGGTTTTTATTTAGTCTAACAGCGGATAGGCCGCTGTTAGCAATCCTAACGGCGGATACGTATCTGCTGTTAGGTTGACTAACGTAAGGATATCTAACAGCGGATACGCGTCCACTGTTAAACCTAACAGTGGATATCTCTATATTCGCTGTTAACTATAACAGCGGATTACAATCATAACAGCGGATGTTATCCGCTGTTAGAGCTCCGATCAGAATTAAAAAAAATTGCAGAGACCTCCTCGCCGGAGCAGGTTTCTGCCGATCTTCCTCTTCTTCTTCTTCTTCTTTCTGCTTCCTTCTCCTTCCTTCTTTCTTCTTCTCTTTCTCCTTTCTCCGTCTTCTTCTTCTTTCTCTATTTTAGATCTTGATTAATCTTCTTCTTCTACTTCTTCTTCTTCTTCCTTCATCGTTCTTCTTCTTTCCTTCCTTCCAAATCGAAATCTTGTGTGGAAGTTGTAAGGGGCTAAGGATCAAGTGGATAATTTGTTAAGAAAATGCTCAAAAGAAAGTGTTCAAGTGCTGAAACTCTTGAAGTGCCAAAAGAGAAGCTAGGCAAGCTCGGCATCTAAGTGAAGTGTCGGGTTGAGCACTAGCAAAGGTATAGGCTGTGAGCTAGGTAGGTTCAACACCTAAGTGAAGTGTTGGATCGAGCACTAGTATGCAGTTGGAAAAAAAGAAAAAGAAAACCAGGAAAAAAAAACAGAGTTCTCAAAAGTGGCCCTTGTTGTAGTGATCCTAGCTTGAGCGTGAAATGCAGATCTAGAAGTGACGAAGTCGAGTCCATAGCCACATCACGATCACTCACCACTCTCCAAATTTTCCTACGCCTACCTAATCTGTTCTATTTCCCGAGTTCAAGTTCTTTTGATTAGAGTTGGTGTTGTCGTGGTCGGTTTTTCTGTATCCCAATCAACCACTACTTGAAGTTTGCAGAAAAAGGTGAGGTTTAGACTTGTTTGGTTGACGTTCTTGCATGTGTAGGTTAAGTTTGTTCGTGGAACAGTTTAAGCCAAATTGTTATTGCTTGAATCTCAATGGGACCAATCTTGTCATTTGTGAACTTGGATGTTTTCTAATTCATTTGCTTGAGGATAAGCAAAGCTTAGTCATAGGGGAATTTGATGTGACTTTATTTAGTGCATTTTTAGCTTATGATTGACCTATGAAATGCTCGTGTTTAATCCTTAAATGCCATGCTTAATATGCTTTTATTGAAGTTTTGTGCTGAGTGTCCATTTGTTGTCCGATTGCTACTTTGAGGCCAATTCCGTGTCTATTGGAGTTGTTTTCTTGGCATTTTCAGGTCTTGGCGTCGTAGTCTTGGTGACAAGGAGCACGTAGGATCAAACGGGAGGTCAATCGGAGCTAGGACGGAGGAGTTATGGCCGATGCAAGTTTGAGAAAAGTGCATAACATTCTTGAAGATGTTTTTCGGCGAGAACTCTAAGTTCTCGCCGAAAACTCTCGTTCATTTGCAACAGAAGGATTCCGAAACTTTGGAGCCGATTCCTGAAGAAGTTTTCGGCGAAAATCTTCCATAGTTTTTGCCGATAACTTATGAAGAAATGCAAGGCCAGCTTAGGGATTTTCAGCGGTTTTTATTTAGTCTAACAGCGGATAGGCCGCTGTTAGCAATCCTAACGGCGGATACGTATCTGCTGTTAGGTTGACTAACGTAAGGATATCTAACAGCGGATATGCGTCCACTGTTAAACCTAACAGTGGATATCTCTATATCCGCTGTTAACTACAACAGCGGATTACAATCATAACAGCGGATGTTATCCGCTGTTAGAGCTCCGATCAGAATTAAAAAAAATTGCAGAGACCTCCTCGCCGGAGCAGGTTTCTGCCGATCTTCCTCTTCTTCTTCTTCTTCTTTCTGCTTCCTTCTCCTTCCTTCTTTCTTCTTCTCTTTCTCCTTTCTCCTTCTTCTTCTTCTTTCTCTATTTTAGATCTGATTAATCTTCTTCTTCTGCTTCCTTTTCCTTATCTTCCTTCATCGTTCTTCTTCTTTCCTTCCTTCCAAATCGAAATCTTGTGTGGAAGTTGTAAGGGGCTAAGGATCAAGTGGATAATTTGTTAAGAAAATGCTCAAAGAAAGTGTTCAAGTGCTGAAACTCTTGAAGTGCCAAAAGAGAAGCTAGCAAGCTCGGCATCTAAGTGAAGTGTCGGGTTGAGCACTAGCAAAGGTAAAGGCTGTGAGCTAGGTAGGTTCAACACCTAAGTGAAGTGTTGGATCGAGCACTAGTATGCAGTTGGAAAAAAAGAAAAAGAAAAACAGGAAAAAAAACAGAGTTCTCAAAGTGGCCCTTGTTTGTAGTGATCCTAGCTTGAGCGTGAAAGTGCAGATCTAGAAGCTGACGAAGTCGAGTCCATAGCCACATCACATCACTCACCACTCTCCAAATTTTCCTACGCCTACCTAATCTGTTCTATTTCCCGAGTTCAAGTTCTTTTGATTAGAGTTGGTGTTGTCGTGGTCGGTTTTTCTGTATCCCAATCAACCACTACTTGAAGTTTGCAGAAAAAGGTGAGGTTTAGACTTGTTTGGTTGACGTTCTTGCAGTGTAGGTTAAGTTTGTTCGTGGAACATTTAAGCCAAATTGTTATTGCTTGAATCTCAATGGGACCAATCTTGTCATTTGTGAACTTGGATGTTTTCTAATTCATTTGCTTGAGGATAAGCAAAGCTTAGTCATAGGGGAATTTGATGTGACTTTATTAGTGCATTTTTAGCTTATGATTGACCTATGAAATGCTCGTGTTTAATCCTTAAATGCCATGCTTAATATGCTTTTATTGAAGTTTTGTGTTGAGTGTCCTTTGTTGTCCGTTGCTACTTTGAGGCCAATTCCGTGTCTATTGGAGTTTTTTCTTGGCATTTTCAGGTCTTGGCGTCGTAGTCTTGGTGACAAGGAGCACGTAGGATAAAACGGGAGGTCAATCGGAGCTAGGACGGAGGAGTTATGGCCGATGCAATTTGAGAAAAGTGCATAACATTCTTGAAGATGTTTTCGGCGAGAACTCTAAGTTCTCGCGAAAACTCTCGTTCATTTGCAACAGAAGGATTCCGAAACTTTGGAGCCGATTCCTGAAGAAGTTTTCGGAAAATCTTCCATAGTTTTTGCCGAAAACTTATGAAGAAATGCAAGGCCAGCTTAGGGATTTTCAGCGGGTTTTTATTTAGTCTAACAGCGGATAGGCCGCTGTTAGCAATCCTAACGGCGGATACGTATCTGCTGTTAGGTTGACTAACGTAAGGATATCTAACAGCGGATACGCGTCCACTGTTAAACCTAACAGTGGATATCTCTATATCCGCTGTTAACTATAACAGCGGATTACAATCATAACAGCGGATGTTATCCGCTGTTAGAGCTCCGATCAGAATTAAAAAAATTGCAGAGACCTCCTCGCCGGAGCAGGTTTCTGCCGATCTTCCTCTTCTTCTTCTTCTTCTTTCTGCTTCCTTCTCCTTCCTTCTTTCTTCTTCTCTTTCTCCTTTCTCCTTCTTCTTCTTCTTTCTCTATTTTAGATCTTGATTAATCTTCTTCTTCTCTTCTTTTCTTCTTCCTTCATCGTTCTTCTTCTTTCCTTCCTTCCAAATCGAAATCTTGTGTGGAAGTTGTAAGGGGCTAAGGATCAAGTGGATAATTTGTTAAGAAAATGCTCAAAAGAAAGTGTTCAAGTGCTGAAACTCTTGAAGTGCCAAAAGAGAAGCTAGGCAAGCTCGGCATCTAAGTGAAGTGTCGGGTTGAGCACTAGCAAAGGTAAAGGCTGTGAGCTAGGTAGGTTCAACACCTAAGTGAAGTGTTGGATCGAGCACTAGTATGCAGTTGGAAAAAAAGAAAAAGAAAAACAGGAAAAAAAACAGAGTTCTCAAAAGTGGCCCTTGTTGTAGTGATCCTAGCTTGAGCGTGAAAGTGCAGATCTAGAAGCTGACGAAGTCGAGTCCATAGCCACATCACAATCACTCACCACTCTCCAAATTTTCCTACGCCTACCTAATCTGTTCTATTTCCCGAGTTCAAGTTCTTTTGATTAGAGTTGGTGTTGTCGTGGTCGGTTTTTCTGTATCCCAATCAACCACTACTTGAAGTTTGCAGAAAAAGGTGAGGTTTAGACTTGTTTGGTTGACGTTCTTGCATGTGTAGGTTAAGTTTGTTCGTGGAACAGTTTAAGCCAAATTGTTATTGCTTGAATCTCAATGGGACCAATCTTGTCATTTGTGAACTTGGATGTTTTCTAATTCATTTGCTTGAGGATAAGCAAAGCTTAGTCATAGGGAATTTGATGTGACTTTATTAGTGCATTTTTAGCTTATGATTGACCTATGAAATGCTCGTGTTTAATCCTTAAATGCCATGCTTAATATGCTTTTATTGAAGTTTTGTGTTGAGTGTCCATTTGTTGTCCGGTTGCTACTTTGAGGCCAATTCCGTTCTATTGGAGTTTTTTCTTGGCATTTTCAGGTCTTGGCGTCGTAGTCTTGGTGACAAGGAGCACGTAGGATAAAACGGGAGGTCAATCGAGCTAGGACGGAGGAGTTATGGCCGATGCAAGTTTGAGAAAAGTGCATAACATTCTTGAAGATGTTTTCGGCGAGAACTCTAAGTTCTCGCCGAAAACTCTCGTTCATTTGCAACAGAAGGATTCCGAAACTTTGGAGCCGATTCCTGAAGAAGTTTTCGGGAAAATCTTCCATAGTTTTTGCCGAAAACTTATGAAGAAATGCAAGGCCAGCTTAGGGATTTTCAGCGGGTTTTTTATTTAGTCTAACAGCGGATAGGCCGCTGTTAGCAATCCTAACGGCGGATACGTATCTGCTGTTAGGTTGACTAACGTAAGGATATCTAACAGTGGATACGCGTCCACTGTTAAACCTAACAGTGGATATCTCTATATCCGCTGTTAACTATAACAGCGGATTACAATCATAACAGCGGATGTTATCCGCTGTTAGAGCTCCGATCAGAATTAAAAAAAAATTGCAGAGACCTCCTCGCCGGAGCAGGTTTCTGCCGATCTTCCTCTTCTTCTTCTTCTTCTTTCTGCTTCCTTCTCCTTCCTTCTTTCTTCTTCTCTTTCTCCTTTCTCCTTCTTCTTCTTCTTTCTCTATTTTAGATCTTGATTAATCTTCTTCTTCTCTTCTTCTTCTTCTTCCTTCATCGTTCTTCTTCTTTCCTTCCTTCCAAATCGAAATCTTGTGTGGAAGTTGTAAGGGGCTAAGGATCAAGTGGATAATTTGTTAAGAAAATGCTCAAAGAAAGTGTTCAAGTGCTGAAAACTCTTGAAGTGCCAAAAGAGAAGCTAGGCAAGCTCGGCATCTAAGTGAAGTGTCGGGTTGAGCACTAGCAAAGGTAAAGGCTGTGAGCTAGGTAGGTTCAACACCTAAGTGAAGTGTTGGATCGAGCACTAGTATGCAGTTGGAAAAAAAGAAAAAGAAAAACAGGAAAAAAAAAACAGAGTTCTCAAAAGTGGCCCTTGTTGTAGTGATCCTAGCTTGAGCGTGAAAGTGCAGATCTAGAAGCTGACGAAGTCGAGTCCATAGCCACATCACGATCACTCACCACTCTCCAAATTTTCCTACGCCTACCTAATCTGTTCTATTTCCCGAGTTCAAGTTCTTTTGATTAGAGTTGGTGTTGTCGTGGTCGGTTTTTCTGTATCCCAATCAACCACTACTTGAAGTTTGCAGAAAAAGGTGAGGTTTAGACTTGTTTGGTTGACGTTCTTGCATGTGTAGGTTAAGTTTGTTCGTGGAACAGTTTAAGCCAAATTGTTATTGCTTGAATCTCAATGGGGCCAATCTTGTCATTTGTGAACTTGGATGTTTTCTAATTCATTTGCTTGAGGATAAGCAAAGCTTAGTCATAGGGAATTTGATGTGACTTTATTTAGTGCATTTTTAGCTTATGATTGACCTATGAAATGCTCGTGTTTAATCCTTAAATGCCATGCTTAATATGCTTTTATTGAAGTTTTGTGTGAGTGTCCATTTGTTGTCCGATTGCTACTTTGAGGCCAATTCCGTGTCTATTGGAGTTGTTTTCTTGGCATTTTCAGGTCTTGGCGTCGTAGTCTTGGTGACAAGGAGCACGTAGGATCAAAACGGAGGTCAATCGGAGCTAGACGGAGGAGTTATGGCCGATGCAAGTTTGAGAAAAGTGCATAACATTCTTGAAGATGTTTTCGGCGAGAACTCTAAGTTCTCGCCGAAAACTCTCGTTCATTTGCAACAGAAGGATTCCGAAACTTTGGAGCCGATTCTGAAGAAGTTTTCGGCGAAAATCTTCCATAGTTTTTTGCCGAAAACTTATGAAGAAATGCAAGGCCAGCTTAGGGATTTTCAGCGGGTTTTTTATCTAACAGCGGATAGGCCGCTGTTAGCAATCCTAACGCGGATACGTATCTGCTGTTAGGTTGACTAACGTAAGGATATCTAACAGTGGATACGCGTCCACTGTTAAACCTAACAGTGGATATCTCTATATCCGCTGTTAACTATAACAGCGGATTACAATCATAACAGCGGATGTTATCCGCTGTTAGAGCTCCGATCAGAATTAAAAAAAATTGCAGAGACCTCCTCGCCGGAGCAGGTTTCTGCCGATCTTCCTCTTCTTCTTCTTCTTCTTTCTGCTTCCTTCTCCTTCCTTCTTTCTTCTTCTCTTTCTCCTTTCTCCTTCTTCTTCTTCTATCTCTATTTTAGATCTTGATTAATCTTCTTCTTCTGCTTCTTCTTCTTCTTCCTTCATCGTTCTTCTTCTTTTCTTCCTTCCAAATCAAAATCTTGTGTGGAAGTTGTAAGGGCTAAGGATCAAGTGGATAATTTGTTAAGAAAATGCTCAAAAGAAAGTGTTCAAGTGCTGAAACTCTTGAAGTGCCAAAAGAGAAGCTAGGCAAGCTCGGCATCTAAGTGAAGTGTCGGGTTGAGCACTAGCAAAGGTAAAGGCTGTGAGCTAGGTAGGTTCAACACCTAAGTGAAGTGTTGGATCGAGCACTAGTATGCAGTTGGAAAAAAAGAAAAAGAAAAACAGGAAAAAAAACAGAGTTCTCAAAAGTGGCCCTTGTTGTAGTGATCCTAGCTTGAGCGTGAAAGTGCAGATCTAGAAGCTGACGAAGTCGAGTCCATAGCCACATCACAATCACTCACCACTCTCCAAATTTTCCTACGCCTACCTAATCTGTTCTATTTCCCGAGTTCAAGTTCTTTTGATTAGAGTTGGTGTTGTCGTGGTCGGTTTTTCTGTATCCCAATCAACCACTACTTGAAGTTTGCAGAAAAAGGTGAGGTTTAGACTTGTTTGGTTGACTTTCTTGCATGTGTAGGTTAAGTTTATTCGTGGAACAGTTTAAGCCAAATTGTTATTGCTTGAATCTCAATGGGACCAATCTTGTCATTTGTGAACTTGGATGTTTTCTAATTCATTTGCTTGAGGATAAGCAAAGCTTAGTCATAGGGGAATTTGATGTGACTTTATTTAGTGCATTTTTAGCTTATGATTGACCTATGAAATGCTCGTGTTTAATCCTTAAATGCCATGCTTAATATGCTTTTATTGAAGTTGTGTGCTGAGTGTCCATTTGTTGTCCGATTGCTACTTTGAGGCCAATTCCGTGTCTATTGGAGTTGTTTTCTTGGCATTTTCAGGTCTTGGCGTTGTAGTCTTGGTGACAAGGAGCACGTAGGATCAAACGGGAGGTCAATCGGAGCTAGGACGGAGGAGTTATGGCCGATGCAAGTTTGAGAAAAGTGCATAACATTCTTGAAGATGTTTTCGGCGAGAACTCTAAGTTCTCGCCGAAAACTCTCGTTCATTTGCAACAGAAGGATTCCGAAACTTTGGAGCCGATTCCTCAAGAAGTTTTCGGCGAAAATCTTCCATAGTTTTTGCCGAAAACTTATGAAGAAATGCAAGGCCAGCTTAGGGATTTTCAGCGGGTTTTTATTTAGTCTAACAGCGGATAGGCCGCTGTTAGCAATCCTAACGGCGGATACGTATCTGCTGTTAGGTTGACTAACGTAAGGATATCTAACAACGGATACGCGTCCACTGTTAAACCTAACAGTGGATATCTCTATATCCGCTGTTAACTATAACAGCGGATTACAATCATAACAGCGGATGTTATCCGCTGTTAGAGCTCCGATCAGAATTAAAAAAAATTGCAGAGACCTCCTCGCCGGAGCAGGTTTCTGCCGATCTTCCTCTTCTTCTTCTTCTTCTTTCTGCTTCCTTCTCCTTCCTTCTTTCTTCTTCTCTTTCTCCTTTCTCCTTCTTCTTCTTCTTTCTCTATTTTAGATATTGATTAATCTTCTTTTTCTGCTTCTTCTTCTTCTTCCTTTTCCTTCTTCCTTCTGCCATTTTTCTTGTTCTTCCTTCGTCGTTCTTCTTCTTTCCTTCTTCTTTTTCTTGCTTCTCTGTTCTTCTTCCTTCCTTCTTCTTCTTCTTATCCTTCTCCTTCCTTCTCCCTTCTTTCTCTTTCTCCTTCCTTCCTTCTCCCTTCTTCTTCTTCTCCTCTCTTCTTTTCCTTTTTCTTCTGCCTCCCTCCAATTAGGTTTCCTGCATAATTAGGCAGAAAAAACGAAAAATAAAATATAATAAGTAAATAAAATAACAAAACACACGGATTGGCTGGGTGGTGGACACACGAATTACCACATCATCAATCCTTAACGGCGGACATGCTAACAGCGGGTGTCCCTCCAAAATTTCACATTCTCGCCGAGGCGGGATTTTTTGGCGCCTGCTCAATTTTCATTTTAACATCGAATTTTAACAGAGGATAGCTGTACGCTGTTACCTAACAGCGGATTTTTAAATATTCGCTGTTAGGCAGTATAATCTAACAGCGGATTCCTGTCCGCTGTTAGACTTTCGATGTTAGGAGGTAATTTTCTTGTAGTGGTTGTTTTAGCTTTTTGAATAAGGTTTGACAAGCATATTGCGATCACTCTTTACCAATGATCATAATGGAACTCTTTCACCACTATTACGTCATATGCTCCTCTCTACCAACGCGGTAACTTCGTTCCACCTTACCCTCTCTCTCTTGATCATTGAGGACAATGCTCCTGTTAGTCGTAGGGGAGTTTGAGGTTTGGTGTGATTATTTTTGGTAGATATGTAATGCTATGCTTTGATGATTTGAATGATCTTGATTGTTTCCAAATTCCTCTATCTTAGAATCATTCGGTTCTTGACTTTTGGTGTTTAATTGACTTCAAGCTTTCGTAATGATGTTTTGACTATTCCACTTAGAACCTATAACCAGCATGCCAGCACTAATATCAAATGAGTCTAGGCCAGAACAAAGATGTTATCACTCTTGTATGTTGGTTGATTGGTTTGATACGTGTTTCTGTACCGCTCGATAACACCGGTCTAAGATGATAAAGGCAATTAGAATTCCACCGCATTCAGCCAAAAAGCCTACCCGAATCAATTTCCTATAGGAAAACCCGTTGAGCCTTGGCCTGTTTGTTGGATGATACACATTTTCACCCTATTCCATGTTTTTCATCACCCTTTTTCAACCCTCGTGATTGTGGCTTGAGATTAGACGGAATCCAAATCGAAATCTTGTGTGGAAGTTGTAAGGGGCTAAGGATCAAGTGGCTAATTTGTTAAGAAAATGCTCAAAAGAAAGTGTTCAAGTGCTGAAACTCTTGAAGTGCCAAAAGAGAAGCTAGGCAAGCTCGGCACCTAAGTGAAGTGTCGGGTTGAGCACTAGCAAAGGTAAAAGCTGTGAGCTAGGTAGGTTCAACACCTAAGTGAAGTGTTGGATCGAGCACTAGTTTGCAGTAGAAAAAAAAGAAAAAGAAAAATAGGAAAAAAAAGAGAGTTCTCAAAAGTGGCGCTTGTTGTAGTGATCCTAGCTTGAGCGTGAAAGTGCAGATCTAGAAGCGGACGAAGTCGAATTGATAGCCACATCACGATCACTCACCACTCTCCAAATTTTCCTACCCCCACCTAATCTGTTCTATTTCCCGAGTTCAAGTCCTTTTGATTAGAGTTGGTGTTGTCGTGGTCGGTTTTTCTGTATCCCAATCAACCACTACTTGAAGTATGCAGAAATAGGTGAGGTTTAGACTTGTTTGGTTGACGTTCTTGCATGTGTAGGTTAAGTTTGTTCGTGGAATAGTTTAAGCCAAATTGTTATTGCTTGAATCTAAATGGACCGATCTTGTCATTTGTGAACTTGGATGTTTTCTAATTCATTTGCTTGAGGACAAGCAAAGCTTAGTCGTAGGGGAATTTGATGTGACTTTATTTAGTGCATTTTTAGCTTATGATTGACCTATGAAATGCTCTTGTTTAATCCTTAAATGCCATGCTTAATATGCTTTTATTGAAGTTTTGTGTTGAGTGTCCATTTGTTGTCCGGTTGCTACTTTGAGGCCAATTTCGTGTCTATTGGAGTTGTTTTCTTGGCATTTTCAGGTCTTGGTGTCGTAGTACTGGTGACAAGGAGCACGTAGGATCAAACGGGAGGTCAATCGGAGCTAGGACGGAGGAGTTATGGCAGATGCAAGTTTGAGAAAAGTGCATAACATTCTTGAAGATGTTTTCGGCGAGAACTCTAAGTTCTCGCCGAAAACTCTCGTTCATTTGCAACAGAAGGATTCCGAAACTTTGGAGCCGATTCCTGAAGAAGTTTTTGGCAAAAATCTTCCAAGTTTTCGCCGAAAACTTATGAAGAAATGCAAGGCCAGCTCAGGGATTTTCAAAGGAATTTTCGGCGAAAACTTGAGAGTTTTCGGCGAAAACTTGAGAGTTTTCGGCGAAAACTCAGGGTATTTCCAGCAGACTATTTAAAGAGAGAGGCGGTGGAAATTTGTAAGAGAATTCATTAATTTCAGAAACCTCTCCTTCGTCAAAACCCTTTCTTTCAACTTCTCAAACACTTCCTCCTCATCTCCAATCCACAACCCTAGAGCAAGGTGCAACTCAAAGTAGAGGAGCTTGGATTGAAGTCCACAACCTTGGAAGAGGAGCTTGCAAGAGGAGGATTGCCATGGTGTTCTTGGTGATCATCTTTCTTTCTCTTTCCTTCATACGCTTGACCATTGTGGCTGATTTCCTAGGTTTCCTTGGATTGATAGATAGTTGTGCTAGGATAGAGATGGATTGTACAAATATGCCATGATTGATCTTGGATTGTAAGAGGATCATCTCTAGCCTTGTTGTTAATTCCAAATTGTGTTATGTGCTTGCTTTGGTCTATTATTTGTGATGTAATGCATGAGAGTGCTTAGATTACATGGATTGTAGGTCTAGGGATTGAAGAGAGTGTGTTCTAAGAGATTAGATTATCTCAATTCAACCATAGTTGCATGATTTCTCTCTTGTGCATTTTATCGAACACTTGGTGTGCATTAGGTTTTTCATTCAATTGAACTTTGATTAGTGTTTTGATGATTCTCTTAGTGTTAGGACATTGACATGAGAGTGTGGTGTCTAGCCTAGTGGTCATAGAGTCATAGGAGAGGGTTTTGTAGCTTGGCATTTCAACAAACACCTTTAATGCATCCTTAGTCACTTAGCTTGAGAGCGAGAGCCTAGGTTGAGTGGTTCTAGGATAGGGATTTAGTGCGACGAGAGTGCATTGAGTCTATAGTAGGGATTTGCATGGTCATTCAATTGCAACCTCGATCATGTTTTATTTGTTTGTGCATTTGTTCCTCTTGAGCATGATGAAGCTATCTTTCCAAGTGAACCTCTTCTAGCTTTGTGTTGCACCGCTTTGTTTGTTTGTTTAGTTTTCTTTATGTTTTCTTTTGTTCCTATTTCAAACCAAAACTCCTCTTAAATGAATAGACCGTCCATGAACCGTGTGAGTATTAGCTATTGAGAGAGCCCTCGTGGAATACAACCTTGATAGTTGTGAGTTAAATCTTGCACATCACTTAGACTAGATGAACCCTAAGTGACCCAGGGCTTTAAAGCGGTCATGGATCGGCGGTGATTAGAATCAATGTTCAATCTGTTTCTCTTTCATGTTTGATTTTTTCTTTGTTGTTTATGTTTCTTGTCTGGATTGATCACCTAGATTAGATTCTTGTTAAGCTAAGGATAGAAGCGAACGCTCGCCTTACTTTAAAACACCAAATCAACAATTAACCTATTCATTGGAGTGTGCCTTTCGTAGGAACCACTTAGGGTTAATCCACTGCAAAAGTAACTAATAAGTCGTTAGTAATTCCACCAATTAGTTTAGTCGTCGCAAGAAGCGACCGTACTCGGGCGGCTAATTAATCTTGGTAGCTAGATCGGATAGAGTGAACGTTCGCCAATCTTAAACCTAAGGGTCAGGAGTTATGGTGGTGTCTTAGAACTGATTGAATGAGAATTGAAATCTGCTGATCTGTTGATTGCTAATGCTCTGGTAAACAAAGGGGGATTCGAAGTCTAAGCTTGTCTGTCGTCTTTGTTCACTCAACCAATCTTCCAATCTATCTTTCAATTTAGTTTTTTATTTCCTTGCGTTTTCTAGAATAGAAGACGTGGAACTCACACCACGCACAACTTGTTAAACCTGAATAATCTGCCTTTACATTTTAGTAAACAATTATTAAAAGGCAAGTGAAATACGATCTACTTAGCTTCCAGCTTGGTAGTTATTTGATAAACCCGTCCTACGATCGTTCATCAAGTGGGTTCGGTCCATTCGGTTTGTTGGATGGAGGGCTAGAGATGGTGATGTGAACCGCCGCAACAGTGGGCAGACGACCCTTGAACACCACAAGCTAAGCCTCCTAGCAATGTGTTGAACCTATGAAACTGGGATGGAATTGGACTTTGACATACTAGCTATAAAGAGCTAGGAACCAGAAGTATCAAGTCGAAGTCACCACTCCAAGAGATGAATGCTCTCGACGATATGCCAAACCTCAAGCAATGCTCCTCACATAAGCTTGAAGGGAAAAGAACATAAGTTCTGAAATTTATATTTAATCAAAGGGGGGTTGTGTCTTACTAGATAGGCGAATGCCTCAATTTATAGGTGAGGATGGGAGAACAGGCTCTCCTTTTCCTCCTACGAAACTAACTACTAAAATAATAAAGAAATAAAAAGAGTCCTAACTAAGCCACTAAAAAAGACTTAAACTAATCCGAAAATAACCTAATAAAGAAGCAAAATTCGGACTCACAATCCTACAAAGGAAATGACTCATTCCTAAACAAAAACTCTTAACTTGGGTGCCAAGGTAGAGGAGGAGGTAGCTTCGGTAGGGGAACCTCGAGTGCTGGTCGAGGTACGGGAGCTAATGCTACACCAGTAGGAGCTGGGGGAGATCAGGGAAGACTCTATGCTCTTACCAAGGGGCCGACAGAGAATGCAAATGACGTGGTGACCGGTATGATCTCTATCTTGGTTCTTTCCATTTACGCTTTGTTTGATTTGGGCTAGACCCATTCCTTTGTGTCTGAGAAATGCTTGAGTAGTTTGGGTGTTGTAGCTAGTAGCTTGGGGACTAGTTTGGGTGTCAGAACTCCTTTGGGGACTTCTCTTCGGGTAGATAGTGTGTGGAGAGGCTGTAAGGTGTTAGTGGGAGGTGCAGAGTTGTTAACTGATTTAGTGGTGCTCCATTTCAATGAGTTCGATGTCATTTTCGGCATGGATTGGTTGGCTAGACATGGGACTTTGCTTGATTGTCGAAAGAAGGAAGTGGTGCTTCAGGTGGAGGGAGTCGGTCAGGTGGTGTTCAAGGTGTTACGAAGAGGGATTCAGCACCGATGGGGTTAGTTTTGGCGATGCAAGCTTTCTCTTTGATCCAAGAAGGGTGTGAGGCTTTGTTAGTGCAAGTGTCAATTGAGCAGAATGAGGAGTTAGAGAAGGTGTCGGTAGCTCGAGAGTTTGTGGATGTGTTTGAGGATTTACCTGGTGCACCGATTGAGCATGAGGTGGAGTTCAATATAGAGTTGGTTCCTGGAACCACTCCAATCTCCATTCCACCTTATCGGATGGTGCCGGCTGAATTGAAGGAGTTAAAGGAGCAATTGTAAGAGCTCTTGGATAAGAGGTTCATCCGCCCAAGTGTATCCCCATGGGGAGCACCGGTGTTGTTTGTGAAGAAGAAGGATGGGACGATGAGAATGTGCATTGATTATAGGCGGTTGAACAATGCAACGATTAAGAATCGTTATCCACTTCCAAGGACAGACGATCTCTTTGATCAATTGCAAGGAGCTGAAGTGTTTTCAGAGATAGACTTGAGGTCGGGGTACCATAAGTTGAAGGTGGAGGATAGTTTGGTGCCGATGATAGCTTTCAGGACTCGTTATAGGCACTATGAGTTCCTTGTGATGCCTTTCGTTCTCACCAATGCTCCGACGGCATTCATGGCTCTCATGAACAAGGTCTTCCATGAATACTTGGATAAGTTTGTGATAGTGTTCATTGACGAAATTCTCATCTACTCTAAGAATAAGAAGGAGCATGAGGAGCACTTGAGGATCGTCTTTCAGAAGTTGAGGGAGCAGCAGCTTTTCGTAAAGTTCTCAAAGTTTGCTTTTTGGTTGGAGGAGGTGTTGTTCCTTGGTCATGTGGTTACTAAGAGGGGTGTTGAGGTTGATCCGAAGAAGATCGGAACGGTGGTTAATTGGTCCCCACCCAAGGACGTGTCGCAACTAAGGACTTTCCTCGGATTAGCTAGTTATTATCGGATGTTTGTTGAGGGGTTTTCCACTATAGCTTCTCTTCTTCATAAGTTGTTGAGGAAGGAGTTGAAATATGAGTGGAGTGAGGCATGTCAGAAGAGCTTCAAGGAGTTGAAGAAGAGGTTGACTTCGGCTCCGGTGTTGACCTTGCCGGTGGAAGGTGGTGAGTATGTGGTATTTAGTGATGTGTCCTTACAAGGTTTGGGGTGTGTACTCATGCAGAATGGGAAGGTGGTTGCTTATGCCTCACGCCAGCTTAGAGTGCATGAGGTAAATTACCTGACTCATGATTTGGAGCTAGAGGCGGTAGTGTTCGCCTTGAAGTTGTGGAGGCATTATCTGTATGGTGAGACGTTCAAGATTATGACCGATCATAAGAGTCTCAAGCATCTTATTTATCAAAAGGAGCTGAATAGTAGGCAGCGACATTGGGTGGAACTCTTGAAAGACTACGATTGCACCATTGACTACCATCCTAGTAAGGCCAATGTTGTAGCTGATGCCTTGAGTCGAAAAGAGTTGGTTGACCTTAGAGCTTTGAGAGTGGAGATGCAAATGGATGATGTTGGAGGTTTGCTTGCTAATCTTAGCATTCAACCCATGTTGAATGACAGGATTGGTGAGGAGCAGCTTAAGGATGCTACTCTGGTGGCTATTCAGAAGGAAGATTGGAAGGGTTTGGATAATGGGTTTGAGGTGCCTGAGGGGTTGCTGAAGTGCAAATGCCGTGCGTGTGTGCCGGAAGTGGAAGAGTTGAGGAAGGAGATTCTAGAAGAGGCTCACTCTTCGATGTATGCTATGCATCCAGGAATGACTAAGATGTATCATGATCTGAAGTTGAGTTTTTGGTGGCCGAGAATGAAGAAGGATGTAGCTTCCTATGTAGCAACCTGCCTAGTCTGTCAGAAGACGAAGGCGGAGCACAGAGCTCCAGGTGGGTTATTGCAATCCCTACCCATTCCGGAGTGGAAATTTGCGGATATCACCATGGGCTTTGGGTCGGGTTTTTCGCCGACTAGAGAGGCGAAAGATGATGTTTGGGTTATAGTTTATTGCTTGACGAAGGTTACTCATTTTATACCCATTCGATTTAAGTCAAGTGTGGAGGAGTTGGCCAAGCTCTACATAGAGGAAGTAGTACGGTTACATGGAGTTCCCCAATCCATTGTATCCGACCGAAACTCAAGCTTTACATCTCATTTCTGGTAAGGATTGCATACGACATTGGGGACGTAGCTGAAATTCTCGACGGCTTATCATCCTCAGACGGATGGTCAATCGGAGAGGACGATCCTTACCTTAGAGGAGATGTTTTATGGAATTTTAAGCTCCTTGGACTGAATTGTTACCATTGATTGAGTTTGCATATAACAACTCATATCATAGTAGCTTGAAGTCCGCGCCGTTTGAGGCCTTTTACGGGAGGAAGTGTAGGACGTCGTTGTGTTGGGACGAGGAGGGTGCTAGAGTGTTATCGGGTCCTCAAGTTGTGCAAGAGACAGCTGACCGTGTTAAGGTTATCAAGGATAGTGATAACACTGGATTTGACGTGATTATCAGCCTCATTTAAGCGACATTTCCCTGCTTGAGACACAGTTTTTGGGGTAGTTTAGGCTGTTTTCATTCGATTGCTCTATTCCTTATCATTTTGGTTACTTTGGCCTGTTATGCGCTTATTTGATGTGTTTTCTAGTGTCTCCATGAGTACACAGGTTTTTCCATCGATTATGCAGCCTCAAACGTGTTCAACGTGCAACTTATCCTCGAGAAGTGAACCGAAATCGAAGACAGAAATCAAACCATGTGAAGAACCGATTATCCACTGTCCAACACTAAGTTAGCGGCGAGAACTTACAAAGTTCTCACCAAGAAGATGATAAACAACCCACAAGAAGCTGTCTGTGAAGAAGTTCTCGGTGAGAAGAACCAAGTTCTCACCGAGGAGTTGTCCACACAGAAGATCCAGGAGAATTTATGAAGAAGTTCTCTGCGAGAACCTCCAAAGTTCTCGCCGAAAACTATTGAAGAAATACATTGCACAAACAGGAGGTTTTCCACAAAAGTTCTCGGCGAGAATTTTCAAGGTTCTCGCCGAGAATTCCTTCCGTTTCCGGCGCAACTACGGACAAACCCTATATAAGGGAGACTGCAGATACAACTCAAAAAAATAATTATTTGGAGAGCAATTCCACATTTATTCCTTGGATTAATTTCCAGACTTAGACAGTTCGAGAGAGAGTTTAGAGTTTCCCAGAGAGATATTGATGCCATCTTCCCCATCGGAATGCTCGGAGCTAGGAGTTGAAGATTCTTGAGATTGAAGCTTCACGGATTTATCGAATTCGGTTTTACAGTTCTTCTCTGTTCTTCCTACCTGAGATGTATTCCGTGACTGTTTTCAATTCTCTTGTATTAAATATGAGTAGCTAAACTCGTAAAGCTTATATTAGATGAATGCTAAGTGACCAGGGGCTTTAAAGCGGTCACGGATCGGCGGTAATTAAATTCAAATTCAGACAGTTTATCTTGCATGTTTGGTTTGTTCTTCATTGCCTGTGTTTCTTTTCTAGCTTGATCACCTAGACTAGATTCTTGTTAAGCTGAGGATAGTAGCAAAATTTCGCCTCACTTTAGAACATCAAATCAACAATTAATCTATTCAATGGAGTGTGCCTTTCGTATGAACCATTTAGGATTAATCCATTGCTAGAGTAACTCATAAATCACTAGTAATCACGCCAGTTAGTTTTCTTGCAGAAGTGAACGCATGGACGGTTAAATAATCTTGCTAGATAGATCGGATAGAGCGAACGTTCGCCGAACTTAAACCTAAGGGTCAGGAGTTATGGTGGTTTCTGAGAGCCGAATGAATCAACCGCTTGTCTTATGATCGCCAATGCTCTAGTGATCTTAGGGGATTCGAGTCTAAGCTTGTCTGTCATCTTGTTAAGTCAAACCAATATTTCATTCAGTCTTTTAATTTCCTTTCAATTTCCTTGCATTTTAGTTTGGAAGTCGTGGAACTCACACCACGCACAACGTGTTTAAACCTGACTAAATTTTCAATTCCTTTGAGTAGATGATTAGAAGAGACCGGTGGAGTACGATCTATCTTGTTTTCAGCTTGGTAGTATTTGATCACTGTTTTACAGCACATCAGATAGGTTGAGGATGGCTCAAGACAGGCTGAAGGCTTACGTCGATGGTTATGCTAGGGAGCTAGATTTCGATGTTGGAGAGAAGGTGTTTCTAAAAGTGTCGCCATGGAAGGGGCTGATGCGTTTTGGTAGAAAAAGAAAGTTGGCGCCTCGTTACATCGATCCGTGCGAGGTTTTAGCTAAGTCGGGCCCGGTGGCCTATGTTCTAGTCTTGCCAAGTAAGCTCGAGAGGATATGCAATGTGTTTCATGTGAGCATGCTCACGCGTTATCATGGTGACCCTTCGCATGTGATTCAGCTGGAGGAGGTGGAGATTGAGCAAGATATGACTTAAGAAGAGAAGCCCATGGCCATAGTGGATAGGCAAGTTTGAGTTCTGAGGAATAAGCAGATCCCTCAGCTCCAGGTGGTATGGAGGAACCACGAGAGCGAGTCAGTTACTTGGGAGACTGAAGAAAGTATGAGGAGACGGTATCCGAAGTTGGTGGAAGCTTATGCTTCAGGTATTACTTCTCTTTAGTGTTTTCTTGTGGGTGCTCGTTTTGTGTTTCGTTCTAAGAGAGCTTTGGTTGTGCTTGATGGTGGTGTTATGTGAGAAAGGTTGAAGTTGGTGTATATTGGGTTGGTAGCCTTAGAGGTTAGGGGTTGTGTTGTTGTCGTTAAGGATTTCGGGTGTTAAATGTGATGCTTAAGTTGCTGCACTTTGCTGCATTTTTGGTATCATGTTGCTAGGATGAGTTAGGAGTGATTTCGGGGACGAAATCCTTGAAGTTGTGGAGAATTGTAACATTCCCGCCCAACCGGATGGTCCGGAACTCAAATTCGGGTGATTAGAGGACTGAAATCAGTGCCTCTAAGGTCCCATTGGCTGGGACGTGTGTAGTTAAGTTGGGTTGAGGTTACAAGTGGGTGTGCTGGGTAACGAAGAACACACGCCGTGTGTTGTAATACACGCCATGTATCTACGTTACACGGCCATGCACTAATTCTAGCCAATTCTCGTCGAGATTGTCAGGAGATGACACATGGCCGTGTGTTATAGATACACGCCGTGTATCGTGAATTGCATATAAAAGACTGGTTTTGACGGAAATTCATAACTTTCAACTCCTTTCTCTCTCCATGAAAAGTAATTGACGAACCAACTTGTGTCAAGCTTCAAAAGGTGATTCCGGGAGTTGTAGAGGTCAGTATTAAGTTCCGTTTGTTGCTACGCGTTCCTAACGACAAGGAGAAGAGATCGCTAATTTAAATTTCTGGTTTCTCGTGTAGGTCGCAGTTAGTGAGAATAGGTTAGGCTACGAGTTTGGAGTTGGGGAAATCAAGTTTCTGAGGAACTAGAAGACGATTAGAGCGTCATCTTCTATTCAAGGTGAGGGCTTAGCATTGTTAGGTAGTTTGGGACAGCGTGAAGAGTTCTAATTTCGACCTAGATGAAAGCTAGGATTTGCATGAAATTGATGAGTGTAAAAGGGGTAAATCGTGTTGTGAAATGTGTTCTGCTTGATTGTTGATGATTGGGGGAATTGGTATGAAACGAATTGATTAATGGATTGACTTAGAAATGAGAGTTAGGGCGGAATTGGGTAAATGGATGCAAATGATATGATACTCTGGATTGTCAGTTGTGGTTGTAGGAGAATGGCCCTGCCAATGTGGGTTCGTTCCGAGAAAGAGGAACAGGTTGCATGAGAACTCTCTTATAACCTCAACCCGACTTAACCACGGACGTCCTGGACCTCAATGGGACCTCAGAGGTACTGATTTCAGCTCTCTAAACATCAAACTTAAGTTCTAACCCATCCGTTTGGGCAGGGATTGATATGATCCAACAATGCTGCCCTAATGCCAACCGGTACTCCTACACCCCACCAGGGTCACCAGGCCGAGATAAGACCCTAGGACCTCCCAAAAGGCAAATAGAGCCTAGGGCAGGCCATCTTCAAGCCCTAAAGCCAAGGTACGCCCTGAAATATCTACTAAGTCCTTCCCTTGCAGGTAGAAAGGCTCCACGAGATGGAATGCTATTCCAGGCCATGTTGCTGACCAAGGGTACAAGCCCTAGCAAGGAAGAAAAACCTCAACATGCTCCTAGCCTGACCTCCAGAAGCCCTGAAGAAGAAGTCGGTTCCGTGAGTGACCCTCTGGAAGAATTTCTGGAGTATAAGAGGAAAAGAGCCCAAGAATACTTGGCCTGGAGAGGAGAGCTTCCAAGGGTTGGCCCCGAGCCGAGTCATGAGAAGAATTGGAGTCCTTGGCCCCGAGGCATAACACTTAGACCGACCCAACCCCTGGAGAGCTACATCCGGAGCTACTTGAAGGCCTACCTGGAGCTTAAAGAAGAAGGTCCGAGCAAAGGACAAGTCCGAGCCTTAGACCGGCAGCCGGACCGATCCGAGGACTTCCATGAAGTCGGCCACGAAGACGGGCCTTTTGGACAAGGCCCTTACCACCGAACCAGCCCGGAGCACCAGGCCTGCGACCGCCACCCAAACCAAGCCCGGCGCCCGGCCGGCCCAGCCCATCGGACCGCCACACGCGCCCAACCGGCCCGAGCAGCCGTGTACGGCTGGATTAGGGTTTTTGACCTATTTTAGGTCTTTTATTATACTTTAAAGACTTCAAATATTATTTTATGTTTTATTCCTTTTTAGTCGGATTATTTAGGGGTTTTAAGATTCTTTTTAGGAGTAGAACTCTTTATTTTATTATTATTTAGGAAGTAGTGTTTAGGGAGGAGAGCTTGTTCCCTCACCTATATAAGGAGGCCGCCGGCCACCCTTGTACTCACAACCTTTTTGAAATAAACAACCCCTTTTTAGAACTTTGTTCTTGAAAACCTTATTGTATTCGCATGTTGCAATACTGAAGGCTCGACTTATCATCAAGAGCATCCATCTCTTGGTGTGGCGTCTACGACTTGATACTTCTGGTTCCTAGCTGTTATATAGCTAGCGGGTCAAAGTCCTCTCCATCCCCGGTTCCCAACGACTCTACCTCGTTGCACGGTATCTAACCTGCGGTCTTCAACGGTCGTCTGCCCACGGTTGCAGTGGTTCACATCAGTTGGTATCAGAGCACGGTTCAACTCACGGACCACAATCTATCCCAGTCTCCAGGTTTACTTGGATTCATATCCTTTACTGCTTTTTAGAAAAATAGCTTCGAAAATTCCCTTCTATTTCAATTCTTGTTTCAGTTTCGAGTTGTAAGTTAAGAAAAAGAAAAGAAAGCAAGGCCACCCTTGCCACGTTATTTCCTTTCGTTGTAAGTTTATTTCTAAGAAGAGGGGATAGAAAATTGCTTTCGTTTGCTAGTACTAACCATGGCAGACGAGAGATTAGCCAACATGGAACGCCACCTTCAGAACCTTGGAGCTACCATGGCCGCCGTCCAAGAAACCCTAGCCATGCTTCAAGCCGGGAGAGGACGAGATCAGCGCCGAGAGGACAGCCCTGAAGGCCTGAACCGAAGAGCCAGGAGGCTAGCTCAAGAGATTGATGATGATTTGAGCAACCTCAAGCTCACCGTGCCCAAGTTTGCCGGCAAGTACAATGCCGACGATTACTTGGATTGGGAGAGAAGTATGGAGGACTTCCTCGAGTGCCATCACTATTCTGAATGGAAAAAGGTAATCCTCGCCACCCTTGAATTCACTGACTATGCTGCTCTATGGTGGAGCCAATTCAAAGGCCGGATTCAAAGCGATGAGGAAGACCCCATCGAGTCGTGGAGAGACCTCAAAAGAATAATGAGGAAGAAGTTTGTTCCTGGCACCTATATCCGAGACCTACACACCTCCCTCCGGAACTTAAAGGAAGGTACCATGTCTGTGGAGCAATACACCAAGGAGATAGAGATGTTGGTAGCCAGACTCGACCTCCGAGAAGAACCCGAAGCGAAGATAGCCCGGTTTGTGGGTGGGCTACACCCCGAGATCATGCATCAAGTCAACATACTTAACTATGTTGACTACGAGGATCTCAAGGCCCTAGCTAACCGCGCGGAGAGAGAGATGAAGAGGGGCTACACGAGAAGAGCCACCAATGCCCCGTGGAGAGGAGGCCCGAATGCAAGCCAAGCCCCATGGAAGCCCGAACAGCCCCGAGGCTCAAGCTCACGGCCAAACCCTAACCCTAGGGATTCGGCACCACCGATAACATCTGCCCAACCTACTTCTAAGGTTCAGAATTCTAACCCACGTCTTAGTGGAATTGTATGCTTTAAGTGTCAAGGTAGAGGACATATCTCAAGGGACTGCCCTAACCAACGGATGATGGTGGTAAGAGAAGGAGGAATAGAGACAGATGATGAAGAAGAGGAGAAGAAGGAAGAGGAAGAAGAATCAGATGAGGGAGAAGAAGTTAAGCCAGAAGGGCTTGAAAAGTTTGCAGGGTTAATCTCTAAAACCTAGCACCCGACGCTCCGGCACTGCCCGACCGGGCCTGACCAGCCCCGGCGCTGCCCGACCAGTCCCCTGCAACCCAGCACTCGGCCCCGGCCCCCACTGGCATTGCCCGACCAGCCTCGGCGCCCTAGCACCCAGCACGGCGCTGCCCGACCAGGCCCCGGCGCCCCAACGCTCGGCCCCGGCCCCAACTAGCGCTGCCCGACCATCCCTAGCGCCCTGGCATCCGGCGCCCCAGCATTCGGCCCCGATGCCGACTGGCTCACCCAAACCAGCCCGAACACCCCAGCACCCAGTGCCACCCTGCCCGACCAGGCCCCGACCGCCCCAACACCCGGCACCGACCTGTCACTACCCAGCGCCGACCTGTCACTACCCGGCGCCGACCTGTCACTACCCCCGATGCATCACCACCCGACGTGCCCCCAACGGATCACTACCCGACGAGTCCGGCGCGTCCCTGCCCGCCGCTCCGTCCTGGTCCTACCCGACCCCGACGGCCCCGACGCAACGATGTCGGATGCCACCGACTGGCCGACGCTCGACGTCCCCAGCCACCCCGACGCATCACTGCCCGCCACCGCCGACTTTCCACTGCCTGACGCATCCTTGCCCGCCGCCGCCGCCTCCCCACGGCCCGACGCCGCCGCCCTGCCCGACGTGCCCTGGCCTACCCCCGGCGCCCCCAGCACCCTGGTGCCCCGACCCGACGCCTCACCGACGGTCCCATGTGCACCCAAGATTCAATGGGAGTTCACCTCCCGGCGGATTTTAAGGGCTGCCCCGAGCGAAAAAGATATGGATGCTGACCCGGATGTGGAAATGAGTGAGGAACTCTCACCGGACACTTCTCCAAGCCTTAACATTATTGTTGATAGTTTTTCAGGAGAAGGAGCTATGGAGACCGATGGGGAAAGCACTGAAGGACTCGAGCCTTGGTCCGTTACTGACTCAAGTAACACTCCTAGGTCTAAAAATGATCCAACAATGCTGCTGATGACACTCGATTTGACATGATTGTCAGCCTCATTTAAGCGACATTTCCTTGCTTAAGACATGGTTTTTAGGGTAGAATAACGAATATTCACTCAACTACTCTATCTCGTGCCATTTGTGTTACTTTGGCCCGTTTCTGGTCTATTTGATGGTTTTCTAGTGTTTTCGTGTTAGCACAGGTTTTTGCCGTCAAATATAGTAGCCAAGGACGTGTCTAAGCCGTTGGAACCTCGAGGAATCGCACCGGAATCGATCCAAGGAGTCAATCAAGTCAAACCAAATCCAGCTCCCAATTACACTGAAGTTTTTGGCGAAAATCCCTTGGAGTTTTCGGCGAAAACTCATGAAGAAATCGGCAGAGCTTTCAAGAAGAAGTTTTCGCCGAGAAGCCGACGTCCAAAAATCACAGGAGAAACAGCCGGTGATCACCCCATTTACATAGGAATTTTCGGCAAAAATTCCATCATATTTTTGGCGAAAATTCCAGGCAAATCCGGTGGTATTAGGGTTAAGTATAAATACTCAATCGACGGCCCAAATCAAGATAGATCTCATAATACGAACTAAAACCAAACACTTCAAGGATTCTCAAGAGTTCAGGAGTAGAGTTAGAGTTCGAAGAGCCAGGAAGAGATCGTGGCGCCATCCCTTCCATCTCGAAGACTCGGAGCTAGGGTTGCAGTTTATCGGAAGATCGAAGTTCTGCTGGAGTCGTCTTAATTAGGTTTTGCAGATCCTTTTTTGTTCTTCCTCTGTTCAAGATGAACTCTGTCTTTTCCTTTGATTCTTTTTGTATGAACATGAGTAGCTAAACTCGTAGAGCTTAGACTAGATGAACCCTAAGTGACCCAGGGCTTTAAAGCGGTCACAGATCGGCGATGATTAGATTCGAAGTTCAATCAAATTCTCTTTCATGTTTGATTTGTTCTTCATTGTTCATGTTTCTTGTCTGGATTGATCACCTAGATTAGATTCTTGTTAAGCTAAGGATAGAAGCGAACGCTCGCCTTACTTTAAAACATCAAATCGAACAATTAACATAATCATTGGAGTGTGCCTTTCGTAGGAACCAGTTAGGGTTAATCCACTACTAGAGTAACTCATAAATCGTTAGTAATAGCACCAGTTAGTTAAGTCGTTGCGAGAGGCGACCGTACCCGGGTGACTAATTAATCTTGGTAGTTAGATCGGATAGAGTGAACGTTCGCCAGTCTTAAACCTAAGGGTAAGGAGTTATGGTGGTGTCTTAGAATTGATTGAATGAGAATCGAAATCCGCTGATCTGTTGATTGCCAATGCTCTGGTGAACGAAGGGGGATTCAAAGTCTATGTTTGTCTGTCATCTTTGTTTAATCAACCAATCTTTCAATCTGTTTTAGTTTTAATTTTTAATTTTCATGGATTTCTTAGAATTAGAAGTCGTGGAACTCACACCACGCACGAAGTGTTAAATCTGAGTAATTTGCCTTATTATTTGAGTAATCAATAATTAGAAGACCCGTGGAATACGATCTACCCTAGCTTCCAGCTTGGTAGTATTTGATCACTGTTCTACAGCACATCAAATTGGCGCCATTGCCGGGGAATTCTTTTGATTGTTCGAAAGAAGAACTGGCATCTTATTCTTCTGCTTTCCATCTTTCACCTTTCCATCCACTTCGATTTTACACTGGTTGTGTTTGTTTTTGTTATTTGTAGGTTGTTCACAGGTGTATGCACCGCCGCCCGCTCACGTGCTCTCAAACTGCCAAGGACCACAAGGCGAAGAGTGTAGAGAGACCAGGCAGTTCAGCTGCACCGAGAGAATCACAGATTCCGAAGAGAGGCAGAACCAATCCACCTCCATCTGTCACTCCGATCAAGATCGAGGAACTGAAGGAGAGTTCCTCATCTTCATCTTCACCGTCATCTTCATCCGCTTCGTACACCGAGTCACTTTCACCTCCTCCATCTCCTACAATGAATGATCAGTTACCACCACCACCACCACCAGGCGGTCAACCACCACCAGTTGCACCGAAGAGTCTAGCTGACTATAACAAGCCGAGCGCGACTAGCATTCGATCTTCTATCATCGTGCCGCGCATTGAAGGAGATCCTGACTATGAGATCAAGATTCCATTCTTGATTATGATCTCTAGGGATCTACAGTTTGAAGGCAGGCCACTAGACAATCCGTGCACACATTTGGCGGATTTCCTTGATCTCTGCAGCACTTTCAAGAACGGAAATCTTGACAAGAACACTCTTTGCTTGAGAGCTTTCCCGTTCCCTCTGAAAGGCACAGCTAAGAGGTGGCTTACTGGCAAACCACCTGTCTACTATACCGACTGGGATACTCTTGCTCAGGACTTCATTGAAGAGTACTTCCTTCCTGCCAGAACAACAGCCATCAAGGACAGCATCGCCAGATTCTCTCAGAAGGAAGAAGTCAGTTTATATGATACTTGGAATCAATTCCAAGAACTTCTTTACAACTGTCCTCATCACGGATTCGAGCAGAGGTAGTTAGCTGAAATCTTTGCTCGAAGTCTTCGAGAAGAATCTGCCAAGTGGGTAAATTCCCTAGCTGAAGGGGATTGCACTACGCTTACACCTGAAGCTGCTCTTCTTCATTTCGCGAATTGTGCTTCCAAGTCGAGGAACTAGGAACGAAAATCTGTAGGATCTAGAAGCAAGCTCGATCTCGAAGCTACTATCAAGGCAGAAGTAGAGAAGCATCTGAAGAAGATCAAGCCGCCGGCAGCTGCTGTCTACGTTGTCGATTGCGAGTGGTGTGGAGCTTGTGCGCATAATGGAGGCCGATGCCAGAATTTTGGTAAAACAGAAGTCTGGTCTGCCGAAGAAGTCAATTTCGTTCAACAAGGCTTCGCAACAATCAGAACGGTTATGTTGGCTACCGCAACTTCAGGCAACAGGGGAATTATCAAGACAGACCTCCCTACAATGCTGGCGCCAACCACAACCAGAACCAGAACAGCCGACCAGCTGGTCCAGCTTAGGATCAGAAGCCGAACCATCCGCCAGCAGGTGTCTACCAGCCACCGCACCGTAATCCGGGTAACTATGGAACTGCTCCTGGCAATCGTCAGAATCAATACCTGAACAATACCTACACAGGGCACCAACATCATAGGGAAAACAACGTCAGTGAACTGGAGAAGAAGCTTAGTCAGATCATCACCAGACTTGACGATCATGACAGTCAGTTCAAAGCCCAAGCTCTTCTCAACCAAGAACAGATCACATCCGGTCAAAGAATTGAGCAGGCCGTGAACCACATCTCGAGCATGCTAGCATCTGGTCGACCATTTGGCCAACTTCTGAGCCAAACCGAGCCAAATCCGAGAAAGGAGCAAGCTAAGATGGTATCCGTTCAAGAACCGTCATACTCATCTACTAATGCTTCTTCTATTTTATGCAGGACCGATGAAGCTCCATCGAAGAAGGAAGCACCGAAGGAGGCGCCTAAGGAGTATGATCCTCCTCTTGCTTCGTACTACGTGAAGCCTCCTTTTCCAAGACCATTGCTGCCGAACGCACGGATCGAGACTGGCATGTGGGGAGGTAAAGAAGGATATCCTGACGCTCGTAGTAAGAAACCTTCATTGCCATATCCAGCTAAGTGTTCTGATCCTGGTTCTTTCACGCTTCCTCTAGTTATAAATGATGTTGAGATAGAACATAGTTTGGTTGACCTAGGCGCGTCTGTCAATGTTATGCCTATGAGTTCATGAACCAACTAGCATACAACTTGTCTTTGCTGATAAATTACTAAAAACTTCGAGAGGAGAAATAAAAGACGTTATTACTAAATGTGGTCCTTTTACGTTCTTAGCTGACTATGTGATCATAGATACTAGTAAGGATGATTCTACCATTCTCATAGGACGATCCTTCATGGCTACAATTGGAATGCAAATTAACATTCCAAATGGTTCCTTGACTTTGAGGGTTGGTAAGGACATGATAACGTTCCGCCTTAAAGACGGAATGAAATATACTCCTTTGAATGAAGAATCTCATTGCCTAGCTGTTGAAACTGTGGAGTTGACTCCGGTCAACTCTATTACTGACATCTCTTCTAGTGTTCCTAGATCAATTGTTGCTGTAGGTGTTGAACAGATTACCAAGGAGAAACCCAAATCTGCTGCTCAGAAGCCACCAAGGAAGAAGGAACTGAAAGCCTCTTCTTCACCGCCGAGCAAGGAACCTGGCAGGTCGCGGAGAAGGAATCAGAAGAAAATGAAGACTCAAATGGTCTGGAGACCAGTTGTTCCACCTCCTTCTGCCGAGCCAGCTGCACCACCAATTCGTTACGAGCTACCGGCGCCGGAACAAGTATTGAAGGAGAAGTCGAAATCATCTCCTAAGGAAATACCGACGATCACCGATCCTGGTGATACAAAGCCGGAGGTTAAAGAGATGACGAAGCCGATCGTCCTCATTCCTTCCACCGTCTTACTTGTAGAGGATGATCCCTCAACAGAACTCTTTGGTCCATTCAAGATCACTGATCACCTTCTCGACGGATGTACCAAGCTTATACACGCTAACGGGAAGAAATTTATGCTTAACGGAGATGCCCCGAAGCTCTACTTCATGAACTTCCGATGCTAGCATTAAGGAGAACCTGAGTTGGGATGTCTCCTAATACCGTCCAAGTATCGTCCAGCTCAAGGACGTTAATAAAAGAGCGCTTCGTTGGAGGCAACCACGGCTGCAGTCAGTTTTTCATTTGTGTCAACCTTAGTGTTTTAGAGTCGGTTCGGGGGAGCCAAAAGTGTCAGTTTGCATAATTTCTTATTTTCCGTGTGTATTCTGTGTGTCATCGTTTCAATCGCAAGTTGTTTGAGGTTGTTCCGATTTTTGTGGATTTAATTGTGATTTTCTGAAGCTTGCCGGGATTGCGAAAATATTTTCAATCGTACAGGTCAAAATTTTTGGCGAAAACTGACTCATTTTTTCGGCAAAAACTTGTTTGAATCTCCCACTATGTTTTCTGGATGATTTTAACTAAACTTTTTGGCGAAAACTCTATGAAGTTTTTGGCGAAAACTTATTTGAAAACTGGCAGACTATTTTCACTTGAGTTTTCAGCGAAAAATTGCACACATTTTCGCCGAAAACTTGAGGCAAAGTCAACAATCTTCTCCCCTATTTCCCGGTCACTCACTCTCTCTCCCGACAACATTCACGCCGCCGCCACCCATTTGTCGCCACAGCCACCGCACCTTTTCCCCTCCCTTTTCCGATCATTTTGAGTCATAGATCAGTCGAATCGAAGCTCTAGAGCTCCCGTTCAGCAAACCCTAAATTTTTCAATTTTTCACCGATTTCTCTTTCTCTGTTCATTTTCAGCACCCATGTCTTCAAGGTAAGTTGTAGAACTTTTCATTCCAAATACTTTGACATGTTGAATGCTGAACTTCGTCGGGGTTGACTTTTGGTTGACTTTTCAGTTTACCTCGATTTGTGTGCCAACTGATTTCGTGTGAACTAGGTTAGCTGAATTCTTTGGATTGATCAAGAATGCTTAGGGAGAGTTGTGCTGAATTTTAATGTCGTTCGATCATGTGTTGCAATGCTTAATTTCGATTCTTTTCGGTGTTGACTTTATGAAATTTCGGTTTGACCTTGACTCCAAAAACTTGATGCGCAAGATTTAACTCACAACTATCAAGGTTGTATTCCACGAGGGCTCTCTCAATAGCTAATACTCACACGGTTCATGGACGGTCTATTCATTTAAAAAGAGTTTTGGTTTGAATAGGAACAAATGAAAACATAAAGAAAACTAAATAAACAAACAAAATGGTGCAAAACAAAGATAAAGGAGGTTAACTTGGAAAGATAGCTTCATCATGCTCAAGAGGAGTAAATGCACAAACAAGCCAAACATGATCGAGGATGCAATCGAATGACCACGCAAATCCCTTCTATAGACTCAATGCACTCACGTCGCACTAAATCCCTATCCTATAACCACTCAACCTAGGCTCACGCTCTCAAGCTAAGTGATTAAAGATGCATTAAAGGTGTTTGATGAAATGCCAAGCTACAAAACCCTCTCCTATGACTCTATGACCACTAGGCTAGACACCACACTCTCATGTCAATGTCCTAACACTAAGAGAATCATCAAAAGAATAATCAAAGTTCAATTGAATGAAAAACCTAATGCACACCAAGTGTTCGATAAAATGCACAAGTGAGAAATCATGCAACTATGGTTGAATTGTGATGATCTAATCTCTTAGAACACACTCCCTTCAATCCCTAGACCTACAAACCATGTAATCTAAGCATTCTCATGATTTACATTACAAATGATAGACCAAATCAAGCCATAACACAATTTGGAATTAACAACAAGTCTAGAGATCATCTTCTTACAATCCAAGATCAATCATGGGAAATTTGTACAATCAACCTCTATCCTAGCATAACTATCTCAATCCAAGGAAACCTAGGAAATCAGCCACACATGGCCAAGGGAACAAAAGAGAAAGAAAGAGAGATGGTCACCAAGAGCTCCATGGCAATCCTCTTCTTGCAAGCTCCTCTCCCAAGATTGTGGGCTTCAATCCAAGCTCCTCTACCTTGATTTGCACCTTGCTCTAGGGTTGTGGATTGGAGATGATGTGAACCGCTGCAACCATGGGCAGACGACCCTAACCACCGCAAGTTGGACACCGTGCAACGAGGTAGAAACCTTCAGGAACCGGGGCGGAAAAGTACTTTGACCTGTCGGCTATATAACAGCCGGGAACCAGAAGTGTCCAGTCGAAGACGCCACGCCAAGAGATAGATGCTCTTGATGATAAGTCGATCCTTCAGTATCGCAACATGCATATACAACAAGGGTTTCAGAACAAAGTTCTATCAAAGGGGGTTTATTTCATAAAAGTTGTATGTTACAAGGGAGGCCGGCGGCCTCTATTTATAGGGAGGGAACAAGCTCTCCTCCCTAAAGTCTAACTCCTAAATAATAATAAAATAAAGAGTCCTTCTCCTAAAAAGACTCCTAAAACCCCTAAATAATCCTACTAAAAAGGAATAAACATAAAATAATAGTTGTAGTCTTTAAAGCAGAATAAAAGACCTAAATTAGGTCAAAAACCCTAATTCGGCCACTGTTGGGCTGCTCGGGCCAATTGGGCCATGGTGGCAGTCGTGGGCCTGACCGGCCGGGCGCCGGGCTTGCTTCAGGCGGCGGTTGCGGGCTTCGTGTTCCAAGCTGCTTCAGTGGCGAGGTCCTTCTCCATAAGTCATGTTCTTCGTGATCGGCTCCATAGAAGTCATTTGATCGGCCTGACTGCCGGTTTAGAGCTTGGGACTGCTCTCTCCTTGGACCTTCTTCCTTTCCGCTCGGGCCTTCTTCTTTAAGCTTCAGGTAGGCCTCCGAGTATCTCCTGGTGTAGCTCTCCGGGGGTTGAGTCGGTCTAAGTGTCACATCTCGGGGCTTTGGACTCCAATTCTTCTCATGGTTCGGCTCAGGGTCATTCCTTGGAAGCCCTCCTCTCCAGGCCAGGTATTCTCGGGCTCTCTTCCTCCTATACTCCAGAAATGCTTCCAGAGGGTCACTCAAAGGGCCTACTTCTTCTTCAGGGCTCCTGGAGGTCAGGCTAGGAGCAGGTTGAGGTTGTTCTTCCTTGCTAGGGTTTAGATCCTTGGCCAGCAGCATGGCCCGGAATAACATTCCATCTCGTGGAGCCTTTCTACTTGCAAGGGATGGGCTTAGTTTATATTTCAGAGCGTACCTTGGCTTTAGGGCTTGAAGATGGCCTATCCGAGGCTCTTTATGCCTTGTGTGAGGTCCTAGGTCCTTATCTCTGCCTGGTGACCCTAGTGGGGTGTAGGAGTACCGGTTGGCATCAGGGCAGCATTGTTGGATCTCATCAGGAGATGAGGAGAAAGTATTTGAGAAGTTGAGAGAAAAGGGTTTTGAAGAAGTTGTGAAATCAGAAATTATACCAATCCCCCTTTTAATTTCGGCTGCCTTCACTTTATATACTCTGCTGGAATAGCCCTGAGTTTTCGGCGAAAACTGTACAAGATTTTCGCCGAAAATCTCTTTGAAAAACACCGAGCCTTCTTCAATTCCTTCTAATATTTTTGGCAAAAACTCTAATGTTTTCGCCGAAAATCTCTTTGAAAATCAACCCTCCGCCTTCTGTTTGCAACGGGCACTAGTTTTCGGCGAGAACTTAGAGTTCTCGGCGAAAATTCCTTTAGAAATGGTGCATTTTCTCCAATCTTGCATCGGCCATAACTCCTCCGTCCTAGCTCTGATTGACCTCCCGTTTGATCCTATGTGCTCCTTGTCACCAGTACTTCAATGCCAAATCCTGAAATTGCAAAGAAAATAGCTCCAATAGACCCAGAATTGGCCTCAATGTGGCAACCGGACAACAAAATAGCACTTTGCATAAAACTTCAATAAAAGCATATAAATCATAACAAAATGAGATCAAACATGGGAAATCCTTAGGCTAATCAAAGGCTTAAAATGCACTAAATATAGTCACATCAAATTCCCCTACGACTAAGCTTTGCTTGTCCTCAAGCAAATGAATTACAAACATCCCAGTTCACAAATGACAAGATCGGCCCCATTGAGATTCAAGCAATAACAATTTGGCTTAAACTGTTCCACGAACAAACTCAACCTACACATGCCAGAACGTCAACCAAACAAGTCTAGACCTCACTAATATCTGCACACTTCAAGTAGTGGTTAATTGGGATAAAGAAAAACCGACCACGACAACACCAACTCTAATTAAATGGACTTGAACTCGGGAAATGGAACGGATAAGGCGGGGGTAGGAGAGTGATGAGTGATCATGATTTGGCTATCGACTCAACTTCATCCGCTTCTAAATCCGCACTTTACAAACTCTGGCTAGGATCAAGGGCCACATTTGAGAACTCTTTTCCTCTTTTCCTCTTTTCTTTCCATTCTCTTTTTTTCTTTTTTTTTTCCTTACTGCATACTAGTGCTCCATCCAACACTTTACTTAGGTGTTGAACCTGCCTAGCTCACAGCTTTTGCCTTTGCTAGTGCTCAACCCGACACTTCACTTAGGTGCCGAGCTTGCCTAGCTTTTCTTTTCTTTTCTTTTGTGCATTTTCTTTCCAAACTAGCCACTTGATCCTTAGCCCCTTACAATTTCAATACAAGATTTCGAAATGGATTCCGTCTAATCTCAAGCCACAATCACGAGGGTTCAAAAAGGTGACGAAAAACATGGAAAAAGGGTGAAAATTCTAATTGCCTTCATCATCTTTGACCGGTGTTATCGAGTGGTACAAAAACACGTATCAAACCAATCAACCAACATACAAGAGTGATAAAATCTCCGGTCTGGCCTAGACTCATTTGACATTAGCTCTAACATGCTGGTTATAGGTTCTAAGTGGAACAGTCTAAACGTCATTGTGAAAGATTGAAGCCAATTAAACACCAAAAGTCAAGAACCGAATGATTCTACAATAGAGGAATTTGGAAACAATCAAGATCATGCAAATCAAGCATAGCCTTAGACTTCTACCGACAAATAATCACACGAAACCTCAAACTCCCTTACGACTAACATGAGCATTGTCCTCAATGATGAAGAGAGAAAGGGTAAGGTGGAACGAAGTTACCGCGTTGATAGAGAGGAGCATAGAACGTAATAGTGGTGAAAGAGTTCCATGATGATCCTTGGTGAAGAGTGATCCCAAATGCTTGCTAAACCTTATTCAAAAAGCTAAAACAACACAAAAACCTCAAACAACAATTAAAAGCGAAAAATTAAAGATAACATGGGGTGCCTCCCAAGAAGTGCTTGGTTACCGTCTTAAGCTCGACGATACCTGTGTTATGGAATCCAACTTAGTACCTCCTTGATGTCAAGTAGCTTCTTCCATGATGAAGATTGAGCTCCAAGTAGCGATAGAAGCAAATGGTAGAATGACCAATGGGTGGTGTTGTTCACTTTCGTGCACCACTCTCGGTGCCACCTCTTCTTGAAGCGTCTCCAAATCATCTCTCACCTCCTCCAAAGGGTCATCATCCTCAAGTCTCCTGATTCTTCTATCCTCACATCATCGTCACATGGCGTTTCCATGGGAAAAACATGCTCTTCAATCTCCTCCACTACCAAATCTTCTTCCGTGTCTTACTCTTCCGGTTCACAAGTGCCATCTTCATCGTCGTAAACATGCTCCAAATGATTGGGATGGCGTTCATTCTCAAGAATCTTCGTGACGAGCTCTATGCTTTGGGATAAGCGGTTAACTCGGTTTGCATTATCCTCCGCAATTTGCAAGATCTCTAGCATGAAAGGAGGTGGAAGAGGTTTCTCATGGCTCATGAATTCCTCTTGGGGAGACTCACTTTCTTCTTCTTCCATGACTAGCACTTCTGCTTCAAAGGTGTCGGAGATAAGCTTCATACTTTGAGTTAAACGGTCCAACCGGGCCGCATTATCTTCCGCAATTTGCAACATCTCCTCAGTTGTGGAGGAGGGTGGAGAATGTTGTTCATCCTCTAGAGCTTCCTTGATGAGCGTCACGCCTTGAGCTAAGCGATTAAGTTGGTTCGCATTATCTTCCGCAATCTTCAAAGCTTCCTCAAGCGTGGGGAAAGATGGAGGAGGTTCCTTATAGCTTACGAACTCCTTTCGAGGATGCCCACTTTACTTCACCATTTTAAAGAGCTCCTCTAGTATAGAAGGAGGTTGAGAGGGTTGCTCATAGTTTGTGAAATCCTCTTCAGGACACTCGCTTTCTTTAACCATCTTAAAGAGCTCCTCTAGCATGGAAGGCGGTGGAGAATTTTGTTCATGACTTGTGAAATCCTCTTGATAATACTCCGGCAAGACTTGATGGTAGGGTG
This sequence comes from Linum lewisii, assembly GCA_034768395.1. Taxonomy (NCBI): domain Eukaryota; kingdom Viridiplantae; phylum Streptophyta; class Magnoliopsida; order Malpighiales; family Linaceae; genus Linum; species Linum lewisii. The sequence continues at coordinate 43,460,808 of CM068296.1, forward strand.
GAGATGGATAGGGACATTGCTCATTCCACATGGGTGTTGAAACTTGTTGTTCGTGACCCCACCATTGGCTATCTCCCTCACAAGTTTCTTGGCAGTAGTTGGATGGAGTAGGATGACCATAGTATGGGTTAGGAGATGGATTCCACCCTTGATAGGACCCATAACCATTACCTCCATTCCACGAGTTCATCTTACTTGCAACCTTGCTTCCATAAATTAGATAGGTGGAGAAGGGGCCTACAAACACGCACAACAAACAAAACCAAGTAGTACAACAATGCGGGATAACAAAACCACAAAATCAAATAACAAAGATGCAAAACTAAAATGGAAGGAAGTGAATAGAACGGTCCACTACTAAAAGCTTTCAAAGGATTGAGAAAGTTCCCCGGCAACGGCGCCAAAAACTTGATGCGCAAGATTTAACTCACAACTATCAAGGTCGTATTCCACGAGGGCTCTCTCAATAGCTAATACTCACACGGTTCATGGACGGTCTATTCATTTAAAAAGAGTTTTGGTTTGAAATAGGAACAAATGAAAACATAAAGAAAACTAAACAAACAAACAAAATGGTGCAAAACAAAGATAAAGGAGGTTAACTTGGAAAGATAGCTTCATCATGCTCAAGAGGAGTAAATGCACAAACAAGCCAAACATGATCGAGGATGCAATCGAATGACAATGCAAATCCCTTCTATAGACTCAATGCACTCTCGTCGCACTAAATCCCTATCCTAGAACCACTCAACCTAGGCTCTCGCTCTCAAGCTAAGTGATTAAGAATTCATTAAAGGTGTTTGATGAATTGCCAAGCTACAAAACCCTCTCCTATGACTCTATGACCACTAGGCTAGACACCACACTCTCATGTCAATGTCCTAACACTAAGAGAATCATCAAAAGACTAATCAAAGTTCAATTGAATGAAAAACCTAATGCACACCAAGTGTTCGATAAAATGCACAAGTGAGAAATCATGCAACTATGGTTGAATTGAGATGATCTAATCTCTTAGAACACACTCCCTTCAATCCCTAGACCTACAAACCATGTAATCTAAGCACTCTCATGCATTACATTACAAATGATAGACCAAATCAAGCCATAACACAATTTGGAATTAACAACAAGTCTAGAGATCATCTTCTTACAATCCAAGATCAATCATGGAAAATTTGTACAATCAACCTCTATCCTAGCATAACTATCTATCAATCCAAGGAAACCTAGGAAATCAGCCACACATGGCCAAGGGAACAAAAGAGAAAGAAAGAGAGATGGTCACCAAGAGCTCCATGGCAATCCTCTTCTTGCAAGCTCCTCTCCCAAGATTGTGGGCTTCAATCCAAGCTCCTCTACTTTGATTTGCACCTTGCTCTAGGGTTGTGGATTGGAGATGAGGAGAAAGTATTTGAGAAGTTGAGAGAAAAGGGTTTTGAAGAAGTTGTGAAATCAGAAATTATGACAATCCCCCTTTTAATTTCGGCTGCCTTCCCTTTATATACTCTGCTGGAATAGCCCTGAGTTTTCGGCGAAAACTGTACAAGATTTTCGCTGAAAATCTCTTTGAAAAACACCGAGCCTTCTTCAATTCCTTCTAATATTTTCGGCGGAAACTCTGAATGTTTTCACCGAAAATCTCTTTGAAAATCAAGCCTCCGCCTTCTGTTTGCAACGGGCACTAGTTTTCGGCGAGAACTCTAAGTTCGTGCCGAAAATTCCTTTAGAAATGGTGCATTTTCTCCAATCTTGCATCGACCATAACTCCTCTGTCCTAGCTCCGATTGACCTCCCGTTTGTTCCTACGTGCTCCTTGTCACTAGTACTTCAATGCCAAATCCTGAAAATGCAAATAAAATAGCTCCAATAGACCCAGAATTGGCCTCAAAGTGGCAACCGAACAACAAAATAGCACTTTGCATAAAACTTCAATAAAAGCATATAAATCATAACATCCTTAGGCTAATCAAAGCCTTAAAATGCACTAAATATAGTCACATCACTTGTCTATGCTTGTTTGGCCGCCATGTGTGTTCATTCACGTTCATATTATTGTGCTTGCCATCTGAGTTATTAACTATGCCGTCATTTCCCGCCTAGAGCTAGTATTTGCCATGATTAGGGTTCAATGTGCTATGATGTTGACTTTTTGAATGTCGGTTTGACTTCTGATCCCTAATTATGTCAAGAACATTCCGGCTAGACATATGCATGCTCTGTGAATTATTGTGATTACCGGTTACTTAATTTGCTTACCCCCACTCGGTTTTCCTCAATTCCTTGTGAAATTGAATTTTTCTACTAAGTGTGGGGTGGTTTTTTAGTTAATTAATCTGGTTTCGTTTATGGTTTTAGGAATGTCATTCATGAGCGCAGGACTAAGGCGCGACTTGACACCGGCTCTAGCTCCCGAGCCCCCGCTCCCGTCACACCCGCCGTCTAGGGCCCTCCACCAGCATTCCCTGGTCGTGTCGGGTACCACGCCACTGTTGCCCGCATACCCCATCACTACTTTGAGCGCTACCAGAAGCTCGAGCGTGTTCGCGGAGCTGACGTGCGCCCACTTTCCTTGGAGTCACTCTTCGAGCACGACGTGGACAGGCACCAGAACGTGCTCGACTCTTTGCTACCTTCAACACTGCTGGAGCTGACCACCCTAGTTGCTGGCTTCCCAGACGTCGCTCTCCAAGAGTTCTGGGCCACGTTCGAGTTGGACGAGCATAAGAGGAGGCAGCGTGGGAAGGTGGTATCCTTCTACCTTGGTGGGGTGAACAAGTCATTCACCTATGATGAGTTTGTTGCTCATCTTGGGATCCCCCGCGAGCACTACGAGGGACATAACCTCGGCTGGGAGAACGACTCTGACGACGGAGAGGAGTACGACGCGCTCTGGAGCCACATGACGGGAGTACCCGGCGATCGTACCACGAAGCATAACTCAGTTAAGTCCCTCTCTCACCCTCTCTATCGATTCATTCACATGGTTTGGCGTTGTTCTCTTTTGTTTGCACCAGATAAGAGCCGCCACCACATCAGCAGAGAGGAGCTCACTCTTCTTCGCGCCATCTGGGAGAGTTATCCTATCCATCCCGGGTGGGTGCTTGCACGTATATATATACTACGCAAGAAGACGCAGAAGCCCAGGCCACCTAGCTCACTTCTGGGAGGCAACTTCATGGGCCAGCTCATCATCTCCCTCGGTATCAGGCATGAATATGGCCCGGACATCCCACGACGCAGAGTATATACCGTCGGTGGAGATTTAGCGATCGAGTACGACCTCGAGTTGGACCTCAGTCCACAGGTGCTGGCGCCTCCTCCTCTCCAGGTCGAGGAAGAGTCGGAGGAAGAAGATGATGCTGATGATCCGCAGCCCCAGTCAGAGCCGGAGTTTCTTGATCATACACCCTCGCCACATCCTCAGGCAGGGTATGCACACCAGTCGCCGCCGCCCATTCCAGATCCATATCAGGCGCCTCACCCTCAGCACCGACTGCATCCCGCGGACATTGGAGAACTATACGAGCGACTCCAGGAGTGGCGGATCCAAGATACCGCCACTCAGGATGCGAGATGGATTATTATGCAGCAACGCATGCACCGCTCTGACGAGCGATATGAGGCACAGCTGGCGTGGCAACGTCAAGTCGGCGACGCCCTCCACCTTCCACCCCCCGATGCCCCTGACCAGCTATGATCGGGTAGGGGTGGCAATCAGTTTTCGGTTAATTTGGGTTGACCAAACCTGACTCAGTCAACTACGGTTACCGGTTAACCGAACACCAATAGTTGTATCGGTTCCGGTGTATGCTTTTGGCTAGAATCGGGTAAACGGTTATTGCGGTTAATTATTTGGTTAACTGACACAAACCGGTTTTAACCGGTATACTTAAATTCTAGAATTTATGATTTTATGTTAAAGTTATTATGGTTACGTTTTACCACTTGGATGGTTGATAACATTATTGTATTGTTATTTTTTAATGAAATAGCACAATACCCCAAAAAATTTAATACGCTAAATAAATAGTTTGAACATTATTGCTTATTTTGCTGCTAAGTTTCACGTTGTGCTAATTTTGCTACTAAGTGCAAATAACATTTAGCTACAATAAATCTGGACTACAATTTTGGAGTTGTACCATTAAATCTGGACTAGTTGCATATTTTGGGATAGCCGCATGAATTCAAATAACAATTGGCTACAATAACTGTGCATGTCATAGCAAAAGTGGTTACGATTACGGTTACCCGGTTCTAACCGTAACCGAATAAATACCGGTTATAGTTACCCGGTTCTCTAGTTAGGGTACGGTTTTGGTTCATGTTTGGGCCTAAAAGTGGTTACGGGTAACTGGTTTGACCGGTTACGGTTAACCACTAACCGACCGTTTTCCACCCCTATGATCGGGTGGTGTCCTTTTCATTGTCCTTTCTTTTTATTTCTTCTTTTTGGATCTCGATCCAACTTTTTTCTGTGTGGATCCGGGACACTTGTCCCGGTTTCCTTTTTATGTTTTTTTGTTTTTTTTGCAGGCAGTTGGAGATTCCTTCGCTTCGCTTTGGTAGATTGCCTCTGCTCCCAGGATCCGTGCTCATCCCCTACACCAACCATCTCGGTCCAGGTTCTTCTACTTCACTCTGAACTCTAGATTTAGTCCTGTGAGGACACAGTACGATTTAAGTGTGGGGTAGGATGCTAGAGAACCTTGCATGAACTTGATTGCCCTTGATTGTGTTTTTGTGTGCCTCGTTATTCCTGTCCAGTCTCTCTAGCATTAGAATGGCTTAGTTCTTGATTTTTGATGTTAAGTTGTTGTTCAGTCTTTCATAATGATGCTTAGACTGCTTAACCTAGAACTTGAGAACCAACGTGTTTATTTTGATGCTAAATTGCCTGGTCAGAACAGATTTTTAAAATCACACTTGTAGTTTGTAGCCTTGATTGCATGAAAATGACCGAATCCGACTAGCAAACCAACTGTGAGCTTTTGATCCATTGCACGTAACTTGCAATTTCAATTCTTTTTGAGTGATTTTTTGTTTGCTTGAATGAGTTAGAATTTGCATGAGACCTACTCGAGACCACACGATGACACGAGTTCTAGAATGATAGGGGCACCTAGATTCAGCTACTAAGCCAGATAGCCTACCAAACGATAAATCCATTAGGTTTAAACCCTTGAGCTTGGCTTGTTCTTTCGGTTCGATAATACATTACAGCCATTTCCCATTCTTTCATTCCCCGTTGATCCCCTGTGGTTGTAGTTATAGATTGACCTACCGAAAGTCGGTTTGTGGTAACCTGCCTATAGCCATTAAACAGGTGGTCTTAGCTATTACGTCCAAACGTGTAAACCCCTCTAGCAACTAAAAGAAAGAATCGGTAAAAAAAAAAAAAAAAAAAATAAAGAAATGTCGAAAAAAAGCAGAAAATAAGAGAAAAAGAAAAATCAGAAAAGTTTTAAAGTTCTTAGTTCAATAAACGTTCTTCTCCCTACAAATGGAAGAACGAAGTTAAAGAAAAGTCAAAAGAAAAAAAAAGTATAAAGAAAATAAGTGCTAGGTTGCTTGAGGGTATCATAGGACGAGCGTTCACTATTCCACCCGTGTCTGGTTAGACGGTAGGAAGCCATAGGCTAGATTCAAGGGAAGTTAGTCAAAAGCTACACCGCACCAAAGCCATCATCATACATTCCCATCATCCATCTCATCATAAACCCTTGTAGTGTAGAATTCGTTACAGTCCTAGCAGGGAAGTCCTTCTTGACTAGTTACTCGTGTTGTCACAGTGGTGGAGATGTGGTCGAATTGCAAACTTATGACAGAATTCAGTAATAGAAAATGATTGAGAGTAGAAACACGTCCTCAAACACAGAGAGTGAGAGTTCCCCATTTACTAAATATTTCCTGTGTGAGGAGTCTGGTCGGTAAGGTCAAATTCGTGCATAATTGGTTGCGATTACTCGTCGTGTGCATTTTATTAGTGAGACCAGGTCGTTTGGCTGGTCACTATGCATGTTAGGTTTCTTGTTCTAGGAATTATCTGTCTAATAATTCATTGTGTTTGATTGAACTCCAATTTAATAAATCTTATTATTTGTGAACATGAGCATTTCTATTCAGTTTGGTTGAGGACAAGCAAAAGCTTAAGTGTGGGGTATTTTGATGACACTCGATTTGACGTGATTATCAGCCTCATTTAAGCGACATTTCCTTGCTTAAGACATGGTTTTTAGGGTAGAATAACGAATATTAACTCAACTACTCTATCTCGTGCCATTTGTGTTACTTTGGCCCGTTTCGGGTCTATTTGATGGTTTTCTAGTGATATGATCCAACAATGTTGCCCTGATGCCAATCGGTATTCCTACACCCCACTAGAGTCACCTAGCCGAGTTAAGACCCTAGGGCCTCACAAAAGGCATATAGAGCCCAGGGCAGGCCATCTTCAAACCCTAAAGCCAAGGTATGCTCTGAAATATCGACTAAGTCCTTCCCTTGCAGGTAGAAAGGCTCCACCAGATGGAAGGCTATTCCAGGCCATGCTGCTTGCCAAGAGTATAAGCCCTAGCAAGGAAGAGAGACCTCAACCTGTTCCTAGCCTGATCTCCAGAAGCCCTGAAGAAGAAGTCGCCCCCTCGAGTGACCCTCTGGAAGCATTTCCGGAGTATAGGAGGAAAAGAGCCCAAGAATACTTGGCCTGGAGAGGAGAGCTTCCAAGGAATGACCCTGAGCCGAGCCATGAGAAGAAATGGAGTCCTTGGCCCCGAGGCGTGACACTTAGACCGACCCAACCTTCGGAGAGCTACATCAGGAGCTACTTGGATGCCTACCTGAAGCTTAAAGAAGAAGGCCCGAGCAGAAATGGAGAAAGCCCAAGGAGAGAACAGCCCGAGCCCTAGACCGGTAGCCGGGCCGATCAGAGGAATTCTATGGAGCCAGCCACGAAGAACATCTCTTTTGGACAAGGCCCTTGCCACTAAACCAGCCAGAAGCACCAAGCCCCGGACCGCCACCCTAAGCAAGCCCGCCGCCCGGTCGCTCAAGCCCACCGGGCCGCACACGCGCCCAACCGGCCCGAGCAGCCGTAAGCGGCCAGATTAGGGTTTTTGACCTAATTTAGGTCTTTTATTCTGCTTTAAAGACTACAACTATTATTTTATGTTTATTCCTTTTTAGTAAGATTATTTAGGGGTTTTAGGATTCTTTTAAGGAATAGGACTCTTTATTTTATTATTATTTAGGAAGTAGTGTTTAGGGAGGAGAGCTTGTTCCCTCACCTATATATAGAGGCCGACGGCCACCCTATGTACACACAACTTTGATGAAATAAACAACCCCCTTTGAAAGAACTTTGTTCTGAAACCCTTATTGTATATGCATGTTGCGATACTGAAGGATTGACTTATCATCAAGAGCATCCATCTCTTGGCGTGGCGTGTTCGACTGGACACTTCTGGTTCCCAGCTGTTATATAGCTGACGGGTCAAAGTACTCATCCGCCCCGGTTCCCGAAGGTTCTACCTCGTTGCACGGTGTCCAACTTGCGGTGTTCAAGGGTCATCTGCCCACGGTTGCAGCGGTTCACATCAGTTGGTATCAGAGCACGGTTCAGCTCACGGACCACAATCTATCCCAGTCTCCAGGTTCACCTGGATTCATATCCTTTTTATTGCTTTCTTAGAAAATAGATTCGAAAATTCCCTTCTATTTCAGTTCTTGTTTTCAATATCGAGTTGTAAGAAAAAGAAAAGAAAGCAAGGCCACCTTGCCACGTTATTTCCTTTCATTGTAAGTTTATTTCTAAGAAGAGGGGATAGAAAATTGCTTCCGATTGCTAGTACTAACCATGGCAGACGAGAGATTAGCCAACATGGAAGGCCAACTTCAGAACTTGACGCTACTATGGCCGCCGTCCAAGAAACCCTAGCCAGGCTTCAAGCCGGGAGAGGACGAGATGAGCGCCGAGAGGATAGCCCTGAAGACCTGAATAGAAGAGCCCGACGACTAGCTCAGGAGATTGACGATGACTTGAGCAACCTCAAGCTCACCGTGCCTAAGTTTGCTGGCAAATACAATGCCGACGAGTACTTGGATTGGGAAAGAAGTATGGAGGACTTCCTCGAGTGCCATCACTATTCCGAAGGTAATCCTCGCCACCCTTGAATTCACTGACTATGCTGCTCTATGGTGGAGCCATTACAAGAGCCGAGTTCAAAGAGATGAGGAAGACCCCATCGAGTCATGGCGAGACCTCAAGAGAATCATGAGGAAGAAGTTCGTTCCTGGACCTTACATCCGAGATCGACACACCTCCCTTCGGAACTTAAAACAAGGCACCATGTCCGTGGAGCAATACACCAAGGAGATCGAGATGTTGGTAGCCAGACTTGACAACCGAGAAGAGCCCGAAGCAAAGATAGCCCGGTTTGTGGGTGGGCTACACCCCGAGATCATGCATCAAGTCAACCTACTTAACTATGTTGACTACGATGATCTCAAGGCCCTAGCCGACCGTGTGGAGAGAGAGTTGAAGAGGGGTTACCCAAGGAGATCAGCCAATACCCCATGGAGAGGAGGCTCGAGTACAAGCCAAGCCCCATGGAAGCCCGAGCAGCCCCGAGCCTCAAGCTCATGACCAAACCCTAACCCTAGGGTTTCGGCACCACTGGTAACATCTGTCCAACCTACTTCTATGATTCAGAATTCTAACCCACGTCCTAGTGGAATTGTATGCTTTAAGTGTCAAGGTAGAGGACACATCTCAAGGGACTGCTGATGCTGCAGTATTAGCGGTATCAAATAACTAACCTACCAAGGTAGACTAGATCGTATTCCACAGGGTTTCTACTAATCGACTACTCAAAGAAGCTGGCAAATTACTCAGGTTTAAACACTTAGTGCGTGGTGTGAGTTCCACGACTTCTAATCTAATAAAGCAGGAAAATAAAAGACAGAAAAGTAAAAGGTTGACTAACGAGAAGATAGACGAACTTAGATTTCGAATCCCCCTTAGATCACCAGAGCATAGGCAATCAACAGATCAGCGGTTTTCAATTCTCATTCAATCGGTTTCTATACACCACCATAACTCCTGACCCTTAGGTTTAAGACTGGCGAACGTTCGCTCTATCCGATCTAACTACCAAGATTAACTAGCCGCCCGGGTACGGTCGCCTCTCGCAATGACTTAACTAACTGGTGCAATTACTAATGATTTATGAGTAACTCTTGCAGTGGATTAACCCTAATCGGTTCCTACGAAAGGCACACTCCAATTATAAGGTTAACTGGTTGAATTGATGTTTTAAAGAGAGGCGAGCGTTCGCCTCTATCCTCGAGGTTCCAACGCCTTAGACACGTCCTTGGCTACTTTATTTGATGGCAAAAACCTGTGCTAACATAAAAACACTAGAAAACCATCAAATAGACCCGAAACGGGCCAAGGTAACACAAATGGCACGAGATAGGGCAATTGATTGAATATTCATCATTCTACCCTAAAAACCATGTCTTAAGCAAGGAAATGTCGCTTAAATGAGCCTGATAATCACGTCAAATCGAGTGTCATCAAAATACCCCACACTTAAGCTTTTGCTTGTCCTCAAGCAAACTGAACTAGAACACACTCAAGTTCACAAATGACACGAGATTAAACTGAGATTCAATTCTAAAGATTTGGTTTAGACTGTTCCACGTAGAAAGAGTGACCTCCACATGCAAGAACATCAACCAAACAAGTTTTCGATCTCACTAATTTCTGCACACTTCAAGTAGTGGTTTTAACAAAGCTCGTTTCTTGGCAAAACAATTAATCATGATTAACCGACTACGATAACACCAATTCTACTCAAAAAGACTTTAAACTCTAGCCATGATGTGGATGTGGAGGAAGGAAAAGTGACGTGGCTATCGACTCGACTTCATCCGTTTCTAGATCTGTACGTTACATGTTCTAGCTTGGACCGATTTAAACAACAATTTATTTCAAGATTCAAACTTTCTTTAATTTATTTACTGCATACTAGTGCTCGATACCAAACACTTCACTTAGGTGTTGGACCTGCCTAGCTCACAGTATTTGTGCCTATGCTAGTGCTCAACCCGAACACTTCACTTAGGTGTCGGGCTTGCCTAGCTTTATTTTCAGCACTTTAAAGAATTTTACATTAAATTGCACATTTTAAATTTCACCACTCAAACACTTGATTTATCGATTTAACCACTTGATCCTAGCTAGTTATAACTTTTTACACGAGATTTCGAATTGAATTTCCGCCTAATCTCTAGCCACAATCACAGGTGAACAAATATGGAGTGAAAACATGGGAGAAGCTAGCATTTATCATTTTAGAACGGTGTTATCGAGCTTTGTTATTAACAAGTCAATCAATTCAATTAATTCCAGTTCGACTACAAGAGTGATTTATGATCTGTTCTGACCTAGACTCATTTAATATCAGTTCCGACACGTTGGTTACAGGTTCTAAGTGGAACAGTCTAGACGTCATTGTTCAAAATTGAAGACAATTTAACATTAAAAGTCAAGAATTGAGCAATTCTATGCTAGAGAAATTTCAAATTTGAACCACATAATCATAGATAGCAAGCAAGATCAGGCAAATTCTAGACTCCTACCCCACACTTAAACGGTTCTGTGTCCTCACAGAACTAAACTAGAATAGAGAGATACGAAGAACCTAGAAGGTGATGGTCGGTGTAGCGGATGAGCACGGATAGTCCGGAGTAGAGCGAAGTAGCTACTCAAGTTCCTACTAAAACAAAAAACAAAAAAGATCAAAATGATACCGGGACAAGTGCCCCGGATCCACACATAATAAAAGTTGAACAAAGACGGAAAAGACTGACTCAAAAATTCAAAACGGACTCCAGCCGTGGGTTGCCTCCCACGAAGCGCTCTCTTTTAACGTCCTTGAGCCGGACGGTACCTATTAGGGACCCCAACTTAGGAGTTCCTTGAAGTCAATCATCTTCTTCAAGGCCAGCGGTTGAGTGCCATGTAGCACTCCAGCAGGGTGATGCAGCCGGTAGTGCTCCAATAGATCACGGTTCTGGTTGGATGACCAGTTCTTCTTGAATTCTCCTTCTGGAAGAGGAAAGAGGTAGTACGGCGTGGCATGGTCAATGAGCTCCATCTTCTCCACCTGATGCTCATCAAGCGGTCTCTCAGGATCGAGTATGTATGCTTCCAAACCCTTGATGTCTTCGATCCCCATGTGCTCGTCTCTGGCTTGATCTATACGTTGGCTCGGCAGAAGCTCTATTGAGGATATCTCCTCGATTTCTTCGTGCTCCTCTTCGGCTTCAACTTCAAGATGGATTGGCTCTTTGTCTTCATCAAGCACCACCACCAAGGATTCTTCATCAGATGCTTCTAGCTCGCAATAGTTATGGGTGAGATTGTCATGTTCATCTTCGTACGGCTCTTGAGCATCTTCTTCCATTAGTGGATTTGGTTGCTCGAGCTCGATATCCACCATGTTACGAGCTTGTAGCATCGAAAGGAGATCATCCAAGGCGGATTCTACTCTTGCCGTCTATTGTCGATGCTGATGAGCCGGTATATACACATCTTGGTGATTTTTTTGGTGGTGTGTAGCTTCTGGCTCTTCTTCGAAATGCTCATGAGCATCTTCTCCCTTCAATTGCACTAGTCGCTTGAGCGCGGCGTTCATTGCATCAACAGCATCGTCCATTGACTGGAGGCTGTCCACGGCGGCTTGGGTGCTTGATGACACTCGATTTGACGTGATTATCAGCCTCATTTAAGCGACATTTCTTTGCTTAAGACATGGTTTTTAGGGTAGAATAACGAATATTCAATCGATTGCCCTATCTCGTGCCATTTATGTTACCTTGGCCCGTTTCGGGTCTATTTGATGGTTTTCTAGTGTTTTTACGTTAGCACAGGTTTTTGCCATCGAATAAGTAGCCAAGGACGTGTCTAAGGTGTTGGAACCTTGAGGGATTCAACCGGGATCGATCAAAGGAGCCAACCAAGTTCAAACAAATCCCTGCCCGATTTACAATGGAATTTTCGCCGAAAATACCCTTGTATTTTTGGCAAAAATATGTTCACAAATCGGCTGTTGTTAACTTAAGGAAACTTTCGGTGAAAGGAGGAAGTTTTCGAAGCGAGAAGAAAGTTCAGGGAGAATCAGCCGGCGGACCCTTCATTTGCAAAGGAATTTTCGCCGAAAATTCCTCAATATTTTCGGCGAAAATAATAGAAGAAATCCGGCTGATTAGGGTTAAGTATAAATACTTAACCCGGCGGCCCAAATAGAAGATACATCATAATATACTTTTCGAATCAGAATTTTGGAGAAATCTCTGAAGTTCTGGAGCGAAGAGTGAGAGTTCGAAGAGCCGGAAAGAGATCGTGACGCCATCCCTTCCATCTCGGAGACTCAGAGCTAGGATTGTGGTTTACGGAAGATCGAAGTATGTCAGAGTCGTCCTTGGCTACTTATTTGACGATGTTGCTCTATGGTGGAGCCAATTCAAAGGCTAGATTCAAAGAGATGAGGAAACCCCATCGAGTCGTGGAGAGACCTCAAAAGAATAATGAGGAAGAAGTTTGTTCCTGGCACCTATATCCGAGACCTACACACCTCCCTCCGAAACTTAAAGCAAGGTACCATGTCTGTGGAGCAATACACCAAGGAGATAGAGATGTTGGTAGCCAGACTCGACCTCCAAAAAGAAGCCGAAGCAAAGATAGCCCGGTTTGTGGGTGGGCTACACCCCGAGATCATGCATCAAGTCAACATACTTAACTATGTTGACTACGAGGATCTCAAGGCCCTAGCTAACCGCGTGGAGAGAGAGATGAAGAGGGGCTACACGAGAAGAGCCACCAATGCCCCGTGGAGAGGAGGCCCGAATGCAAGCCAAGCCCCATGGAAGCTCGAACAGCCCCCAGGCTCAAGCTCACGGCCAAACCCAAACCCTAGGGATTCGGCACCACACGGTAACATCTGCCCAACCTACTTCTAAGGTTCAGAATTCTAACCCAAGTCTTAGTGCAATTGTATGCTTTAAGGGTCAAGGTAGAGGACATATCTCAAGGGACTGCCCTAACCAACGGACGATGGTGGTAAGAGAAGGAGGAATAGAGACAGATGATGAAGAAGAGGAAAAGAAGGAAGAGGAAGAGGAAGAAGAATCAGATGAGGGAGAAGAAGTTAAGCCAGAAGGTCTTGAAAAGTTTGCATGGTTAATCTCTAAAACCCTAGCACCCGGCACCCCGGCGCTGCCTGACCGGGCCTGACTAGCCCCGGCGCCCGGCGCCCCGGCGCTGCCCGACCAGGCCCCGGCGCTCCAGCACTCGGCCCTGGCGCTGCCCGACCAGGCCCCGGCACCCCAGCACTAGGCCTCGGCCCCGACTGGCGCTGCCCGACCAGCCTCAGCGCCCCAGTACCCAGCCCAGGCGCTGCCCGACAAGGCCTTGGCGCCCCAGCGCTCGGCCCCGGCCCCGACCAGCCCTAGCGCCCCAGCATTCGGCCCCGATGCCGACTGGCCCGCCCCAACCAGCCCGAGCGCCCCAGCACCCGGTGCCACCCTGCCCGACCAGGCCCCGGCCCCCCAGCACCCGGCCCCTACCTGTCACTGCCCGATGCCCCCCGGCGCATCACCACCCGATATGGCCCCCGGCGGATCACTACCCGACGAGTCCAGCGCGTTCCTGCCCATCGCTCCGTCCCGGTCCTACCCGACCCCGACGGCCCTGACGCAACGATGCCCGACACCACCTACTGGCCGACGCCCGACGTCCCCAGCCACCCCGACGCATCACTGCCCGCCGCCGCCGACTTCTCACTGCCCGACGAACCACTGCCCGCCGCCACCAATTTCCACTGCCAGACGCATCCCTGCCCGCCGCCGCCACCTCCCCACTGCCCAACACCGCTGCCTTGCCCGACGTGCCCTGGCCTACCCCGGCGCCCCCAGCACCCCGGTGCCCTGACCCGACGCCTCACCGACGGTCCCATGTGCACCCAAGATTCAATGGGAGTTGACCTCCCGACGGATTTTAAGGGCTGCCCCGAGTGAAGAAGATCTGGATGCTGACCCGGATGTGGAAATGAGTGAGGAACTCTCACCGGACACTTCTCCAAGCCTTAACATTATTGTTGATAGTTTTTCAGGAGAAGGAGCTATGGAGACCGATGGGGAAAGCACTAAAGGACCCGAGCCTTGGTCTGTTACTGACTCAAGTAACACTCCTATGTCTAAAAATGATCCAACAATTCTGCCCTGATGCCAACCGGTATTCCTACACCCCACCAGGGTCACCAGGCCGAGATAAGACCCTAGGACCTCCCAAAAGGCAAATAGAGCCTAGGGCAGGCCATCTTCAAGCCCTAAAGTCAAGGTATACCCTGAAATATCGACTAAGTCCTTCCCTTGCAGGTAGAAAGGCTCCACGAGATGGAATGCTATTCCAGGCTATGCTGCTGACCAAGGGTACAAGCCCTAGCAAGGAAGAAAAACCTAAACCTGCTCGTAGCCTGACCTCCAGAAGCCCTGAAGAAGAAGTCGGTCCCGTGAGTGACCCCCTGGAAGAATTTCTGGAGTATAGGAGGAAAAGAGCCCAAGAATACTTGGCCTGGAGAGGAGAGCTTCCAAGGGTTGACCCCGGGCCGAGTCTTGAGAAGAATTGGAGTCCTGGGCCCCGAGGCATAACACTTAGACCGACCCAACCCCCGGAGAGCTACATCCGGAGCTACTTGAAGGCCTACCTGAAGCTTAAAGAAGAAGGTCCGAGCAAAGGCCAAGTCCGAGCCTTAGACTGGCAGCCGGACCGATCCGAGGACTTCCATGAAGCCGGCCACGAAGACCGAGCCTTTTTGACAAGGCCCTTACCACCGAACCGGCCCAGAGCACCAGGCCCGCGACCACCACCCGAACCAAGCCCGGCGCCCGGCCGGCCCAGCCCACCGGGCTGCCACACGCGCCCAACCGGCCCGAGCAGCCGTGTACGGCCGGATTAGGGTTTTTTTTACCTATTTTAGGTCTTTTATTATACTTGAAAGACTTCAAATATTATTTTATGTTTTATTCCTTTTTAGTCGAATTATTTAGGGGTTTTAGGATTCTTTTTAGGAGTAGGACTCTTTATTTTATTATTATTTAGGAAGTAGTGTTTAGGGAGGAGAGCTTGTTCCCGCACCTATATAAAGAGGCCGCCGGCCACCCTTGTACTCACAACCTTTTTGAAATAAACAACCCCGTTTTAGAACTTTGTTCTTGAAAACCTTATTGTATTCGCATGTTGCAATACTGAAGGCTCGACTTATCATCAAGAGCATCCATCTCTTGGCGTGGCGTCTACGACTTGATACTTCTGCTTCCTAGCTGTTATATAGCTAGCGGGTCAAAGTCCTCTCCATCCCCGGTTCCCGATGGTTCTACCTCGTTGCACGGTATCTAACTTGCGGTGTTTAAGGGTCGTCTGCCCACGGTACAGCGGTTCACATCAGTTGGTATCAGAGCACGGTTCAGCTCACGGACCATAATCTATCCCAGTCTCCAGGTTTACCTGGATTCATGTCCTTTACTGCTTTTTAGAAAAATAGCTTCGAAAATTCCCTTCTATTTCAATTCTTGTTTCAGTTTCGAGTTGTAAGTTAAGAAAAAGAAAAGAAAGCAAGGCCACCCTTGCCACGTTATTTCCTTTCGTTGTAAGTTTATTTCTAAGAAGAGGGGATAGAAAATTGCTTCCGTTTGCTAGTAGTAACCATGGCAGACGACAGATTAGCCAACATGGAAGGCCACCTTCAGAACCTTGGAGCTACCATGGCTGCCGTCCAAGAAACCCTAGGCAGGCTTCAAGCCGGGAGACGACGAGATGAGCGTCGAGAGGACAGCCCTGAAGGCCTGAACCGAAGAGCCCGAAGGCTAGCTCAGGAGATTGATGATGATTTGAGCAACCTCAAGCTCACCGTGCCCAAGTTTGCTGGCAAGTACAATGCCGACGAGTACTTGGATTGGGAGAGAAGTATGGAGGACTTCCTCGAGTGCCATCACTATTCTGAACGGAAAAAGGTAATCCTCGCCACCCTAGAATTCACTGAGTATGCTGCTCTATGGTGGAGCCAATTCAAAGGCCAGATTCAAAGATATGAGGAAGACGCCATCGAGTCGTGGAGAGACCTCAAAAGAATAATGACGAAGAAGTTTGTTCCTGGCACCTATATCCGAGACCTACACACCTCCCTCCGGAACTTAAAGCAAGGTACCATGTCTGTGGAGCAATACACCAAGGAGATAGAGATGTTGGTAGCCAGACTCGACCTCCGAGAAGAACCCGAAGCGAAGATAGCCCGGTTTGTGGGTGGCCTACACCCCGAGATCATGCATCAAGTCAACATACTTAATGGTGTGAACCGCCGCAACCGTGGGCAGACGACCCTAACCACCGCAAGTCTTGAACCTTCGCTTGATCACCTTTGGCACCGGGGGCGGATTAGTACTAGGACCCGTCGGCTATACAACAGCCGGGAACCCGTAGTGTCCAGGAATGGCTCTACGACAGAAGGGGAATACTTCTGTTGATAATACCGACTCTAAGCTATGCACGCAACATAAAACTAAGAATTGAAGAACAAAGTTCTGAATTTGATTGATTGATTGAAAAAGGTCCGAGTTTACAATGAGGTCGAAGTCTCTTATTTATAGGTGAGGAAATCGTGAACAGGCTCACGTTTCCTACTTGGAAAAGAACTCTAAAATAATAAAATAATGGTCAAGAGTCCTAAATAGAATAAAAGGACTTACTTGCTCCTAAAGAATCAAAACTAAAAGGGAAAATCCGAGTCCAACACTTAAAAAGACTTAAATAATACAAAACCGGCTAAAAACCCTAAACCGGCGGATCCGGTCGGGTGTGCCGCTCACGTGCAGGCCGGATTAGGAAAGTAGGCGCCGCCTTTGCTGTCGAGCTTGGAATTGGCGACGGCGTCGGTTGTTCGGGCTTGGCATTGCTCGGGGCTCCTAGTGTTGGGCTCCGGCGGGTCTGATGTTGATGCTGCTCGGCTCCCGGGGTTCCTGCTCGGCCTGCCCGTTCGGCCTTCCTTCCATTTCCTCATTTCCTCCATTTCCTTCTATGCTCCTAGGTTGGCAGCTCCTAGGCTTGGCTTCAGGCCTTGTATGGAGTTGAGGGTGGGTGCTAAACCTCCCAAAGCTCGGGTCTAGTGTTGGGCCGATGTCGAATGCTGGTCAGGGTGCCCGAGCACTGTATCTGGCGCCCGGTCGGCCAGTCGGGGGACTGCCTGGTTGGTCAGCAGGGTGTATCCAGATCGGGTAATCCGGTCAGCATCCTTGTCGTGCCTTTCTTGGCTCCAAGTCTTCATGTAGAGGGTGAGCCGTTCCTTGAAGGCCTTAGACTGGCTACGGGTTAAAGGTAGTTCGGGGCGGGTCCAAGGAATAGGAGGCTCATCATTCCCCTCTTCTTGAGAAGGATTCGGCCTCGAATCCGGTTCTGCATAGATCTCATCATAGTAGGGGGTTAGATCAGCAACATTAAACGTGGCACTTACCCCATAAGAGTTAGGGAGGTCTATCACATAGGCATTGTTGTTGATTTTCTTGAGTATGGTGTATGGACCGTCGCCTCGGGAAAGGAGTTTAGATTTCCTTTGCTCAGGGAATCGTTCTTTTCTGAAGTGAATCCACACTTGGTCGCCTACCTCAAAGATCTTTTCTTTTCTCCCTCGGTTGGCATTCCAGATGTATTGAGCGGTCCTCCTTTCGATGTTAGCCCTAGCCTTGTCATGAAGCTTTCAGACATACTCGGCCTTTTCTTGTCCGTCAGCGTCCAAAAATTCATGTAGGGGTAGGGGTGACAAGTCTAGGGGGGTTAAGGGGTTGAACCCATAGACAAGCTCGAATGGTGAATATTGGGTGGCGGAGTGGACAGCCCGGTTGTAGGCAAATTCAACATAAGGAAGGCATTCTTCCCAAGTCTGGATGTTAGATGAGATGATAGCTCGGAGCATCTGAGAGAGGGATCGATTGACCACCTCGGTCTGGCCGTCGGTCTGGGGGTGACAAGTTGTAGAGAACATAAGCTTAGTTCCCATCTTGGCCGAGAGGGTTTTCCAGAAGTAGCTGAGGAACTTGGAATCCCGGTCTGACACAATAGTCTTTGGAATCCCATGGAGTCGGACGAGTTCTTGGAAAAACAAGTCGGCGAAGTTAGAAGCATCGTCGGCCTTGTGGCATGCAATGAAATGGGCCATCTTTGAAAACCTGTCAACTACAACAAAGATGGAGTCCTTTCCTTTCCGGGTCTTAGGTAGCCCCAGGATGAAATCCATGGAGAGATCAACCCACGGGTGTTCGGGTATTGGTAGGGGGTGTACAACCCGTAGGGTTGAAGATGGGACTTAGCCCGTTGGCACTTAGAACATTGAGAAATGAGTTTTTCCACGTCGTGGCGCATCTTGGGCCAGTAGAAATGCTCCTTGAGGGTGGCTACGGTCCTGGCTACTCCGAAGTGCCCCATGAGTCCTCCCCCGTGCGCTTCTAAGGCTAATACTGTCCGGCGGGAGTGGTTAGGTAGGCAGAGTTTGTTTGCTTTGAATAAGTACCCATCATGTCGATAGTACTTACCAAACCCGCCTTGTTCACATGCTTCAAAGATGCTTTTAAAGTCGTGGTCGGCAGTGTACAGTTCCTTGATGTATTCAAATCCGATGAACTTGGTGGTAAGGACAGAGAGGAGGGTATTCCTTCGGGAAAGGGCATCAGCCACCACGTTCTCCTTACCTTGTTTGAACTTGATGATGTACAAGAATTACTCAATGAACTCTACCCATCGGGCGTGCCTTCGGTTGAGTTTATGTTGGGCCTTTAGGTATTTGAGGGATTCATGGTCGGTATGGATGATAAACTCTTTGGGCCATAAGTAATGCTGCCAAGTTTTAAGGGCTCGGACAAGGGCATAGAGTTCCTTGTCATAGGTCGGGTAATTGAGGGGCGCTCCATTGAGTTTTTCACTGAAATAGGCGATGGGTCTTCCTTCTTGCATAAGGACGGTGCCAATTCCTACTCCCGATGCATCACATTCAATCTCAAAGGGCTTGTTGAAGTCGGGGAGCTTGAGGAGGGGTGCTTCAGTCAGTTTTTGCTTGAGGATCTCGAAGGCGGCTTGCTGACTCGAGCCCCAGTGGAAGGGGAGATCTCGTTCGATTGTCGCCGTGAGGGGAGCAGCTAGAGTGCTGAAGTCCCGGACAAATCTCCGGTAGAACCTAGCCAACCCATGAAAACTTCGAATATCTGTGATACTTTGTGGGGTCGGCCAGGACTTGATGGCTTTGATCTTCTCCTCATCCACCCTTATTCCTGAAGAGCTGAAAACAAAACCAAGGAACACAAGGTGATCGGTGCAAAAAGTGCACTTAGCCATGTTGGCATATAATTGTTCTTTCCTCAGAATTTCTAAGACGGACTTGAGGTGCCCTAAATGATCTTCTAAGCTTTTGGAGTAGACTAGGATGTCATTGAAGTATACTACCACAAATTTCCCAATATAAGACCGTAAGACTTGATTCATGAGTCTCATAAAGGTGCTAGGAGCATTAGTTAAACCGAAGGGCATGACCATCCATTCATACAATCCTAGCTTGGTTTTAAAAGCGGTTTTCCATTCATCTCCTTCCTTCATTCGAATTTGGTGATATCCGGACCGTAGGTCTATTTTGGATAAGATGGTAGACCTATGTAGCTCATCAAGCATATCATCTAGTCTAGGGATGGGATGTCGGTACTTAACTGTGATGTTGTTAATGGCCCGGCAGTCGACACACATCCGCCATGTTCCCTCTTTCTTTGGGACTAGGATGACCGGGACGGCACAAGGACTCATACTCTCCTGGACATATCCTTTGTTCATTAATTCCTCCACTTGGGATTGGATCTCCTTAGTCTCCTCCGGGTTGGTGCGGTAGGCGGCTTTATTTGGTAGGGCTGCCCCGGGTACCAAATCAATTTGGTGCTCAATTCCTCTAAGTGGGGGTAGCCTGCTAGGGACTTCCTCGGGGAAGACATCTTTGTAGTCCTGCAAGAGAGATGAAACACTGGGTATTGCTGAGCTGGGGTTAGTATTAAGGCAGTCCCTATATCGGACCACCACCAAAGGCCTTCGGGCTATTAGAGCTTGCTTGATATCCCCCGCGGTGGCGATCAGACCTTCCTTCTTCTTGTTTCCCTGAGTGATGGCCCCAATAGAATTTAGGGCTTCTGTTTCAAGGCTCAGGGCTAGATCTGACCGTTCCTTTTTATTTTCTTGAAGCTCTCTTTCTTTTTTTTCTTGCGTGACTCGCCTCTCTATTTGGTCTTGTAAGATTTCCGATGGAGAGAGTGGTTTGAGCTTGTACTTAGTGTTTTTATGGACGAGGCTGTAACTATTGGTTCTTCCATCGTGTCTGTAGAACCTGTCAAACTGCCATGGTTGGCCAAGTAATACATGGGCAACCTCCATAGGCACAACATCACATAGGACTTGATCAACGTACCTCCCAATACTAAACGGGATGTAGGATTGGCGGGTGACCTTCAATTCCCCACAGTTACTAAGCCAATGGAGCTTATAGGGGTGGGGATGCTTTTGGGTGCGTAGATGAAGCCATGTTACAAGTTCACGACTAACAGCATTGGTACACTGCAAACCTTATTTGTAATGACGCATCGGGTGTGGAACAGGTTGTCTCTCTGCTCCTGTCCATTGCTTAGGGTTTGGGTGCCGAGGAGCCGTCGGGTCACGGCGGAGTATCGAGGGGTTTGTTTTGATCGCGTATTCCGGCGGGTGTCCTGAGTACCATCGGGGTCAGCCAGGGCACCGGGACTGGACAGAGAGTCAGATATGGGCGGCCGGAGGTGTGAGAGCTGGGGCTCGGTTGGATTCAAGGAAATCCTCGACTGCTCGGCATGGGCCATGTCTCGGCCTTGGCTCAAGTGATCCTAGTGGTGACAGTGCTTGGAGGGGGACCGGGGGTCGACCCACCACTGGACGTAGGGTGGTTTGATGATTGGTCGGAGGCAGTTTTAGAGGATCTGTTGGGGTTACCCGACGGGTAAGCAGAAGGTGGTGCTGGGCATTCTTTGGGCGCTGGGGGCTGGTCGGGTGCCGGGCGCTGGTTGGGCGCCGGACACTGGTGGGGTGTCGGGCGCTGTTCGAGCGCTGGGGCGGGAACCGGTTGCTGAGCCGGAGCCGGGGCCGGTGCTGAACGTCCTTCGACTGACCGTTCAATCCGGTCGATTGATGCCTTCATCTGGACTAGAATTTGAGCTATCGTGGGTAGGGTGGCTTCGAGCAAGGTGAGTTCTTCTTCTATCATGTTAGTTGATAATGCAGGGAAGCAAATATATCTATCTACCCCTCTTCTTAAAATCAACCTATAATGCACGAGAAACCCTAGGGCAGATTGCCTTTCTTTTTGTTTTCTTTTCTTTTTCTTACAATGCTTCGAACAAGAATGAAAGTTGAGGGATTTTCTAAACTGATTTTCTACTAACACGAAAGCAAAGATAGATAGGGTTTTTCAAGGATTTTCTAAGACTGAAAGTAAAGGATATGAATCCAGGTTTTCAAACCTGAAGACTGGGATAGATTGTGGTTCCTTGAGTTGAACCGAAGCTCTGATACCAAAACTGGTGTGAACCGCCGCAACCGTGGGCAGACGACCCTAACCACCGCAAGTCTTGAACCTTCGCTGGATCACCTTTGGCACCGGGGGTGGATTAGTACTAGGACCCGTCGGCTATATAACAGCCGGGAACCCGTAGTGTCCAGGAATGGCTCCACGACAGAAGGGGAATACTTCTGTTGATAATACCTACTCTATGCTATGCACGCAGCATAAAACTAATTGAAGAACAAAGTTCTGAATTTGATTGATTGATTGAAAAAGGTTCGAGTTTACAATGAGGTCGAAGCCTCTTATTTATAGGTGAGGAAATCGTGAACAGGCTTACGTTTCCTACTTGGAAAAGAACTCTAAAATAATAAAATAATGGCCGAGAGTCCTAAATAGAATAAAAGGACTTACTTGCTCCTAAAGAATCGGAACTAGAAGGGAAAATCCGAGTCCAACACTTAAAAAAACTTAAATAATACAAAACCGGCTAAAAACCCTAAACCGTCGGATCCGGTCGGGTGTGTCGCTCACACGCGGGCCGGATTAGGAAAGTCGGCGCCGCCTTTGCTGTCAGGCTTGGAATTGGCGGCGGTGTCGGCTGCTCGGGCTTGGCATTGCTCGGGGCTCCAGCGGGTCTGATGCTGATGCTGCTCGGCTCTCGGGGTTCCTGCTCGGCTCTTGGGGTTCCTGCTCGGCCTGCCCATTCGGCCTTCCTTCCATTTCCTCATTTCCTCCATTTCCTTCTGTGCTCCTAGGTTGGCAGCTCCTAGGCTTGGCTTCAGGCCTTGTATGGAGTTGAGGGCGGGTGCTTAACCTCCCAGAGCTCAGGTCAGGTGTTGGGCCGATGCCGAATGCTAGTCGGGGTGCCCGAGCGCTGTACTTGGCGCCCGGTCGGCCGGTCGGGGGACTGCCTGGTTGGTCAGCAGGGTGTATCCAGATCGGGTAATCCGGTCAGCATCCTTGTCGTGCCTTTCCTGGCTCCAAGTCTTCATGTAGAGGGTGAGCTGTTCCTTGAAGGCCTTAGACTGGCTACGGGTTAAAGGTAGTTCAGGGCGGGTCGAAGGAACAGGAGGCTCATCACTTAACTATGTTGACTACGAGGATCTCAAGGCCCTAGCTGGAGTGACCCCGGGAAGCCGACTGGATGGGAATTCCTATTCCTACACCCCCGCTGGGGTCACCCACGCAGGCAAAGGCCTTAAGGCCTTACAAGAAGCGCTTGGAACCTCGCCAGCCTCTGAGCCTAGCCCCACGGAGGTTCATCAAGCCTCAACAGGCGTAAGATTCAAGTACAGCCCTCCCCGAAGGGCTCAACAAGAACGAATGAGCGTCCGGACCCATCCGGCCCTAACTTGGGCCCCGGCGCTCATAGCAGCCAAGGAGCCTAGCTTGCCCGGCACCTCGGGCACTAAGTCTAAGGTCCCAGGAGGTGCTACACAACCTTGGGATCCTTTAGATGCCTTCTTAGAGGAATGCCGACTGAAGAGGACCAAGCCCCAGCCTAAAGGAGCTCCAGCCGACCCCGCCCCGAGCGCTCCTCCAGCCCTAGCACCAAGGCTAGGCTTCCAAGAGCTCAAGGAGCGGATGACCACCTTAGGGGAACCTCTAAGGGCCTTCCTGGAAGACTGGGAGAAACAGGGAAGGAAAGGCTTGGGCATATTTGGAGAAAGCCCAAAGGCAGACTACACCCGGGCGCCAGCCCCGGCCTCGGAGGACCCCGACCGGGCCTTAGCACCCGGCCAGCAGGGGACTCAGCCCCTAGGAGATTTAACACCGGCCCTCAACCCCATACAAGGCCTGGAGCCAAGCCTAGAAGCTGCCAACCTAGGAGCAAAGAAGGAAATGGAGAAATGGGAGGAAATGAGGGAATGGGAGGAAGGCCGAACAGGCAGGCCGAGCAGGAACCCCAGATGCTGAGCAGGAACCCCGGATGCCGAGCAGCATCAGCATCAGACCAGCCAGAGCCTAGCATCAGGCGCCCCATGCATCGCCCAGCCCAAGCAACTGACGCCGCCACCAATTCCAAGCCCGACAGCAAAGGTGGCACCGACTTTCCTAATCCGGCCCGCGCGTGAGCGACAAGCCCGACCAGATCCGCCGGATCCGCCGGTTTAGGGTTTTTAGGCTGTTTTTATTTATTTAAGTATTTTAAGTGTTGGACTCAGATTTTACCTTTTAGTTTCGATTCTTTAGGAGCAAGTAAGTCCTTTTTATTCTATTTAGGACTCTAGGTTATTATTTTATTATTTTTAGAGTTTCTTTCCTAGTAGGAATCGTGAGCCTGTTCACGAATTCCTCTACTATAAATAAGAGGCCTCGGCCTCATTGTAATCAACCAACCTTTTTCAAATCAATCAATCAAACATAACTTTGTTCTTCAATTCTTTAGTTTTATGCTGCGTGCATAGCTTAGAATAGGTATTATCAACAGAAGCATCCATCTTCGGTCGTGGAGCCATTCCTGGACACTATGGGTTCCCGGTTACATATAACCGCCGGGTCCTAGTACTTTCCCGCCCCTGGTGCCGACTGTCGATCGAGTGAAGGTCCAAGACTTATGGTGGTTAGGGTCGTCTGCCCACGGTTGCGGCGGTTCACACCACTAGCTAACCGTGTGGAGAGAGAGATGAAGAGGGGCTACACGAGAAGAGCCACCAATGTCCCATGGAGAGGAGGCCCGAATGCAAGCCAAGCCCCATGGAAGCTCGAACAGCCCCAAGGCTCAAGCTCACGGCCAAACCCTAACCCTAGGGATCCGGCACCACTAGTAACATCTGCCCAACCTACTTCTAAGGTTCAGAATTCTAACCCACGTCTTAGTGGAATTGTATGCTTTAAGTGTCAAGGTAGAGGACATATCACAAGGGACTGCCCTAACCAACGGACGATGGTGGTAAGAGAAGGAGGAATAGAGACAGATGATGAAGAAGAGGAGAAGAAGGAAGAGGAAGAAGAATCAGATGAGGGAGAAGAAGTTAAGCCAGAAGGGCTTGAAAAGTTTGCAGGGTTAATCTCTAAAACCCTAGCACCCGACGCCCCGGTGCTGCTGGACCGGGCCTGACCTGCCTCGGCGCTCCAGCACTCGGCCGTGGTGCTGCCCGACCAGGCCCCAACATCCTAGCACTCGGCCCCGGCCCCGACTGGCGCTGCCCGACCAGCCTCGGCGCCCCAGCACCCAGTCCCGGTGCTACCCGACCAGGCCCCGGCGCCCCAGCGCTCGGCCCCAAGCTTGACTGGCGCTGCCCGATCTGTCCTAGCGCCCCAGCATCCGGCGCCCCAGCATTCTGCCCCGATGCAACGATGCCCGACACCATCGACTGGCCGACGCACGATGATGTGACTTTAATTAATGCATTTTAAGCTTATGAATGACCTATGATATGCCCGTGTTTATTCGTGAAATGACATGACTTTTATGCGTTTATTTGAGATTTTGTGCTAAGTGTCATTTTGTTGTCCGGTTGCCACTTTGGAGCCAAAATTCGTGGGCTACTGGAGCTGCTTTGTGCATTTTCAGGTTCTGGCTTCAAAGTACGGATAACAAGGAGCGCATAGGAGCAAACGGGAGGTCATTTGGAGGCCGGACGAGGGAGATGTGAGCCTTGCAAGATCGGATCTTCTGCAGAGTGCAGGGGGTGCACGCCGTGCAGATGTGCACGCCGTGCAGGGGTGCACGCCGTGCACTATGCACGCCGTGCAGGGGTGCACGCCGTGCACTGTCCCCTGCACTATAAATACTCTTGATTTTGGCCATTTTGAAAAATTCATTCATATCTCTTGAACCCCAAACACATTTCCACGAACCCTCAAACCCTAGAGCACGTTTTTGGAGCAATTTGAAGCTATTGGAGCTAGGATTGAAGCCAACAAACCTTGGGAGAAGTGCCTACAAGTGGAGAAGTGAAGATCATCTCAAGGATTCATCCATGGTGTTCTTGGTGACCATTCTTCCTTCTTCTCTCTTTACTCCCTTGGCCATGTGTGGCTGATTTTCTAGGGTTCATCTTGGATGGGTAGAATAGTTGTGCTATGATAGAGGGATGATTGTATAGAACTTGCCATGATTGATCTTGGTTGTATGAGGATGATTCCTAGACTTGTTCTTAATGCCATTTTATGCCATGTTTGCTTAATTTGGTCCATTCATTGTAATTTGATGCATGAGAGTGCTTGGATTGCATAGATTGTAGGTCTAGGGATTGAAGTGAGTGTGTTCTAAGAGATTAGATCATCTTATTTCAACCATTTTCACTTGATTTCTCTCTTGGGCATTTTATCGAACACTTGGTGTGCATGTGGAATTTCATTCAATTGAGTTTGAAAGGGCTTTTTGGGTGAATCTCTTAGTGTTAGGGCATTGATATGAGAGTGTTGTGCCTAGCCTTGTGGTCATAGAGTCTTAAGAGAGGGTCTTGTGTCCTGGCATTTCATCAAACACTTAGAATGCATCCTATTTTCACTTAGTTTGAGAGCGAGAGCCTAAATTGAGTGGTATTGGGATAGGGATTAGGTGCTACGAGAGTGCATCGAGTCTAAAAAAGTGAAATGCATGGTCATCCGAATGCAAACTCGATCTTAATTGGCTTGTTTGTTCAATTAGTCATCTTGAGCATGATGAAACTACCCACCAAGAGAACCTCTTTGTCTTTGATTTGCACCACTTTATTTGTCTTTCTTCCTTTTAGTTTCCTTTAACGTTTTTAGTGTCTATTTCAAATCAAAACCCTTTCAAATGAATAGACCGTCTACGAGGAATGTGAGTAGAGGCCATTGAGAGAACCCCGAGGAATACGACCTTGGTAAACCCGGTTTTATCAAGTTTTTGGCGCCGTTGCCGGGGAGTTTTTCTCAATCCTTTGAAAGCACTTAGTAGTGGACCGATCTATTCACTTCCTTCCAATTTAGTTTTTGCTTCCTTTTACTTGTTGTTTGGTTTTGTTATTCCACATTGTCGTATTACTCGGGTGTGTTTGTTGTGCTTGTTTGTAGGAGATTTTGGGTTAGTGCATGAGGCGTTCAGCTCGTCTTCAAGCACGAATCCAAGGACTAGAACAAGTGCTCAAGTCACCTACCACTTCCTCACCTCCTATAGTTGAAGAAGAAGAAGTTGATCGCATCTCACACCACACTATGTCTCAACATGGGGATGACGATGACCAATCGGTTCATTCACACCACACTAATGATGATGATCGCTCACAAAGGGGTGCAAGACGTACCTTGGCGGATTATGCTCGTCCTACTCTTGAAGGGGCAGCCTCTAGCATTGTTCGAAGACCCGTCAATGCTAGGAACTTTGAGCTCAAGCCTAATATGATCCAAATGGTTCAAAATGGAGTGGTGTTCAATGGCATTGATGGTGAATGTCCATCTAGGCATCTCAAGGGCTTCTTGGAGATGCGACACGGTTAAGAATGACCAAGTTCACCCGGATTGCATACGACTCCGACTCTTCCCCTTCTCACTCAAAGGTCGAGCCAAGTCTTGGTTGGAGAACCAACCTAGTAGAACATTCACCACATGGGAGGGCCTAGCCGAAGCTTTCCTTGAAGAATTCTTTCCTCCCTATATGACGGATGCAATCCGAGACCGTATCAACCACTTCATACAACACAAGGGAGAGCTCTTCCATGAGACTTGGAATAGGTTCCAAGCCATTCTTCGGTCTTGCCCTCATCACAACTTCGCCGAATGGAGCTTGGCGGACATCTTTGCTAGGTCCCTTGATTTTGAGAATACAAGGATGATCAACCAAGCCGCCGGAGGTGACTTAAGGATGCTCACTCCCGAAGATGCTCTAGAACTCTTCGCGGAGATGGCCAACAAGACAAGGAGTTGGTCTCGACAACAACCTCCTAAGTCTAAGTATGGAAGTGACACGCACTATGACTCTCGGTCCGTAAGTGTTGATGCACCAAAGGATTCATCCACCTATGGGAAGAAGCATAAGTTACCGGGGCACCGAGATGAAGATGATCCCATGATTGCTCTCCTTATGTCCAAGATTGATGCCATGGCTTCACAAGTAAGTAATCTTAGTATGCCTCCCTCTAAGCCATCTAAAGTGGGTAATCCACCGGTTGCTTCAGTATTTTGTTGTGAAGGTTGTGGAGGTCAAGGCCACGATGTTAGTGCTTGTCCTTCCACCATTCCTGAACTTGGCCAAGGCGACCTTGAGGAGGTAAGCTTCGCACAAGGTCAAGGTTTCCATGGTAATTTCAGCCCCCAAGGTAACTATAACCGACCTTGGTACAACAAGACTAACCAAGGTTACCAAGGCCAAGGGAGTCAAGGTAGTGGTTATAGCAAGGGCTACAACCAAGGAAATCAAGGAGGTTATCAAGGTTATAGGGGTTATCAAGGCAACCAATGGTCTCAAGGAAGTAACCTAAACCAAGGGAGCCAAGGGACTCAAGGAGGACCCCAAGGTCAAGGGCACCAAGGGGGAAATCAATGGAATCAAAGTGGACATCCAAGTCAAGGTTTCCAAGGTCCTACCCCACCGGGAATGTACAACCATAGAGGTGAAGGACCACCCGGGTTCAACAAGCCTCCTCAAAATAAGGAGGGTGGTTCTTCGATCTCTCAAGAAGACACCAATGCGGCAATGATCCAACTCATCAAGAATCAACAAGCTTCAATTGCCAATTTGGAGAACCAATTAGGACATATTTCTAAGGCACTCTCGGAGCGACCCCCGGGCACTTTACCTTCCAATACCGAGATCAATCCCAAAGGTCCGGAGCATTGCAAGGTAGTGACTTTGAGAAGTGGAAGACCCTTGCAAGATACAACCTCTACTCCAATTGACTCTAATGAGGTACAAGGTCCTAATCTAATGGTTGATGATGATGATATTAATGATCCTCCTTCGGATGAAGTTGAGGTTGAAGTCGAACCTCCTACGGGTAATGTGAACACTAAGGTTGCAAAGGAACCTAGTAAGGCTACATCGAGTACACCACCGGTCTCTCCTCCCGCACCGGGTGTATCTCCATATAAGCCTAAGCCTCCATACCCATCTCGATTGAAGAAGGATGGCCTTGAGAAGGTTTTCAAGAAGTTTGTGGAGCGGATTAGTCAAATGCAATTCTCTCTTCCGTTTCCCGAAGCAATGACTATGATGCCCCAATATGCTAAGTTCATGAAGGAACTCTACACCAACAAGAGAAAGCTACCGGAGACATCTCTAGTCCACCTTAATGAGGAATGCTCCGCCGTTCTCTTCAAAAGTCCACCCCAAAAGCTCAAGGATCCGGGTACCTTTACTATCCCTTGTGCTATTGGTAATATTTCTCTTGCTAATGGTCTTGCGGATCTAGGTGCGAGTATCAATGTCATGCCTTATTGCATATTTGAGAAGCTAGGGTTGTCTAATCTTCGTCCTACTCGTATGTACATTCAACTTGCGGACAAGTCGACCAAGAGTCCTAGGGGAATTGTTGATGATGTGCTAGTTAAAGTAGGCCCTTTTGTGTTCCTAGTTGACTTTGCGGTCATTGATACCGATGATGTTGATGTCTCATTGATATTTGGTAGACCATTCCTAGCTACTTCTCGTGCTTTGATTGATGTGCATGACGGAAAATTGACATTGAGAGTAGGACAAGAGAGTGTCACATTTTGCATAGCCGATGGCATGAAGTTTGCTCACGCACAAGATGATTTAGAGTACTCGTGTGATACTATTGCTTCGGCTAGTGTGTGTAGTATTTCTAACTTCGTGTGTCGAGATTCTTTGGATGTTTGCCTTAGAACGGATGTGCAGGAACATTTAGGCACCCCGGAGTTAAAAGCTCAAGTGGCCTACCTTGATGAAGGGAGAAACAAGATAGAGGGTGAAACGGTTTTTGTTGCTCTCCCGAAGGTGGAAAGGGTAAAGACCTCCTATGAAGAACCACCTACTCTTGAGCTCAAGCCTCTTCCCGCACATTTGGAGTATGCTTTTCTCATGCCAGATTCTAAGCTACCGGTCATCATCAATTCTGAGCTTCTACCCGAGCAAAAGGACCGTCTAGTGGAGCTCCTCAAGAAGTACATGAGAGCTATTGCGTGGAGCATCTCGGATATTCGAGGTATAAGTCCCACATTTTGCTCACATCGGATCCTTATGGAGGAAGATTTCAAGCCGGTTGTGCAACCACAAAGAAGGCTAAATCCTAACATGAAGGAGGTTGTGAAGAAAGAAGTTATTAAGCTTATGGATGCGGGGATTATCTTTCCTATCTCGGACAGCCCTTGGGTTAGCCCCGTGCAAGTTGTCCCCAAGAAAGGAGGGATCACGGTGGTAGCTAATGACAAGGATGAGCTTATCCCGACAAGGACGATCACCGGGTGGCGTGTTTGCATAGATTATCGTCGACTCAATGATGCCACTAGGAAGGATCACTTCCCTCTACCTTTCATGGATCAAATGCTCGAGCGTCTCTCCGGTCAACGAGTACTATTGTTTTTTGGATGGTATGTCCGGGTACTTCCAAATCCCGATCGCCTCGGAGGACATCGAGAAGACCACATTCACATGCCCCTTCGGTACTTTTGCTTATCGACGGATTCCCTTTGGGTTGTGCAACGCTCCCGCTACCTTCCAACGGTGTATGCTTGCCATTTTCGATGATTTCGTGGAAGATATCATGGAAGTGTTCATGGACGACTTCTCGGTTTTTGGGGATTCATTCGACCTATGCTTGAGGAACCTTGAGAAGGTCTTGCGTCGGTGTGAAGAGACCAATCTTGCACTAAGTTGGGAGAAGTGTCATTTCATGGTCAATGAGGGGATTGTTCTTGGTCACAAGATCTCTAAAAAGGGCATTGAGGTTGACAAGGCAAAGTTGGAGACCATCTCTCAACTTCCTCCACCCTCATCCGTGAAAGCCGTGAGAAGCTTCTTGGGGCATGCCGGTTTCTATAGGCGCTTCATCAAAGACTTCTCGAAAATAACTACTCCTATGACTCGGCTTCTTGAGAAGGATGTGGAATTTCGTTTTGATGAAGAGTGCTTGCAAGCTTTTGAACTCCTCAAGGGTAAGCTCACGAATGCCCCTATACTCATTGCTCCGGATTGGTCAAAGTCATTTGAGTTGATGTGTGATGCTAGCGATTACGCCATTGGAGCGGTTCTAGGCCAACGAATCGACAAGAGGTTCCATCCAATATACTATGCAAGTAAGACTCTCAATAATGCTCAAAGGAACTACACAACTACGGAAAAGGAGCTCTTGGCCATAGTGTTTGCTTTTGATAAGTTTAGGACCTACTTGGTACTTTCTCACACTATTGTCTTCACGGACCACCAAGCTTTGAGGTACCTTCTATCTAAGGCCGATGCTAAACCAAGGTTGATCCGATGGGTCCTTCTATTGCAAGAATTTGATATTGAGATTCGAGATAAGAAGGGGTCTGAGAATGTAGCCGCCGACCACTTGTCTCGCTTGGAAGAGGCGGAAATGGTACACAATGGTAATGAAGAGATCAATGACAATTTCCCCGATGAGCTATTATTCGCTATAACAACTTTAGAGTTCAAGGAACCTTGGTTCGCGGATTTTGCTAACTATCTTGCTAGTGGAGACTTGAAGGAGGGCCTCTCCACTCAAGACAATAGGAAGTTCTTTGCGGATTTGAAGCATTACTATTAGGACGATCCTTTTGTATTTCGAGTTGGCTCGGATGGTATGATTAGAAGATGTGTCACTTATGGAGAGTCCAAGGACATCATGCAACATTGCCACTCCGGTCCTACGGGTGGACATCATGGAGCAAATCGCACGGCTCGCAAGGTACTTGAGTCCGGATTCTTTTGGCCTTCGATCTTCCGAGATTGTCAAGACTTTGTCAAGTCTTGCGATGCGTGTCAACGTTCAGGTAACATCTCCTCCCGTAATGAAATGCCTCAAAATGTCTCGTTAGTGGTAGAAATATTTGATATATGGGGTATTGATTTCATGGGACCGTTTCCTACTTCTCATGGTAACAAGTACATATTAGTTGCGGTAGATTACGTGTCTAAATGGGCGGAGGCACAAGCTTTGCCTACCAATGATGCCCGAGTTGTAGGGAAGTTTCTTGTTAAGTTGTTCACTCGTTTTGGTACCCCTCGTGCTATCATTAGTGATCGAGGTACTCATTTTCAAGGGCAATTCGATAGAGTATGCCACCGGTTCGGCG
Organism: Linum lewisii; assembly: GCA_034768395.1. Taxonomy (NCBI): domain Eukaryota; kingdom Viridiplantae; phylum Streptophyta; class Magnoliopsida; order Malpighiales; family Linaceae; genus Linum; species Linum lewisii. Next base: position 43,492,646 of record CM068296.1, read on the forward strand.
TCACTCATCGGATGTCCACCTCGTATCACCCTCAAACTAGTGGCCAAGCCGAGGTGACCAATAGGGAACTTAAGAGAATCTTAGAGAAGACGGTCGACCAATCACGGAAAGATTGGTCGAAGAAGCTTGATGACGCTCTATGGGCCTACCGCACGGCCTACAAGACCCCTATAGGCACTACTCCCTATAGGATGGTCTATGGCAAAGCATGCCATTTGCCGGTAGAGCTCGAGCACCGAGCTTATTGGGCATTGAAATTTCTAAACCTTGATATGAGTCTCGCAGGAGAAGAGCGTAAGTTTCAGGTACATGAGCTCGAGGAGTATCGCCATCATGCATATGAGAATGCAAAGCTTTACAAGGAGAGGACGAAGCTCATTCATGATTCCCGTTTGAAGCCGGGCAAGGATTTCAAAGTTGGTGATCAAGTTCTCCTATACAACTCTCGGCTCAAGCTCTTTCCCGGGAAATTGAGGTCTCATTGGTCCGGCCCCTTTACGGTAACTCATGTTTTTCCTTATGGCACCATCGAGGTAATCTCTCCATCCCAAACCGAAACCTTTTAAGGTGAATGGCCATAGACTTAAGCATTATGTTGTTAATGATACTATAGGTGCTGTTGAGGTCTTGTCTTTGGTCGTGCCTTGAGTGTTCCTTGCTTCTCGAGCTCAAGACGTTAAACAAGCGCTTCTCGGGAGGCAACCTGAGTGTTTTTCATGTCCTTTCTTCTTGATTTGATTGCATGATTGTGTGTTTTTGTGGTGTTCAAGGTCCTTGAGTGTTGTGGTGTCCTTTGTAGTCTCGTAGGCGTTGAAATTCTGAAGTTCGGGGTCCGTTTTGAGTTGATTTGGCGGTGTTTTGGTCGTTTGTCGTCGAAGTGAAAATTTGATTTTGTGCTGAGGGGGTGCACGCCGTGCACTAGTGCACGCCGTGCATGATGCACGCCGTGCACCGTGCACGGTTTGGTGCACGGGCTGTCCAGAGCTTCAACAAAAATTTTCAGCTCCGGGGTGCACGCCGTGCACCCTGCACGCCGTGCACCCCTGCACGCGTGCACCCTGATTTTCACCCTTATTTTTTTCGGTTTGGTTAGTGGTTGGCTCGGTTGATACTTGATTTTCTGGTTTGAGTCATTGGCTCGGTTTGGTTTTGGTTCACCCAACCCACCCCCCCTTATCCTTTCCTCGGCCCCCGACCCCCACCCTCTCACTCTCTCCTTCTCAATCCCAGCCGCCGACCACCCCGCCGCCGCCGCCACACCCGCCCAGCAGCCGCCCGCCACCTCCACTCGACCGCCCGACCTCGCCTGCCCGCCGCCGACTCCACTCACCCGGCCCTGCCCCGCCGCCGACCACGACCAGCCCCTGCCCTGCCCCAGCTCCGACCGCCCGATCACCACACCGCCGCCGCCATCTGCCCAGCCCCTTTCCGACCCCGACCAGCGCGCTCCAGCTCACCCGCCCGCCGCCGCTCCTGCCCAGCCGCCAGTCGCCCGCCCGCCATCCCATCTGTCCGCCCAACAGCCGCCGCCACTCTCCTTACCCAGCCGCCGCCGCCAGCTTCCAGCCGCCCGCCGCCAGTAGTGCCCAGCCGCCCGCCACCACCCTTCCCAGCCGCCGCCGCCGACTGCCCAGCCTCTTCAGTTGCTTTCGAACCAGGTTTTTCATTGTTAGCAGCTTGTCGAGTTTAGCTTCGTGGCTTGGCTTGAATGCTTGCTTGATTCCTTGTTTAATTGGGTGAGGTTTGTTTGCTGAATGAGCAGATTTGGTAGGGGGTTTTCTTGATTTGCTTGTGCATTATTGGTTGGTTTGCTTGCTAATGAGGGTGCTCCCATTTTGTTGCTTGGACATTAGTGGTGTGAGTGTTGCTTGATGGACTTAATGGTGGCAGTTGGTGATATGTTGGTAGGCTTGGCATGTGACTTGCTGAGCTTTTGGTGTTGTTGTTTTGTTTAGTGGAAGTGTGTGTTCATGTGCAGGTGTTTGAGTGTTGGCGTGTTTGAGCTATGGAGTTCTGTGGGGTTGATCATATTGGCTTTTGTCTACGCCTTTTGTCTTGCTCTGTTTCAGTATGGTCTATGGTTTGATTTGCAAGTTCTGAATTCAGGGACTGAATTCCATTCTTTGTGTGAGGAGGGGTGTGGTTAATCACCACTCGTTAATTTATTTTTGTACATTCCTCCTTGCATTGTGTGGACTTAGGCTTATATGTTCTTGATTCGTGTTTCTGATCCATGATGCATGCCTTTTGCTTAGCTGTGGATTTCAATGATTTGATTTTTGCTAGCATAGGTTGTTGCACTTGAACGTGATGATCTTGAATCGTGCTCGATATTGTGCTCAATGTTTTGATCATGTGTTATGATTCGACGCCTCGATAGAATTTGTGTCAGGAGTGTGCCCTTCTTGTTGAATCTTTGTTTGCACTCCTTTTGCAGGATGCCTCCCAAGGGTAAATCAGCTTCTTCATCCTCCGCCCCTAAGCGATCCAAGGCACCAGCTTCCAAGAAGCGGAAGGGACAGACTGGGGAGTCTTCTGCTCCTCCACCACGGTCACCTTCGCCGCCTCCAGCTCCTCGTGGCGTCGACCCTCCTGATTCAGTGGTTCAGAGGATCTTCGACTTCGACCCCAGGGATCGGGCTTACAGTCGTTATCAGGTTATGGCGAGATGGCCCGTGGCGAGGCAGGGTAGATTTGATTTTGAGGGGTTGCAGAGTCGTGATGGATGGTTGGATGCTTTGAAGACTTTTGCTGATGGAGCCGGTATTTGGCCGCTCTTGGAGGTTGACGAGAGGGCGTATGAGTGGCCTACAAAGGAGTTCCTAAGCACTCTCACCGTGGAGTGTCACGAGACCACTAGTGAGGTGTGTGTACGCTTTAGGCTCGGCGGGGATGGCGCGTGTGTGCTCCATTGACGAGTTTGGGTACCGTCTTGGGTTCTATGAGTGGGCGGAGGTTCAAAGTGGCGAGCTCTCTGGGTTGGCTCTCATATCTTCTCTTACGGGGGACGCCAGGTGTGCATTCTTCAAGGAAATTGCACCGAGGGCTAAGGGTTATTCAGCTCGCTCAGCCAAGGTCACAGAAGTGAATCGGCCTATGCTGAAGCTCCTTCATCACTTCTTCCGGCACTCCATCACCCACAGGAAGTCATCCTCCTCTCCAGGTGTAGTCTCAGTCAGAGATTTGTTTCTCTTTTATTGTTTGGAGAGGGGCATCAAGCTGCATCTAGGTGATTTAGTGCTAGGAGCCCTCCTTCAGATCCAAGCTAATGACACTGCTGGTGTTCTGCTGGGAGGAGGATTTGTGACCAGGTTGGTGCGGGGGTATGAGTGCCTTGATGCTTTTGGTCCTGCTCCAGCATTTGTCGAGCCTCGACCAGTTCTCTTGCGGATTGTCTTACCTACAGCTCAGATCACAGACCTTCTGGTTCCGACTTGCCGGATCTCAGATGATGACAGTGATGAGGAGGATGAGGAGATCGACCCTACTACACTTCATGAGCTTATCTCGGGGATGGGTCGCCTCACCACCGTAGTGGAGGATATGCGTGCGGGACAGAGGAGAGACAGTGCAGCGATACAGGATCTTAACAGGAGAGTTCAGGACCTCGAGGCGTACAACGCGAGGGACTTTGAGAGTCAGCAGTTCTATGGACAGCAGCTTGCTCAGGTGCATGAAGTTCAGCAGTTTCAGGGTATCCACTTACTCAGATTCAGCATTCTCAGTACTGGCAGCAGCATCAGTCCTACTACTACCAGGAGAGCTTCCACTCTGAGTCCGGCCCCTCCAGCACTTGGACAGTCTTTCCACCGCCTCCCCCGTTCGACGGCTACCATCCTTGGTCACAGTGGCCTGGGCACCCACGACCACCACCTCACTGAGAGCTGCAGGATCACTCACCACTTCTCAGGACTTTGGATTTTTCCTTTCTTTTATTTCTGTTTATGACTGCATGTTTTGTTGTGTTTTGACTTCTTATTGTCTCTTTTCATTTCTGGCATTGAACTTGTCGTGTTGTTGGATCACGCATCTCATCCGTACTCTCATCTTGTCAACTATGGGTTGTGTTTGAGCGGTGTGCCCTCCCTTGTTTTATACAGGTACCCCTGATTCAGGTCCTCGTCCTGAGCAGGTTACTTGACCCGGGATTCCATCTCCGGCTTCTCTTCTTCACCGCGCGGTATATTCGTTCCACCTTATCCTCTCTCTCTCTTGATCATTGAGGACAATGCTCATGTTAGTCGTAGGGGAGTTTGAGTTTTGGTGTGATTATTTGTCGGTAGAAGTCTAAAGCTATGATCTGATGTGTTGCATGATCTTAATTGAATGTCGAATTCCTCTATTGTAGAATCGTTCGGTTCTTGACGTCGTTTAGTGTTTAATTGACTTCAAGCCTTCACAATGATGTTTAGATTGTTCCACTTAGAACCTATAACCAGCATGTTAGCACTAATATCAAATGAGTCTGGGCCAGAACTGAGATCTTATCACTCTTGTATGTTGGTTGATTGGTTGGATACGTGTTTTTATACCACTCGATAACACCGGTCTAGGATGATGAAGGCAATCAGAATTTCTTCCCCTCTTCCGTGTTTTTCATTCTCTTTTTGATCTTTCGTGATTGTGGCTTGAGGCTAGTCGGAATCCAATTCGAAATCTTGTACGGAAGTTGTTAAGGGGCTAAGGATCAAGTGGCTAAGTTGTGAAAAATAAAAAATAAAAAAATAAAAAATAAAAAAAATAATAATAAAAAAAATAATAATAAAAAAATGCTCAAAAAAAAGCTAGGCAAGCTCGGCACCTAAGTGAAGTGTCGGGTTGAGCACTAAGCAAAAGGGCAAAGGCTGTGAGCTAGGCAGGTTCAACACCTAAGTGAAGTGTTGAATCGAGCACTAGTATGCAGTAAGAAAAAAAAAGAGAGAAAAGAAAAGAAAGAAAAAGAGTTCTCAACTGTAGCCCTTGATCCTAGCCAGAGTTGTAAAGTGCGGATCTAGAAGCGGATGAAGTCGAGTCGATAGCCACATTCACGACTCACGATCCATGTTCCGATTTCAAGTCCTTTTGATTAGAGTTGGTGTTGTCGTGGTCGGTTTTGCTGTGTCCCAATCAACCACTACTTGAAGTGTGCAGGAATTGGTGAGGTTTAGACTTGTTTGGTTGATGTTCTTGCATGTGTAGGTTTAGTTTGTTCGTGGAACAGTTTAAGCTAAATTGTGATTGCTTGAATCTCAATGGACCAACTTGTCATTTGTGAACTTGAATGTTTTCTGATTCATTTGCTTGAGGACAAGCAAAGCTTAGTCGTAGGGGAATTTGATGTGACTTTAATTAATGCATTTTAAGCTTATGAATGACCTATGATATGCCCGTGTTTATTCGTGAAATGACATGACTTTTATGCGTTTATTTGAGATTTTGTGCTAAGTGTCATTTTGTTGTCCGGTTGCCACTTTGGAGCCAAAATTCGTGGGCTATTGGAGCTGCTTTGTGCATTTTCAGGTTCTGGCTTCAAAGTACGGATAACAAGGAGCGCATAGGAGCAAACGGGAGGTCATTTGGAGGCCGGACGAGGGAGATGTGAGCCTTGCAAGATCGGATCTTCTGCAGAGTGCAGGGGGTGCACGCCGTGCAGATGTGCACGCCGTGCAGGGGTGCACGCCGTGCAGGGGTGCACGCCGTGCACTGTCCCCTGCACTATAAATACTCTTGATTTTGGCCATTTTGAAAAATTCATTCATATCTCTTGAACCCCAAACACATTTCCACGAACCCTCAAACCCTAGAGCACGTTTTTGGAGCAATTTGAAGCTATTGGAGCTAGGATTGAAGCCAACAAACCTTGGGAGAAGTGCCTACAAGTGGAGAAGTGAAGATCATCTCAAGGATTCATCCATGGTGTTCTTGGTGACCATTCTTCCTTCTTCTCTCTTTACTCCCTTGGCCATGTGTGGCTGATTTTCTAGGGTTCATCTTGGATGGGTAGAATAGTTGTGCTATGATAGAGGGATGATTGTATAGAACTTGCCATGATTGATCTTGGTTGTATGAGGATGATTCCTAGACTTGTTCTTAATGCCATTTTATGCCATGTTTGCTTAATTTGGTCCATTCATTGTAATTTGATGCATGAGAGTGCTTGGATTGCATAGATTGTAGGTCTAGGGATTGAAGTGAGTGTGTTCTAAGAGATTAGATCATCTTATTTCAACCATTTTCACTTGATTTCTCTCTTGGGCATTTTATCGAACACTTGGTGTGCATGTGGAATTTCATTCAATTGAGTTTGAAAGGGCTTTTTGGGTGAATCTCTTAGTGTTAGGGCATTGATATGAGAGTGTTGTGCCTAGCCTTGTGGTCATAGAGTCTTAAGAGAGGGTCTTGTGTCTTGGCATTTCATCAAACACTTAGAATGCATCCTATTTTCACTTAGTTTGAGAGCGAGAGCCTAAATTGAGTGGTATTGGGATAGGGATTAGGTGCTACGAGAGTGCATCGAGTCTAAAAAAGTGAAATGCATGGTCATCCGAATGCAAACTCGATCTTAATTGGCTTGTTTGTTCAATTAGTCATCTTGAGCATGATGAAACTACCCACCAAGAGAACTCTTTGTCTTTGATTTGCACCACTTTATTTGTCTTTCTTCCTTTTAGTTTCCTTTAACGTTTTTAGTGTCTATTTCAAATCAAAACTCCTTTCAAATGAATAGACAGTCTACGAGGAATGTGAGTAGAGGCCATTGAGAGAACCCCGAGGAATACGACCTTGGTAAACCCGGTTTTATCACACGATGTCCCCAGCCACCTTGACGCATCACTGCCCGACGCATCACTACCCGCTGCCGCCGACTTTCCACTGCCCGACGCATCCCTGCCCGCCGCCACCGCCTCCCCACTGCCTGATGTCGCCGCCCTGCCCGACGTGCCCTGGCCTACCCCCGGCACCCCCAGCTCCCCGGTGCCCTGACCCGACGCCTCACTGACGGTCCCATGTGCACCCAAGATTCAATATGAGTTCACCGCCCAACGGATTTTAAGGGCTGCCCCGAGCGAAGAAGATCTAGATGCTGACAAGGATGTGGAAATGAGTGAGGAAATCTCACCGGACACTTCTCCAAGCCTTAACATTATTGTTGATAGTTTTTCAGGAGAAGGAGCTATGGAGACCGATGGGGAAAGCACTGAAGGACCCGAGCCTTGGTCCGTTACTGACTCAAGTAACACTCCTAGGTTTAAAAATGATCCAACAATGCTGCCCTGATGCCAACCGGTACTCCTTCACCCCACCAGGGTCACCAGCCGAGATAAGACCCTAGGACCTCCCAAAAGGCAAATAGAGCCTAGGGCAAGCCATCTTCAAGCCCTAAAGCCAAGGTACACCCTGAAATATCGACTAAGTCCTTCCCTTACAGGCAGAAAGGCTCCACAAGATGGAATGCTATTTCAGGCCATGCTGCTGACCACGGGTACAAGCCCTAGCAAGGAAGAAAAACCTCAACCTGCTCCTAGCCTGACCTCCAGAGGCCCTGAAGAAGAAGTCGGTCCCGTGAGTGACCCTCTAGAAGAATTTTTGGAGTATAGGAGGAAAAGAGCCCAAGAATACTTGGCCTGGAGAGGAGAGCTTCCAAGGGTTGACCCCGAGCCGAGTCATGAGAAGAATTGGAGTCCTTGGCCCCGAGGCATAACACTTAGACCGACCCAACCCCTGGAGAGCTACATCCGGAGCTACTTGAAGGCCTACCTAGAGCTTAAAGAAGAAGGTCAGAGCAAAGGCCAAGTCCGAGCCTTAGAGAAGGCCTACCGGGCCGCCACACGCGCTCAACCGGCCCGAGCAGCCGTGTACGGCCGTATTAGGGGTTTTGACCTATTTTAGGTCTTTTATTATACTTTAAAGACTTCAAATATTATTTTATGTTTTATTCCTTTTTAGTCGGATTATTTAGGGGTTTTATGATTCTTTTTAGGAGTAGGACTCTTTGTTTTATTATTATTTAGGAAGTAGTGTTTAGGGAGGAGAGCTTGTTCCCTCACCTATATAAGGAGGCCGCCGGCTACCCTTGTACTCACAACCTTTTTGAAATAAACAACCCCTTTTTGGAACTTTGTTCTTGAAAACCTTATTGTATTCGCATGTTGCAATACTGAAGGCTCGACTTATCATCAAGAGCATCCATCTCTTGGTGTGGCGTCTACGACTTGATACTTCTGGTTTCTAGCTGTTATATAGCTAGCGGGTCAAAGTCCTCTCCATCCTCGGTTCCTGACGGTTCTACCTCGTTGCACGGTATCTAACTTGCGGTGTTCAAGAGTCGTCTGCCCACGGTTGCAGCGGTTCACATCAGGGATGTTACAAGTCTCCACAACTTTAAGGATTTCGTCCCTGAAATCACTCCTAACTCATCCTAGCAACATGATACCGAAAAATGCAGCAAAGTGCAACAACTCAAACATCACATTGTCACTCGAAACCCCTAGCAACAACTCACCAGCCCCACCTTCGAAAGTTACCCACCAATTGCGCACCAACTCTCAACTTTACTCAACACCATACCCACACAAAGCACACTCTAAGATCACTTATAACGAACACAAAATGAGCAACACAAGAAGGACATTAAAGAGAGGTTATACCTGAAGCATACTCTTCCACCAACTCCAGATACCACCTCCTCATACTCTCCTTGGTCTCCCAAGTAGCCGACTCACCCTCGTGGTTCCTCCATACCAGCTTGAGCTGAGGGATCTACTTATTCCTTAGGACTTGAACCTGTCTATCCACTATAGCCACCAGCTTCTCCTCATAAGTCATGTCCTGCTTGATCTCCACCTCTTTCGGCTGAATCACATGCAAAGGGTTCCCATGATACAACTTAAGCATGCTCACATGGAACACATTTTGTATCCTCTCGAGCTCACTTGGCAAGGCTAGAACATACACCACCGGACCTAACTTAGCTAAAATCTCATAAGGACCGATGTACCGTGGCGCCAACTTCCCTTTCCTACCAAAACGCATCAGCCCTTTCCATGGCGACACCTTGATGAACACCTTCTCCCCCACATCAAAATTCAGCTCCCTAGCACGTCCATCGGCATACGACTTCTGTCTATCTTGAGCCACCCTCAACTTATCCTTGATAACCTTAACATGATCAGCTGTCTCTTGAACAACTTGAGGACCCGACAACACCCTAGCACCTTCCTCATCCCAACACAACGATGTCCTATACTTCCTCCCATACAAGGCCTCAAACGGTGCAGACTTCAAACTACTATGATACGAGTTGTTGTGCGTGAACTCCACCAATGGTAGTAATTCAGTCCAAGGAGCTTGAAATTCCATAGCACAACTCCTCCATGGTAAGGATCGTTCTCTCCGATTGACCATCCGTTTGAGGATGATAGGTCGTCGAGAGTTTCAGCTTTGTCCCCAATGTCGTATGCAACCCTTCTGGTGTGAACTGCCGCAACCGTGGGTAGACGACCCTAACCACCGCAAGTCTTGAACCTTCGCTCGATCACCTTTGGCACCGGGGCGGATTAGTACTAGGACCCGTCGGCTATATAACAGTCGGGAACCCGTAGTGTCCAGGAATGGCTCCACGACAGAAGGGGGATACTTCTGTTGATAATACCTATTCTAAGCTATGCACGCATCATAAAACTAAAGAATTGAGAGAACAAAGTTCTGATTTGATTAATTGATTGGAAAAAGTCTGTCTTTACAATGAGGCCGAAGCCTCTTATTTATAGGTGAGGAAAACGTGAACATGCTCACGTTTCCTACTTGGAAAAGAACTCTAAAAATAATAAAATAATGGCCGAGAGTCCTAAATAGAATAAAAGGACTTACTTGCTCCTAAAGAATCGAAACTAGAAGGGAAAATCCGAATATAATACTAAAAAGACTAAAATAATACAAAAGCCGGCTAAAACCCTAATCCGGCAGATTTGGCGGGTCCGGTCGGATGTGCCGCTCACGCGCGGGCCGGATTAGGAAAGTCGGCGCCGCCCTTGCTGTCGGGCGTGGAATTGGCGGCGGCGGCGGCTGCTTGGGCTGGGCGATGCACGGGGCTTCGGATGTTGGACTCTAGCTGGTCTGATGCTGATGCTGCTCGGCATCCGGGGTTCCTGCTCGGCCTGCCTGCTCGGCCTTCCTTCCATTTCCTCATTTCCTCCATTTCCTTCTGTGCTCCTAGGTTGGTTGCTCCTAGGCTTGGCTCTGGGCCTTGTATGGAGTTAAGGGCGGCTGCTAAACCTTCCAGGGCTCGAGTCCCCTGATGGCTGAGTGTTAGGGCCCGGTTGGTGCCTTCCGAGGCCGGGGCCGGTGCCCGGGTGCAGTCTGCCTTCGGGCCTTCTCCGGATATGCTCAGGCCTGGCCTTCCTTGTTTCTCCCAGTTGTCTAGGAAGGTCCTTAGAGGTTCCCCTAAGGTCGTCATCCGGTCCTTGAGCTCTTGGAAGCCTAGCCTTGATGCTAGGGTTGGAGGGGCGCTCGGGCCGGGGCCGGTTGGAGCTTCCATAGGCTGGAGCTTGGCCTTCTTCAGTTGGCATTCTTCCAGGAAGGCATCTAGAGGATCCCAGGGTTGTGTAGCATCTCCTGGGTCCTTAGACTTCTTGCCCGAGGGGCCGGGCAAGCTTGGTTCCTTGACTGCCACGAGCGCCGGGGCCCAGGTTAGGGCCGGATGGGTCCGGACGCTCATCCGCGCTTGTTGAGCCCTTCGGGGAGGGCTGTGCTTGAACCTCACCACCTGCTGGGGCTTGGTAAACTTCTGAGGGTTTATCTTAAGGTGCTGGCGCGGTTCTAAGCGCTTCTTATAAGGCACTAAGGCCTTTGCCCTTGTGGGGGACCCCGGCGGGGTGTAGGAGTAGGTATTTTCAGCCGGTCGGCTGCCCGGAGTCACTTCACCTTCCTAGAAATGAGATGGAAACCTCAGATCTCGGTCAGACACAATGGATTGGGGAACTCCATGAAACCTTACTACATCCTCTATGTAGAGCTCGTCCAGCTCCTCCATGTTTGGCTTAAACCGAATGGGTATAAAATGAGCAACCTTCGTCAAGCGATCAACTATAACCCAAATAGCATCCTTCCTCTCTCTAGTCGGCAGAAAATCCGACACAAAGTCCATGGTAATATCCGTGAATTTCCACTCCGGAATGGGTAGAGATTGCAATAACCCACCTGGAGCTCTCTGCTCCGCTTTCGTCTTCTGACAGACTAGGCAAGTTGCTACATAATGAGCCACATCCTTCTTCATTCTCGGCCACCAAAAACTCAACTTCAGATCATGATACATCTTATTCATTCTGGGATGCATAGCATACATCGAAGAGTGAGCCTCCTCTAGAATCTCTTTCCTCAACTCATGTACTTCCGGCACAAACAAACGCCCTTCGCACTTCAACAACCCCTCAACCACCTCGAATACATTATCCAAACCTTTCTCAACTTCCTCCTGAACGGCCACCAAAGTAGCATCATTGAGCTGCTCCTCACCAATTCTATTATTCAACATAGGTCGAATACTAAGCTTAGCAAGCTACCCTCCTACCTCACCCATCTGCATCTCCACTCTCAAGGCCCTCAGGTCAACCAACTCTTTCTAACTTAGCGCATCAACAATGACATTGGCTTTATCAAGATGGTAATCAATGGTGCAATCGTAGTTGATGACACTCAAATTAACGTGATTATCAGCCTCATTTAAGCGACATTTCATTGCTTGAAACATGGTTTTAGGGGTAGATTAGCGTATATTCACTCAACTACTCTATTTCCTACCGATTTGGTTACTTTGGCCCTTTTGGGTCAATTTGATGTGTTTTCTAGTGTCCCACGAGTACACAGGTTTTTGCACTCAATGAAGTAGCCTCAGACGTGTTCAAGACCTTGAAGAACTGATGAACCCATCGTTGTGCTGGTTCAAACAAATAACTAACAAAGCTAACAAAAGCTAGGGTAGATCGTATTCCACGGGCCTTCAAATGATTGACTACTCAAATAAGCTAGCAAATTACTCAGATTAAACACTTCATGCGTGGTGTGAGTTCCACGACTTCTAATTCTAAGAAATGCACATAAATTTAAAAATTGAAACTAAAAACAGATTGGAAATTAGGGTTGAAAATATAGATGACAGACAAACTTAGACTTCGAATCCCCCTTTGTTCACCAGAGCATAGGCAATCAACAGATCAGTGGATTTCAATTCTCATTCAATCAGTTCTAAGACAGCACCATAACTCCTAACCCTTAGGTTTAAGACCGGCGAACGTTCGCTCTATCCGTTCTAGCTACCAAGATTAATTAGCCGCCCGGGTACGGTCGCCTCTCACAACGACTTAACTTAACTGGTGGAATTACTAACGATTTATGAGTTACTCTTGCAGTGGATTAACCATAACCGGTTCCTATGAAAGGCACACTCCAATTATAAGGTTAATTGTTCAGTTTGATGTTTTAAAGTAAGGCGATCGTTCGCTTCTATCCTTAGCTTAACAAGAATCTAATCTAGGTGATCAATCCAGACAAGAAACATGAACAATGAAGAACAAACCAAACATGAAAGAGAAACTGATTGAACTTTGAATCTAATCACCGCCGATCTGTGACTGCTTAAAAGCCCTGGGTCACTTAGGGTTCATCTAGTCTAAGCTCTAAGAGTTTAGCTACTCATGTTCATAACAAAAGAATCAAAGATAAAGAAAGAGTTCATCATACAAAGGAAGAATAGAAAAGTATCTGAAAACCTAATTAAGACGACTCTGGCAGAACTTCGATCTTCCGGTAGAATGCAATCCTAGCTCCGAGTCCTCGAGATGGAGGGGATGGTGTCACGATCTCTTTCCGGCTCTTCGAACTCTAAACTCTCCTTCAGAACTTTCAGAGAATCCTCGAAATTCTAATTATGAAAAGTGTATTATGATATGGTATGGAAGTATGGGCCGCCGGTTAAGTATTTATACTTAACCCTAAACCGCCAGATTTTAACTAGGATTTTCGGCGAAAATATGAAGGAATTTTCGCCGAAAATTCCTTTACAAACGTCGATGACTGCCGGCTGTTTCTTCTGTGATTTTCGGTCCAACACTTCTCGGTGAAAACTTAGTATTTTCGCCGAAAATACTAAGGGATTTTCGGCGAAAACTCCTTTGTAAACCGGGGCAGGAATTTTTTTGACTTGGTTGGCTCCTTGGATCGATTCCGGTGCGATTCCTCGAGGTTCCAATGCATTAGACACGTCCTTGGCTACTTTATTTGATGGCAAAAACCTGGGCTATCATAAAAACACTAGAAAACCATCAAATAGACCCGAAACGGGCCAAGGTAACACAAATGGCACGAGATAGGGCAATTGATTGAATATTCGTTATTCTACCCTAAAAATCATGTCTTAAGCAAGGAAATGTCGCTTAAATGAGGCTGATAATCACGTCAAATCGAGTGTCATCAAAATACCCCACACTTAAGCTTTTGCTTGTCCTCAAGCAAACTTAATAGAAACGCTCATGTTCACAAATGATAAGATCGATTAAATTGGAGCTCAATCAAACACAATGAATTATTAGACCGATAGATCCTAGAACAAGAAACCTATCATGCATACATATCAACCAAACCACTTGGTCTCACTAATAAACTGCACACGACAATTAATCGTAACCAATTATGCACGAATTTGACCTGACCGACCAGACTCCTCACACAGGAAATATTTAGTAAACGGGGAACTCTCACTCTCTGTGTTTAAGGACATGTTTCTGCTTTCGATCATTTCCTGTTACTGAATTCTGTCATAAGTTTGCATTTCGACCACATCTCCACCACTGTGACAACACGAGTAACTAGTCAAGAAGGACTTCCCCGCTAGGACTGTAACGAATTCTACACTACTTGGGTTTATGATGAGATGGATGATGGGAAAGTATGATGATGGCTTTGGTGCGGTGTAGCTTTCGACTAACTTCCCTCGAATCTAATCTGTGACTTCCTACCATCTAACCAGACACGGTGGAATAGTGAACGCTCGTCCTAAGATACCCTCAAGCAACCTAGCACTTTTTATTTTCTTCTAACACACATTTTTTTCTTTTATGACTTTTCTTTTGACTTTGTTCTTCCATTTGCAGGGAGAAGAACGTTTATTGAACTTAAAACTTTTTGGCTTTTCTGATTTTTTTTCTTTCTCTTTTTTTTTCGAAACTTACTTCTTTTCTTCTTTTTCTATTTTTTTCTTTTGTGCCGATTCTTTCTTTTAGTTGCTAGAGGGGTTTACACGTCTGGACATAATAGCTAAGACCACCTGTTTAATGGCTATAGGCATGTTACCACAAACCGACTTCCGGTAGGACAATCTAGAACTACAACCACAGGGGATCAACGGGGATTGAAAGAATGGGAAATGGATGTAATGTATTATCGAACCGAAAGAAAAGGCCAAGCTCAAGGGTTTAAACCTAATGGATTTTATCGTTGGGTAGGCTATCTGGCTTAGTAGCTGAATCCAGGTGCCCCTATCATTCTAGAACTCGTGTCATCGTGTGGTCTCGAGTAGGTCTCATGCAAATTCTAACTCATTCAAGCAAACAGAAAATTACTCAAAAAGAATTGAAATTGCAAGTTACGTGCAATGGATCAAAAGCTCACAGTTGGTTTGCTAGTCGGATTCGGTCATTTTCATGCAATCAAGGCTACAAACTACAAGTGTGATTTTAAAAATTTTGTTCTGACCAGGCAATTTAGCATCAAAGTATACAAGTTGGTTCTCAAGTTTTAGGTTAAGCAGTCTAGGCATCATTATGAAAGATTGAACAACAACTTAACATCAAAAATCAAGAACTGAGCCATTCTAATGCTAGAGAGACTGGACAGGAATCACGAGGCACACAAAAACACAATCAAGGGCAATCAAGTTCATGCAAGGTTCTCTAGCATCCTACCCCACACTTAAATCGTACTGTGTCCTCACAGGACTAAAATTAGAGTTCAGAGTGAAGTAGAAGAACCTGGACCGAGATGGGTGGCATAGGGGATGAGCACGGATCCACGGAGCGGAGGGAATCTACCGAAACGAAGCAAATGGAATCTCCCTAAATGAAAAAAGTTGGATCGAAATCCGAAAAGAATAAATAAAAAGAAGGGACAAGAAAGAGGATACAACCCGATCACTGCTCGTCAGGCGCGTCGGGAGGTGTAAAGTAGAGGAAGTCGCCGAGCTGACGTTGCCACGCCATCTGTGCCTCATACCGCTCGTTGGAGCGGTGCATATGTTGCTGCATAATAGTCCATCTCGCCTCTTGAGTGGCGTTGTCCTGGATGCGCCACTCCTGCAGTCGCTCATACAGCTCTCTGACATCCGTGGGGTGTGGGTGGTGCTGCGTGTGAGGCTCCTCATATGGCTCTAGGATGTGCGGCGGCGACTGGTGTGCATACCCTGCCTGATGATGTGGCCAGGGTATATGATCATGAAATTCTGGCTCGTACTAAGGCTGAGATTCCTCAGAATCATCTTCTTCCTCTGACTCATCCTCATCCTGGGGAGGAGGATCTGCTACTACCTGGGGCAGAGGTGGCTTCCGCCTCTTGGTCTTCTGGCAGAAGATGCGAGCAAGCACCCATCCGGGATGAAGAGGGTAGCTCTCCGGATGGCGCGGTGAAGAAGAAGCTCCTCTCGGGTGATGTGGTGGCGGTCCTTCTCTGGACCATATAAAAGCGATCTACGCCAAACGATATGAATGTGTTTATAGAGAGGGTGAGAGAAAGACTTAACTGAATTATGGTCCGTGAGGCGATCGTCGGGCACTCTAGTCATGTGGCTCCAGAGTGCATGGTACTCCTCCTCGTCGGCATCGTCGTCCTCCCAGCCGAGGTAATGACCATTGTAGTGCTCGTAGGGGATGCCTAGATGAGCTGCAAACTCATCATAGGTGAGTTGAAGTGACTCCGGGCAGCCGACCGGCTGAAAATACCTACTCCTACACCCCGCCGGGGTCACCCACAAGGGCAAAGGCCTTAGTGCCTTATAAGAAGCGCTTAGAACCACGCCAGCACCTTAAGATAAACCCACAGAGGTTTACCAAGCCCCAGCAGGTGGTGAGGTTCAAGCACAGCCCTCCCCGAAGGGCTCAACAAGCGCGATGAACGTCCGGACCCATCCGGCCCTAACCTGGGCCCCGGCGCTCGTGGCAGTCAAGGAACCAAGCTTGCCCGGCCCCTCGGGCAAGAAGTCTAAGGACCCAGGAGAAGCTACACAACCCTGGGATCCTCTAGAAGCCTTCCTGGAAGAATGCCGACTGAAGAAGGCCAAGCTCCAGCCTAAGGAAGCTCCAACCGGCCCCGGCCCGAGCCCCCCTCCAACCCTAGCATCAAGGCTAGGCTTCCAAGAGCTCAAGGACCGGATGAAGACCTTAGGGGAACCTCTAAGGACCTTCCTAGACAACTGGGAGAAACAAGGAAGGCCAAGCCTGAGCATATCCGGAGAAGGCCCGAAGGCAGACTGCACCCGGGCACCGGCCCCGGCCTCGGAAGGCACCAACCGGCCCTAGCACTCAGCCATCAGGGGACTCGAGCCCTGGGAGGTTTAGCACCCGCCCTCAACTCCATACAAGGCCCAGAGCCAAGCCTAGGAGCTACCAACCTAGGAGCACATAAGGAGATGGAGGAAATGAGGAAATGGAAGGAAGGTCGAGCAGGCAGGCCGAGCAGGAACCCCGGATGCCGAGCAGCATCAGCATCAGACCAGCTAGAGTCCAACATCTGAAGCCCCGTGCATCGCCCAGCCCGAGCAGCGGACGCCGCCACCAATTCCACGTCCGACAGCAAAGGCGGCGCCGACTTTCCTAATCCGGCCCGCGCGTGAGTGGTACATCCGACCGGACCCGCCGAATCCTTCGGATTAGGGTTTTAGCCGGCTTTTGTATTATTTTAGTCTTTTTAGTATTATATTCGGATTTTCCCTTCTAGTTTCGATTCTTTAGAAGCAAGTAAGTCCTTTTATTCTATTTAGGACTCTTGACCATTATTTTATTATTTTTAGAGTTCTTTTCCAAGTAGGAAACGTGAGCTTGTTCACGATTTCTTCACCTATAAATAAGAGGCTTCGGCCTCATTGTAAAGACGGACTTTTTCCAATCAATTAATCAAATCAGAACTTTGTTCTCTCAATTCTTTAGTTTTATGCTGCGTGCATAGCTTAGAATAGGTATTATCAACAGAAGTATCCCCCGTCTGTCGTGGAGCCATTCCTGGACACTACGGGTTCCCGGCTGTTACATAGCCAACGGGTCCTAGTACTAGTCCGCCCCCGGTGCCAAAGGTGATCGAGCGAAGGTTCAAGACTTGCGGTGGTTAGGGTCGTCTGCCCACGGTTGCGGTGGTTCACACCATGAGTGTCCTGTGCACCCCGCCCAAATAGAAGGAAACGACCTTCCTGTGCTGCCTCCTCCTGTGCTCGTGAGTTACGTTCCTAAGCAAGAAAACAAACCAGATTAGTCAAACTAAAACCCTACCCCACACTTAGTCGAAAAACTCAATTTCACAAAGAAATGAGGAAAACCAAGTGGGGGTAAGCAAAGCAGAGTAACCGGTAATCAAAAACAATAAAATACATGCTTAGGAACAGCCAGAATGGAATTATCACAATCAGAGTTCAGAAGTCAAACCGACATTCAAAAAGTCAACACAATAGAACATTGAACCCTAATCATGGCAAGACTATCACAAAGCGGGAAATGACGGCATAATATGATCTCAGATGGCAAGCACAAGAATATGAACGTAAATGAGCACATAAGGCAGCCAACTGATCATAAACAGTTCATGGTCAAACCGACATTTCTCAAAAGTCAACATCACAAAGAATAGGTCTTATGCATAGCAACACATGATCAAACGATATGAAAATTAGGCACGATACTCCCTAAGCATGCTAGAACAGTCCAACGAGTTCAGCTAACCTAGTTCACACGAAATCAATCGGCACGCAAATCGAGGCAAACCGAAAAGTCAACCGAAAGTCATTTTTCGCCGAAAGAGAATTTTCGCCGAAAACATGGGTGTATTTTCACCGAAAATATTGAACTCTACGATTGAAAATATTTTTGCAATCCCGGCAAACTTCAGAAAATCACAGTTAAATCCACAAAAACCGGAAAAACCTCAAACGACTTGCAATTGACACTACGACACACATACTACACACGAAAAATAAGAAATCAAACAAACTGACACTTTTGGCTCCCCCGAACCGACTCTAAAACACTAAGGTTGACACAAATGAAAAATTGACTCCAACCGTGGGTTGCCTCCCACGAAACGCTCTTTTATTAACGTCCTTGAGCTGGACGATACGTGGACGGTTTTAGGAGACATCCCAACTCAGGTTCTCCTTAATGCTAGCATCGGAGTTCATAAAGTAGAGCTTCGGGGCTTCTCCGGTGAGCAAGAATTTCTTCCCGTTATCTGTGTAAGCTTAGTACGTCCGTCGGGAAGGTGCTCAGTGATCTTGAACGGACCAAAGAGCTCTGTCAAGGGATCATCTTCCACAAGGAAGACAATGGATGGAATGAGAACGATCGGCTCCTTCTTTTCTTTAACCTCCGGCTTGATATCACCAGGATCGGTGAGCGTCAATATTTGCTTAGGAGATGCTTTTGGCTTCTCCTTCCATACTTGTTCCGGCGCCGGTATCTCGGAACGAATTGGTGGTGCAGTTGGCTCGATAGAAGGTGGTGGCACAACTGGTCTCCAGACCATTTGGGTCTTCGTCTTCTTGTTCCTCCCCCGGGATCTACTAGGATCTTTTCTCGGTGGCTTAGAAGAGGCTTGCAATTCCTTCTTCTTTGGCGGCTTTTGAGGAACAGATTTTTGTTTCTGGTTGGTAATCTGTCCAGCACCTACAACAGTAATTGCTCTAGGGACACTAGAAGAGATATCAGTAACGGAGTTGACCTGAGTCAACTCCACAGTTTCAATAGCTAAACAATGAAATTCTTCATTCGTAGGATTATATTTCATTCCGTCTTTAAGGCGGAATGTTATCATTTCTTTACCAACCCTCAAAGTTAAAGAACCATTTGGAACGTTAATTTGCATTCCAGTAGTAGCGATGAAAGGTCGTCCTATGAGAATGGTAGAATCATCTTTACTAGTATCAATGATAACAAAGTCAGCTAAGAACGTGAAAGGACCACATTTAGTAACAACGTCTTTTATCTCTCCCCTAGGGGTTTTAAGTGATCTATCAGCAAAGACAAGTTGCATGCTAGGCGTTCAAGTTCTCCTAGGTTCAATTTCTCATACAAGCTCATAGTCATAACATTAACGGACGCGCCAAGATCAACCAAACAACGTTCTATCTCAACATCATTAATGACAAGAGGTAGAGTGAAAGAACCAGGATCAGAACACTTAGCTGGATATGGAGAGGAGGGTTTCGTGCTACGAGCATCAGGATATCCTTCTTTATTCCCCTTCATGCCAGTCTCGATCCTTGCATTTGGCAGCAATGCTCTTGGAAACGGAGGCTTCACGTAGTACGGTGCAAGAGGAGGATCTTCCTCCTTAGGCGCCACTTTCGGTGCTTCCTTCTTCTCTGGAGTTTCAGCGATCCTGCGTAAAACAGAACAAGCGTCAGCAGATAAGCTTGTAAACTTTTTAACAGATACCATCTTAGCTTGTTCCTTTCTCGAATTCGGCTCTGTCTGGCTTGGAAGTTGGCCAAATGGTCGACCAGATGCTAGCATGCTCGAAATGTTGTTCACAGCCTGCTCAATTCTTTGACCGGCTGCTATCTGTTCTTGATTGAGAAGAGCTTGAGCTTTGAACTGACTGCCATGATCGTCGAGTCTGGTGATGATCTGACTAAGCTTCTTGTCCAGGTCACTGACATTGTTTTCCTTCTGGTACTGCTGACCTGTATAGGTGTTGTTCAAATATTGATTCTGGCGATTACCAGGAGCAGTTCCATAATTACCCGAATTACGGTGTGGCGGCTGATAGACACCTCCCGGTGGATGGTTAGGCTTCTGATCCTGAGCTGGACCAGCTGGGTGGTTATTCTGGTTCTGGTTATGGTTGGCGCCAGCATTGTAGGGGGTCTGTGTTGATAGTTCCCTTGCTGCCTGAAGTTGCGGTAGCCAGCAAAACTATTTTGATTTTTAACGAAGCCTTGTTGAATGAAATTTACCTCTTCGGCAGACCAGACTTCTGTCTTACCAAAATTCTGGCATCAGCCTCCATTATGCGCACAAGCTCCACACCATTCGCAATCGGCAACGTAGACAGAAGCTGCCGGCGGTTTGATTGGTGTAAAAGACTTCTTCAGATGCTTCTCTACTTCTGCCTTGATAGTATCTTCGAGATCGAGCTTGCTCCTTGATCCTTATGATTGTCATTCCCAGTTCCTCGACTTGGAAGCACAGTTTGCAAAATGAAGAAGAGCAGCTTCAGGTGTGAGCGTAGTGCAATCCCCTTCAGCTAGAGAATTGACCCATTTGGCAGATTCTTCTCGAAGACCTCGAGCAAAGATTTCGGCTAACTGCCTCTGCTCAAATCCATGATGAGGACAGTTGTAGAGAAGTTCTTGGAATCGATTCCAAGTATCGTACAAGTTTTTGCCTTCTTTTTGGGAGAATCTGGCGATGTTGTCTTTGATGGCTGTTGTTCTGGCAGGAGGAAAATATTCTTCAATGAAGTCCTGAGCCAGAGTATCCCAATCAGTGTAATATCCAGGTGGTTTGCCAGTAAGCCACCTCTTAGTTGCGCCTTTCAGAGAGAACGGGAAAGCTCTCAAGCAAAGATTGTTCTTGTCGAGGTTTCCGTTCTTGAAAGTGCTGCAGAGATCAAGGAAATCCGTTAGACGTGTGCACGGATTGTCTAGTGGCCTGCCTTCAAACTGTAGATCGCTAGAGATCATAGTCAAGAATGGAATCTTGATCTCATAGTCAGGATCTCCTTCAATGTGCGGCACGGCAATGGCTGATCGAACGCTAGTCACGCTCGGCTTGTTGTAGTCAGCTAGACTCTTTTGTACAGGTGGCGATGGTGGATTTCCGCCTGGTGGTGGTGGTGGTGGTAATTGATCAGTCATGGTAGGAGATGGAGGAGGTGAAAGTGACTCGGTGTATGAAACGGATGAAGGTGACGGTAAAGGTGAAGATGAGGAACTCTCCTTCAGTTCCTCGATCTTAATCGGAGTGACGGATGGAGGTGGATTGGTTCTGCTACTCCTTGGAATCTGTGATTGTCGAGGTGGAGCAGTACTGCTTGGTCTCTCTATACTCTTAGCCTTGTCGGTTTGAGAGCGAGTCCAAGGGCGGCGATGCATACACCTGTGAACAACCTACAAATAACAAAAACAAACAAATACCAGTGTAAAATCGAAGTGGGTGGAAAAGTGAAAGATGGAAAGTAGAAGAATAAATTGCCAGTTCTTCTTTCAACCAATCAAAAGAAGTCCCCGGCAACGGCGCCAATTTGATGAACCCGTCGTTGTGCTGGTTCAAACAAATAACTAACAAAGCTAACAAAAGCTAGGGTAGATCGTATTCCATGGGCCTTCAAATGATTGACTACTCAAATAAGCTAGCAAATTACTCAGATTAAACACTTCGTGCATGGTGTGAGTTCCACGACTTCTAATTCTAAGAAATGCAGAGAAATTTAAAAATTAAAACTAAAAAGAGATTGGAAATTAGGGTTGAAAACAGAGATGACAGACAAACTTAGACTTCGAATCCCCCTTCGTTCACCAGAGCATAGGCAATCAACAGATCAGTGGATTTCAATTCTCAATCAATCAGTTCTAAGACACCACCATAACTCCTAACCCTAAGGTTTAAGACCGGCGAACGTTCGCTCTATCCATTCTAGCTACCAAGATTAATTAGCCGCCCGGGTACGGTCGCCTCTCGCAACGACTTAACTTAACTGGTGGAATTACTAACAATTTATGAGTTATTCTTGCAGTGGATTAACCCTAACCGGTTCCTACGAAAGGCACACTCCAATTATAAGGTTAATTGTTCAGTTTGATGTTTTAAAGTAAGGCGAGCGTTCGCTTCTATCCTTAGCTTAACAAGAATCTAATCTAGGTGATCAATCCAGAAAAGAAACATGAACAATGAAGAACAAACCAAACATGAAAGAAAAACTTATTGAACTTTGAATCTAATCACCGCCGATCCGTGACCGCTTTAAAGCCCTGGGTCACTTAGGGTTCATCTAGTCTAAGTTCTAAGAGTTTAGCTACTCATGTTCATAACAAAAGAATCAAAGATAAAGAAAGAGTTCATCATACAAAGGAAGAACAGAAAAGTATCTGAAAACCTAATTAAGACGACTCCGGCAGAACTTCGATCTCCCGGTAGAATGCAATCCTAGCTCCGAGTCCTCGAGATGGAGGGGATGGTGTCACTATCTCTTTCCGGCTCTTCGAACTCTAAACTCTCCTTCATAACTCTCAGAGAATCCTCAAAATTCTGATTATGAAAAGTGTATTATGATATGGTATGGCAGTATGGGCCGCCGGTTAAGTATTTATAACTTAACCCTAAACCGCCGGATTTTAACTAGGATTTTTGGCGAAAATATGAAGGAATTTTCGCCGAAAATTCCTTTACAAACGTGGCTCACCGCTGGCTATTTCTTCTGTGATTTTCGGTCCAACACTTCTTGGCGAAAACTTAGTATTTTCGCCGGAAATATCCTTCAGTTGACATCAGTGGATTTGTGCTTGCATTTTTGCCGAAAATACTAAAGGATTTTCGGCGAAAACTCCTTTGTAAACCGGGGCAGGAATTTATTTGACTTGGTTGGCTCCTTGGATCGATTCTGGTGTGATTCCTTGAGGTTCCAACGCCTTAGACACGTCCTTGGCTACGTTATTTGACGGCAAAAACCTGTGCTATCATAAAAACACTAGAAAACCATCAAATAGACCCGAAATGGGCCAAGGTAACACAAATGGCACGAGATAGGGCAATTGATTGAATATTCGTTATTCTACCCTAAAAACCATGTCTTAAGCAAGGAAATGTCGCTTAAATGAGGCTGATAATCACGTCAAATTGAGTGTCATCAACAACCAACCAGAATCAGACCAGAAACCAAACAGATAAAAGAATCAACAATTAATCTGGCAGCACTAAGTTCTCGCCGAGAATATTATATAATTCTCGGCGAAAAGATGTCCAGGATTAAAGGCAAATTCCAGTAGCTTACAATTGAAGTTCTCAGCGAGAACTTTCATAATTCTTACCGAGAAGTCCCTTCTATTCCCGCGGCAGAAACCCTATCTTATAAATAGCAGCCGCTACAACTCAAAGGGGATTCATTCAAAAAATATACGATTAAACTTTTGAGAGTCTCCATGACTCTAGGGTGGATAGATAGAGTTTAGAGAGTTCGAAGAGCTGGGAAGAGATCGTGACACCATCCTTCCATCTCGGGGAGCTCGGTGCTAGGAGTTGAAGATCCAGGAGATTGAAGCTTCACGGATTCATCAGAAATTAGGTTTTACAGTTCTTCTCTATTCTTCCTACTTGAAGATGTATTCCTAGTTTGTTTTCGATTCTTTCTTATTGAACATGAGTAGCTAATCTCATAGAGCTTAGATTAGATGAACCCTAAGTGACCCGAGGATTTAAAGCGGTCACGGATCGGCTTCAAGTTCAGACAGTTTTTCTTGTGTGATTGTTTTGTTCTTCATTGTTTCCTGCGTTTCTTCTCTACTTGACGCCTAGATTAGATTCATGGTCTATGTTTCTTTTCTGGTTGATCACATAGATTAGGTTTGTGTTTTGGTAAGGTTAGTCTCCAGACAAACTCCTTGTTTTAAGAACATTAAAACTTGTATTTCTTGATCACCTAGATTAGTCTCTTGTTAAGATAAGGATGGAGTGAACGTTCGGCTTACTTTAGAACATCAATTCAACTAATTAACCTATTCATTGGAGTGTTTTTCGTAGGAACCAGTTAGGGTTAATCAGAGAGTAACTCACAAATCACTAGTAATCGCTCCAGTTAGTTTTCCGTCGCAAGAAGGACCGCTCGGGCGGTAATTAATCTTGGTAGTTAGATCAGATAGAGCGAACGTTCGCCAGTCTTAAACCTAAGGGTCAGGAGTTATGGTGGTGTCTGAGAACTGAATGAATTGGGAATAAAAACCGCTGGTCTTGTGATTGCCAATGCTCTGATGATCTTAGGGGGATTCGAAGTCTAGCTCGTCTATCTTCTTGTTAGTCAACCTTTTTAATCTATCTGTCCTTTATTTTCCTGCTTTATTAGATTAGAAGTCGTGGAACTCACACCACGCAGAACTTGTTAAATCCGAATAGTTTTCCAACTTCTTTGAGTAGTCAATTTGAAGAAACCTCGAGAGATTCGATCTAATCTACTTCTGTAGATTAGTTATTTGAGAAAACACACCAAAAGCGTGTCATCAAATTGGTGTCGTTGCCGGGGACTCTTCTATATTGTTTGAAAGAAGAGTTGGCATTTTATTCTTCTACCTTTCCATCTTATCATTTATTTCCCCCCCATATTTTCATGATTTAACTGAGTAGTGCTTCTGAGTTTTGATCATTGATGATGCTGCAGAACAGTGATCAAATACTACAAAGCTAAAAGCTAAGCAGATCGTATTCCACGGGCCTTCTATGATTGACTACTCCAAAAACTAGCAAAATACTCGAATGTAAGCACTTCGCGCGTGGTGTGAGTTCCACGACTTCTAATTCTAAGAAATGCAGAGAAAATTAAAATTAAACTAAAGCAGATTGGAAATTAGGGTTGAAAACAAGGATGACAGACCAACTTAGACTTTGAATCCCCCTTCGTTCCCCAAAGCATTGGCAATCAACAGATAAGCGGATTCCGATTCTCATTCAATCAATTACTAAGACACCACCATAACTCCTGACCCTTAGGTTTAAGACCGGCGAACGTTCGCTCTATCCGTTATAACTACCAAGATTAATTAGCCGCCCGGGTACGGTCGCCTCTCGCAACGACTTAACTTAACTGGTGGAATTACTAACGATTTATGAGTTACTCTTGCAGTGGATTAACCCTAACCGGTTCCTACGAAAGGCACGCTCCAATTATAAGGTTAATTGTTCAATTTGATGTTCTAAAGTAAGGCGAGCGTTCGCTTCTATCCTTAGCTTAACAAGAATCTAATCTAGGTGATCAATCCAGACAAGAAACGTGAACAATGAAGAACAAATCAAACATGAAAGAGAAACTGATTGAATTTCGAATCTAATCACCGCCGATCCGGGACCGCTTTAAAGCCCTGGGTCACTTAGGGTTCGTCTAGTCTAAGCTCTAACGAGCTTAGCTACTCATGTTTATCACAAAAGAATCTAAGACAAAGAAAGGGTTCATCATCCATAGGAAGAACATAAAAGAATCTGAAAAACCTAATTTAGACGACTCTGACAGACTTCGATCTTCCGTAAACCGCAATCCTAGCTCCGAGTCTCCGAGGTGGAAGGGATGATGTCACGATCTCTTTCCGGCTCTTCGAACTCTAACTCTTCACTCCAAAACTTCAGAGAAGTCTTCGAATTCTGATTTCGAAAAGTATATTATGATGTATTGTGTGTTCTCTCTTTTGAATTTGGGCCGCCGGTTAAGTATTTATACTTAACCCTAATACCCGCCGAATCAGCTTAATATTTTCGCCAAAAATCTTGAGGAATTTTCGGCAAAAATTCCTTCATAAATGGCTGGTGTCCGGCTACTTCCCTCCTGTGATCTTCGGACTGATGGTTCTCGGCGAAAACTTTGGGTTTTCGCCAAAAACTTCCTTGGCTGAGCATCAGTGGATTTTTCCTTGCATTTTCGCCGAAAACCATGGGTTCTTTTCGCCGAAAATGTCAGTGTAAACGGGCAGACTTTTGGTTTGACTTGATTGGCTCCTTGGATCGATTCCGGTGTGATTCCTCAAAGTTCTAAAGCCTTAGACACGTCCTTGGCTACTTTATTTGACGGCAAAAACCTGTGCTAACATAAAAACACTAGAAAACACTAGGTAACACAAATGGCACGAGATAGGGCAATCGATTGAATATTCGTTATTCTACCCTAAAAACCATGTCTTAAGCAAAGAAATGTCGCTTAAATGAGGTTGATAATCACGTCAAATCAAGTGTCATCAAATACCCCACACTTAAGCTTTTGCTTGTCCTCAAGCAAACTGAATAGAAACGCTCATGTTCATAAATGATAAGATCGATTAAATTAGAGCTCAATCAAACCCAATGAATTATTAGACAGCTAATTCCTAGAACAAGAAACCTGACATGTATACAGATCAGCCAAACAACCTGGTCTCACTAGTAAACTGCACACAACAAGTAATTAGCAACCAATTATGCACGAATTTGACGTGACCGACCAGACTCCTCACACAGGATAAATATAGTACAATGGGGAACTCTCACTCTCTGTGTTTAAGGACGTGTTTATGCTCTCGATCATTTATTGTTACTGAATTCTGTCATAGGTTTGCACCCACATCTCCACCACTGTGACAACACGAGTATCTAGTCAGAAGGACTTCCCTGCTAGGACCGTAATGAATTCTACACTACTTGGGTTTATGATGCGATGGATGATGGGAATGTATGATGATGGCTTTGTGGGTGTAGCTTTCGACTAACTTCCCTCGAATCTAATCTATGGCTTCCTACCATCTAACCAGACACGGGTGGAATAGTGAACGCTCGTCCTATGATACCCTCAAGAAACCTAGCACTTATTCTTTTTTCTTTACACGATTTTTTTTCTTTTCTTTTGAACTTTTCTTTTGACTTCGTTCTTCCATTTGTAGGGAGAAGAACGTTTTATTGAACTAGAAACTTTGAAACTTTTCTGATTTTTTTCTTTTCTTCATTTTTTTCGAAATTTTGCTTTCTTTTCTTACTTTACTTTTTTTTCTTTTTGTGCCGAATTTTCTCTTAGTTGCTAGAGGGGTTTACACGTCTGGACATAATAGCTAAGACCACCTGTTTAATGGCTATAGGCAGGTTACCACAAACCGACTTTCGGTAGGTCAATCTAGAACTACAACCACAGGGGATCAACGGGGAATGAAAGAAATGGAAAATGGCTGTAATGTATTATCGAACCGAAAGAACAGGCCAAGCTCAAGGGTTTAAACCTAATGGATTTATCGTTTGGTAGGCTATCTGGCTAAGTAGCTGAATCTAGGTGCCCCTATCCTTCTAGAACTTGTGTCATCGTGTGGTCTCGAGTAGCTCTCATGCAAATTCTAACTCATTCAAGCAAACAAAAAACCACTCAGAAAGAACTAAAATTGCAAGTTACGTGCAATGGATCAAAAGCTCACAGTTGGTTTGCTAGTCGGATTCGGTCATTTCATGCAATCAAGGCTACAAACTACAAGTGTGATTTTAAAAATTCTGTTCCGACCAGGCAATTTAGCATCAAAGTATACAAGTTGGTTCTCAGGTTCTAGGTTAAGCAGTCTAAGCATCATTATGAAGGTTTGAACAACAACTTAACATCAAAAATCAAGAACTGAGCCATTCTAATGCTAGAGAGACTGTAATGGAATCACGAGGCACACACAAAACACAATCAAGGGCAATCAAGTTCATGCAAGGTTCTCTAGCATCCTACCCCACACTTAAATCGAATTGTGTCCTCACAGGACTAATTCTAGAGTTCAGAGTGAAGTAGAAGAACCTGGACCGAGATGATTGGGGTAGGGGATGATCACGGGTCCTCGGAGCGGAGGGAATCTACCAAAGCGAAGCAAAGGGAATCTCCCTACTGCCTACAAAACAAAAACAAATGAAACATAAAAAGGAAACCGGGACAAGTGTCCCGGATCCACACAGAAAAAAGTTGGACCGAAATCCGAAAAGAATAAATAAAAAGAAAGGACAAGGAAAAGGACACCACCTGATCATGGCTGGTCAGGGGTGTCGGGGGTGGAAAGTGGAGGTGCTCGCCGAGCTGGCGCTGCCACGCCAACTGTGCGTCATACCGCCTGTCGGCGCGGTGCATATGCTGCTGCATAAAAGTCCATCTCACCTCTTGAGTGGCGTTGTCGGTGATGTGCCACTCCTGCAGTCGCTCATACAGCTCACCAATGTCCGCGGGGTGCGGTCGGTGCTGAAATGTGCGGCGGCGACTGGTGTGCATACCCTGCCTAATGATGTGGCGAGGGTATATAGTCATGGAACTCTGGCTGCGGCTGGGGCTGCTGCTGCTCAGTATCATCATCTTCCTCCGACTCAGCTACATGCTGGAGGGGAGGATCTGCTGCCACCTGGGGACTGAGGTCCAGCTCTAGGTCGTATTCGACCGCTAAATCTCCTCCAACGGTCCTAACTTAGTGTCGTGGAATGTTCGGCCCATATTCATGGCTGATGCCGAAGGAGATGATGGGCTGACCTATGAAGTTACCTCCCAGGAGTGCACGAGGTAGCGTCCGCCTCTTGGTCTTCTGGCGGAAGATGCGAGCAAGCACCCATCCGGGGTGAAGAGGGTAGCTCTCTCGGATGGCTCGGAGAAGCATAAGCTCCTCCTTGAGGATATGGTGGCGATGCTTATCTGGAACGTATAAAAGAGATCTACGCCAAACCGTATGAATAAATTTAAAGAGAGGGTGAGAGAGTGACTTAACTGAGTTGTGCTCCCCAAGGCGATCGCCAGGCACTCCAGTCATGTGGCTCCAGAGTGCATGGTACGCCTCCTCGTCATCATCGTCGCCCCAGCCAAGGTGATGGCCATGATAGTGCTCGTAGGGGACACCTAGATGAGCAGCAAACTCATCGTAGGTGAGCGTCCTGTACACCCCACCCAGATAGAAGGTAACAACCTTCTGGCCTTGCCTCCTCTTGTGCTCATCCAGATCAAAGGTCGCCCAGAACTCTTGAAGGGCGATGTCTGGGAAGTCGGCAGCTATGGTGGTGAGCTCTAGGAGGCCGGCCAGTGCTAGGGCGTCTTGCACGTTCCGGTAGTAGTCCTCGTCGTGCTCGCTAAGGGACTCCATGAAAAGAGGGCGTACCTTAGCTCCCCGAACATGCTCGATCTTCTAGAAGCACTCGAATTAGAAGTCAGGTAGACGAGCGATAGTGCGATGGTACCCAGCCCGGCGAGGTAGTGCTGGAGGAGGGCCCTGAACGGCGGGTGTGACGGGAGCGGGGGCTCTGGAGCTCGAGGCGGCATCAAGTCGCGCCTTAGTCCTGTGCTCATAAGTGGTGTTCCTAAAACCAGAATGAAACCAGATTACTCAAACTTAAACCCTACCCCACACTTAGTAGAAAAACTCAATTTCACAAAGAAATGAGGAAAACCGAGTGGGGGTAAGCAAAGCAGAGTAACCGGTAATCATATATAATAAAATACATGCTTAGGAACAGCCAGAATTGGATAAGCACAATCAGAGTTCAAAGAGTCGAACCGACATTCAGAAAGTCAACACTTATAGCATAATGAACCCTAATCATGGCAAGACTATCACAAAGCGGAGAACGACGGTAAAATATGATCTCAGATGGAAAACACAATAATTTGAACGAGAATAAACACATACGGCAGCCAAATGATCAAAAACAGTTCATGGTCAAACCGACATTTCTCACAAGTCAACATAACAAAGAATCAATCGTATGCATAGCAACACATGATCAAATGATATGGAAATTAAGCACGACACTCCCTAAGCATGCTAGAACAGTTCAACAAGTTCAGCTAACCTAGTTCACACGAAATCAGTCGGCACGCAAATCGAGGCAAACCGAAAAGTCAACAGAAAGTCAACCCCGACAAAATTCAGCAATCAATATGTCAAAAGATTCGTAATGAAAAGTGCTACAACTTACCTTGAAGCCATGGATGCTAAAAACGAACGGTTTGGGAGAAATCGGTGAAAAAATCTTAAAACAAGGGTTTCGGTGAACTGGAGCTGTAGAGCTCCGATTCGAACGTTCTAGGGCTCAACGGGATCGGAAAGGAGAGGAGAAGGGAGCGGCGGCGGTCGGTGATGGCGGCGGCAAACGGCGGCGGCGGTGAAGAGAAAATGGGAGGCGGCGGCGGTTTTTGAAAAAAAAACAGAGAAAAGAGGATTTTTTGGGTTTTAGTTCGAAAATGGCAAGTGGAGAGAGAGAAAGAGTCGACCAGATTTTTAAAGGGATAAGATCCAAATTGCCTTGTATTTTCGGTGAAAATAAGTGAAGATTTTCGTCGAAAATAGCAGTTAAAATCACCGCTGGTTTTGAAAAGGATTTTCGCCGAAAACATAATGAATTTTTCGGCCGAAAATATGAAAAAGTGAAATTCAGTGAAAATTTAAAAGGCGATTTTGCCGAAAATAGGGGTTCATTTCGCCAAAAATTTTGAACTGCTCGGGTGAAAATATTTTCGCAAATCCAGCAAACTTCAGAAAATCACAGTTAAATCCACAAAAATCGGAACGAACTCAATCAACTTGTGACTGACACTACGACACGCAGACTACACATGAAAAATAATAAATCAAACAAACTGACACTTTTGGCTCCCCCGAACCGACTCTAAAACACTAAGTTCGACAAAAATTAAAAACGGACTCCAGCCGTGGGTTGCCTCCCACGAAGCGCTCTTTTATTAACGTCCTTGAGCTGGACGATACCTGGGCGGTATTAGAAGACATCCCAACTCAGATTCTCCTTTACGCTAGCGTCGAAGTTCATGAAGTACAGCTTCGGGGCTTCTCCGGTAAGCGTGAATCTCTTCCCGTTCGCATGCAAGAGCTTGGTACGTCCATCGGGTAGTTGATCGATGAACTTGAACGGTCCGAACAGTTCTCTGGAGAGGTCATCCTTCTTGAGTGTTATGATGGAAGGAATGAGGACTGTCGGCTTCTTCTTTTCTTTCATCTCCGGCTTGGTATCACCAGGATCGGTGATCGTCAATATATCCTTAGGAGATGCTTTTGGTTTCTCCTTCCATACTTGTTCCGGTGCCGGTTTCTCAGAACGAATTGGTGGTGCAGCTGGTTCGGTGGAAGACGGCAGAGCTTTTGGTCTCCAGACCATTTGGGTCTTCATTTTCTTGTTCTTCCCTCGAGGCCTGCTCGGTTTTGTGCTCTGTGGTTTAGAAGAGGCTTGCAGTTCCTTCTTCTTTGACGGCGTGAGAAGAACAGATCTCAGTTTCTGCTTGATAACCTGTCCAGCACCTGTAACAACAACAGATCTAGGCACACTAGAAGAGATATTAGTGACGGAGTTGACCGGAGTCAACTCCACGGTTTCAACAGCTAAGCAATGACATTCTTCATTCTTCGGATTATATTTCATTCCGTCTTTAAGGCGGAACGTGACAGTGTCTTTACCAACCCTTAGAGTGAAAGAACCATTTGGAACGTTAATATTCATTCCAGTAGTAGCCATGAAAGGTCGACCTATGAGAATGGTAGAATCATCCGTACTAGTATCCATAATCACATAGTCAGCTAAGAACGTGAACGGACCGCATTTAGTAACAACGTCTTTTATTTATCCTCTAGGGGTTTTAAGCGCTCTATCAGCAAAGACAATTTGCATAGTAGTTGGTTCAGGTTCTCCTAAGTTTAGTTTCTTATATAAGCTCATAGGCATGACATTAACAGACGCTCCTAGATCAACTAAACAACGTTCTATTTCAATATCATTAATGACCAAAGGTAGCGTGAAAGAACCAGGATCAGAACACTTAGCTGGGTATGGAGAGGTAGGCGTCTTGCTACGGATGTCAGGATATCCTTCCTTGTTTCCCTTCATACCAGTCTCGATCCTTGCATTGGCAGCAATGCTCTAGGAAAAGGAGGCTTCACGACGTACGGTGCAAGAGGAGGATCATCCTCCTTAGGCGCCACTTTCTGTGCTTCCTTCTTCTCTGGAGTGTCAGGCATCCTGCATAAATCAGAAGAAGCATTAGAAGATGAGCTTGAAGGGTCTTGAACAGTTACCATCTTGGCTTGCTCCTTTCTCGGATTTGGCTCTGTCTGGCTCGAAAGTTGGCCAAATGGTCGACCGGATGCCAGCATGCTTGAGATGTTGTTCACGGCTTGCTCAATTCTTTGTCCAGATGCTATCTGTTCTTGATTGAGAAGAGCTTGAGCCTTGAACTGACTGTCATGATCATCGAGTCTGGTGATGATCTTGCTAAGCTTCCTGTCCAGGTCACTAACATTGTTCTCTCTTTGATGTTGCTGCCCTGGATATGTATTGTTAAGATTTTGATTCTGGCGGTTGCCAGGTGCAGTTCCATAGTTGCCCGGATTTCGATGCGGCGGCTGGTAGACACCTGCCGGCGGATGGTTAGGTTTCTGATCCTGAGCTGGACCAGCTGGGCGGTTATTCTGGTTCTGGTTATGGTTGGCGCCATTATTGTAGGGAGGTCTGTCTTGATAGTTCCCTTGCTGCCTGAAGTTGCGGTAGCCAGCATAACCATTCTGATTATTAACGAAGCCTTGTTGAATGAAATTTACCTCTTTAGCAGACCAGACTTCTGCCTTACCAAAATTCTGACAACGGCCTCCGTTATGCGCGCAAGCTCCACACCATTCGCAATTGGCAACGTAGACAGAAGCTGCCGGCGGTTTGATTGGTGTGGTAGACTTCTTCAAATGCTTCTCTACCTCTGACTTGATAGTAGCTTCGAGATCGAGCTTGCTCCTTGATCCTTCAGATTGTCATTCCCAGTTCCTTGACTTGGATGCACAGTTTGCGAAGTGAAGAAGAGCAGCTTCAGGTGTAAGTGTAGTGCAATCTCCTTCAGCTAGAGAATTGACCCACTTGGCAGATTCTTCTCGAAGTCCTCGAGCAAAGATCTCAGCTAACTGCCTCTGCTCGAATCCATGATGCGGGCAGTTGTAGAGAAGTTCTTGGAATCGATTCCAAGTATCATATAAGATTTCTCCTTCTTTCTGGGAGAATCTGGCTGGCGGAAAGTATTCTTCAACGAAGTCCTGAGCCAGAGTATCCCAATTATGTAGTGGCCAGGTGGTTTGCCAGTAAGCCACCTCTTAGCAGGGCCTTTCAGAGAGAACGGGAAAGCTCTCAGACACAGAGTATTTTTGTCGAGGTTTCCGTTCTTAAAAGTGCTGCAGAGATCAAGGAAGTCTGCAAGATGAGTGCACGGATTTTCTAGGGGCCTGCCTTCGAATTGTAGATCCCTAGAGATCATGGTCAAGAATGGAATCTTGATCTCATAGTCATGATCTCCTTCAATGCGCGGAACGGCAATGGCAGATCGAACGCTAGTCGCGCTCGGCTTGTTATAGTCTGCTAGACTCTTCTGTGCAGGTGGAGGTGGTGGTGGTGGTAGTTCTCCATTTGGTGGTGGTGGAGGTGGTAACTGATCGTCCATGGTAGGAGATGGACGAGGTGAGAGTGATGCAGTGTATGAAGCAGATGAAGATGACGGTGAAGACGGAGACGAGGAACTCTCCTTCAGTTCCTCGATCTTGATCGGAGTGACGAGTGGATTGGATCTGCCTCTCTTCAAAATCAGTGATCGTAGAGGTGGAGCAGAACTGCCTGGTCTCTCTGCACTCTTAGCTTGTTTGGTTTGAGAGCGAGTCCAAGGACGGTGAGGCATACACCTGTAAACCTACAGATAACAAAGACAAACAAAACCAGTGTAAAATCGAAGTGGATGGAAAGGTGAAAGATGGAAATAGAAGAATAAATTGCCAGTTCTTCTTTCAAACAATCAAAGAACTCCCCGGCAACGGCGCCAATTTGATGATGCTGCAGAACAGTGATCAAATACTACAAAGCTAAAAGCTAAGCAGATCGTATTCCACGGGCCTTCTATGATTGACTACTCCAAAAACTAGCAAAATACTCGAATGTAAGCACTTCATGCGTGGTGTGAGTTCCACGACTTCTAATTCTAAGAAATGCTGAGAAAATTAAAAATAAAACTAAAGCAGATTGGAAATTAGGGTTGAAAACAAGGATGATAGACAAACTTAGACTTTGAATCCCCCTTCGTTCCCCAGAGCATTGGCAATCAACAGATCAGCGGATTCCAATTCTTATTCAATCAACTACTAAGACACCACCATAACTCCTGACCCTTAGGTTTACGACCGGCGAACGTTCGCTCTATCCGTTCTAACTACCAAGATTAATTAGCCGCCCGGGTACGGTCGCCTCTCGCAACGACTTAACTTAACTGGTGTAATTACTAAAGATTTATGAGTTACTCTTGTAGTGGATTAACCCTAACCGGTTCCTACGAAAGGCACGCTCCAATTATAAGGTTAATTGTTCAATTTGATGTTCTAAAGTAAGGCGAGCGTTCGCTTCTATCCTTTGCTTAACAAGAATCTAATCTAGGTGATCAATCCAGACAAGAAACATGAACAATGAAGAACAAATCAAACATGAAAGAGAAACTGATTGAATTTCGAATCTAATCACCGCCGATCCGTGACCGCTTTAAAGCCCTGGGTCACTTAGGGTTCATCTAGTCTAAGCTCTAACGAGCTTAGCTACTCATGTTTATCACAAAAGAATCTAAGACAAAGAAAGAGTTCATCATCCAGAGGAAGAATAGAAAAGAATCTGAAAAACCTAATTTAGACGACTCTGACAGACTTCGATCTTCCGTAAACCGCAATCCTAGCTCCGAGTCTCCGAGGTGGAAGGGATGATGTCACGATCTCTTTCCGGCTCTTCGAACTCTAACTCTTCGCTCCAGAACTTCAGAGAATTATTCTTCGAATTCTGATTTCGATAAGTATATTATGATGTATTGTGTGTTCTCTCTTTTGAATTTGGGCCGCCGGTTAAGTATTTATACTTAACCCTAATACCCGCCGAATCAGCTTAATATTTTCACCGAAAATCTTGAGGAATTTTTGGCGAAAATTCCTTCATAAATGGCTGGTGTCCGGCTGCTTCCCTCCTGTGATTTTTGGACTGATGGTTCTCGGCGAAAACTTTGGGTTTTCACCAAAAACTTCCTTGGCTGAGCATCAGTGGATTTTTCCTTGCATTTTTGCCAAAAACCATGGGTTCTTTTCGCCGAAAATGTCAGTGTAAACGGGCAGACTTTTGGTTTGACTTGATTGGCTCCTTGGATCGATTCCGGTGTGATTCCTCGAGGTTTTAACGCCTTAGACACGTCCTTGGCTACTTTATTTGACGGCAAAAACCTGTGCTAACATAAAAACACTAGAAAACCATCAAATAGACCCGAAACGGGCCAAGGTAACACAAATGGCACGAGATAGGGCAATCGATTGAATATTTGTTATTCTACCCTAAAAACCATGTCTTAAGCAAAGAAATGTCGCTTAAATGAGGCTGATAATCACGTCAAATCGAGTGTCATCAATCATGCAGGACAATAGGTGGTATGACTAGTACCAAGGGCGGTACATCAATGAAGAAACATATGTTGAAGATAACCAAGGATGGTATGAACAACCACCTACGACAAGCTTGTATGAGGAACCTTCACCCGTGCCGCCATGGCAAGAGCCAGAAGCTACACACCACCACCAAGGTCACCAAGAGATAGATCTACAAGGCCATCAGCTTCAACGAGAATAGAATCCCTCTTGGAGAAGCTCACTTCAATTCTACAAGCTCATAACGTGGTGGACATCAAGCTCTAGCAACCAAATCATCCGATTGAAGAAGATGCTCAAGAGCTCTTCGAAGGAGAACATGATGACCTCATCCATGACTATTGCAAGCTAGAAGCATCCGATGAAGAATCCTTGGCGGTGGTGGCTGATGAAGGCACGGAGCTCATCCATCCTGAAGTTGAAGCCGAAGAGGAGCATGCGTAGATTGAGGAGATATCCTCACCTACCTTCCACCGAGCCACCCTATAGATCAAGCCAGAGATAAGCACGCGGAAAGCGACAAGGTCACGGATTTGGAAGTATACATACTCAATCCTGAGAGACCTCTGGATGATCATCAGGTGGAGAAGATGGAGCTCATTGAACACGCCACGTCGTACTACCTCTTTCCTCCTCCAGTAGGAGAATTCGAGAAGAACTAGTCATCCAAATAGAACCACGAACTACTGGAGCATTACCGGCTCCATCTTCGCCCTTCTGGAGTGCTATTTGGCTCTTAACCGCTGGCCTTGAAGAAGACGATCGACTTCAAGGAGCTCTTGAGTTGGGGTCCATAACCAGGTATCGTCCGGCTCAAGGACGTTAAGCAAGAGCGCTTCGTCGGAGGCAACACATGGCTGGAGTCCGTTTTAAATTTATTGAGTAGGTTTTCTTAGTCATTCGAGTCGGGTTCGGGGGAGCCAAAAGTGTCATTTCGTGGTTTCTTATTTTTCTTATGTGTGTCTTGTGTTCTCAGTTCAATTCCAATTTATTTGAAATTTTTCCGATTTTTGTTGATTTTGTTTTGAATTTTTGAAGTTGAATTCGTCGGTGTTTTTTAAAAATAATTTGTTGCGTCGGGTGGCACTGTTCTCGCTGAAAACTTAGAAGTATTCGTCGAGAACTTAGTGTGAAATTGTACTGTCTCGGATTTTCAAACAAGTACTCGGCGAGAACCATCAAAGTTCTCGCCGAATACTTTACTTTTCATGTTACTGTTTACGTCTTTTTTTATTTTGTATG
This sequence comes from Linum lewisii, assembly GCA_034768395.1. Lineage (NCBI taxonomy): Eukaryota > Viridiplantae > Streptophyta > Magnoliopsida > Malpighiales > Linaceae > Linum > Linum lewisii. The sequence goes on from CM068296.1 coordinate 43,529,250, forward strand.
TTTTCGAAGAAGTTCTCGCCAAGAACTTGTGTCCTTTCTTCAAAAAATCATTTTCCTTTTTTCGTTCCAATTCCAACGCATACTTATCACCCAAATCGGAGCTCTATAGCTCCGGTTATCCCTAGAACAAACTTTTCGCGTTTTTGGCCAATTTCGTCACTTCCCGTCCATTTTTTGAGTCACGTCTTCAAGTTTAGCTGTTGGGTTTTCAATTTCGAAACTTTCGACATGCTGATTGTTGATTTTCGGTGAGTTCCATTTCGGTTGACTTTTTGGTCCACCTTGTTTTGTGTGCCTAATGTTTCGGTGTGATTTTTGTTGATCTGATTGAACTTAGATGATCTAGAATTCTCTAGGAGTGTTGTGCCGTGAATTTGTGCCGTTAAAAAAGATTCAAAATTCCCCTAAATCTTCTTTGTTTTGACTTTTATTTTGTGTGGATCCGGGACACTTGTCCTGGTATCCTTTTGATCTTTTGTTGTTTTTGTTTTTGTAGGGACTTGAGTAGCTACTCCGCTCCGCTCCGGACTCTCCGTGTTCATCCCCTACATCGACCATCTCGTTCCAGGTTCTTCGTATATCTCTACTCTAGTTTAGTCCTGTGATGACACAGTACCGTTTAAGTGTGGGGTAGGGTGTTAGAATTTGCATGATCGTGTTGAAAATTCTATGATTCTGTGGTTCATTTTAAAATTTCTCTAGCATAGAATCACTTAGTTCTTGACTTTTGATGTTAAATTGGCTTCAATTTTTCACAATGACGTCTAGACTGTTCCACTTAGAACTTGTAACCAACGTGTCGGCACTGATATTAAATGAGTCTAGGTCAGAATAGATCATAAATCACTTCTGTAGTTGAAACTTGAATTAATTGAATCAATTGACTTGTTAATAACAAAGCTCGATAGTACCATTCTAAGATGACAAATGCTAGCTCTTCCCCATGTTTTTCACTCCATATTTTTTCACCTGTGATTGTGGCTTGAGATTAGACGGAAATCCAATTCGAAATCTTGTGTAAAAAGTTATAACTAGCTAGGATCAAGTGGCTAAATTGTTAAATCAAGTAATTGAGTTGTTCAAATTAATGTTAAGTTCTTTAAGTGCGGAAATCAAAGCTAGGCAAGCCTAACACCTAAGTGAAGTGTTCGGGTTGAACAGTAGCATAGGCACAAATACCGTGAGCTAGGCAGGTCCAACACCTAAGTGAAGTGTTTGGTATCGAGCAGTAGTATGCAATAAATAAATGGAAGAAGTTTGAATTTTGAAATAAGTCAATGTTTAAATCGATCCTAGCTAGAACATGTAACGTACAGATCTAGAAGCGGATGAAGTCTAGTCGATAGCCACATCACTTTTCCTACCCCCACATCCACATCATGGCTAGAGTTTAAGACTTTTTTATTAGAATTGGTGTTGTCGTAGCTGGGAAATTAAGAGTAACTGTTTTGTCAAGAAACGTGCTTTATTTTAACTACTACTTGAAGTGTGCGGAAAATAGTGAGATCAAAACTTGTTTGGTTGATGTTCTTGCATGTGTGGGTCACCTTTTCTACGTGGAACAGTCTAAACAAAATCATTTAATCTATCTTGTCATTTGTGAATTTGAGTGTGTTCTAATTCAGTTTGCTTGAGGACAAGCAAAAGCTTAAGGGTGGGGTATTGATGACACTCGAATTAACGTGATTATCAGCCTCATTTAAGCGATATTTCATTGCTTGAAACACGGTTTTAGGGGTAGATTAGCGTATATTCACTCAACTGCTCTATTTCCTACCGATTTGGTTACTCTGGCCCTTTTGTGTCTATTTGATGTGTTTTCTACTGTCTCCATGAGTATAAAGGTTTTTTTCCATCAATGACGTAGCCTCGGACGTGTTCAAGACCTTGAAGAACCAACCAGAATTAGACCAGAAACCAAACAGATCAAAGAATCAACAATTAATCTGCCCAGCACTAAGTTCTCGCTGAGAATATTATATAATTCTCGGCGAAAAGATGTCTAGGATTAAAGGCAAATTCCAGGAGCTTACATCTGAAGTTCTCGGCGAGAACTTTCATAGCTCTCGCCGAGAAGTCCCTTCTATTCCCGCGGCAGAAACCCTATCTTATAAATAGCAGCCACTGCAACTCAAAGGGGATTCATTCAAAAAATATACGATTAGACTTTTGAGAGTCACCATGACTCTAGGGTCGATAGATAGAGTTTAGAGTGTTCGAAGAGCGGGGAAGAGATCGTGATGCCATCCTTCCATCTCAGAGAGCTCGGTGCTAGGAGTTAAATATCCAGGAGATTCAAGCTTCATGGATTCATCATAAATTAGATTTTACAGTTCTTCTCTATTCTTCATACTTGAAGATGTATTCCTTGTTTGTTTTTGATTCTTTTGTATTGAACATGAGTAGCTAAGCTCATAGAGCTTGGATTAGATGAACCCTAAGTGACCCGGGGCTTTAAAGCAGTCATGGATCATGATGTGACTATTTTCCATGCATTTTTAGGCCTGTGTTTAGTCTAAGAATCTCCCATTTTGATCTCGAAATGTCATGTCTTATATGCTTTTATTGAAGTTTCGTGCAAAGTGTCTATTTGTTGTTCGGTTGGCACTTTGGAGCCAAATTCGTGGTCTATTGGATGTTTCTTCGTGCATTTTCAGCTTATGGCTTTGAAGTACGGATGACAAGGAGCACATAGGAGAAAACGGGAGGTCAATCGGAGTTAGGACGGAGGAGATATGGACGTTGCAAAATCGAGAAAAGTGCAAAAGTCTGCCAGCTTCTTTCCTGAAGAAGTTTTCGGCGAGAACTTAAAGTTCTCAGCGAAAACTATTTTCCAAATCGACATCAGAATTTCCAGAAGGCTTAGAAAGGATTTTCAAGAAAGTTTTTGGCGAAAACTTTCTAAGTTTTCGCCAAAAACTCCAGGCTTTTCTAACAGCCTATTTAAAGCAGATTTGCCGGAAAAAGAAGGGAGACACAATTCATTATTCAGAAAACACACCTTCGTCAAAACCCTTTTCTCTCAACTTTTCAATTACTTTCTTCTCATCTTCAATCCACGACCCTAGAGCAAGGTGCAACTCAAAGTAGAGGAGCTTTGATTGAAGTCCACAACCTTGGAAGAGGAGGTTGCAAGAGAAGGATTGCCATGGTGTTCTAGGTGATCATCTCTCTTTCTCTTTCCTTCATTTCCTTGGCCATGTGTGGCTGATTTCTTAGGTATCCTTGGATTGATAGATAGTTGTGCTATGATAGAGGTTGATTGTGTAAACATGCTATGATTGATCTTGGATGTAAGAAGATGATCTTTAGACTTGTTGTTAATTCCATTGATTGCTATGATTGCTTGATTGGTCTATTCTTTGTAATGTAATGCATGAGAGTGCTTAGATTACATGGTTTGTAGGTCTAGGGATTGAAGAGAGTGTGTTTTAAGAGATTAGGACATCTCAAATCAACCATAGATGCATGATTTCTCTCTTGTGCATTTTATCGAACACTTGGTGTGCATTAGGTTTTTCATTCAATTGAACTTTGATTAGTCTTTTGATGATTCTCTTAGTGTTAGGAGATTGACATGAGAGTGTGGTGTCTAGCCTTGTGGTCATAGGGTCAAAGGAGAGGGTTTTGTAGCTTGGCATTTCATCAAACACCTTTAGTGCATCCTTAGTCACTTAGCTTGAGAGCGAGAGCCTAGGTTGAGTGGTGCTAGGATGGGAACTTAGTGCTACGAGAGTGCATTGAGTCTATAGAAGGGATTTGCGTGGTCATTCGATTGAAACCTCGATCATGTTTGGCTTGTTTGAGCATTTGTACCTCTTGAGCATGATGAAGCTATCTTTCCCAGTGAACCTCCTTTATCTTTGATTTTGCACCGCTTTACTTTCTTGCTTTAGTTTCGTTTATGTTTTTGATTTCGTTGCTTTAAAACCAAAGTCCTTTTAAATGAATAGACCGTCCATGAATGGTGTGAGTAGTGGCAATTGAGAGAGCCCTTGTGGAAATACGACCTTGATAGTTGTGAGTTAATTCTTGCACATCAAGTTTTTGGCGCCGTTGTCGGGGACCTTTCTCAATCCTAAGAAAGCATTTAGTAGTGGACCGGTCTATTCACTTCCTTCCGTTTTAGTTTTTGCTTCTTTGTATTTGTTTATTGGATTTTGTTATCCCGCTTTGTCGTGTTACTTTGGTGTCTTGTTGAGTTTGGGTGTAGGTACCTTGTGCTAGTGTATGAGTCAATTCACTCGCTTCCAAGCACAACCTCAAGGCCTCGAGCAAGTTATTGATCCACCAATACGTTCTCTACCTCATTTAGTTCATGGGAGCAAGGTTGCAAGTAAGATGAACTTGTGGAATGGAAGTAATGGTTATGGTATCTATCAAGGGTGGAATCCATCTCCTAACCCATACTATGGTCATCCTACTCCATCCAACTACTACCAAGGGACTTTTGAGGGAGATGACCAATGGTGGGGTCAAGAACAACAATCTTCAACACCAATGTGGAATGAATAATGCTCCTCTCTACCTCCACTCTACCAACAAATCTTACTGGAGCATCCTCAAGAGGAGTTCACAAGCCATGAACAACATTCTCCACCACCTCCCACACTAGAGGAGCTCTTAAAGATGGTACAAGAAAGTGAGCGGCCTCATGAGGAGTTCATGAGCCATGATCAATACCCTCCACCTCCTTCCATGTTAGAGGAACTCTTGAATATGGTGAGAGAAAGTGAGCGTCCACAAGAGGAGTTCGTAAGCTATGAGGAACCTCCTCTACCTCCTTCCATGCTAGAGATCTTACAAATGGCGGAAGACAATGCGACTCGGATTAGTCGCTTAGCTCAAAGCATGGAGCTCATCCTGGAGATTCTTGAGAATGAATGACGCCCCAATAATTTGGAGCACGTCTATGGTGATGAGGATGACACTTGTGAACCAGAAGTACTTGACATGGGTGAAGAGTTGGTAGTGGAGGAGATTGAAGAACATGTTCTTCCCAAGGACACACCAAACGATGATGATGCGTGGATAGAATAACTAAGGAGACTTGAGGATGATGACCCTTTAGAGGTGGTGAGAGATGATTTGAAGACTCTTCAAGAAGAGGTGGTACCGAGAGTGGAACACGAAAGTGAACAACACCACCCTATTGTGGTGCCACCAAAGGTTGAGAGAACCCTTCAAACTTCTTGCTTAATCATGAAGTATTTGTGCCAAGAGACGGACACAAGCTTCATCCCCTCCTAAGGTAGACATAAGAGTGGAGCCGCCTATACTTGAACCAGAGGACTCCTTGTGTGGCATCGCCAACTTTGGTAACGATGGAGCTCAATGGTGGCACCACACCTTACTATCTTCCTCAAGCTTCCAATTTCAAGCGTAGTGAGCCAAGTCAAGGTAACAATTGGCACTCAATCTTTGCTCATTGGCTAGTCTACCCTTTGCTTTTGTTGTTACTTGGAGTACAACTTTCATCATGGAAGAAGCTACTTGACTTCAAGGAGGTGTTAAGTCGGATACCATAATACAGGTATCGTCGAGCTTAAGATGTTAACCAAGCGCTTCTTGGGAGGCACCCCTTGTTATCTTTACTTTTTCGCTCTTATTTGCTTTTGTTTTAGTTTTTGTGTTGTTTTAACTTTTTGAATAAGGTTAGCAAGCATTTGGGATCACTCTTCACCAATGATCGTCATGGAACTCTTTCACTACTTTGGCCTCCTATGCTCTTCTCTACCAACGTGGTAATTTCGTTCCACCTTACCCTCTCTCTCTTGATCATTGAGGACAATGCTCATCATAGTCGTAGGGGGAATTTGAGGTTTGGTGTGATTGTTTGTCGGTAGAAGTCTAATGCTATGCTTTGATGATTTGCATGATCTTGATTGAATGTCAAATTCCTCATTCGTAGAATCATTCGGTTCTTGACATTTGGTGTTTAATTGACTTCAAGTTTTGACAATGACGTTTAGACTGTTCCACTTAGAACTTATAACCAGCATGTCAGCACTAATATCAAATGAGTCTAAGCCAGAACAGATATTGGATCACTCTTGTATGTTGGTTGATTGGTTGATACGTGTTTATGTACCACTCGATAACACCGTTCTAAGATGATAAAGGCAATTAGAATTTCACCACATTCAGCGAAAAAGCCTACCTGAATCAGTTTCCTATAGGATAACCCGTTGAGCCTTGGCCTGTTTGTTGGATCATACACATTGTCACCCTATTCCATGTTTTTCATCACCTTTTTTATCCCTCGTGATTGTGGCTTGAGATTAGACGGAAATCCAATTCAAGTTCTTGTGTGGAAGTTTTAAGGGGCTAAGGATCAAGTGGCTAATTTGTGAAGAAAATGTTCAAAAGAAAATGCTCAAGAGAAAGTGTTCAAGTTGCTCAGATTCCTGAAGTACCAAAAGAAAAGCTAGGAAGCTCGGCACCTAAGTGAAGTGTCGGGTTGAGCACTAGCAAAGGCAAAGACTGTGAGCTAGGCCGTTCCAACACCTAAGTGAAGTGTTGGATCGAGCACTAGTATGCAGTAAGCAAGTGGCGGAAGAAAAGCCTTGGAAGAAAGAAATCCTAGCTTGAGCATGTGAAGTGTGGATCTAGAGGTGGGCGAAGTCGAGTCGATAGCCACATCACGATCACTCACCACTTCCCAAATTTCCCTACTTCCACCTAATCCGTCCCATTTCCCGAGTTCAAGTCATTTTGATTAGAGTTGGTGTTGTCGTGGTCGGTTTTTCTGTGTCCCAATTAACCACTACTTGAAGTGTGCAGAAAATAGTGAGGTCTAGACTTGTTTGGTTGACATTCTTTCATGTGTAAGTTAAGTTTGTTCGTGGAACAGTCTAAGCCAAATTGTTATTGCTTCAATCTTAATGGGACTGATCTTGTCATTTGTGAACTTGGATGTTTTCTAATTCATTTGCTTGAGGACAAGCAAAGCTTACTCGTAGGGGAGTTTGATGGGACTATTTTCCATGCATTTTTAGGCTTGTGTTTAGTCTAAGAATCTCCCGTTTTATCTCGAAATGCCATGTCTTATATGTTTTTATTGAAGTTTCGTGCAAGGTGTCTATTTGTTGTCTGGTTGCCACTTTGGAGCCAAACTCGTGGTCTATTGGTATTTCTTCGTGCATTTTCAGGTTATGGCTTCAAAGTACGGATGACAATGAGCACATAGGAGAAAACGGGAGGTCAATCGGAGCTAGGACGGAGGAGATATTGCCGTTGCAAAATCAAGAAAAATGCAAAAGTCTGCCAGCTTCTTTCCTAAAGAAGTTTTCGGCGAGAACTTAAAGTTCTCGCTGAAAACTATTTGCCAAATCGACATCAGAATTTCCAGAAGGCTTACAAAGGATTTTCAAGAAAGTTTTCGGTGAAAAATTTCTAAGTTTTCGCCGAAAACTCAAGGCTTTTCCAGCAGCCTATTTAAAGCAGATTTGCGGGAGAAAGAAGGGAGACACACAATTCATTATTCAGAAAACACACCTTCGTCAAAACCCTTTTCTCTCAACTTTTCAATTACTTTCTTCTCATCTTCAATCCACGACCCTAGAGCAAGGTGCAACTCAAAGTAGAGGAGCTTTGATTGAAGTCCACAACCTTGGAAGAGGAGGTTGCAAGAGAAGGATTGCCATGGTGTTCTAGGTGATCATCTCTCTTTCTCTTTCCTTCATTTCCTTGGCCATGTGTGGCTGATTTCTTAGGTATCCTTGGATTGATAGATAGTTGTGCTATGATAGAGGTTGATTGTGTAAACATGCTATGATTGATCTTGGATGTAAGAAGATGATCTTTAGACTTGTTGTTAATTCCATTGATTGTGCTATGATTGCTTGATTGGTCTATTCTTTGTAATGTAATGCATGAGAGTTCTTAGATTACATGGTTTGTAGGTCTAGGGATTGAAGAGAGTGTGTTCTAAGAGATTAGGACATCTCAATTCAACCATAGTTGCATGATTTCTCTCTTTTGCATTTTATCGACCACTTGGTGTGCATTAGGTTTTTCATTCAATTGAACTTTGATTAGTCTTTTGATGATTCTCTTAGTGTTAAGACATTAACATGAGAGTTTGGTGTCTAGCCTTGTGGTCATAGAGTCATAGGAGAGGGTTTTGTAGCTTGGCATTTCATCAAACACCTTTAGTGCATCCTTAGTCACTTAGCTTGAGAGCGAGAGCCTAGGTTGAGTGGTGCTAGGATGGGAACTTAGTGCTACGAGAGTGCATTGAGTCTATAGAAGGGATTTGCGTGGTCATTCGATTGAAACCTCGATCATGTTTGGCTTGTTTGAGCATTTGTACCTCTTGAGCATGATGAAGCTATCTTTCCCAGTGAACCTCCTTTATCTTTGATTTTGCACCGCTTTACTTTCTTGCTTTAGTTTCGTTTATGTTTTTGATTTCGTTGCTTTAAAACCAAAGTCCTTTTAAATGAATAGACCGTCCATGAATGGTGTGAGTAGTGGCAATTGAGAGAGCCCTTGTGGAAATACGACCTTGATAGTTGTGAGTTAATTCTTGCACATCAAGTTTTTGGCGCCGTTGTCGGGGACCTTTCTCAATCCTAAGAAAGCATTTAGTAGTGGACCGGTCTATTCACTTCCTTCCGTTTTAGTTTTTGCTTCTTTGTATTTGTTTATTGGATTTTGTTATCCCGCTTTGTCGTGTTACTTTGGTGTCTTGTTGAGTTTGGGTGTAGGTACCTTGTGCTAGTGTATGAGTCAATTAACTCGCTTCCAAGCACAACCTCAAGGCCTGAGCAAGTTATTGATCCACCAATACGTTCTCTACCTCATTTAGTTCATGGGAGCAAGGTTGCAAGTAAGATGAACTTGTGGAATGGAAGTAATGGTTATGGTATCTATCAAGGGTGGAATCCATCTCCTAACCCATACTATGGTCATCCTACTCCATCCAACTACTACCAAGGGACTTTTGAGGGAGATGACCAATGGTGGGGTCAAGAACAACAATCTTCAACACCAATGTGGAATGAATAATGCTCCTCTCTACCTCCACTCTACCAACAAATCTTACCGGAGCATCCTCAAGAGGAGTTCACAAGCCATGAACAACATTCTCCACCACCTCCCACACTAGAGGAGCTCTTAAAGATGGTACAAGAAAGTGAGCGGCCTCATGAGGAGTTCATGAGCCATGATCAATACCCTCCACCTCCTTCCATGTTAGAGGAACTCTTGAATATGGTGAGAGAAAGTGAGCGTCCACAAGAGGAGTTCGTAAGCTATGAGGAACCTCCTCTACCTCCTTCCATGCTAGAGATCTTACAAATGGCGGAAGACAATGCGACTCGGATTAGTCGCTTAGCTCAAAGCATGGAGCTCATCCTGGAGATTCTTGAGAATGAATGACGCCCCAATAATTTGGAGCACGTCTATGGTGATGAGGATGACACTTGTGAACCAGAAGTACTTGACATGGGTGAAGAGTTGGTAGTGGAGGAGATTGAAGAACATGTTCTTCCCAAGGACACACCAAACGATGATGATGCGTGGATAGAATAACTAAGGAGACTTGAGGATGATGACCCTTTAGAGGTGGTGAGAGATGATTTGAAGACTCTTCAAGAAGAGGTGGTACCGAGAGTGGAACACGAAAGTGAACAACACCACCCTATTGTGGTGCCACCAAAGGTTGAGAGAACCCTTCAAACTTCTTGCTTAATCATGAAGTATTTGTGCCAAGAGACGGACACAAGCTTCATCCCCTCCTAAGGTAGACATAAGAGTGGAGCCGCCTATACTTGAACCAGAGGACTCCTTGTGTGGCATCGCCAACTTGGTAACGATGGAGCTCAATGGTGGCACCACACCTTACTATCTTCCTCAAGCTTCCAATTTCAAGCGTAGTGAGCCAAGTCAAGGTAACAATTGGCACTCAATCTTTGCTCATTGGCTAGTCTACCCTTTGCTTTTGTTGTTACTTGGAGTACAACTTTCATCATGGAAGAAGCTACTTGACTTCAAGGAGGTGTTAAGTCGGATACCATAATACAGGTATCGTCGAGCTTAAGATGTTAACCAAGCGCTTCTTGGGAGGCACCCCTTGTTATCTTTACTTTTTCACTCTTATTTGCTTTTGTTTTAGTTTTTGTGTTGTTTTAACTTTTTGAATAAGGTTAGCAAGCATTTGGGATCACTCTTCACCAATGATCGTCATGGAACTCTTTCACTACTTTGGCCTCCTATGCTCTTCTCTACCAACGTGGTAATTTCGTTCCACCTTACCCTCTCTCTCTTGATCATTGAGGACAATGCTCATCATAGTCGTAGGGGGAATTTGAGGTTTGGTGTGATTGTTTGTCGGTAGAAGTCTAATGCTATGCTTTGATGATTTGCATGATCTTGATTGAATGTCAAATTCCTCATTCGTAGAATCATTCGGTTCTTGACATTTGGTGTTTAATTGACTTCAAGTTTTGACAATGACGTTTAGACTGTTCCACTTAGAACTTATAACCAGCATGTCAGCACTAATATCAAATGAGTCTAAGCCAGAACAGATATTGGATCACTCTTGTATGTTGGTTGATTGGTTTGATACGTGTTTATGTACCACTCGATAACACCGTTCTAAGATGATAAAGGCAATTAGAATTTCACCACATTCAGCGAAAAAGCCTACCTGAATCAGTTTCCTATAGGATAACCCGTTGAGCCTTGGCCTGTTTGTTGGATCATACACATTGTCACCTATTCCATGTTTTTCATCATCTTTTTTATCCCTCGTGATTGTGGCTTGAGATTAGACGGAAATCCAATTCAAGTTCTTGTGTGGAAGTTTTAAGGGGCTAAGGATCAAGTGGCTAATTTGTGAAGAAAATGTTCAAAAGAAAATGCTCAAGAGAAAGTGTTCAAGTTGCTCAGATTCCTGAAGTACCAAAAGAAAAGCTAGGAAGCTCGGCACCTAAGTGAAGTGTCGGGTTGAGCACTAGCAAAGGCAAAGACTGTGAGCTAGGCCGTTCCAACACCTAAGTGAAGTGTTGGATCGAGCACTAGTATGCAGTAAGCAAGTGGCGGAAGAAAAGCCTTGGAAGAAAGAAATCCTAGCTTGAGCATGTGAAGTGTGGATCTAGAGGTGGACGAAGTCGAGTCGATAGCCACATCACGATCACTCACCACTTCCCAAATTTCCCTACTTCCACCTAATCCGTCCCATTTCCCGAGTTCAAGTCATTTTGATTAGAGTTGGTGTTGTCGTGGTCGTTTTTCTGTGTCCCAATTAACCACTACTTGAAGTGTGCAGAAAATAGTGAGGTCTAGACTTGTTTGGTTGACATTCTTTCATGTGTAAGTTAAGTTTGTTCGTGGAACAGTCTAAGCCAAATTGTTATTGCTTCAATCTTAATGGGACTGATCTTGTCATTTGTGAACTTGGATGTTTTCTAATTCATTTGCTTGAGGACAAGCAAAGCTTACTCGTAGGGGAGTTTGATGGGACTATTTTCCATGCATTTTTAGGCTTGTGTTTAGTCTAAGAATCTCCCGTTTTGATCTCGAAATGCCATGTCTTATATGTTTTTATTGAAGTTTCGTGCAAGGTGTCTATTTGTTGTCTGGTTGCCACTTTGGAGCCAAACTCGTGGTCTATTGGTATTTCTTCGTGCATTTTCAGGTTATGGCTTCAAAGTACGGATGACAATGAGCACATAGGAGAAAACGGGAGGTCAATCGGAGCTAGGACGGAGGAGATATTGCCGTTGCAAAATCAAGAAAAATGCAAAAGTCTGCCAGCTTCTTTCCTAAAGAAGTTTTCGGCGAGAACTTAAAGTTCTCGCTGAAAACTATTTGCCAAATCGACATCAGAATTTCCAGAAGGCTTACAAAGGATTTTCAAGAAAGTTTTTGGTGAAAAATTTCTAAGTTTTCGCCGAAAACTCAAGGCTTTTCCAGCAGCCTATTTAAAGCAGATTTGCGGGAGAAAGAAGGGAGACACACAATTCATTATTCAGAAAACACACCTTCGTCAAAACCCTTTTCTCTCAACTTTTCAATTACTTTCTTCTCATCTTCAATCCACGACCCTAGAGCAAGGTGCAACTCAAAGTAGAGGAGCTTTGATTGAAGTCCACAACCTTGGAAGAGGAGGTTGCAAGAGAAGGATTGCCATGGTGTTCTAGGTGATCATCTCTCTTTCTCTTTCCTTCATTTCCTTGGCCATGTGTGGCTGATTTCTTAGGTATCCTTGGATTGATAGATAGTTGTGCTATGATAGAGGTTGATTGTGTAAACATGCTATGATTGATCTTGGATGTAAGAAGATGATCTTTAGACTTGTTGTTAATTCCATTGATTGCTATGATTGCTTGATTGGTCTATTCTTTGTAATGTAATGCATGAGAGTTCTTAGATTACATGGTTTGTAGGTCTAGGGATTGAAGAGAGTGTGTTCTAAGAGATTAGGACATCTCAATTCAACCATAGTTGCATGATTTCTCTCTTTTGCATTTTATCGACCACTTGGTGTGCATTAGGTTTTTCATTCAATTGAACTTTGATTAGTCTTTTGATGATTCTCTTAGTGTTAAGACATTAACATGAGAGTTTGGTGTCTAGCCTTGTGGTCATAGAGTCATAGGAGAGGGTTTTGTAGCTTGGCATTTCATCAAACACCTTTAGTGCATCCTTAGTCACTTAGCTTGAGAGCGAGAGCCTAGGTTGAGTGGTGCTAGGATAGGAACTTAGTGCTACGAGAGTGCATTGATTCTATAGAAGGGATTTTGTCGTGGTCATTTGATTGCAACCTCGATCATGTTTGGCTTGTTTGAGCATTTGTTCCTCTTGAGCATGATGAAGCTATCTTTCTAAGTGAACCTCCTTTATCTTTGATTTGCATCGCTTTACTTTCTTGCTTTAGTTTCGTTTATTTTTTTGATTTCGTTCCTTTCAAACCAAACTCCTTTTAAATGAATAGACCGTCCATGAACCGTGTGAGTAGTGGCAATTGAGAGAGCCCTCATGGAAATACGACCTTGAGAGTTGTGAGTTAATTCTTGCACATCAGATCGACAGTAATTAGATTGAAGTTCAGATAGTTTCTCTTGCGTGATTGTTTTGTTCTTCATTGTTTCATGCGTTTCTTGTCTACTTGACGCCTAGATTAGATTCGTGGTCTATGTTGCTTTTCTGGTTGATCGCCTAGATTAAGTTGGTGTTTGGGTAAGGTTAGTCGCCAGATAGCCTCCTTGCTTTAAGAACATTAAAACTTGTCTTTCTTGATCACTTAGATTAGTCTCTTGTTAAGATAAGGATAGAGCGAACGTTAGCCTTACTTTAGAACATCAATTCAATCAATTAACATATTCATTAAAGTGTGCCTTTCGTAGGAACCAGTTAGGGTTAATCCGCTTCAAGAGTAACTCACAAATCACTAGTAATCGTGCCAGTTAGTTTTCCGTCGCAAGAAGTGAGCGCTTAGGCGGTAATTAATCTTGGTAGTTAGATCGCATAGAGCGAACGCCAGTCTTAAACCTAAGGGTCAGGAGTTATGGTGGTGTCTAAGAACTGAATGAATTGGGGTTGAAAACCGCTGGTCTTGTGATTGTCAATGCTCTGGTGATCTTAGGGGATTTGAAGTCTAGCTCGTCTATCTTCTCGTTAGTCAACCTTTTTAATCTTTCTGTCTTTTATTTTCCTACTTTATTAGATTAGAAGTCGTGGAACTCACACCACGCACAACTTGTTAAATCCAAATAGTTTTCCAACTTCTTTGAGTAGTCAATTTGAAGAAACCTAGAGAGATTCGATCTAAACACGCCAAAAGCGTGTCATCAGTAGTCCTTCAAGAGCTCTACCCAACGCCTCTGCATACTATTCAACTCCTTCTGATCCATAAGTTTCTTAAGACTCTTATGATCGGTCATGAGCTTGAACGTCCCGCTGTACAAGTACTACCTCCACAACTTCAAGGCGAACACCGCCGCCGCCAACTCCAAGTCATGGATCGGGTAATGAACCTCATGCACCCTAAGCTGGTGTGAGGTATAAGCAACCACCTTCCCATTCTGCATGAGCACACACCCCAACCCTTGCAAGGACGCATCACTAAACACCACGTACTCACCACCTTCCACCGACAAGGTCAACACCGGAGCTGATGTCAACCTCTTCTTCAACTCCTCAAAGCCCTTTTGGCACGCCTCACCCCACTCATACTTCGGCTCTTTCCTCAACAATTTGTGAAGAGGGGATGCTATGGTGGAAAACCCTTCTACAAACCTTTTGTAGTAGCCAACCAAACCAAGGAAACTTCGCAACTCAGACACATCCTTAGGTGGGGACCAATTAACCACCGCCTCGATCTTCTTCGGGACAACCTCCACTCCCCTCTGAGAAACCACGTGAACGAGGAACAAACCTCCTCCAACCAAAAGGCACTTCGAGAACTTTGCAAAGAGTTGCTGCTCCCTCAACTTCTGAAAAACAATCCTCAAGTGCTCCTCATGTTCCTTCTCATTCTTAGAATAGATGAGAATGTCATCAATGAACACTATCACAAACTTGTCCAAGTATTCATGAAAAACTATGTTCATGAGTGCCATGAACGCGGCCGGAGCATTGGTGAGACTGAAAGGCATCATAAGGAACTCATAGTGCCCATAACGAGTCCTGAAAGCTCTCATCGGCACCGAACCAACTTCCACCTTCAACTGATGGTACCCCGACCTTAAGTCTATCTTTGAAAACACTTCAGCCACTTGCAATTGATCAAAGAGATCATCTATCCTTGGAAGTGAATAGTGATTCTTAATTGTTGCCTTGTTCAACCGCCTATAATCAATGCACATTCTCATCGTCCCATCTTTCTTCTTCACAAAGAACATCCGTGCTCCTCATGGGGATACACTTGGGCGGGTGAACCCGTTATCCAAAATCTCTTGCAATTGCTCCTTCAACTCCTTCAACTAGGCAGGCGCCATTCGATAGGGCGGAATGGAGATTAGAGCGGTTCCAGGAACCAACTCTGTATTGAACTCCACTTCGTGCTCAATCGGCGCACCCGGTAACTCCTCAAACACATCCCCAAACTCCCGAGCTACCAGCACTTTCTCCAACTCCACATTCTGCTCAACCGACACTTGCACCAACAGAGCCTCACACACCTCTTGAATAAAGGAAAAAGCTTACATTACAGAAATCAACCCCATAGGTGTTGAATCCCTCTTCTTAACACCCTTGAACACCACCTGACCTACACCTTCCACCTGAAGCAACACTTCCTTCTTCCGATAATCCAGCAAAGCCCCATGCCTAGCAAACCAATCCATGCGAAGCATGAAATCGAACTCGTTGAAAGGAAGCACCACCAGGTTAGCTATGAACTCTACACCTCCCACTAACACTTTACAACCTCTCCACACTCTATCTACCCGAACATAAGTCCCCAAAGGGGTTCTTACACCCAAACTAGTCCCCAAACTACTAGCTACAACACCCAAACTACTCAAACATTTCTCAGATACAAAGGAATGGGTGTCGAGCCCGAATCAAACAAAGCGTAAACGGAAATATCTAAGATGGAGATCATACCAGTCACCACGTCGTTTGCGTTCTCTGTTGTACCATTGGTAAGAGCGTACAGCCTCCCATGGTGTCCTCCAGCTCCAACAGGCATGGCATTCGCTCCGGTTCCCCTACCAGCACTCGCGGCTCCACGCCCAAAACTTCCTCCACCATGACCCCCAAAACTTCTAGACGGAGCCCGGGTCCGGGGCTGTGCCGATCTTGGTGCTGGGGTCGGTGTTGGGGCATGGGGCTGGAGCCTGGGTCTGGGTTTGTGCCGACCCTAGTGCTGGGGTCGGGCCGTGGCTGGTGTCGGGGCTGGCGCTTGAGGCTGGGTTGTGGCTGGTGCCTGGGCTGGAGCCTAGGCTGTGTCGAGCCCGGTGCCTGGGCTGTGCCGAGCCCGGAGCCTGGGCTGTGCCGAGCCCGGTGCTTGGGTTGTGTCGAGCCCGGTGCTAGGGCTGGGGCCTGGGTTCGGGGCAGTGCCGAGCCTAGTGCTGGGGTCGGGTCGGGGCTGGTGCCTAAGGATGGGTCGTGGATGGTGCCTAGGTTGGGGTCTGGAGCTGTGACGGGCTTGGTGCATGGGCTGGTGATGTGAACCGCTGCAACCGTGGGCAGACGACCCTAACCACCGCAAGTTGGACACTGTGCAACGAGGCTAAACCGTCGGGAACCGGGTGGTCCGTGAGCTAAACCGTGCTCTGATACCAACTGATGTGAACCGCTGCAACCGTGGGCAGACGACCCTAACCACCGCAAGTTGGACACCGTGCAACGAGGTAGAAACCTTCGGGAACCGGGGCGGATAAGTACTTTGACCCGTCGGCTATATAACAGCCGGGAACCAGAAGTGTCCAGTCGAAGACGCCACGCCAAGAGATGGATGCTCTTGATGATAAGTCGATCCTTCAGTATCGCAACATGCAGATACAACAAGGGTTTCAGAACAAAGTTCTATCAAAGGGGGTTTATTTCATAAAAGTTGTAAGTACAAAGTGAGGCCGGCGGCCTCTATTTATAGGGAGGGAACAAGCTCTCCTCCCTAAAGTCTAACTCCTAAATAATAATATAAAAAAAGAGTCCTATTCCTAAATAGTCTCATAAATCCCCTAAATAATCCTACTAAAAAGGAATAAACATAAAATATTAGTTGTAGTCTTTAAAGCAGAATAAAAGACCTAAATTAGGTCAAAAACCCTAATTCGGCCACTGTTGGGCTGCTCGGGCCAATTGGGCCATGGTGGCGGTCGTGGGCCTGACCGGCCGAGCGCCGGGCTTGCTTCGGGCGGCGGTTGCGGGCTTCGTGTTCCGGGCTGCTTCAGTGGCGAGGTCCTTGTCCATAAGTCATGTTCTTCGTGATCAGCTCCGTAGAACTCATTTGATCGGCCCGACTGCCGGTTTAGGGCTTGGGACTGTTCTCTCCTTGGACCTTCTTCCTTTCCGCTCGGGCCTTCTTCTTTAAGCTTCAGGTAGGCCTCCGAGTATCTCCTGGTGTAGCTCTCCGGGGGTTGAGTCGGTCTAAGTGTCACATCTCGGAGCCTTGGACTCCAATTCTTCTCATGGTTCGGCTCAGGGTCATTCCTTGGAAGCTCTCCTCTCCAAGCCAGGTATTCTCGGGCTCTCTTCCTCCTATACTCCAAAAATGCTTCAAGAGGGTCACTCAAAGGGCCTACTTCTTCTTCAGGGCTCCTGGGGGTCAGGCTAGGAGCAGGTTGAGGTTGTTCTTCCTTGCTAGGGTTTAGATCCTTGGCTAGCAGCATGGCCTGGAATAACATTCCATCTCGTGGAGCCTTTCTACCTGCAAGGGATGGGCTTAGTTTATATTTCAGAGCGTACCTTGGCTTTAGGGCTTGAAGATGGCCTATCCGAGGCTCTTTATGTTGTGTGAGGTCCTAGGGCCTTATCTCTGCCTGGTGACCCTAGTGGGGTGTAGGAGTACCGGTTGGCATCAGGGCAGCATTGTTGGATCTCATCAGCTGGGTCCTAGGGCTGTGATGGGCTTGGTGCCTAGGATTGTGCCTGAGTTGGGTCCGGGGCTAGTTACGTCAACCGGCGCCCATATGCGATTTGGGCCGAGCCACTAGAATTAAGGTCCTAATGAGGAAATTTAAGCCACACAAGGACTCCAAATCCTAGTAGGACGTGGATTAGGGTTTGCCGATTTAGGACTTATCTATTTTAGGAGTTTTATTCCTTTATTTTCATATTTTCTTCATTCTTAGTAGTTTATTTAGGACTCTTTTATGTTTCTTTATTATTTTAGAGTTAGAGTTCGAATAGGAATTGGAGAAGCCTTGGCCGAATCTTAGAGCTACAAATAGAGGCTTCGGCCACCCATTATAATGAGACTTTATTGATGAAATAAAAATAAACTTTGGTTTCTTCTTTGCATGGATTTGCAATCTTCTGTTCGATTTTCATGGAATTAATTTTCGTCTAGAATTGGTTTATCATCTTGTGTATTCACCCCTTGGTGTGGGACCTTCGACTGGGCACTTCAGGTTCCTAGCTATATACAGTTAGCGGGTCCAAGTACTCTCCACCCTATAGTCTAACGCTTCAACTCATGAGTTGTGATTTTCCACGCTTGCGGTGGTTAGGGTCATTCACCCACGGTTGCGGTGGTTCACTTCAAGTTTGTTGAGTAAACTATGAGGTGACGATTGGCAGACCACTCGGAGTTGACATTTTCCGTTATTTCATGTTTCATTTAAATATTTGTACTTTGGGGGATTTTGTACCCACTTTTGGGCTTTGTTATTGGATTTATTGTTAATCGGTTTTATTGGATTTTACCATTGGAGGCCTCCTATCAAATATTTATAATTTAATATGAATTCTATTCATTCTCATTTGTCATTTTGCCTACTTCAGTTACGTTTTATCTTTCGAGTGATGCTCATTATCTGTTCAACGACGGGTTTACCTGGATTGGTTCAGGATGGGTGTTACAGTAGAGACGTGAGAAATTACTACCGGACTTAGTAATTAATGGGAAGGATCGAATTAGAGAGTTGAAATGGTTAATTGTGTGCTGTTGTGATTGGTTGTTGATATGTGGCTAAGTTTTCAAGGGAGATTTGTGATTTCGGGGATGAAATCCTCTGAAGTTGTGGATAGTTGTAACATCCCGGTTTCAAGTTCCCGATCAGAATTTAAAATTCATGGTTAAACCTCATTGGTTGGAACTTGGAGGATTTCAATTTGGATTTAATTAATTAATTTACGAGTGTGAATTAATTGAATAATTCATTTTCGGGTTATTTATTGGGTTCGAGTTCTAAATTTGTGGCCGAATCAATTGGTTGGACCAATTGACCAGACCCATGAGTTGGGTTGACAATTGAAGTCAAGGTAAGCCTTGTTGACGAGCCAAGCTGCTCTTGAGCGGCTCGGAGCTCGGCTCAAAAAAATGACTAAAAAGCTCGCTCGAAACTCGGCTCGTTTGTAAATGAGCTGGCTCGCGAGCCGGCTCGATAGTAAATGAACCGAGCCCGAGCCTACCCTGGCTCAGCTTGGTAGGCTCGTGAGCTAGCTAGGTTCGTCGACTCGTTGAGCCTGGCTCGCGAGCTATCTCGTTTACGGCTCACGAGTTGGCTCAAATAATATAGCTCGCGAGCTAGCCCGTTAAAGGCTTGATTAAGAGCTCGTGAACCGGCTCGATTATGGGCTCAATCATTTTTAGATTTACTAGTTAGGATTTGGAATAATGATTTAAGGTTTAGGTTATAGAACTTATGGTTAATAAGATTTTGTGGTGTAAGAGTAACGATTGAAGATTTCAACTCGATACATAATATGGTTTAGGGATTGATTGTAATGATTTTGGTTATACTTTATAGATTAAAGTTTAGAGTTACCGATTAGGATTTGGAATATTTATTTAAGGTTTAAGCTATGGCAATTAAGGTTTATGGTGTAAGAGTAACGTTTAAAAAAAAGTAACATTTCAAGGTTTGAACTCGATTCATTAATAAGGTTTAGAGATTGATTGTAATGATTTTGGTTTATACTTTACAGATTAAAGTTTAGAGTTACTAATTAGAGTTTGGAATAATGATTTAAGGTTTAGACTATATAAATTAAGATTAATACGGTTTTGCGGTGTAAGAGTAACGTTTCAAGGTTTAAACTCGATACATTAATATAGGGCCTGAGTTTTACAACCTCTCCATCTTCAACCAATTCAATAGCATCCTCCAACCATAACTTACCCATTTACCAGTTCAAATTTCTAAGAAACAAAGAGTAACTACTATTGATATTTTCTCTATTGAACCACAATGAATCTTGCGGAAAAGTTTTGAAGGATTGCTAGAGAAGTTGTGAAGGAAGCTCAACTTGGCAAGCCGATTGTCCCTAAAATGTCACACATCATCATAGATACTACATCACTTCATAAAGACCGTAAAATTTGGGGAGAAGATGCACATCTTTTCAATCCATAAAGGTTATTTGAAGGAGTTGTGAAAGCTATGAAAAACAATCCATCAGTGTTTCTGCCGTTTGGGATAACTTTCCAACTAATAAGGTATTGTTGTTGTAGCCCCTCAGCAATACCACATTAGTGGTTTAGGTAAAGGAATACCACATTGGTGGTTTAAGGGAAGGAAGGAATCCATCAAGGCTTATAAATAACAAGGCCTGGACATTTAAATGAATAGTCTCACATAATGTAGAAACTTGGATGGTCCATGGATCATCTAGTCTTAATGAATTTGTATTGGGTTGAACTCATTTTAAGTAAATTATTATGGGTTTTGAGCCTGACTTGAGCTTGTTAAGGGTTTTTAACGAGTCGACTTGAGTTGGTTAAGAGTTTATATCGAGCTTGAGGTGAGCTTGATCTTAAATTTTTTAGGTGGAGCTGAGCTCTCTAGCTAGAATTTATGGCTCGATTCGTGCTCAAGCCGAGCTCGAGCTCGAATCGAACCCGAGTCAAGCTTGAGCTGAGCTTAGGCTTGTTAAGGCTCATTTCGAGCCGAGCTTGAGCTGAGCCCGAGCCGAGCCCGAGCTCTAAAGTTTTGTAATGAGCCGAGCTCGAGCTCAAATCTTCGAGCTCGAGCCGAGCTTGAGCCAGCCATAAACCTTATAGAGTCGAGCCTGAGCCTGGGCAAAGCTCGGCTTGGCTCATATACAGTCCTAAGCCCATCCGGATATGTGTGTGGGAGTCGGCCGAGTTTGGTAAGCCACAACAATAGAGGAGAGAAGCACAAGAAAGAGGGGTTGGGCCATCAGGCCCGCTCGCCGAAGAGGGAGGTGGCAGGGCCTAAGCCCGTTCGGTGATTTAAAGAAGTGGAGCAGAGGGCTTCAACCCAACGGAATTAGAGAGAGTGAAGGGGTTTTTTTTAGCTTTGGGGAATCTGCACAAAAAAAAGGGTGGCGGCTCCTACTTTAGAAGGGAAGAGGGAAAAGCATGAAATTTTAGTGCTTGAACAGAAATCAAGGGGAGAGGCTGCTCGCGGCTACAATAGTATTGGAGAGAAACAGAGATTCAGAACTTGTTGCACGCGGATCAAGGTGGCGGCGACTGGTGAGCTTATTCCAGGAGGTGGGAGTCGCCGTCGGTGGCAGCCCAAGTTGGCTTCGTCGGAGAAGAAGGTGGGCTAGCTTGCAACTCTTTCGAAAGTTTAGTGACTATTCGGCCATTATCAGGAGGATAAGTGATCGTTCTATCTTTTCTGTAAATCTGGTGTTCTTGTTAAAATTTGGCCTTAAGGATCTGTTTGGCAGCATGGTTATTGGTGATTTAGGGATTCGACCTTAACTCCTTCGTTAGAGCTCTGATTGACGAACGGTCAGAACTGGGGGAACCAAGGCGACGAGATGAAAGTTCCCAGACATAATTCAGAGTCTGCAATTAGGCTAAGGTGAGGGCTTAGCATCGATAGGTAGAGACATGAGAAATTACACCCGGACTTAGTAATTAATAGGAATGCATGATTTGGAGAGTTGAAATGGTTAATTGTGTGATGTTGTGATTGGTTTTTAATATGTGATGCTTGATTTGAATTGTTGAATGTACGATTGACTTGTTTCATTGAGTGGTTGACTAGGTGGCTAGAATGAGAGTTCAATTCCTATTTGTGCAATTTATATATACATGGTGACTATTGGAACTGTGGAATGTTACGTGCAGGAGGATGATTTGCCATTATAGAATCATCTTAGAAGGACGAACAGGAGGGTGACCTAGACCTTGTGAAATGATCACCCCTTTGTTTTTAGTATTATAGGTGGGGTGATCGATAAGGCTAGTAGTTCGCCCGTAATAACTTTGTATGTGATTTGTGATGTAGAATTATGACATGGATTTGGTACGTGGAATTGGGATATGGAATTAGTACATGGAATTGGTACACGGAATTGGTTTATTGGAATTGTATTGTTGATGTGTCATAATTGATGTGGTTGTATTAAGTGAAATTAAATTGATAGAACCAGATGGAGCCAACGTTCCCCCACCCGTATTTTCGTTGTGTTCGAGTCTGATTCACTAGGGTGATTCCCATGACATGGAGTCATGGTGGTTGAAATCTCCGCTAAGGAAGGATCCCTATGGGATGCATCGTGATAGCTCCGTGAAGGAAGGATCCTCTTGGGGAAGCGTTGTGTTATCTCCTTGCGGGGAAGTTCCGGTGGGATATGGATGATGTGATGGTCGGCGGGTAGCGGGGGAACAACTTTTTCTGGCACCTAATTAACTCACCTAGTTAAATGAAATGGATAATGTTGTGTGTGTGTGTGTGTGTTGTGATGGATGTGATTGTGAGCTGTTATGTGATGAGCTGCTGGATCGTGTTTATGTTGGTTTCATTTATGATGATGTTGAGGTTGTGGACGTTGGATTGTGTATGATTATTGAATGATATTGTTGGGGTGATGCATGATGGGAGTATGGGTAGAGGAAAATGATTGATCACTTAGAACTATCTTACTAAGTTGTTAAAATAAACTAACAGAAAGGATGAGTCCCATTGTTATATTCCAATGTGGGAGTTTGGGATGCTCCATAGGTAGTTCGGAGCATAGTTAATCCCAGTGGGTTCGCAAAGTTTCATTAGGAAACTGATCCCTCTGTAGTCTGTCTTTTTAGTTAGAAGTAGTTGGTGAGTAAATGTAACATCCCGTTTCTGAGTCTTCGATTAGAATTTAAAATTCATGGTTAAACCTCGTTGGTAAAAACTTTGAGAATTTTAATTTGATTTTAATTGATTAATTTGTGAGGGTAATTTATTCCGGTTTACATAATAAATTATTTTCCGGGTTAAATTGATTGAGTTCCAAGTCTAAATCAGTAAGTCGAACTAATTGGTCAAACCAATTGACCCGACCCACAAGTTGGGTTGGAAATGAAAGTAAAGAGAGGGAGAGTTGAATTGATTAATTGTATGATGTTGTAATTGGTTGTTGAACTGTGATGCATGGTTGACTTATTTGAATGTATGGTTGATTGGCTTGATTGATCGGTTGATTAGGTGGCTAGAATGAGGGTTTAATTCCTGAATGTGCAATATATATATGTGTGGTTGTGGAATGTGGGTGGTAGGGGGATGTCCCTGCCAATGTGGGGTCGTCCTATGAACGATGAACAGAAGGGTGGCCCTAGACCTTGCGACATGATCACCCCTTGTTTTTACTATTACAAGTAGGGTGGTCGGTAAGGCTAGCAGTCCGCCCGTAACAAGTGTGAATTTTTTATGTGGATTTGTGACATGGATTTGGGAAATGGAATTGGGAAGTGGAATTGGGACACGGAATTGTGAAAAGGAATTGGTTGAATGGAATTGTAATGTTGATGTGTGTGTAATTGATGTGGTTGTGTTCATTGAAATTAATTTGATATATTAGAAGGAGCAAACGTTACTCCACCCGTAATACCGTTGAGTTAGAGTCTGATTCGCTGGGGTGAATCCCATGACATGGAGTCATGGTGGTTGAAATCTCCGCTAAGGAAGGATCCCTATGGGATGCGTCGTGATAGCTCCGTGGAGGAAGGATCCCCTTGGGGATGCATCGTGTTATCTCTCCGAGGGGAAAGATCCTGCGAGATACGGATGATGTGATGGTCGGTGGGGTTGCAGGGGAACAACTCCTTATGGCGCCTAATTAACTCACCTAGTTAAATGAAGTGTGAACGGTTATTTGTGTGTGCGTGTTGCGGTGCTGGATGTGATTGTTGTGTAATGTGTTGCTGAACCGTGTTGATGTTAATTCTTGTATATTATGGAACGATGTGTGATGATGTGTATTCAATTTATTAATTCTGAATTTGTATTGGATTGTTTATGATTGTTGGATGACATTGCTTGGGTGATGCATGATGGGAATAGGGGTAGAGGGAAATGACTTATCACTTAGAACTATCTCACTAGGTTGATAAAATGAACTAATGGAAAGGATGAGTCCCATTGTTGTATTCCAATGTGGGAGTCTGGGATGCTCCCTAGGTAGTTCGGCACATAGTTAAGACTAGTGGGTTCACTCAGTTTCATTAGGAAACTGATCCCTCCTAGTCTCTCTTTTCAGTTAGAAGTAGGAGCTGAGTTTAGAGCAGCAGTTGTTGGTTGATGGCAGTGGAGTTGAGCTTGAAGACTGAAGGATGGTGACAGAGGACGAGGACGTCATTTTGTGTTTTTTCATTTCAGTTGACAGTTTGGGGAGTTTTCAAATGTGTTGTGTTGTTAATGTCGTTTAAGAGGTTTTGGCTGTTTGTGGTTTAAATTGGGATCCCCGTCTTTTGTTTTAATGATTATATTTTTATAGATTTTATTGTAGTTATTTTGGTTTGATTTATCACTAGTGATGCTCATATCCGGTTCGACCATGGGTTTACCCAGGTCGATTCGGGATGGGTGTTACAAATGGTATCAGAGCCTGGTTTGTCTCTACTGCATAGGTGAACTGTTCGTTTAGTTAGAGGATTAACTACCCTCTAATGGAAGGGACATAACATCAATGTAGTACTGGCATTCCAGGGGTATTTCAAACGATTTCAACTGGGTTGGGGTTTTGAAACGAAAATGTGATTTAAGAAAGAAAGTGATTTCAAAATTTGTCAACTGTAAAAAAAATTGGTTCTCGGTCCTCCTCAGTCACGAAGGATGCCAAGAGATGAAAGGTCGCAACTTTGAGCAAGTGAGCTGGAATGGAGTTTCGGTATGGAGAAGTGAATGGACCGTAGAATTGGAGGCTGTAGTTAATTAGGACATTAATTACAAGCAATTATTCAAGGGAATGAGCTGCAAGTTCTTTGTAGGAAGGAAAGGAACGAGATGGATAAATGGACTCGGGAGATAGCTTTATGAATGCCTAACTAGATGTGTGTGACGAGCCAAGGAAAGGACGCAGTAGTCAAACTTAGAGTCAAGGATAGTGTTGTATTTGACAAGACTATGCAATTAGATGGAAGTTGGTGAAGTGGTTCAGAAGTATGGTGTGGAGGACAGACGACGTATGAAAGGCTTGAGGTTGTGGAGTAAGGTTAACGATTGTAAGTGAAATTTAGGATGCGGTGTGACTAACTTTTGAAGAGAGATTTGTGATTTTGGGGACAAAATCCTTTGAAGTTGTGGAGACTTTTAACATCTCGTTTCTGAGTCTCCAGTTAGAATTTAAAATTCTTGGTTAAACCTCGTTGGATAAACTTTGAGAATTTTAATTCTATTTTAATTGATTAATTTTTTAGGGTAATTTATTCTGGTTTACATAATAAATTCTTTTTTCGTGTTAAATTGATTGAGTTTGAGTTCTAAATCAGTAGGTCGAACCAATTGGCCCGACCCACAAGTTGGGTTGCAAATGAAAGTAAAGAGGGGGAGCTGGACTCTAAGCCCAGCAATGCCATTTAAATGTGTTGTGTTGTTAATGTCGTTTAACAGGTTTTGGATGTTTGTGGTTTAAAATGTATTTAAATGGGGATCCCCTTCTTTTGTTTTAATGATTATATTTTTATAGATTTTATTGTCGTTTTGGTTATTTCGGTTCGATTTATCACTAGTGATGCTCATAAGGTCGATTCGTGATGTGATCCTGGCCACCAAGCCCGACTTGGACACAATTGATGCCGAGCCAGCCCTAGCATTGATGTCGGGCCAAGCCTGCACCGGCTCCAGGCCTATGCCAGCACCACCACCAAAGCCTATGAGAGCCGAAGCCCTGGATCCAAAAGACACCCCTGGGAGTATGCTGATCCTCAACCAGGCACCAAGGCCAGCTCCTACTGAAGCCAAGATCAGACTGATGTCCCGACAGGAGCTGTTGCTGACATCGAGCCCTAACCCGGACCCCAGACCGAGCCTAGCACTATGTCTAGGCCCCAGACCAACTCCCACAAGCTCCAGAGCTCAAATAGCACTTAAAGACACTCCATAGGATCCTTGACAACCTGGCTCAGACAGAAGTTAAAAGGCTCGGACATATTTGAAGAAGGCCAAGTTTTGAGCCAAACCCGAGCACCGGACCTGATGCCGGACGTCACAGAGGAGCACTTATGGCCGAGCTCCCAATTGGCTCAGGAATTTTGGGAAATATCAAGTTCCTTAGATAGCTTGAAGCCTCAGGAGCACCCTCCAACAAACGGAGCTGAATTTGGAGGAGAATCAAAGGAGATAGGGCTAGAACAAGTCCTAGTGATGCTTGGCCGGAGCATCAAGGAGAGGAGCCCGGATGCTGATCCGAGGCTGCACATGATAGGAGCTACAGTCAGGCCACCACCTGATCCTGATCCATGGAGGTATTGGTGACCATTCAAGATACAGGAAATGGAGAGGAGAAGCCAAGTACATCCTAACCAGGAATCCTAATCAAGCTAGGATTTCCCGGTTTTGGACAGATTTCTAGTCTGACGAAGAATGACAGATTTGGGCTACCTGGAGATAGAATTTTGGCTGAAGCCCAACATGAAAGTTGAAGCTCATGACGTCTACTAGTGATCTGCCAAAGGGCTTTTTTTCCTATTTTATTTGGTATTTATTTGGTATTTATTTGGCAATTTCTCCCAGAACCATTCTGCTGTATTTTAGGATTTTCCAGCCTCCTTTTTAGGAGTTCTAGTTTAGGTACGATTATTTTCCCTTATAGGATTGTAATCCGAATTTTTCCTCTTTTTAGTCTAGATTAGGATTAGTTAAAGTCCTCTTTAGAATTCTAAATAGTACTCTTTTTATGATTTTATTCTTATTTCGGTAGTAGTGTTTAGGGAGGAGAGCTTGTTCCCTCACCTATATAAGGAGGCCGCCGGCCACCTCTTGTACTCAGAACCACCTTTTTTATTAAATATATTTAAGAACTTATGTTCTTTTCCTTCGAGTTAATGTGAGGAGCATTGCTTAAGGTTGACTTATCATCAAGAGCATCCATCTCTTGGCGTGGCGTCTACGACCTGATACTTCTAGTTCCTAGCTGTTATATAGCTAGCGGGTCAAAGTCCTCTCCATCCTGGTTCCCGAAGGTTTCTACCTCTTTGCACGGTCATCAACTTGCGGTGGTTAGGGTCGTCTGCCCACGGTTGCAGCGGTTCACATCAATTCGGGATGGGTGTTACAGTAGAGCTGGGAGCAGCAGTTGTTGGTTGTTGTAAGTTTGATCTTGGAGAAGGCAGATGACGGAAGGATGGCGACCGAGGACAAATAAATTATTTATGTATTTTCATTTTAGTTAACATTTTGAGAATTTTTGGATTCATTTATGATGGGATTTGTTGGTGGATTTAAAGTGTAAACTGGTTTTAGTTTTGAAATCATAGAAGATTTTGTTTGTTGTTGCTTTTATACATTATTTTAGTTTAAATAATATTTTATTGGTTTCTATATGTTTTTGAGTCAACCCATAACCCCAATTCCTAGTCTAACCACGGGTCTCACCCGGGTGATTTGGGGAGGGTGTTACAACTCACTTGACAGTTAATATCCTAATTAACTACAACCTCTAGTTCTACAGTCCATTCACCTCGCTGTTTTGTCCTTACCATTAGAGGGTAGCTAATCCTCTAAATGAATAAATAGTTCACCTATGCAGCAAAGGCAAACCAGTCACTAATACCCTTGTAACACCCACCTCGAATCGCCTGAGTCAAACCCATGGTTAGACCAAGAGGGTTACGGTTTGACTAAAACAAATAGAGAAACTAATTGTAACACTCATCCCGAATCGCACAGGTCGAACCCATGGTTAGACCGGGAATCAGGTGTCACGGTTTCACTCAAAACATATAAAACCAATAAATTATTATTTAAACTTAATAAATGTATAAAAACAATAGGAAACAGAAGCTTCCATGATTTCAAAACCAAATCCAATTTACATTTTAAATGAACAAAATTCCCATCATAAATGAATCCAAAATTCCCAAAATGTCAACGACAAATTAGATGAGGGCCTAGCCAGATTAGACGAGGGCTTAGAGCCAAGCCAGGAACAGGCGCCTGGCTGACACCCGAGCACCACTTAGTGGCGATTTAGGCCGAGTCGACAAGCTAGTCGTGTCTTTCTAGAATCCTTTGTGCCCAAGGATTCCTTATGCGGTCAAGATAAACCTCCACCAATCCTAAATGGATTCGGAGAATAACTCAAGGTGAACACGAAGTCCTTTCCCAACAAGGATTCCTAATCCGACGTGAACACGGACACGGGCGTGATCATGCCTATTTTGCCGGTTTAGGGTTTTCTACCGTTCTAGACTATTTTAGTGTTTTAGTTGGATTTCTTTTATAGTTTTTGATTGTTTAGGAATATTTTAAGCATTCTAGAGTTAGAATAGGAGTAGGATTCAGAAAGCTTGTTCCCGAATCCTCAACTATAAATAAAGATCTTTGGCCTACGATGTATGACATCTTTTTAATAATTATAATTTTTAGAACACAAGTTCTTGTTTCCTTCAACCTTTTGCTCGTTGTTGCTTAGCTTAAGGTTTGGTTTATCATATCTTGGGTATTCACTCCTTGGTGTGGCACCTAAACCTGGACACTTGTGGTTCCTAGCTCATTATAGCTAGCGGGTCCAAGTACTCTCCGCCTAGGTTTCCATAGGTTCGACTAGTTGCTAAGGTATTCAAATTGTGGTGTTTAAGGGTCATCTTCCCACGGTTGCAGTAGTTCACATTAGCTGGTATCAGAGCACGGTTCAATACTAGGACCGACTCTATCCTTTATCTTTACTTTAAATTTTTTTTAAACCACTAAAAGTTTCATCATTGTGTACTGATTTGTGTGTTCTTGTTTCAGTTTACTTGTAAGGTGGAAAAAGCTTGGTGGCCACGAAATATTCAAAGAAAAGAAAAGAAAAGAAAATCAAAAGAGGTCTAAAAACAGAAAAAACGCATGACCCAACCCAAAGCCCCCGACAATAAAGCCCCGACTAAAATAGTCAGGGGCATTATTGTCGGGGGTCGTGCCCCCACTAAATGAGTGTTTAGTGGGGGGCACGGCCCCCGACAATAATGTCCCTGACTATTTTAGTCGGGGGCCACGCCTCCGACTAAATTCTATATGTAATATAATAATAATTAATTTAGTCGGGGGCGCGGCCCCCGACTAAAATAGTCAGGGGCATTATTGTCGGGGGTCGCGCCCCCGGCTAAATTAATTATTATATTATATAATTAATTTAGTCGGGGGCTTTATTGTCGGGGGCATTGCCCCCGACAATAAAGCCCCCGACTATTTTAGTCGGGAGCTTTATTGTCGGGGGTCACGCCCCCGACTAAACCACTCAATTAGTCAGGGGCCAGGCCCCCGACAAAATTGCCCCCGACTATATTTGTCGGGGGCTATACGCCCCCGACCATTATTGGCCAGCCACCGACTATAATTGTCGGGGGCATTTGGCCCCCGACAAGTGGCCCCCGACTATTGATGGATTTTGTTGTAGTGCTAGATGATCACCTAGGGCACCTTAAATCTGTCTTAGAAACCCTAAGGAAAGAACAGTTATATGCTAACATGGCCAAGTGAACCTTTTGCATAGATCACCTTGTATTTCTTTGCTTTTTTGTTAGTTCATCAGGTATAAGGGTTGATGAAGACAAGTTCGACGCAATCAAGTCCTGGCCAACACCATAAAACATCACTGATGTTAGGAGCTTTCATGGGCTGGCCAGCTTTTATAGGAGGTTCGTGAGGGACTTCAGTACCATTGCTGCCCCACTCATGGCCGTGATCAAGAAGAATGTACCATTCCAATGGGGTACACCACAACAAGAGGCCTTCGAAGCCTTGAAGAAAAGGCTAACTGAAGCCCCACTACTCATTCTGCCTGATTTTAACAAGCCCTTTGAAATCGAGTGTGATGCTTCTGGAGTGGGAACTAGAGCCGTCCTCATGCAAGAACGGAGGCCCATATCATACTTCAACGAGAAATTGAGTGGAGCCACACTCAATTACCCCACCTACGACAAGGAGCTATATGCATTGGTGAGGGCCTTGAAGACTTGGTAACATCCACACGGATCATGAGTCCCTCAAATACTTGAAGGCTCAACATAAGCTCAATAGAAGACACGCACGGTGGGTGGAGTTCATTGAACCCTTTCCCTACATAATTCAGTACAAGCAAGGTAAGGAAAACGTGGTGGCTGATGCCTTGTCAAGAAGGTATACCCTAATTACTATCTTTAGTTCAAAATTCATTGGTTCCGAACATATTAAGGATCTCTATGCCGCTGACCTTGATTTTAAGGATGTGTATGAAGCTTGTGCACAGGGAGGATTTGGTAAGTTCTACAAGTAGGATGATTATTTATTCAAGGAATCCAAGCTTTGCTTGCCTAACCATTCGTGCAGGACTGTCCTAGCTAGGGAAGCTCATGGAGGAGTTATGGGACATTTTGGAGTGGCCAATACCGTAGCCTGCCTCAAAGAGCACTTTTATTGGAAAAAAATGTGCCATGATGTGCAGAAGCTCATTGCTCAATGTTCTAAATGCCAAAGAGCTAAGTCACATCTTTAACCATATGGTTTATACACCCCTTTAGATATTCCTGAGCATCCTTGGATTGATTTATCTATGGATTTTGTGTTAGGATTGCCTAAGACTAGGAAGGGTAGAGATTTAGTCTTTGTGGTAGTTGATAGATTCTCTAAAATGGCTCACTTCATTGCATGCCACAAAGTTGATGATGCATCCTACATTGCTGATCTATTCTTTAGGGAGGTAGTTAGGTTGCATGGGGTACCAAAGACTAGTATCGGATAGGGATTCAAAATTCCTAAGTTACTTTTGGAAAACCTTGTGGGCTAAGTGATGTGATGTTTTTACTTGTTTTTTGAGCATACGATTAACCTAAGAAACTCACGATTTTATTGTGTTATGCCATGGCTTATGTGCTTTTAGAGTTGTTTTGCACAAAGTACACTTATGTTGTCCGGAAGCCACTTTTGGACCCAATTTTTTGTCTATCGGAGTTTTCTTTGTGCATTTTCAGGCCTCGGCATGGTAGTACGGGTGACAAGGAGCACATAGGATCAAACAGGAGCTCAATCGGAACTAGGACGGAGGAGTTAAGGCCAATACAAATACGAGATTTATGCACCTATTTCTACTAGAGTTCTCAGCGAGAATATCAAAGTTCTCGCCGAGAAATTTTGAGGATTTGAAGGCTTTTGCTCGACAAAAATTCCAGGCCACTTTACAAGGAAATTCTCGGCAAGAACTTTATAGTTCTCGCCGAGAACATTGGTCTATTCCGGTGTACCTATTTAAGCAACGCGATGGGAAGAATTCAAGGAGATGAATCCATCATTCGACATTCGACACAATTCTATTACACTCTCAATTGCCGATCTCCTCTCACCTCTCAACCCTAGGAGTAATTGAAGATCAAAGTTGGAGCAAGTGAAGCTAGGAGTGAAGTCTCTCAACTTGGAGTAGCAACTTGAAGTGCAAGATTGAAGGATCATCCATGGAAGTTATGGTGTTCTCTCCCTCTCCATTTCAGGTCTCCTCCATAGTTATGCTAGGCTAAACTTAGGGTTTAACTTAGTGAGGTGGTGGATCATGCTATCATAGATAATTGATTGTTTGGATTGAGTCTTCCATAGTCATTGTGTAAGAAGTTGGTCCCTAACCTTGTGCTTGTTTACCATGTGAGCTTGATTGGTTTTTATGGTACAATCCTATGCCATTCAATGTATGAAAGTTGTTGGATGATGTTGATTTAAGGTTTAGGGATTGTAATTGAGAGATTGAATTACTCAACTGCAACCATTTTCACTTGATTTCCTTGTTGGCATTTCTTCAAGCACTTGGTGTGCATTAGGGTTTTTGTTCAATTAGGGGTTGAAAGACCTTGTAATTGCTATTCTAATGTTCTATGATTGATATGAAAGTATCTTGCATCATTGCCTTGTGTTAGAAGTTGTTGATTAGGAGTTTAGGTGAGTGAGCATTTCATTGAGCTTGATTAAAGCACTCCATTCCTTTGTTCCTTTAGCGAGAGCATAGTTCATGTGGTTTAAGAGTGGTGAATCAATTGTGCGAGAGTTCATTGATTCTATGTAAGTGTTGTGCGTGGCCAATTAATTCCACGTTGATGCTTGTGACTCAATTCAACTTTCATTACTCATGAGCTTGAAGATATCCCTCACTAAGTTGACCTTCTTCTCTCTTGTTTGAACATCAACCTTCCTTGTTAGTTATTGTCTTGCTTGATTTAGTTTTGCTTATGCTTTTGAATCATTTTGCCAAACCAAAACTCAATTCAAATGTCTAGACCGTCTATGAGTAGTGTGAGTATTAGCCATTGAGAGAGCCCTCGTTGAATACGACCTTGATTGTTAATAATCGTACTTTCGTGGTTGATTATTGGCACGTCAAGTTTTTGGCGCCGTTGCCAGGGACTTTCTCAATCCTAAGAAAGCATTTAGTAGTGGACCGTTCTATTCACTTCCTTCCAATTTAGTTTTTGCTTCCTTATTACTCGTTTGCTTGCTTTTGTTATCCCACATTGTCGTGTTACTTTGGTGTTCTTGTTGTGCTTCTGTGTAGGTATCTTGTGCTAGTGCATGAGGCGACTCAGTCGCCTTCAAGCACAACTTCAAGGCCTTGAGCAAGACTCCAAATAGGATGAACTCGTGGCATGGAAATCATGGTTATGGTACCTATCAAGGTTGGAATCCTTCTCCCAACCCTTACTATGATCATCCTACTTCACCCAACTACTACCAAGAGACTTTTGAGGGAGATCACCAATGCTCGGGTCAAGATGAACGAACTCCAACACCAATTTGGAATGAGCAACACTCCCCACCTTTTTCCATGATAGAGGAGATCTTGAAAATTGCGGAAGACAATGCGGTTCGGGTTAATCGCATAGCTCATACTGTGAATCTCATGAAGGAAGTTCTAGAAAGTGAGAGTCATCCCGATAATTTGGAGCATGTAAATGGTGATGAGGATGATACTTGTGAGTCGAAGAGGTTAATACGGAAGAATGTTTGCTAGTGGAGGAGATTGAAAAACATATTCTTCCTAAGGACACACCAAATGGCTATGGTGCACGGTTAAAAGAATCAATTAGGCTTGAAGTTAATGATCCTTTAGAGGTGGTGAGATATGATTTGAAGACTCTTCAAGAAGAGGTTGCACCTAGAGTAGAGCACTTGAGTATACAACATCACCCTATGATTGTGGTGCCACCAACCAAGACTAAGAGTACTCTTCAAACTTCTTGTTGGATCATGAAGTACTTGTGCCAAGAGACTACGGACACATGCTTCTTGACCCCTCCTAAAGTAGTCATGAGAGTGGAGCTGCATCTACTTGACCCGAAGGACTCCTTGAGTGGCATTTCTGACTTGGAGATAATGGAGACCAATTGTGATGCCCAACCGTACTACCTCCTCCTTCATCAAGCTTCTAAATTCAAAGGTAGGAAGCCATTTCAAGGTAACAAATGGTATTCAAGCATTGTTCATTGGCTAGTTTACCATTCACACAAAGTGTTACTTGGAGCTCGATTTTCATCTTGGAAGAAACTAATGGACTCCAATGAGGTGCTAAGTTGGATACCATAACATAGGTATCGTCTAGCTATAGACGTTGAAGAAGTGCTTCATGGGAGGCACCCCATGTTATCTTTACTTTATCACTTTTATTTGGACCTTTGTGTTTTTGTGTTCTTTTAGATCTTTGAATAATGCTTGGCAAGCACTTGGGAATCACTCTTCACCAATAATCTTTATGGGACTCATTCACCGCTCTTGCCTCCTATGTTGTTCTTCAGCGCGCAACATTCTCGTTCTACCTTACTCTCTTTCTCTCTCTTGACCATTGAGGACAATGCTCAATCTAGTCGTAGAGGGAATTTGAGGTTTGGTATGATTGTTTGCCGGTATAAGTATAATCTTGTTCTATGATAGTGGATGTCTTGTGCTAGGTAACATGCCTAATGGTGTCTTTCTTTTCATCTACCTTAGCATGTTCTTTTCATTTTGCATGCTCCACTATCACCTCTTTTTCTTGTTAAATACTTAACTCGCTTAAACTCTATTCGTTTGACAAGCCACCTGATTGTATGGTGAGAACATACGTGATAGCCGGGGTTTTCAATGTAAAGTGTGAACTGGTTTTATTCCAAATGCCTTTTAAACCTTTTTACAACAAGACTGAAACTAGTTCTTTTTAAATATGAGGTCTGGTAACTTGAAAGAGTGTTCTTATCTTCGATAGGTCCCAGTATTGTGTAGTGTTCAGTGTCGGTCGAATTTTCCTGGAGTCTAGGACATAGGGTAGGAAAGCGAGGTGCCCAATGTGTGAGTAAGATGATCTTTGTGTCCACATGAGTGATAGACGTGCGTAGGAGCCACTTGGTTGAGATCCACCATGAGCTGGCAATACGTTGCCCGCCCATTGCTTAGTCCCCAAAAGGGAAGTCTCTATGTGGCATTCTCCATCTCAACCCCTCCCGGCGTGGGCAGGGTTTAGGATAACACGGTCCCCAATGGGGCTGGCTGCTCCATACTTGCGAGGGTCTCCCAATGCTCCTATTAGTAAGACAAAAGAGTCTAGTAAATTTTTTTTTCTCAAGTCGCTATCATAATAGAAATACCAAAAGCGAAGAAAAAGTGAGATGTGGGAAGAAAAAGAGGGGGGTAGAATTTGAAATAGCCTGGAGTCCTTTCGCAAAATCTCTAAATGTGAGGATGAGTGTACTACCCCCTCAGCACAAGTTGACCAATGTCGATCGGACCCCCTCACTTTCCCTCCGTTCATGTGTAGGCTCCAGGAATAAGTGAACCATCTAGTAACCGATGCTTCTGTCAAGTTGTTCGACCTTATGTCTAGTAAGAACTAGTTTGGTTTTTGTTGTAAAAATGTTTTAAGGGTTGCTTGGTGAGATTTTGGGATCCTTTACCTTGTTAAAATTCGGGCTATCAAAGCGTGGTTCCATGAACTAGAGATTTTTTGGCTTGTTTCAAATGGTTAGTGCGTTAGTGTAAGTATTTGCTCGCTTGAGGACAAGCTTCGGGTTAGTCGTAGGGTAGTTTAATGTGATGTTTTTACTCATGTTTTGAGCCTACGATTAACCTAAGAAACTCCCGTTTTTTATCGTGTTATGCCATGGCTTATGTGCTTTTAGAGTTGTTTTGCACAAAGTACACTTTTGTTGTCCGGAAGCCACTTTTGGACCCAATTCGTTGTCTATCGGAGTTGGCTTTGTGCATTTTCAGGCCTTGGCATGGTAGTACGGGTGACAAGCCGCACATAGGATCAAACAGGAGGTCAATCGGAGCTAGCACGGAGGAGTTTCTGCACCTATTTCTACTAGAGTTCTCAGCGAGCATATCAAAGTTCTCGCCGAGGAATTTTGAGGATTTGAAAGATTTTGATGGACGAAAATTCCAGGCCACTTGACAAGGAAATTCTCGGTGAGACTATAGTTCTCGCCGAGAGCTTTGGTCTATTCCGGCGTACCTATTTAAGCAGCACGACAGGAAGAATTCAAGGAGATGAATCCATCGTTCAACATTCGACATAATTCTATTACACTCTCAATTGCCAATCGCCTCTCACCTCTCGACCCTATGAGTAATTGAAGATCAAAGTTGGAGCAAGTGAAGCTAGGAGTGAAGTCTCTCAACTTGGAGTAGCAACTTGAAGTGCAAGATTGAAAGATCATCCATGGAAGTTATGGTGTTCTCTCCCTCTCCATTTCAGGTCTCCTCCATAGTTATGCTAGGCTAAACTTAGGGTTTAACTTAGTGAGGTGGTGGATCATGCTATCATAGATAATTGATTGTTTGGATTGAGTCTTCCATAGTCATTGTGTAAGAAGTTGGTCCCTAACCTTGTGCTTGTTTGCCATGTGAGCTTGATTGGTTTCTATGGTACATTCCTATGTCTTCAATGTATGAAAGTTGTTGGATGATGTTGATTTAAGGTTTAGGGATTGTAACTGATGATTTGAGAGATTGAATTACTCAATTGCAATCATTTTCACTTGATTTCCTTGTTGGCATTTCTTCAAGCACTTGGTGTGGATTAGGGTTTTTGTTCAATTAGGGGTTGAAAGACCTTGTAATTGCTATTCTAATGTTCTATGATTGATATGAAAGTATCTTGCATCATTGCCTTGTGTTAGAAGTTGTTGATTAGGAGTTTAGGTGAGTGAGCATTTGATTGAGCTTGATTAAAGCACTCCATTCCTTTGTTCCTTTAGCGAGAGCATAGTTCATGTGGTTTAGGAGTGGTGAATCAGTTGTGCGAGAGTTCATTGATTCTATATAAGTGTTGTGCGTGGCCAATTAATTCCACGTTGATGCTTGTGACTCAATTCGACTTTAATTACTCATGAGCTTGAAGATATCCCTCACTAAGTTGACCTTCTTCTCTCTTGTTTGAACCTCAACCTTCCTTGTTAGTTATTGTCTTGCTTGATTTAGTTTTGCTTATGCTTTTGAATCATTTTATCAAACCAAAACTCAATTCAAATGTCTAGACCGTTTATGAATAGTGTGAGTATTAGCCATTGAGAGAGCCCTCGTGGAATACGACCTTTATTGTTAATAATCGTACTTTCGTGGTTGATTATTGGCACATCACTAAGTTAGGCATTAAGTTAATGTTTTCAACCACTTGCCACCCACAAACTGATGGCCAAACTAAAGTAGTAAATATATCATTTTCTCAAATGCTTATGGCTGTTATAAAATCCAACATTAAGTCATGGGAGGATTATTTGCCACACGTTGAGTTTGCCTACAATAGGGTTGTTCACTTAGCCACCCAATACTCCCCATTCGAACTTGTTTATGGATTTAACCCCTTAACCCCTTTGGATTTATCACCACTGCCTATTCATGAGTTTTTAGATGCAGATGGACAAAAGAAGGCTGAGTACGTACGGAAATTACATGAGAAAGCCAAGGCCAACATTGGGAGGAGGACTGCTCAATACATTCGCAACGCTAACAAGTGAAGAAAGGAAAAAATCTTTGAAGTTGGAGACCAAGAGTGGATTCACTTCAGAAAGGATCGATTTCCTGAGGAAGGAAGTCCAAGCTATTGCCTAGTCACTTGGACGGTCGAACCCTTTATCCAAAAGCTCTTGCAACTGCTCCTTCAACTCCTTCAATTAAATTGGTGCCATTCGATAGGGCGGGATAGAGATTGGAGTGGTTCTAGGAACCAACTCAATAATTAACTCAACTTCACGCTCGATCGGTGCTCCAAACAACTCCTCAAACACATCAGTAAACTATCGATCTACTGTCACCTTCTATAACAACTCACTTTGCTCAAACGACACTTGCACCAACAACGCTTCACATCCTTCTTGAATTAGTGAAAAAGCGTGCATTGTTGACACCAACTCCATAGGCGACGAATCGCTCTTCCGGAAACCCTTGAACACCACCTGACCACACCCTTCACCTGAAGTACAACCTCCTTTTTCAGCAAACAAGTAGCGCCCCATGCTTTTTCAACCAATCCATGCACAGAATGACATCGAATTCATTGAAAGGGAGCACCACTAGATTAGCTGGTAGTTCCGCTCCTTCTACTTACACTCCCTTTTAACACTCTACTAACCCTTACAGAAGCCCCAAAGGAGTCCTTACACCCAAACTAGTCCCCAAGCTACTAGTTTCTACACCCGAACTACTCACCTACTTCTCATTCACAAAATAATGAGACGAGCTCGAATCAAACAAAGCATAAACGGAAAGATGAAGAATGGAGATCATACCGGTCACCACGCCGTTCGCATTTTTGGCTGCACCTCTAGTTAGAGCATACAACCTCCCTTGATCTCCTCTTGCTCCCACCAGTGTAGCATTTTCTCTTATCCCTCTACCAGCACTTGTAGTTCCACAACTAAAACTGACTCCTCCTCTACCTCCATAACTCATAGACGGAGCCCTGGGTCCTTACACCAACCCCACAGACTGAGTTGTTGCTGTACTCCTGGTTGGGAAGAAATTACTCCTATAATCGGGCTTTCCACAAGTGTAAAAAGTCTCCGGAGCAGGCCTCAACATGTGACACGCCCCGAAGTGAGACTTCCCACAAGTGCCACAAACGGGGAGCCCCGATGGTGCCCCTCCTCTCTGTACTGACCCCGCTCCTCGATACTCAACACTGTTCTGATCGAGGCTGCCACAAGTAAAACAAATGAGGGCACGACGCGATGGAGCAGACTGCACACTTTGCTATCCTAAGAACACTTACTGAGCTTTTTGGCCGAATGGCTATGTGCAGTAGACTGGGAAGGAGGGACTGTCACCTTCCTCCTCCTATCTTCCTTCTTCCCCTGCTCCAACAGCTCCCTCTCCAAAGCAGCTCCATTCACTATCACCAAACTCCCCATGTCACCAGACGTGACACCTTCCTCAATCTCCCACCTCAAACCTCTCTTAAACTGGCGAATCAGCTTCTACTCCCGATTAACCTTCTTATCAAATCACTTTTAGAGATTGGTGAACTCCATGTAGTACTCCAGCACTGACTTCTCGCCCTGCACTAGCTCCATGAACTCCTTGGCCTTCGCTTCACATCAAAATTCCATACAGAACAGATCACGGAACTCCCCAAAGAATTCCTCAAACTTTATGTCAAGTGGGTACACTTGACTCTGAGGAAACAACTCCCACCTGTCCAGAGCATGACCCTTAAACTGAAAGGTCATGGCTTGCAACTTCATCTCAGCTCCAAACCCAGCTCTCATAAACTTGAAGCCACACTCCTTGATCGACTGCTCAGCAATAATAGGATCAGCTACTTCCCCACTAAACTCACTAAAGTTCCAGCCCTTCAAGTTAGACGGCAGGAATCAGCGGCCTACTGCTCCATGTTCGGAGTTATCGGTAGAGTGGCTTCCCATCAATTTTCTTGCTTCACTACAGGAGGACATGAAAGCGTTTCAGTTGATCATTTTAGGAATCAAAAGTTGCAATTCAAATCACTTTTCCCTCAAAAATCCCCACCCTACTTTAAAACCATTTGAAAATCCCTGAAAAGTTGGTTCTATACCGATGTGTCATTCCATCTCCCTATGAGGTTAATTACCTCACGAGGAGAAAAAATGATTCACCTGTACAGCAGCAACTAATGAGGCTCTGATACCATTGTAACACCCATCCCGAATCAACCCGAATAAACTCGTGGTTGAACCGGTAATGAGCATCACTCAAAAAATAGTTTAATAAAACAAATAAGCAAATCGACAAATAGATGAAAATAGAATCCTCAATAAATGAAATATCTGAAAGGGGCCTCCAATAATAAAATACAGACCGATAAACAATAAGTTCAGAGTCAAATCCCAAAATGAATACAAAATCCCCCAAAATGTGAATAGTCAACTGAAACATGACATAAAGGAAAAAGTTAACTCTGAGTAGCTTGCCAAATCTTCACCTCATAGCTTCACTCAGCAACCTCCTCGACTTGAGTGAAGCACATGAACTCCAACACCACACTCACTAGCCATGAGAACCTGAAAGGGGAAAAGGCAGGGATCAGTTTCCTAATGAAACTGAGTGAACCCACGGCTTAACTATGCGCCAAACTAGCCAAGAGAAGAGGTTCCATACTCCACACAAATTGCTGACAGTGGAACCCTAACTATGCGCAGTCTAGGTGATAACGTAGGTGCAGTTCATAGTTCACATTCACAGGATGAGATGAAGCTTCAAGCCATGATCTTTCAGCTTAAGGCTCATGCTCTGAACTGGTGGGAGTCGTTGCCTCAAAGTCAAGTGTACCCGCCTAACATGGAGTTTGAGGAATTCTTGGGGGAGTTCCGTGATCAGTTCTATTCGGACATTTGGCGCGAAGTGATGGCAAAAGAGTTCATGGAGCTGGTGCAGGGTGAGAAGTCAGTGTTGGAGTACTACATGGACTTCACTAATCTCTCCAAGTGGTTCGATGAGTAGGTTAATCGGGTGCAAAAGCTGATTCGTCAGTTTAAGAGAGGTTTGAGGTGGGATATTCAGGAAGGTGTCACGTTTGGTGACATGGAGAGTTTGTTGACAGTGAAAGGAGCTTATTTGGAGAGGGAGCTACTGAAGCAGGGGAAGTAGGAAGATAAGAAGAAGGCAACAACCCATCCTTCCTAGTCTGTTGCACATAGCCGCTCGGCCAAGAGAACTCAGTCTATGTTCTTAGGACATTAAAGTGTGCAGTCTGCTCCGCCACACCGTGTAACATCCCATTTCTAGGTTCATTGTTCGGGTGGAAATGGTTGAAATTGTGGAAACTGTGTAGCTGCTGCTGTGTTCTGTGAATCTGTAGTTTTGGGAAGACAACGGGCGTTACCCATAGTGTAACGACCGTAGTCTGCTTGACAACAACGGGCGTTACCTTGTTGATAACGGTCGTTGTCTTTTAAGGACAACAAGCGTTACCTTAAGCATAATGGTTGTTATCTTAGTCTGATTATAAATAGAACAGTCGACTGCATAGTAGAACAAAGTGCTCATTTCTTTCTTCTCCACTTTGAGAAACAATGAGTATCGAGGGAGGGGATTTGGAGCTCGTTGCTTTGGTGCAGCAAGGGAGTGTGAGATAAGGTTCAAGTGTTGTCTAGGTCAATTGCCCGGGCTTTGATTCAGGTAAATCCTTCTTGTTCAAACAGATTCAAGCTCTAGCGGCTAGGGGCCTACAGTTTGGGGGTTTTGGCTTTCTTCTCTTCTCTGATCATTTCTAATGACTAGGGTGGCTTGGAATCTTCTGTAGGAAGGTTACAGTGTTGTTATTGTGGTTGGAGGCTCTCACATTGTTCTTGTGGTTGGGTGTATCATGGTACGCGACATGTATCTAAGATACATGGTTGTGCTTTAATTTCCAGAAAGGCTCGTTGGATTGGCAGTAAAAACCACACGCTCGTGTGTCTGTACAACACGTCGTATTTCTTCATGAAACATGTTGTGCGTTATGAAACAAGCCTGTGTTGTGACCTGCATATAAAAAGACAAATTTTGAAGGGTTTTAGCAACTTCCACCTCTTTCTCTTTCCACGAAAAATCCTTTGACGAACCAATTGCTCTCAAACTTTGAAGGTTGATTCTGGGAGGTACAGGAGTCCGATTGAGGCTCCATTCTCTCATGTGCGTTCCTAGCGATGAGAGAATAAGATTGCAGTCCTTGGATTCTAGAGTTTCATAGTGAAGGGCTGTCAGTAAGGAAGGGGAAAAGCTACATTTTGGAGTAAGGGCATTTCGTTTGTTGGAGTTCTAGAAGATGATTAGAGCCTCGTCTTCTATTCCAGGTGAGGTCTTAGAGTTGATAGGACATGGTGGGTAATGTGAGGAGTTGAAAATTGACTTATATTGAAATTAGGTTTTCAATGAACCTATGAGAGTAAAATCGAATAACTATCTTGTGATTGTTGTGTGATGATTGTATTGTTTGATGTGTGATGTGGGGATTGGGATGAAAGATGATGACTAATGAATTAGATCTAGAGATGTGAGATAGGATGGGATGGTGATGCGAACCACCGCAGCCGTGGGCAGATGATCGTAACAGCGCAAGTTGAGTGCTCAGGAACAACGAGTCAACCTAGTGTCGGTGGAGAGTACTTGGACCCGCTGGTTGTATATAACTAGGAACCCGAAGTGTCCAAGTCGAATGGTGCCACGCAGTTCAGGGTGAATACCTCAAGTTATGATAAACGTAACCTAAGCCTAGCAACAACGAACAAAGACTTGAAAGGGAACAAAGAACATGTGTTCTAATTTAACAAATTCTTCAAAGTGTACCTTACAATCTAGGCCAAAAGCCTTTATTTATAGGTGAGGATTCGAGAACAAGCTCTCCAAATCCTCCTACAATTTTAACACCTAAAATAGTTTAAAAAAGAAGAAAATCTGAACTAAAACACTAAATAGTCTAAAAATAGTAAAACCGGCAAAACCGGAGAAACCCTAAACCAATGAAAAACTCTCATCCGTATTCAAGATGGATGGGGTATGAAAAATCCCCTTTTGATTGGGATTAGGCATCTACGTGTTTACTAGTCCTAAAAGGACTTGGAAATATGGGTCTAAAACTCATGGCAAGGGTTTTCCTGATCTGGATAGGAATTCGGATCACGGGCGGATTTCTTGGGCGCGTCCCAATTCTGTGGCACGATTCAAGGAGAGTTCAGCATCAGCATCTGGGATCGGGTCATTCTCGGATCAGCATCCATGCTCTGCGCCGTGATGCTTCGGCCCTGCATCACTCGGGCTTGGTCTAGCTCCATGTCCTTCTTGCCCTCTGTGTATCCTTCTCCAAGTTAAGATGGGCTTGATGGAGGTTTGTCCTTGGGGACTAGGGAATCCTTAGGGATTAAGGATTCCTGAAAGACACGACCAATTTTTAGGCTCAGCCCTAGTCACCTCTCATATAGGCCCTAACATCAGACCTGCGCCTGTGTTGACCTCGGCTCTAGGCCCTTGGCTGGCTCGGCCCTGTGCTCGATTATCG
Source organism: Linum lewisii (assembly GCA_034768395.1). Lineage (NCBI taxonomy): Eukaryota > Viridiplantae > Streptophyta > Magnoliopsida > Malpighiales > Linaceae > Linum > Linum lewisii. Next base: position 43,571,691 of record CM068296.1, read on the forward strand.
GGGCCTGGCTGGGGATCAACAACCTTCCAGGGGTGTCTTCTTGCACCGGTGCGGCTTCATAGCTCCAAGGCTCGTGGTGTGGCGCCGACATCAATGCCTAGTTCGGCGCTGGCATTGGCTCGGGGTCAGTACGGTCTCGACCCGACATCAGTGCCCAGGGTCGGATCGGCATCAGCATTAGGACTTGATGTTGAGGCTCAGAGGCTTTCATCTCCAGCAGGGTGTAGCCATTTCTGGTGAATATCTGACCATCCTCTTCGTGGCCACCCGTACTCCATGACTCCATGTATGAGTTGATCTGGTTATTGAAGGATTTAACCTTGCTCCTGGTCAGGGGGAGCTCCGTTCGTATCCACTACATGGTGGGCTCATCATTCCCCTCTTCTTGAGAAGGATTCGTCCTCGAATCCATATCTGCATGGATATCACCATAAAAAGGAGTTAAGTTAGCAACATTAAACGTGGCACTGACTCCATAGGTATTAGGTAGATCAAGACATAAGCATTATTGTTTATCCTTTGAAGAGCCGTATAGGGTCCTTCCTGGAATGAATCCATACTTGATCTCCTACTTCAAAGATTTTCTCCTTTATTCCCTTGTTGGTATTGCAGATGTATTGAGCTATTCTCTTCTCGATCTCGATGTTGGCCTTTACCTTCTCATGTAACTTTCGAACATACTCAGCCTTTTTTTGTCCATCTACATCTAAGAACTCATGTATAGGTAGTGGTGATAAATCCAAAGGGGTTAAGGGGTTAAATCCATAAACAAATTCGAAGGGTGAGTATTGAGTAGCTGAATGAACAGCCCTATTATATGAACAGCCTTAAGCATTTGAGATAAGGATCTATTCACCACTTCAGTTTGGCCATCGGTTTGTGGGTGGCATGTGGTTGAAAACATTAGTTTAGTGTCTAGCTTAGCGCACAAAGTCTTCCAAAAGTAACTTAAAAACTTTGAGTCCCTATCCGAAACTATATCTTAGGTACTCCATGCAACCTAACTACTTCTTTAAAGAATAGATCAGCAATCTAGAATGCATCATTAACATTGTGGCCTGCAATGAAATGAGCCATCTTAGAAAATCTATCGACTACCACAAAGATGGAATCCCTACCTTTCCTACTCTGGTAGGTTAGTTATTTGATACCCTGTTTTGCACGTTATGAGCTTACTTAGTTCTAAGAGAGGTATTAAAATTGGTAGAACAAACAGAACACACACTTCGCAATCACAATCTCGAGACAAGGCCGGCTCAAGCTATAATGGACTAACTCCGGAGCCAGAAAATTTGCCAAGGGGGTGCTTTCTTTGTAACATAAAAAGTCAACCACATAATAGAAAAGTTAACCATGAGCGATAAGTCAACAACATAATACATAATATCCGTACAATAATCAAATAATAGTTCAACGAACCACAATGAGATTTTATATTTTAAAAGCGTTGTAGTCTTATAAAATAATCAATATATCTGATTTCGAAGGTTGTTCTTGAAAAGTATCTCTCCATCTAATTTCATATATCATTATCAAATTTGGATGAACAAATACATTAGCATGAAAGATAGTAATAGGTTGTCCAGAGATTGTTTTCATACAAATTAAAGTTGAGCTATAGTATTTTAAAGGAAAAATAGCATTTTAACCCCTTCTACTTTTCCAACTTAATAGATATCCCTATACTATAAATCACTAGTTTTACCCCTACTACTTTGACTACTTTGTCGTTGGGTCCCTCCGTTCTAACTTTCGTCTACTTAACATTAAATCTGCACAGATCTGCACACCGCCGGGAAGAAATATCAGAGGTAAAAGACGAGTAGTTGGATAGAGAGGCAAATTTGGGAGGTATCACGAAGCATATGTTGAAATACAAATAGATTTAAAATCACACATTTTATTCATCGATAAAATGAACAAAAAAGTGAGGATAGAGGATGCTCTCAACGGCTCCTTCTCCCCTTTGCATATCTCCTTCTTCCCTGTCATCGATTCATCTTGAATCAGCTCAGATCCGGAATGGATCCATCATGTTTCTGTATTCCAATCTTCCCTACTCACTGATCCGCAATGGATCTGCAAAAGGAATTAAATGCAAAAGGACTCTATTGAGAGGAACGGTCAAAGTAAACAAGCGGAGGAAAGCGTGTAAGTCATCCAACCGACACAAAGGTCGTAATAATTACAACCCAAAAGCAGAGAATGATTTGAATGAAGCTCAGAGGGAGGGGAGAATTTCCCTTAACGCCTTACCGTGGAGTAAAAGAAGAAGAAAGAGAGTAAGGAACAGAACCCTCGTTCATGATACTTCATCCCATCAAGTTATGAAGACCCTAGGTGAAGAGGGGAAGAACCAGCCCCTAGACTATGATATTGTAGCTGTAAAGGAGGTGAAGGGGTGGGTGAACCAGGTTGGTGAGAAGAAATTAATGCCAAGCCTCGGGGAGAGTATTTCAAGCCTTCAAGTGGATTAGCTCCTAGACCTTACTACGACAAACCCAGAAACAATACAAGTCTCCAATACGCACGAAAAGACCCACACCAGCAGAAAACAATGGATCTATCTGAGTTGGTAAAAAAAACCAGAGAGTGGAGTTGCAATGAGCCAGTGGTACGGTTAAGCTCGGCTCCAAGGAGCGGTGGAAGCGGGGGAAGGCAAATGCTTGTGGGGAAGATGCTGTCAGCCAGGAGGTTCACGGCCCAAGCCATGGAAACGATTATGGCTGGAACATGGACAGAGAGCAGAGGCCTGAGAATCAGCGACGCGGCCCCGAACACTTTCGTTTTCAATTTCAGGACTGCGGAGGACAAGGATCGAGCATGGAAAGGAAGGCCGTGGAAGGTCTCGGACACCCTCCTGAATCTGCAGAAATGGGATGGAGTTGGGAAACCGACTAACATTGATTTCTCCGGCTGTGACATGTGGATCCAAATCCACGACCTACCCCTGCATTTCCGCACATTAGAGGTTCTGGATCCAATCCTTAGGTCCAAGCTTCCCAGACCTATACCAGATCGACCCGACGAGACTAAGCGACACTATATGGGTGAAATTCCTCCGTGCTATGGTAAAGGTGGATCTGCAAAAACCAGTTCCGTATGGCTTTTTCTCGGGGGAAGAAGAGGAAGCGTCGTGGGTAGGTTACAAATATGAGAAGCTACCTCATAATTTTTGCTACACTTGCGGGAGGCTGGGGCACAATCAAGCAAAGTGTGATTTCCAGGAGGAATGGGTGGAAAACCGCTATGGCGAGCACATACGAGCAGGTATCCATTCACCGGCAGCTCCTACACCGACTCGCTCTGCCACGCGACAAAGCCCAAATCAGACTCCACGAACTCAAGCCTCCCCAACGACGACGGTGCGAGATGATCCAACGACAAGAACGGAACCAGTTAATCTGTTCTGGGCTGGGGTCCACGGATCGGTGACGAGGGAGAGAGTCAATCGCCGACAGCAACGTCAATTGGAGGCAGACCCGACAAGGCTGGCGTTCCCACCTGGATTCACACCGATCTTCGATAACTCGTTGACCCCTGGCAACTTTATTCCGGGATCGGCTGCCCAGTTTTCTCCCCCTCCGGCCAGTCGCGAAACCTCCTCTACGCGTTCAACGCAACATCGACGACGCCACAATCTCAGGGATCTCCACAGCTCAACCAGCTGCAATAACAAGATACTAGGGCCCAGATTGCAGCTGACACTAGGCTGCAAACTCAACCAGGCCAAGCCCTCTTGGTGTGTAATTTTCCAATGCAGAGGATGAGCCCATGGCTAGGGGGAATGGCCCAAGCCCATCTGTAGCTCAAAAGAAAAAGAAGAGGAAAACAGATATGTTGAGGGGAGAAAGTAGCCAAATGATGAATGGCGTGGATGACCAGAACCAGGGGTACTGCCCAATGGAGCAAGCTAATCTGTCGAAGTGGAAGGAATACTATGGACTGGGCAACCTTGACGAAGCTATGGAGGAGGAAGACTCGAATGAGGTGGCGGTGGCCTACCATAAGCCACCTAACGAGAAATGAGTTTTTTAGCTTGGAACTGTAGGGGAATTGGGCCATCCCTTACAGAACGGTATCTAGCGGATCTAATTCGTAGGTTTAGCCCGACGGTTGTTTTCCTTTCTGAAACAAAAAATTGTCGTAATGTCGTAGAAAAAAATAGAAGAGCGGCGAGGTATCCGAAATTTTGGTATAGGGACCCAATTGGGACTAGCGGCGGTCTAGCAATGTGGTGGGTCAATGACTTTGATGTATCTATCATCTTAGAAGATGATCATTTTGTTCACATTCGGATTAATGGTAATTGTGTTTTCTATGTGACGTTGTTATATGCCCCTAGCACTATTACCGAGCGCAATAATTTTTGGGATTGTTTATCTACCCTAAAGCCTCATGCGAATGAGCCTTGGCTTCTTATGGGTGATTTCAACGCCGTCTTAAGCCCCCATGAAAAACAAGGTCGGCGACCACCTCGGAGAGAGTCCACTGAACCCTTTAAAAATTTTGTTTTTGATAACGAGCTCGTTGATGTGGGTTTCAAAGGAAATATCTTCACCTGGACAAATAATCGAGAACCGATGACAACGTCAAACAGAGGATTGATCGAGCTATGTGCACTCTCCCCTGGAGAAATCACTTCACTAACGCTATAGTGTATCACGAATCAATCATTGGATCCGACCATGCCCCAATCCGACTGGAGCTTGAGCCAAGGAGGAGCCGGCGGAACACCCCCTTCCGATTTGATTCGCGGTGGGCAAAGGATCCGAGGGTGGAAGACATGGTTAAACAAACTTGGAACACCAACGACAATGCCTCATCAAAGTTGACCAAGCTGCAAACAGAGATGAAGAAGTGGAGCAAGGAGAATAACACTAATACTTCGTACGAAATCTCCAGACTTCAAACAGAGCTAGATAATATTGGAAGGCAGCAAAGGACAGAAGAGACAAGAAGAATAGAGGGAGAGCTCCTTGACAAGATGAATGGACTATGGGCTATGGAAGAAGCTTTCTGGAAGAGAAGGGCCAAGGTTGACTGGCTGCAATTGGGAGATCGGAATACTCGGTTCTTCCATGCAACTACTATCCAAAGAACCTTGAGGAACAAGATTGGGAAACTTAAACTGCAGGAGGATACATGGATTGATACACCTACCGAGATTAGTAACCACGTGAGCGATTTTTTCAAAGATCTCTTTACCTCAAGAACCACGATAGCCCCAGACAACACTTTACAAGAGCTACCGAGGATTGTCACCCAAGAAATGAATGACAACCTCACTAGGGGTGTCATAGATGAGGAGATAAGACAGGCAGTCTTCTCACTAGGTGCCGACAAATCTCCCGGCCCAGACGGCTTTTCAGGTTCATTCTACCGAGCCTACTGGAGTACTATTGGCCACCAAATATGCAGGGAGGTGAAGGAGTTTTTTATCATGGGGTCAATGCCGGTTAGGTGGAATGATACGCATATTCCACTTATCCCCAAATCAAAGAACCCAGAGAAGGTCTCAGATTTCCGCCCAATTAGTTGTTGCAACTTCCGCTATAAAATCATATCAAAAATCATGGCGACTAGGCTCAAAAAGTGGATCCCAAACCTAGTATCCGATATGCAATCAGCGTTCACCGGAGGAAGGGCCATTCAGGATAACATAGTAATCGTGCACGAGGTACTCCATCACTTTAAGAACAGAACCGGAAAGGGAGGCAAATGGGACATGATGTTGAAAATGGACATGAAGAAAGCTTATGATATGGTGGATTGGAAAGCTATGGACGATATTCTCCGGGCAATAGGCTTTCATGAGGATTGGTGTGGATGGATTAGACAGTGTATCAGAACAGTCAGATTCTCGGTGCTCATAAATGGAAACCCTACGGAAATGTTCTCCCCAACAAGGGGAATCCGCCAAGGGGACCCTATATCACCCTTCTTATTTATCTTGTTAACAAACTGCCTATCTTTTCTTATAAACAAAGGAGTTAACGATGGAAACCTCAAGGGACTTAAACTGAATGCCAGATGCCCGACGTTAACCCATGTGCTCTTCGCGGATGACACCATATTGTTTGGGGAGGCGTCGATGACTGAAGCGATAAACATAAAAAAGACGATGACCAGATACGGTGAGATCACGGGCCAGGTCCTAAACCTCCAGAAATCCTCGATCATATTCAGCAAGAATACGCCAGAACAACTCAAAACGATTATCAGGACTTACATGGGTTTTGAGGCCGGAGTAGAATTTGGAAAGTATTTGGGGGTCCCGTCAGAATGGGGAAGGGGAAAGAAGGAAGTTTTTGCTTTCCTCATTGACAGAATGGAAAAGTTGGGACAGTCCTGGAAAAGTATGACCCTCTCTCACAGTGGGAAGGAGACCCTCCTGAAGGCGGTCCTTCAAAGTATCCCAACCTATTTTATGTCCTGCTTCCTTCTGCCTAAGCATGTCACAAAAAAGATGAACTCCCTTCTTAGGGCTTTCTTTTGGGGAGGGACAGCAAACAAAAGAGTAATCCACTGGACTAAAGGAAAAGTGCTCGCAACCCCCAATAACCAAGGAGGGTTGGGTTTCAAAGAGTTCCGGAATTTTAACATGGCTCTACTTGCGAAACAAGGATGGAGACTCACTTTGGAACCAGACCAGCTCTGGGCGAAGCTCCTCAAAGGATTATATTTCCCACGATGTGAATTCTTGCAAGCGGAGAAGGGAAAGAGAGCATCTTGGATTTGGGCCAGCTTTATCGAGGCTAAGACAACTCTTAGACTTGGGATGAGGAAAAACCTAGTAGGGGGAAACTCGATACGCTATGGGAGTGACCCATGGGTCCCTTCCTTACCCGGTTTCCGTCTCTCAGGCATCCAAGACGGTGAAACCATGGTGAACGATTGGATTCAGCAGGATAGCAGAACGTGGAATGAAAGTATCATTCGAAGCCATTGCTCCCCGTCCGAAGCCCAGGAGATCCTAAAAATTCCAATCGGCCCTGCGAACGAAAGCGATGAATGGGTGTGGCATTTCAATGACAAGGGTAACTTTACCGTCAAATCTGCCTACCATGCTACGCAAGATCCGCCAACGGATGTGAGAGGATATGGAAGTAACGAGCCCAATCAACGGAAATGGAAGTGGCTTTGGAAGCTCAAGATCCCGCCAAAATTTGTGATGTTCATCTGGAGGTGCTCCCATAATGCGATAGCCACTAAGAGAAACCTTTTCGTCAGGAAGTGCAGCCCTTCTCCTCAGTGCCCAATATGTCAGACCGAAGAAGAGGATATTCATCACTGCCTCTTCCAATGCCCACACGCAAAATCAACATGGGAAAAGAGGATGCGCCTTATTACCACCCCAACCCCCCATTTGGCGCTGCTTGATTGGATGGTGGCTGAAAAGGAAGTAAACCCCAATTTCTGTGCTCTCAATTGTATCTCCACCTTATGGTGCATCTGGTGTGCTCACAATGACAAGGTTTTCCAAGACAACACCCCAAACGCGGAATGTACCGCGCGACATGCATCTCTTCTTAAGACTGAATGGGCGGGTAGTTCCCAGACGACCTCCTCGTCTCCTTCGAACCATCCGCGGTCACATCCTGATCCACCGCCTAGCTTCAATATACAGCAGGAAATCCACTGTGATGGGTCTTTCACCCAGGATTCTTCCTTGGCGGGCTATGGGGTTATCATTTCCAACTCCCATGGACAGGTTGTTGACGGGTATGCGGAAGCGTTCTCTTGTTCATCACCGATCGCTGCTGAGGCAAAAGGCCTGTGGAAGGCAATAGATGTTGCAGCCCGGTCTGGTCTGCGAACCATTATCAAAACAGATTGCCTAACCCTCGCTGATGCGCTGAGGAATGATCCGGCCTCATGGCCTTGGCAAGTGTATTCTTGGCTCCTCGTTATGAGGAACACCCTGAGGACGTGCCCAAATATTAGGATCTCATTCATTCCTCGTAGACTTAACTGTACTGCGGACAAAGTAGCCAAGGCAGCAGCTAGACAGGCTTTAAACCCGAACTGGGTCGATCTCCTTGCTTTAAATAGTTCCCCATTTGTAACCGATTTCGACCCACCTGATGGTGATGAATAAAAATTTCTTCTTGCCAAAAAAAAAAAATCATCGATTTCATCTTATCTAATTATATATACGTATATTCCCAATTAAAATATACAGAGTAAACTAATACATGGTTTATTCAATGTGCATCAATTAACATAACGGAGACAATAGTTGTAATGGAAGTACTCAAATGACAAATTAGTTTAAGTAAATAGGCTTAAAAAGAGAGATTTATAGTGTAGAGAGCTATCTGTTAAGTTGGCAAAGTAGAAGGACTAAAATGCTATTTTCCCTATTTTGGATGAGATTTAGTATGAGGAAAGGCTTAAATCTGTATAGATATATGACAATTACTGGAAACAGTCTTGGAGCCAAGGAGGCTGCACGCACCCCCCCAAGGGTCAACGTGGCTCCGCCACTGCTAACAGTTGCTTCGACCACTCACAATACAAAGATTCGTAATGTCTAACTCTAATTTGATTACCCTAAGTTAAGCTTAAACAATAAAGAAACTGCAAACAAAGCAGTCGTTGGAAGAGCCACACGTGAGAAATGTCACTGTATTCTATTATAAATGGATTAAATATATGTTTGGAACATAACCAATCCCATAAACAGAATTCCGTACTAAATGTTACTGTATTTTAGGTTTACAAAATTCTTTCCTTTTCCTCCCCTCGGTTGAAATGGTTTCGATCTTGTTGCTTAGTTAATATTTGCTTGGTTTCGATCTTGTTACTTATGATCTCCAAACTTGTTTTAAAATGTAAGAATACATCCAGAATGAATCAAGTTTGTTTTCTTTATCTGAACTCTCCCATTCTGTCTTCGCGATGCCCATATCCTCCAAGGACATCCAACTTGACAAACTGCCTCAAGTCACTTTGGGTCGCTATGTTTAAACTTCAATGGTTTTTTGTTATTCAATGAGTAGTTCTTGATAGCAGTCTTCAAAATCTCAAAACCTGGGAATATCAAATTCATACAAAATGAAGGATTCTCCAACTCCCTATCCGCGTGGAACTCTGGATATCTCGGTCGCTCTACCTCCCCATTCTCGTCACTAGAATATATAGATTCCAATTCATTTGAATTTGCGTAGTCACTATTAATATCACTATCGACTTTGTTATCAATTTGAAGATATCTTTCAGAGTTGTCTCCTTCATTTTGTCTAACTTCTCCTTCCGCTTCTTCATATTCCCATCTCCGTTCTCCTTTCTCAATTGTATCTTCAGCTCGAACACCATGAAATAGAATATTGACTATGTTTACATGCTCAATTAAATGCCCAAAATCCTCATTGAATAACTCATTGCCTTCTTCTTCAAATCCACTCTCACTACTCGAATCTGATTGTTCTTCCAAGATAGGTTGTTCCACATCTTGATCTTTCCACATACCTATCATTGTTGGTGTTGATTTAGATGTAGTAGATCTAAACGAGTTGATCTTTATAAACAATTGTAACTCATCAGCCTATACTCAACCATTTAATTACCAATGAATTGGAACTCATCAACGGTCAATATTCCATTCAAACAGATACAATATTTAACGTATGGTCTGCATATGAACATCCCTTCAATTGTGACCTGCATAAAATCATGAAAAGACAATTACATTCCATGCATTCTTCCATAATGTACTTTGTAAGATAAAATTGATTACCTATAAAAAAGATATAATTGATGAAGTACATCACGTTTTCATCATTCTAATACCCCATTAGCTAAATAGATAAAATAGTAGGGATTACAGATCCTTTCATTCTTGAACTACTTGCGTGTAGGGATGCAGTTTCTTGGTGCGTCTCTTCTGGCCTATTTCAGGTGGACTTCGAAGGCGATGCGGAGATGGTTTCAAAGGCCGTGCGTGATCAAGAAAGTTCACGAGCTCATGGTGGGATCATTGTCCAAGAGGTCTCTCGTCTCCTGGCATCAAGTCCAAGCTTCAAGCTTCTCTCGGTCCGCCGTTCAGCAAATAGAGCCGCCCACTCAGTGGCGCGTATGGCTCTTAGATATCTCCCAGGGGTGTTGCCGATAGTCCTCACTCCCTGGGTAGATTGTAGTTGATTTACCGCTTACTGCCTTGATTCTCCTCTCGGAGCTATCTTCGTAAAAAAACAATTTTTATTTCATAATAGGACAATTGAAACTTACTTTAAAGATGAAACCCAAATACTGTCATAAAGGTGTCAAAGTAGTATAATATTTCTCTGAAATAGTAATACCAAAATTCTAGAAAGTAAACCTTGAATTGGTGAAGTGGTTCCAAACTCTGCTCTTGAGGCGCAGGCTGCATCTTCGATTTACTTCAGTAGATTCAGCAGTATGAGTCCAAAGTCTTAGCAACCACTTTATTGAATCAATAAGACTCAATTCGCATTACTAGTGTTGATTCGGAGAGAAACAATCAATGCAACAAAGAGGAATAAAGTGTGCATGTGCAAGTTTCTGTTTAGAAAGAAGGAAAGTGTTGGAACCTATGCTTCGATTTACCGAGTACGAAAGTGAGGATTTTCCTGAGACCGAAATCTTGTTGACAATACACGACGTGAGTTCGTGTACCCAAATTGGAAAGGGGATCGCATGATCACACTACAAGAAAATTGATGATTGATCACGGTTTATTAGTCACGGTTTAGTGAACCGTGACTAATTAGTCACGGTTCTTGAAAACCGTGACCAATTAGTCACGGTTTCATAGTAACCGTGACTAAATTAGTCACGGTTTTCAAAAACCGTAACTAAATTAGTCATGGTTCTTAAGAAACCGTGACCAAATTAGTAACAGTTTAATAGAAATCGTGACTAAATTGGTCACGGTTTTCAAAAACCGTGACTAATATTTCCCCAAAGAAACACGGATTGCCACGTTGGCAATCCGTGTGCTCCTCCCCTTCCCAATCCCTTTCTTCTTTCCTCTTCCCACCCTCCAACCTATTATTTTTCTTTCTTCTTTCCTCTTTCCTATTCCCACACACACACATCCGCTCCCACTAATTAAATCACTCCTCTGACACCTTCTTCTTACCATATTCTTCTTCTTCTTCTTCTTCAACAACAACAAATCACTCCTCTGACGCCTTCTTCTTCACCATCCATCACCACCAACCAGCTTCCTCCCCTTTCCAATCTTCCCAATCAAAACAACTCAACGGACCCATGCCCACTCGACTTCACTGTCCTTCGGCGACTCATCTTAGACCTCCGACATCCAACCATCGACCGCGCACAGGCCTTCTAGTACATCCGGCAAGCAGGTCTCCGCCTCATCTTCTCCTCCTCGAGCTTCCGCCGATTCTTGCTGCCGATCTCCAGAACCAGATTTAGATTTCAGATCCAGATCTCAGCCACCCTACGACCGCCTCCTTCGACGCCGGAGCGGGACGCCGGAGTGGGAAGCCGGAGTGGCACGCCGGAGCGGGATGCCGGAGCGGACGGAACAAAGATATTAATTAGTGACCTAATCAAAACCCCAAAAAAGTGGAATGACTATTTTGTAGTTACCAAATTTTACCTTGGCAGTCACCAACTGTGAATTTGTTACTAAGAATGACTTGGGTATAACTTGGGACCTTTTGTTAACTTTCTAAATTTCTGGATTAAAGGAGTTAACTTTCTAAATTTCTGGTCACAGCAAAATTCTTAAGAACAAAATTGGTCACTGCAAAATTCTTAAGAACAAATTGATCACTACATTTGTCACGGTTTTCAGGGCAAACCGTGACAAATTTTAGTCACGGTTTTCTAGTAAACCGTGACTAAATCGACCAAATTTTGTCACGGTTTTGAAGAAACCGTGACTAATATTGGTCACGGTTTACATATAAATCGTGACTAATATTAGTCACGGTTTACATGTAACCCGTGACCAATATTTTAGTCACGGTTTCTTTAAAAACCGTGACAAAAATGGGTCAATATAGTTACGGTTTCACAAACCGTGACAAATTTTTTAGTCACGGTTAAAACCGTGACTAATGGCTAAAAAAACCGTGACTAAATGCATATTTTCTTGTAGTGTCACTTAAGTCCCTTCAACCTTAGAATTCGCTCTCTTACGACACTCTAGTCGAAAAGTAGAGAGGCTTTGGTTTGTAATCAACTCGAACCAAGCTGTGACTCGGATTATAGTAGAGTCATGAATAAACTCAATTTTCGTAAAGAACATTCCTACCCTTTTCAAAAAGCCTAGGGTTACAAGGAATTCCTTTATGGATAAAACTACTAACACCTTCAAAATCAAGGCTTATGAAATTGAAGAACCTTTGAGAACTTTGAGAGGAGATGGAGGTGTATGAATTGGTGTGTCTAGAAAATGAGGAGGAGACCTCTTTTTATAGTCCATGAAGGGGTGTGAGGGTGAAGAGTTGTGTTGGTTCACCCCTACGAATTAACACAACCCTTCATTCAAATCAAATTAAAAAAAAACTAATTAAAATGATTTTTCCCTTTCCTTACATGATACACACGGCAGAGAAAAAAAAGGGGACCTTGGGCCTCATTTTTAGACCCAAAACTCAGCCCAAGTTGACCCAAAACTCAGCCCCAAAACAGGTCCAAAAACCGGACCAAGAATCAGTTCATTTGGATTTCGAATCTAACCGAATTTTCAAACCACATAAACTTGAATATTGAAAATTCAAGATTCAAAATTCAAATTAGAAACTTTGGTTTATTAATATAATTTGACCATTCAAGCCTTCACTAATAGTAATAGTGTTGCTATGAATTTATATTAATACCACAAGTCAACTTAACCAAACAAGAAATCCATGTGACTTATATCCTGGAATCCAAAATTCCAACAATCCTCCCCCATTTTAGTGTATTCTTGGAATCCACTAAAATCACCATAAAGTCACAAAACACATGTGATACTTTAGGTTAATCATTCCATCATTCCTAAGTCATAAAACATATGCATAAATGAAAATGTCGTGACGATTGAATTTTCATCTTAGTATATCACACTTAACAAGTATTCGAATACATGGGTGTCGAATACGATTGAACCCAATAATTCATTTGAATACTCGAAGGTAATACACACATAAGTTCTATAGTTGTCTCAAAAGGCAACCTTGACACTATTTCCGCCATGTATCCCAATCCATCTCATGAGCGCACACGAAACTAAAGTCCAAGTTTCTTGAAGCGGCTACACTTGATGCTCACGTAGGTTGATTCTTTTATTTGTGTATCTGCATATGTACACTTTCTCAAAGAATCAATTAAGAAGTATTTAAACTTCATCCTCTCCTTTCATGCAGAGTAACAAGCACATCCTTTCGGGATGATGTATTTGTGTGCTTCAATTTCTAAGAATGAGCTTTCCACATTGAATTCAGCCTCCAGCGTTGTGCTAGAGGGGAATTGGGTATCACATGCTTAGAAATTAAGTGCACTTTTCCCATCCCTCATCACTTGACTTGTGCACCCAGTCCCTAATAAGTTACTTCGTCAAGTCACTCATTAATAGTGATAATACTCAAAACTAATTTCACCTCATGAGTCAACTCACTTACCTTGTTAAACCAAACGTGGTTAAGTTCCAAGATTCAAACCGATATATTTAGTTATAGACCATACCTACAATAATCTTTGGTGAAATTTAGTTTAAAAGAAAACTCGTAAGTCAAACTTTAGTCATTCAATCATTTCTTGACATGACTAACTTTCACTAATTTGTTTAAAGATGCAAGCTTCGCTTCTTTGAAATCCATAATATGGCACCTCCCCAAGCAACAACACATTACCACTTATAGAGTAAACTTTCTATCTTGGTAACCTATCTTGCAACCTTAACATCTTTTTAAACCAAAAGATAATTTCCATCATAACCAAACATGATTTTCATGATTTTACCTAAAAAAATCCAAGCATTTGTCCAAGTAAATTAACTTGTCACAAACAGCCATCACTAAAACTTAGTGTTGCTACTTGTGATATTCATTAATTTAATTTCCAAATTACTTACTAGTAGTGGAACTAACTTACTTAGTACACCACTCAGATTTTTTTGACCAAACCCAAAACACTAGTGTAATTGCTCTCCCGTGGTAAAAACTAAACGGTCTTAGTACACCACAAATAATTCTGACTATGTTTTGATTACAAATTTACAATCATGAAAACACTTGTCTATTTGTTATCCAATGATCAAACTAGGTTCACTAGTTTACCATTAACAATTCAGACTCTCAATGTTATCACAATGTACGTATCTTCCCATGAATATCATGAATAGGGTCTTATGATGATTTACTTTGCACCTTGTCTTATTGTTTTACCAAAGGTATAACTCATACCTTTAACAATTTTACCTATGTGCTAAGACCAACTTTCAAGTATTTGATACATATATATCCTAATATACATATCCAAATACTTGAAAACCAATATTACTAATAGACTAATAATATTCAATATTTTGATCCAAAATATTCAATATCGGTCTAAACCAGATATTAGAAACTAACAATATTATTAACACCTTAATAATATTTAATATTTGATTATCATGAAACCAAATATCATAGACCAATATTATTAAAATATAATAATATTAAATATTTGATTATACCCAAACCAAATATTAGAGAACAATATTATTAATGCTCTAATAATATTCATATTTGGTTACTCTAAACCAAATAAACCAAATATAAGTAGCCCCAATATTATTAATAATATTCAACACTAGGTTATCAAACCAAATATTGATAAACCCAATATTATTAATAATATTCAATATTAGTTTTTTCCAAAACTAAATATTAGAGATAACAATATTATTAGTACTTTAATAATATTTTAACAATATTATTAATACCTCAATAATATCTAGAATATTATTCATATATCAATAATATCTAACAATATTATTTATACCTCAACAATATTATTAGTACTTCAATAATATTTCACCATATTATTAGTACTTCCATAATATTTAACAACATTATCAGTACTTCAATAATATTCAACAATATTATTAGTACTTCAATAATAATTAGCATAAAAATGCGAACATACTCCCAAATTTTAAAAAAAAATATTAACATATATACTAATATAATTAGCATATATTAAAGTTTCCCGCCCAAAACTTCTTACTAGAAGTGTCATTGGCCTTGTGTTTTGACATGAAAGCAAATCCACAACTTTTGTTCAAGTCATCACAATGGATAAATGTTCTTTACGACTGTTGGAACCTATGCTTCGATTTACCGAGTACGGAAAGTGAGGACTTTCCTGAGAGCGAAATCTTGTTGACAATACACGACGTGAGTTCGTGTACCCAGATTGGAAAGGTGATCGCATGATCACTTAAGTCCCTTCAACCTTAGAATTCGCTCTCTTACGACACTCTAGTCGAAAAGTAGAGAGGTTTTGGCTTGTAATCAACTCGAACCAAGTTGTGACTCGGATTATAGTAGAGTCGTGAACAAACTCACTTTCCGTAAAGAACATTCCTACCATTTTCCAAAGCCTAGGGTTACAAGGAATTCCTTTATGGGATAAAACTACTAACACCTTCAAAATCAAGGCTTATGAAATTGAAGAACCTTTGAGAACTTTGAGAGGAGATGGAGATGTATGAATTGGTGTGTCTAGAAAATGAGGAGGAGACCTTTTTTTATAGTCCATGAAGGGTTGTGAGGGTGAAGAGTTGTGTTGGTTCACCCCATGGATCAACACAACCCTTCATTCAAATCAAATTAAAAAACAAACTAATTAAAATGATTTTTCCCTCCTTTCCTTACATGATACACACGGCAGAGAAAAAAAAGGGACCTAGGGCCTGATTTTTAGACCCAAAACTCAGTCCCAAAATCGGTCCAAAAATCGGACCAAAAATCAGTTCATTTGGATTTCGAATCTAACCCAATTTTCAAACCACATAAACTTGAATATTGAAAATTCAAGATTCAAAATTCAAATTAGAAACTTTGGTTTATTAATATAATTTGACCATTCAAGCCTTCACTAATAGTAATAGTGTTGCTATGAATTTATATTAATACCACAAGTCAACTTAACCAAACAAGTCATCCATGTAACTTATATCATGGAACCAAAATTTCAACAGAAAGTAGTGGGAAAAGAGATTTCCCATAATAATAAACTACCTAAATTGATTGTTCACCAAAACTAGTGTTATCATAACCGAACCGGCTGGTCCGACCGGTAAAATCGGTGCCAAATCCGGTCCGGTTGGCCTTTAAATAACAGCCGGTTGAATTAAGGCCAAAATCCAGGTCGACCCGGTAAACCCGTGAAAACCGATCAACCCGCTTCGAGCGGTTTTGGCCGGTCGGATCAGCAGACCAGCTCTCTCTCTCGACAGTCGCTCCGTATCGCCATCTCACCGCCGTCCATCTTCTTCTTCTTCTCCGGCCGAGGCCGCCTCCTTCTCCGTCCAAAGTTGTACAACCATTCTCCGTCCAGCCATCCAACCATCCTCTCTCGAAGTCTTCTCTAGTCCTTTGTTTTGAAGAGATCTCCAAAATCAGCAAATATAATAATTAAATAACAAATAGCAGCTATGGTTTGAATCGTATTGTTGTTTGAAGAGAAGATGAGGAAGAAGGAAAGAAGGAGAGAAGAAAGGGAGAGTAGGAAAGTTATGCGGCGGAGAAGTATTAGGATTAGGGTTTGTTACAGTTTATATATATATTAAAGTATTATTACATTTTGGTACCTAAGTTATAAGTAAATAATTAATTGATACATAATTTTATAAAAATAATATGACCGGTTCTTTATACCGGTTTTTACGGTCTGATCCCGGTCGGACCTCAAACTCTTGAACCTCTTGCTGGACCGTTTCGATGTCCGGTCCGGTCTTGACAACATTTCCAAAACGCAGATTTCAAGGAGAATATTTTAATAACCATTTTGTCCAATTAGCGTCCATGTAATTAATATGTGCTGACTAGGATGACAGTGTTTCAATTTCGCTATTGCTCTGAGAGCTTCAGCTCTCAGATCCATGAGAGAGCCATTCAACCAATCATGGAGTGACACAGGGCAATGACCCCACCAAACAAAAAAAGTTTAAATGAGCTGGAAAAAGTAAGGGGTTGCACAAAACGCGCCCCGGGCAGCTGCCCGAAATTCCTTTTAAATTTTTTTTTTCTAACACACTCTCTCTCTTCAATTTTCCCCTAATTTTAGTTTTAGTAGTATAACTTTTAATATAATGCTCAAATCACATTTTTAACATTCACAAATGTTGTTTATTATAATTTTTCGAGTCCAATGATATCCATCTTGATATAGTTTATTGAAGTTTTAGTGAAATATTTTGAACTCATAAATAAGTGTTATGTCGGTGTTATGACATGTCAAAATCTCATAACGGTAAAAGAACACTCATATAACGATGATATGACAGTGTGTTATGACGTTATTATGTCAGTGTTATGACATATCAAAATCTCATAACGATAAAAGAGCACTCATATAACAATGTGTTATGACGCTAATATGACATAACGATGTCATAACAACTTCATAATATCGATATATGGATGACATAACACCTAACAGCTCTCTCCTCCAACATTATCTCTTCTCTGTCCAAAGTCATTTTTTCTCACCTGCTCGCCAATCTCTCAGAGCATAGCCGGACTGACAGTGTTTGAGTCCACAAAAGCCTTCTATCCCTTGTTTGGATGGAGTGACGATCAATAAATTGAATTTAGTGGTACCCAACTAACGAAATAAGTTGCGTGATGAGGATCTAATTTTAAAAACATTAAAAATTGTCATGGTGATAGATTTTACCGAATTAAAATACTAACCGGATGTATAGCAATTGGTTTCTTTAACTATCAAAAACTCATTCCAATTGCTCAGCCGACAAAAGGTTTTCCCGCCGAAAATGAGGATCGCCGAGATCTGCTCTCAGGATCTCCCGGAGCCCAACCTCGACTCTCCTCCACCGGATAACAACCACCAGCTTCTTCTCTCTCGCGTCGAGTCTCTAGTCCGACGAACGGAAGACATCTCTGCCTCCCATGCCACTCATAAGACTGGAATTCCGGACGATCTCTCCGCCGACTTCCGGAAAACCCTAACTCATTTCCCTCAAATTTTCCCTCTTCCCAACTCCATCAAGCTCCAAATCTGGAAGCTCAGCTATCGCCTCTGGAATGCTTGCGTCGATATCTCCAATTCTCTTACCATCCGCCTGTCCCCTTCCTCCTCCACGGAAACCCAAGCTAAGCTCCGCCATGTCGCGGCGGATATGCTTCACCTCGCCGGAGATGTCCAAGGAGTACCGTCTCCGGCCATCAAGTGTGCCTCCTTCTACCAGAAGACCGGCGTTATCTGGCACGATCTCGGTAACCTCGATCTTGCTTCTTCTTGTTTGGAAACCGCGACTGAGATTGTTGCCAAAGTTGATGTTAATAAGGTATTCGACCCGTGCGAGAAAAAGCTACTTTTGGAAGTAAACCTAGCTAGGTCGCGAGTTTCCTGGCAGCTATCCGATCGGAATCTCGCGGTGATGCTCCTTAACCGAGCCAAATCTCTGCTGTTCGGGTCTCCAGATAACTTGAAATTACTAGCTAACCAGTACTTGGCGTTTGGTAAGGCCGCGTTATCGCTGAAAGATGGCAACGCTTTGAACGAAGCGTTGAAGCTAATGAACGAAGCTCTTGATCTGTGTGAGAAAGGATCGGGTGCGGCTAGGACACGGGAACAAGCATCGCAACTCCAGGAAATGAAAGTGAAAGCGCTTCGGTTCATCTCTGCTGTGCATTTACAAAAAGGTGAATTCGAGAGCGTGATCAAATGCGTTAAGGTATTGAGAGAAGGTGGAGGAGACAAAGCTGACCATCATGCTAGCCTCCCTGTGTTGGCAATGAAGGCCTGGTTAGGGTTAGGGCGGTATGAGGAAGCGGAGAAGGAGCTGAGGGGTATGGTTACGAATAAGGGAGTTCCTGAAGCTGTTTGGGTGTCTGCTATTGAGACCTATTTTGAGGCAGCTGGTACTGCTGGGGCAGAGACAGCCAAGGCAGTATTTATGGGGCTTCTAGGGAGGTGCAATGTCAGCGCCAACGCTGCAGTCAGGTTGGCCCATAGAGTAATTGGTGATAGTGTTGGTGGGGAAGGATCAAGGGTGAGAGCCCAAGTTGTCTTGGAGTTGGTTTCTGATGATAGAGTAGTGGCTCTCTTTACCAGTCAGAAAGCTGCCAAGGAGTCAGCGGCAATGCATGCCATTCTTTGGAACTGGTAATTCACTACTACTTTTTTACATTGGTTTGAAAAGCTCTTTCAAACAAATTATGAACGTGACTCTAGAATACCCTCTCTAGATATTTACTGTTTGTATGATATGCCATGCACTGTACAATTTGCAACTGGGTATTCTATTATAAGCTCTCAATAATATATTATCCTAAAATAAAACATATGGAGGAGGGGCATTTTCGTTTAAGATCCTAGAAGGGAACACATGACTGAACATGTTTCATCCACGAGATTATCGCAAATGTTGGTCAAGATCAATGACACTAATTTGTGTTTCTTTCCTTTTGCTTCGTTACAGTGCTTCGGATCACTTCAGAACGAAAGAGTACAAGATGAGTGCCGAGATGTTTGAAAAATCTTTACTCTATGTTCCACATGAGATAGACAGAAGAATGTTCCGAGCTAAGGGCTTCAGAGTTTTGTGTCTCTGCTACCTTGGCCTCTCTCAACTTGATCGAGCTCAAGAGTATATCACTGAGGCCGAAAAGGTACGTGACAATGTTTACAAACTAAAATCAGTTTTTTCTAGAAAAGCTGTTTGAATGCCTTAAGAATTAGTGCGCTGAGCAAACAACTCAACTATCTCAATGGGTTTGTCCATTTGCAGCTTGATCCCAACGTAGCTTGCGCGTTTCTCAAGGTTCTATCTCACTCTCTCTCACTAATTAACTACAATGCTGCACACAGAGACACAAACATGATAGAGGGGCATAAACCTAACAAAGCATATCCTATTCAGAAAAAAGTTCCAGTTGAATTAGTTTTGTGGCTATCTTGTGGCTAGTCCGTTATCAGGTCCTTCCTCTGAATGGTTACAGGCATCTTTAACGATTCTTGTGGCTTATGCAGCTCAAGGTCTTGCTGAAAAAGAACGATGAAAAGGGGGCCATTGATCAGATTCAAACGATAAGATCCTGCCTTGATTTCACTCCGGATTTTCTGTCTCTAGCAGCTCACGAGGCTATTGCTTCCCGTGCTCTCCGTGTTGCTGCTTCTTCTTTGTCAAATCTCCTGGACTGTTACACAACAGGAATGCCGATGCCGACAACAGAAGTGATAGTGCTTCGCAGTTTAATCACAATCCTCAGTCAAGAACCTGGGAATGAGGAACAAGTCCTCAAATACATGAACTGGGGTAACTCAAGGGCTTCCAAATTAGGGACTGAGTGCTTCTATGGAAAAAATGAGGTAGGAGGAAGAGAGCAAAACTGGTTTGCCGTCACTTGTTGGAATCTGGGGACTCGGTGTGGTAAGGTTAAGAAGTATGAAATGTGTGCTGAATTTCTTAGACTGACAACTCAAATTTGTGGAAGTTCATCTGATGATCAAGTGGAAAACAGCCGGACGATGATGGTCTGCAAAGCTTTGATACTAACCGTGTCTGCAGTGATAGCGTCTAAGAATCACAAGCAGACTGCTTTGTCGAATGCTGATGTGAAAGAAGCAGTTGAATTGCTAGATAGAGCAGGGAAGGTATGCAGTTCACTTTTCTTGTGAGAAAAATTATGTTAGAAATGAAACACTGCTTCTTGTATAAAAACTGGAACTCTGCCCAACAGTCACGACGTTAAGTGCATGTGTGCAGATGCTAGGTGTAATTTCAGGAGGAACCCAATTTGATGCTGACAAGGTAAGAGAAATGGAGGAAGAGATATTGTTCATGTACACCTTCAATGCCTACCAAATACATGGGATGCTAGATGATGATGGAGGCCAGCAGCGGCAACTTGAGCTAGTGAAAGCGTTTGCCCGGTCAAAAGTGTGCAGCCCAAGGGATCTTTTCCAGATTGGAGTTGCAGCATCTGAGGGTCCGTGTTCTAATCCTGAGGTAGCTATCTTTGCACTGAAAGAATCGCTCTCAACCTTCCAATCTCTCCTTTCACCAGACTATGCTGAGATAGCTGTCATAGTAAGAAGACTAATAATGGTGATGAGCGTTGAGAAGAGTGATTTGGGAGATGAAGATGTGGTTCACAGTATGTACAAGCAAGCATATAGGATAATGGTTGGGTTGAAGGAAGGGGAGTACCCCACGGAGGAAGGGAAATGGCTGGCAACTAGTGCTTGGAATCGTGCAGTAGTTCCAGTGAAGCTGGGTCAGGTTGATGTGGCCAACAAGTGGATGACCGTTGGTTTGGAGCTTGCTACCAAGGTTCCAGGAATGGAGACTTACAGGACATTCATGGAGGATTTTGTTTCTGGTTTTCTCAAGAAATTCCCTTTAAGGAATAATGGTTTGGTTAGATAATCAACTGTACATTGTTGTGCTTGCCCAATAGCACTAATAACTAAAGACTAAATTCCACTTTTTTGTCAAATTTAGCGGCTGTTCTGTTATTACCTAAACATGGTTGTAAAGCTGTAATTACTCCAAAACCAAATTTGTAGTTATTTACTGTAACTGTGCTAATGTGCATAAAGTCTGGATAGGCCGGACCCCTGGTGGGTGACAAAATCTCTCCTTTGTCCCCTGTACAAAGTCTATTCCTAGCCGTCAGATCTCTTTAATCTAATCTAACGGTGGATAGTACTAGTATTAAATGGGGTAAATTATTTAATTTTTTTACCATTTTTTATTCACCCCACCAACCTAGGGTAACTATCAAACCACCCCACTCCCTCTGAAACGTAAAAATCCAAAAACTCTCTGAAAGTTCAATTGGCGGTGACGGCGCCGGCGATATAAACGCCTCCCCCCCCCTCCTGCTCCTCGTCGGCGTTATAAACGTCTGCCTCCGCATCCACGAAGTCACCACCGCTCCTCCGATTCTGTCCATTCATCTGTTGAGATAAACGACGGTTCTATTCGCTGGCGTTATAAGCGCTCCCCCCTGCTCCGGGTCGTTCAACCGCTCCTCCTAGATCTGTTGACGGCGCCGGTAATCCCTCAATCTCCCCTCGCCGCCGGTAAGATAAGCTGCTCTGTGTTTTTTCCCCTGCATGTCAATCTATTCCCCGTTTTTTATCTTGATTCTACCTGAAAACTCACTTTATAAATGGCTGCCAATTACAGCCGTCAATGCCAATACAAAGTACACGCCATATGATTAGGTTGATTAGGTTGTTTTGGTTCAATCACTGCCAAGATCCTTTGATTATTAGTAGTACTAGTATAATTTTTACAAATGTATTCTGATTGTATACTTTGTATGACAGTAGTAGATTAGGTTTTTCAAATGTATTACTATATTTCTCTAGAAATTCAGAATTATGATTGTATAGCTATGTTCTTGGTAGATGCAATACTTGTATCTGTATTATACTAGTATGCTAGTAGTACTAGTATAATATTTACACTAATGCAGGTAGAAATCGTTAGCTTGAACTGTATTTGAATGTAGAAATCGTACTACAATGCTGTTTGAAGTGCTTTTTGTGGCTAACTACTGTTGGGATTGTGTTCTGATATTGTTGTGGTTGTTTGTGTGACCAATTTAGTGTTTGTATAGCTTTCCTCTTTGTAGAAGCAATGCTTGTATTTGTAGAATACTTGTATGTTCGTGGGACTAGTATGCTTGTTACACAAATTCAGGTCTGATTCCTGGGACTAGTATGTTTTGAGTTATCCGCTTTTTCTGTTTTTATAAGTTCTTTTCGACAATACTTGTATATTCGTAGTACTAGTATTCGTTGTTGTAATTGTAGTGTGTAAGTTTATGTTCAAGCTGAGTGTTTGGTAGTGCTTTTATTATTTTGATGTATTCAAGCTTGTTTATGATCTTTGGGTGGTATGTTTGCAGAAGCTGGAGGAGCATTGTTGTCTTCATTTGGAAGAAGACACAAATTGAACTACCATTGTAATTGAATCTGTATTCTTTAATTACTACTTCTGTTATAAACTACTACCTATGTTATAAACTACTCTTGTTGGATCACAAATTTTATGCTTGTAATGTTTATTTTTTTTAGTCATCATTAATAGAGTCGAACTCCCTGACTTTATAGTCAAAGTCAACTTCAGGTACATCTACAATTCGGGGACACGAACGAATTAGTTAGATATCACATCAAAAAGTAACCAACATGAATAACATAGCATCAAGTCAACAGATATATGCATACTAGTACTGTAACCAAAATCTAGGAAATCGACTAGCAAAATAAAAAAATGAATTTACTGGCAAACTTGACAAAACTTGAAAATTGACCAGCAAGAAACGAAAACACATTTTAGTGAGTGACTGATTTGTTTAAACAATTGAAAGTAGCAGCTTTTTTATAATGGTGTGTGATTGAAAGAGGAAGAAGAAGATTGGATTAATAAATAAGTTAAGAGAATATTTCACGCTTATTTTGAGGAGGAGATAATCATAACTTGATTATAATAATTAAAAATTATTAATCCAGCTGTTATATGGGAGCAGCCGAAGAGTGAGGTTGATGGGATTATTAAATTCAATTAAATTATTAATTAGGAAGTGGATATGAGATCAAGGGTCCAGATTAAACTTTGTATAGGTGACAAAGTTTAGACTTTGTCACCGAAAAAAACTCCCTAGATCGGCGTCACGGTAACTATGTTAACAACACAGGGTTTTTAAAAATAGATTTGGTTTCCAAATCGTTGAATTAATATAACATTGAGCCAAATTTAAAATTTGCACTCAGCCGGATTCGAAAAAATCACAAATATACACTCGATTTCAACGCTTGGGACCGAAAGTGGGGTGAGCCAGGGCTCGGCTCGGCTCCCCCTAGTTCCACCACTAACTATAATACAAAGGTCCTTTAGTAAGCTGGGAGAAAGAGAAGTGTGACCCCATTCACTCATGACTTAAATACATCGGATATCACTAAATTTTTGAAAACCAATCACACTGGTCATCGAACTTTTATTTGTCCACATTGTATACCACTAAACTCGTATTTATGCTCACTATATACCATTTTAGTCGAATTCTAAACGTAAATATGACGTGGACTTAACAACAATCGCTTTCATCACTTTTACCTAGTGACTTAGTGATGTGAACCAGGGAGTCGCCGTCCGAGACCCTTCCACCTCTTGCTGGGAACCACGGCTAAAACGCTCCTCGACCCGAACACCTTCTGCTGGACGTCAGATTCTCTTTGTTGAACCTATGAAACCTGGCGGAGACGTACTAAGACCCACTAGCACACGTAGTCTAGGAACCTTAGTTTCCAGTCGATGGCGCCACTTCAGAAGATGAATGCTTCTGACGATAAGTCATACGTTCCCTGGACTCGACCAGAGCTACCCCTAACCCAGAGCCAAACAAAGGCCTTCAAAATAGGATCAACTCCTATATGAAGGCATGGAGCAACGACCGGCATGAGGACGACGCAGATAGGATCACCAAGAAAGAATACACCCTCATGAGAGTCGAAAGGATCCCTGATAAGCCAATACTGGAGCAGATTCCGAAAATCACACCAAGCCAAGCACTGATGCTAAGGCCGGGCCCTAGCACCGACCCCGGGCTGAGTCTAATAGCTGATCGAGGCCCCAAGATGATACCCACAGGCCCCTGGAGCAAAGACCTACCTAAAGACATCCCTAAGGTACCCTTGAAAGAAGGCCCGAAGCAGAACTCAAAAGGCCTGGCTGAATTTGAAGAAGGACAGACGTGGAGCCAGCCACAGGCGCCGGGCCCTGGCACGGATGCCACATAGAGGCGCTTTGGGCCGAGCTACCAAATGGCTCGAGCCTTTGGAGGTTTTCCAACGGCCTTGAATACCTTGTGGCCCCCAGATAAACCTCCAACAGACGCCATCCCAATCAGAGCAGAAATGAGAAAGGAAATGAAGGCCTTGTCCGTGGCGGACAAGGAATCCAAAGTCGGAGCGGACACGACATCAGCAACCAGACGCGACGTGGGCACAGTATCAACATCCGGAGCGGACGCAGACGCGACATCAGCATCAGCCTCCGGAGCAGACACGGAATCCGCGCCAGACACAGGTTGGCTCTTGGTCACCTAATCCGGCTCGGGCATGGATTAGGGGTTTCATTCGATTTTGGTGGATTAGGGTTTTTCAAGACTTTTGGTGTTTTTCTTCCCTTTTAAGACTTTGTTTCGGATTTTCCTCCTAAGTCTCGATTATTTAGGAGTTTTTAAGTCTTTTTAGTTTTCTAATTAGGACTTTAGTTATTTATTTTATTATTTTCTGAGTTGGAGTCTAAAGAGGATTCGTCGAGCTTGTTCACGGATCCTCTAATATAAATTAAAGGCTTCGGCCTTCATTGTAAGAAAGATTCCCCTTGACTATAATAAATTCAGAACTTTGTTCTTTTCCCCTTCAAGTCTTTGCTAGTTATTACATAGCTTAGGGTACGACTTATCGTCAGAAGCATTCATCTTTTGAAGTGGCGCCATCGACTAGAAACTAAGGTTCCTAGACTACATGTGCTAGTGGGTCTTAGTACGTCTCCGCCAGGTTTCATAGGTTCAGCTAAGAGAATCTGACGTCCAGCAGAAGGTGTTCGGGTCGAGGAGCGTTTTAGCTGTGGTTCCCACCAAGAGGTGGAAGGGTCTCGGACGGCGACTCCCTGGTTCACATCAGTTTTGGTATCAGAGCCTCGGTTCAACACTAGGGCCGCCAATCTATCCTAGTTTCCAGGTTCTTCTTGGATTCATATCTTTACTTTTGTTCTTAGAAAAATATTCGAAAATCCCCATCTATTTTTAGTTTCTTGTTTTCAATTCCAAGTTGTAAGGTAGAAAAAGCTGTGGCTGTTCAAAAAAAGCCATCATGAAAATAGAAAAACCTTGCCCTAAAATCTTTCTTTTGTAAGTTAAGTTCAAGAAGAGGGGTAGAGAAAAGAGAAAATTGTTAAAGCTTTCGTTGCTAGGGTTTTTTATGAATCAAACCCTCGGATCGCCAAAACCGAGCATCCTTCATCCGGGCATACAATCACCACGACATAATACTTAATTAGCTAGGAGAGTGACCTTAGCATCCAAATCGGTGGTGCCACATTTTGATGAAGCCATACCTGGTAGCCTTGAAGAAACTCGCAACTACTTGAGCCGAAGCTAATAGGTTCTGTTTTCCTATCTTTTGAGTGTACTTTAAATTTCTTTAAAAACACGAGAGGTAAAAACCAGAGAGAGTGAGGTTCATTAGAGAGAATTTTTTGAGGTCTTTTTATCTTTAAAACTAACCATGACAGAGGAGAAGTTAGCCTTGCTAGAAGCCACCCTACCAGCCATATCCCAAATTTTTGGCTCAGATGAAGGCTAAAATCGACCGAATGGAAAGAGACGAGGTGGGATTTCAACCAGCTCCGAAGCAGCACCGGGCCAGCACTAGGCCAGCATCGGGTCAGCCCCGGACTAGCACCAGGTCAGCCCCGGGCCAACATCAGATCAACACCGAGCCAGCACCGGCTCAGCAATAGGGCCGCCCCGAGCCAGCCCCGGACCATCATAAGGCCTGCCTTAGATCCAGTACCAGGACAGAGCCGGACCAGCACCTGGCTACCGCACCCGGACTCAACTCCGCGTCCAGCAACGGCTCGACCCCGGAGCACCACTTGTGACATCCTAGGCAAATCCCACATCGACAAAACACGGGGGAGATCCATGGGCTATGTGGAATAGTTCAACCATAACTAACATGACGCGTTTTGGGGTGTAGTGGTGGGGGTTTGATCTTGAGAGGAGGTTATGGATTCGAATCCCACTAGCACCAAAAAAACAAATCCGTGAGGGCTGGGCCCAAAGCGGACAATATCTTGTCAGGAAAGGTTGGGATGTTACAAGTGGTATTAGAGCCTCTCCCCGTTCCTCTTGAATGATGGTGGGGAAAACCTCAATGAGGACATTGAGTTCTTGAGAGGGGGGGTGTATGTGACATCCTAGGCAAATCCCACATCGACAAAGCACGGGGGAGATACATGGGCTATGTGGAATAGTTCAACCTTAACTGACATGACGCGTTTTGGGGTGTAGTGGTGGGGGTTTGATCTTGAGAGGAGGAGGTCATGGATTCGAATCCCACTAACACCCAAAAACAAATCCGTGAGGGCTGGGCCCAAAGCGGATGATATTTTGTCAGGAAAGGTTGGGATGTTACGATCCGCATATACAAAATTTTATATAGTAAAATCACATAATATTCTATTAAACAAAAGGTTTTTTCGGTGTTCCTGTTGAGAGCTTCTCCCTCATATGAGAGTTTTTTACTTTTAGGGTTTTTGCACCTCCACTTTACGGAAGCCAACTCAATGATCATTATCAGTTGGAACTGTCGAGGGCCTGGGCCAATCACAGGCCGTTCATGTTCTTAGTGAGCTAATATAAGCTCATCGACCGGAGCTGGTTATCTTGATTGAGATGCTAGTTAACAAGTAAAGGATGCATGTGATTAGAGTGGAGTTGAAGTTCGAAGGATTTTTTGCAGTTGATGGAAGAGGTCATAGTGGTGCATCAAAGTTCTATGGAAAATGGCGGACCAAGTTAATATTATTAATTTTTCGCAGAAGTTTATAAACATAGAGGTGAAGGATAGAGATGGTAGTTTTCGACTTACCAGTTTCTACGAGTATCCAAAAATAAATCGTCGTCAAGCCTGATGGGATTCATTACGTAGCTTGACGATCGATAACCCTTGTTGTTGTATTGGGTATTTTAATGACTTACTACATGAGTCGGAGAAGAAAGGACGCCACGGCCAACCAGCTTCCCTCTTGATGAGTTTTAGGGCGGCGGTGGTTGACAGTGGTTTGGTGGATTTGGGAATGGAGGGCTACTCATTTACGTGGGCGCCATTAAAAGGTAGTGAACGTGGGGTCGAGGAATGTTTAGATCGAGCGCTCACCAATGTAGGATGGAAGGACCTATTCCTGAAAGCTAAGGTGTTTATTCTCTTAGCACCGATATCTGACCACTCCCCCATTCACTACACATGAAAGTTGAAGAAGTTAGACGCAGACATTTCAAGTCTCGATTTGAAAACGAGTGGTTTGAACGAGATGAGCTTCGAACCTTGGAGTAACAATGTTGGAGCGAGGAGAGTGATTGCTGCAAAAAGCGTGACCAAAGATACTTGGCTTTTGGCCAGGGTCGTATTTCCTGAGGGTCTCTAGGTTTGGCTTACTCAGTTCTGAGAGAGGTGTTCAAATTGGTGGAACAAACAAAACACAGACACTTCATAATCACAATCTCAAGACAAGGTTGGCTCAAGCTATAACAGACTAACTGAAGCACAGGCTCAAAGAGCATGTAAGTAGGGGTTTGGCAACAAATCGTTCAAAGCGCGCAAACACAAAACACAAGTTGGATGAAATGGGAGAGAAAGAAGGGTCAAACAAGTTTCCCCTTTTGGGTTCATGAATCATGATCACACAACTTTGGACTACAACAGTTCTAACAAGCCATAAGATCTTTCAACATAACATCGACAAAAATCCTAATCTCATTGGATAGAATCAAATAGAACTCAACATTAACCACTAACAAACGGGCATTGGTCACCATTTACATTGAAAGTAGAATGCACACAAAGTGTTCGATGAAATGATTTTTGGTCGTTAAACCTAAAAAGTCATAGCTAGTATGGTCGAATCTATGCATAACATTGAAGTGCAACACTCTAGGATACAAACACTTGAATCAAGTCATTACTAAATCAAACAATCAACCCTAATCATGCATCTTTGTGACAGAAACAAGAAATAGAAGATGAAGAACACATTGATCTGAATCAAATCTGAAGTTGAATTAGAATGAAATAAATCCAAAGTAATAGGAGTGTAATCAATCATCAATACCCCTAAGGTTCCACTTACCGAACCCTAGGAGGTTTAGTTACATCAGTACATAGTGAAGATCTAAGAAATACGACCTAGAAAAAAAGAGATGAAAAGCTCCACCGATTTCTTCGTGTCCGGATGAATCTTGATCTTCTCCTACTATTTATGTGATGTGGGAGATGAAGGATGATGATGGGAAGATGATTTCTGGACTCTGAGAGGGTTTTCTAGGTGATGGAGGTGGTGGGTGTTCGTCGAAAATGAGCTGGGAACGAAGTCCAGCCAAGCCTTTGAATTAGGTTTCCAAAAACCCTATGTATAGAATTCTGCCCAGTGATGGCGTGCACAAGTTCAAACGCTGATTACACGCCATCTGCATGCCATTTACACGCCGAGTCTCGCTGAAGGGATGGTAGCCTTGGTTCCTTCCTTAGCGTCTCGTTGTAATTACGCTAACCTTATGTTAAACTTAAAAAATCGATAGCTTGAGCGCCTGGAGTCCAATTTGAGCACTGTTTGAACTTGTGGCTTCATATCGACATTATCTAAATAATGGTATGACCTGAAAACTCATCAAAAACACATTGGAAAATGTGAAAATGGACCATAATGATCTCGATAAGCCAAACGAGATGAATATTCATAAAGTTGATCAAAACCATTAAAAGAACAACATTAACGCTTAAATACCACATGAAAACGTATCAAATATGGGGGAAAAGGATAACCTATTTCTATCTATCAAAGAGGTTAGAAATGGAGAACAGGAAGTTAACGATGACCTTTTAGCTCCATTGACAATGGAGGAGGTAAGAACGATGTCTTCTCCATGCACCCGGATAAATCCATCAGCCCCGATGGGTTTAATTAGGGTTCTTATCAACGCTTCTTGGCATTGGTTGGAGAAGAGGTGTTTGAGGAGTGTAAAAGATGGGTTGCTAATGGTCATTCGCCCGACTTTGTGCAATAAACCAACATTGTCCTACTGCCTAAGATTGTCGAACCCAAATCCATGAGAGACTTGCGGTTAATCTCTCTTTGTAACGTATTGTAAAGGGTGGTGGAGAATGTGCTTGCAAACATATTGAGGAACGTGGTGCAGAATATTATATCAGAAGAATAATCGGCGTTTGTGCGTGGCCAGTTTATAGTTGACAATGTTATGATAGTATTTGAAACTATCCATCACACGAAAATTACTCAGTCAGGTAAATTTGGAGAGATGGAGATTAAGATTGACATCTCTAAGGGGTCGTTTGGTTGGATGATATGTAGATAGATTGATATTAGGGATATATTGATATGTTATTATATTGATATTAGTAAACCAATTAGCAAGATAACATTGTTTGGTGTAGTGATATTGTAATAATTGGTGATAAGTTACTTTAATGGGAAATTGGCCAATTTGCCCTCAACTTTATGGGTTATAATACACTTGCTCTGAACATAATCGAATGAACTTTACCCTAGCTAATTCACCAACCACCAATAAGTTGAAGAAGCACTAGAAATAGCAAGGTCTTCC
The DNA here is from genome assembly GCA_034768395.1 of Linum lewisii. Classification (NCBI taxonomy): domain Eukaryota; kingdom Viridiplantae; phylum Streptophyta; class Magnoliopsida; order Malpighiales; family Linaceae; genus Linum; species Linum lewisii. The sequence continues at coordinate 43,602,278 of CM068296.1, forward strand.
TTGTCTTCCGCTTAGTCTCGAATAATGAAATCAAATTTATGTTAGATGAATGAAAGGTTTGGAGGTTTGACTTATTTGCTAAGAAAATAGGACACTCGTCAATTGTCCAAAACTAGTAGGACAATGGAATCGGCGGACGTCAATCGAAAAATGGTGAGGAAGTGAGAGAGAATTAATCGGGGGATGAGAAATGGGGAAAATAAATAATGACACTGTAATTGACAGGATAGAACAAGGGCAAAAAATTCTGCAAAGAGTGATATCAATATCACTCCACATATATTCTAGGGGGGAGTAGAATATCTAAAGAGTGATATTGATATCACTTTTGGCCCCAGATATCATGATATTTAGGACTGAAAAACGAAGATATTCTGAATATCATGATATCTGCAGTTATCAATATCAATATCACGGCAACCAAACGACCCCTAAGACATATGATGGAGTTTCCTGGAAGTATCTCGAGGAGATTATGCTCAAAATGGGTTTTGCGTTGAGATGGCCGACTTGATTATGATCTGTGTCCGGGAAGTTGAGTATAATGTTGCAGATAACGATGAGGTGGTGGGTGTCCGATTACTCCAGGAAGAGGAATCCGACAAGGCTTCCCTTTGTCTCCATTCCTTTTCATCATATGTGCAGAAGGTTTTTCTAGGATTATAAATAAAGCAATGAGGGAGGAGGGAGTGCACGGTGTCCAATTCTACAAAGAATCCCCGTCGATAAGTCATTTCTTCTTTGCGAATGATAGCTTCCTGTTCTACAGGGCTGAGATCCTAGAGGTTCGAAAGCTTAAAGATGTCCTAAACACCTATGAGCGAGCATCTGGACAATCCATCAATTATAACAAATCTGGTATTTTCTTAAGTTGAAATACTTTTGGCATGTTATAGGAGGGATTATCTGTAATACTTGGAGTGCATGAGCCATTGGATACATAAAGAATTTGGGGATGTCATCCCTCGTGGGAAGGAACCGAAAAGTGGTGTTCAGATACCTTAAAGAGGAAATTTGGCAGCGGTTGTAAGGTTGGAAGGACAAGCCAATCTCGCGAAGAAAAGTGATCCTTATCAAGGCGGTTGTACAGTCTCTGCCAAGTTACTATATGAAAGTTTTTCTCCATCCAGGAACTCTCATGGATGAAATGGTATGAATGGTCAATGGCTACTAGTGTAACATCCCCGCCCAACAAAATGGTTTGGAACTCGATTTCCGGTGACTGATGCATTGGAAATAGTATTCTTAAGCTCCCACTGAAATTCGGCTCGTTCGGAAGTTGATTGGGTTGAGTTTAAAACTCTTTGGGTGTGCAGTTGATGGTACAAGGCCGTGTACTTGTAGTACATGTCGTGTACTAGGTACATAGCCATGTATCAGCCCCTGGGTGATTAAAACTTGAAATTTTACCGCTTTCTTCATCTTTTTCATCTCTCTCTCTCCCCGAAAACGCCATTGACGAACAAAAAACCCCCAAACTTCAAACTTTGATTCCGGGAGCTACGAGAGTCCGACCGAGGATCCGTTTTCTCCTGTGTGTTCCTGGTGACAAGAGGAAGAGATCTCACATATTAATTTTTGGTATTTTGGAGTAGGGTGCTGTCAGTGAGGATGGGGAAAAGCTAAGTTTTTGGTGAAGGATAGTTTGTTCGTTCAAGTTTCTGGAAGTTGTTTAGAGCCTCGTCTTCTTGTCTGGTGAGGATTTAACATTCGATAGGAAGTGGTGGGTAACGTGAGAAGTTGTAATCTAACCTAGATGAAATTAGAGATTGCATGAAAATGGAAGATAGTAAAATGGGATAACCGTTCTGTGATTGCTAATTGATTGATTGTTGGAGATTGCCGATTGATTGATTGTTGATGTATGTCGGTTGCTGTGATGCTATGATGTTGGGTGTGGGGCAAGCGATTAATAAAGATTTTTAATGGATCACAGTTAGTAAATGAGTGATAGAAGGGACGGGTTTGTTATCTTATGAATTACACACATATTCTGTTGTTGTCAGTTGTGGTTGCATGAGGATGGCCCTGCCAATGTGGGGTCGTCCTATGAAAGAGGAACAAGAGGGTAACCCTAGACTTGAGACATGGATATCCCTGAACGTGCAGGTGGGGTTGGCCGGCAAGCTAGTAGTTTACCCTTGTTGTGTTTGTGAACATGTGAACTGTAGATGGTGATGGATTGTGGGAAATTGATAAATGGATTGTGAGAAATTTTTGTGTTTGTGAACATATGAACTTTAGTTATAATGTGGGGAATTGCAATCAGACTTAGTTAAGTTTAGGAATGCACGACTTGGAGAGTTTCAATGGTAAATTGATGATGTTATGATTGTTTGCTGATATGTGATGCGTGAGTTGATTTTTTTGAACATATGGTTGGCTTGTTTGAGTGTATGATTGACTTGAGTGGATGTATGGTCGACTAGGTGGCTAGAAATGAGAGTTTATTTATTATTGGAACTATGAAATGTTGGGTGCAGGAGGATGGTTCTGCCAATGTGGAATCATCCCAGAAGGATGAACAGTAGGGTGGACCTAGACCTTGTGACAAGATCACCTCCTTGTTTTTACTATTACAAGTGGGGTGAACGGTAAGGCTAGTAGTCCGCCAATAACAATCGCACGTGACATGAATTGTGGTGTGGAATATGACATGAAATTGTGATGTGGAACTGGTACATGGAATTGGGATGTGGAATTGGTTGATTGGAATTGTATCATTGATGTGGTTTTGCTGAAGGAAATTAAATTGATAGAACTTGAACGAGGCAACGTTACCCCACCCGTAATACTGTTGTGTTAGAGTCCGATTCACTAAGTTGAATCCCATGACATGGAGTCATGGTGGTTGAAATCTCCACTGAGGAAGGATCCCTGTCGGATGCGTCGTTGATGAAAGTTGTAAATAAGTTTATCAAATAACTGTCAAGCACAGAGCAGGACAGATCGTATTCCACGGGCCTCTTCTACTTGCTTACTCAAATGTGTTGGCAATTTTATTCTGGATCAAATAGTGTGTGTGTGGTGTGAGTTCCAGACTTCTATACTAAGATGCAAGACAAACTGAAATGAAATTAAAATGCAGAATGATTGGTTGTTTGACTTAGACAGACGACAAGCAAGCTTAGACTACAAATCCCCTTAGATCACCAGAGCATTGGCAATCAACATACCAGCGGTTTTCAATTATGATTCATTCAGTTCGCAGACACCACCATAACTCCTTACCCTTAGGTTTAAGACTGGCGAACGTTCGCTCTATCCGATTGATGCTGCAGTTTTAGCGGTATCAAATAACTAACCTACCAAGGTAGACTAGATCGTATTCCACAGGGTTTCTACTAATCGACTACTCAAAGAAGTTGGCAAATTACTCAGGTTTAAACACTTAGTGCGTGGTGTGAGTTCCATGACTTCTAATGTAATAAAGCAGGAAAATAAAAGACAAAAAAGTAAAAGGTTGACTAACGAGAAGATAGACGAACTTAGATTTCGAATCCCCCTTAGATCACCAGAGCATTGGCAATCAATAGATCAGCGGTTTTCAATTCTAATTCAATCGGTTTCTATACACCACCATAACTCCTTACCCTTAGGTTTAAGACTGGCGAACGTTCGCTCTATCCGATCTAACTACCAAGATTAACTAGCCGCCCGGGTACGGTCGCCTCTCGCAATGACTTAATTAACTGGTGCAATTACTAACGATTTATGAGTTACTCTTGCAGTGGATTAACCCTAACCGGTTCCTACGAAAGGCACGCTCCAATTATAAGGTTAATTGGTTGAATTGATGTTTTAAAGAGAGGCGAGCGTTCGCTTCTATCCTCAACTTAATAAGAATCTAAACTAGGTGATCAAGGAAGACAAGTTTATGCGCCAAAGCAGGAAGATGTCTGGCGACTAACCCTAGCTTGCAAAAACCTAATCTAGGCGACCAACCAGAAAAGAAACATAAACAATCAAGAACAAAACAACCATGCAAAGAGAAACTGATTGAACTTCGAATCTAATTACCGCCGATCCGTGACCGCTTTAAAGCCCCGGGTCACTTAGGGTTCATCTAATCTAAGCTCTACAAGTTCAGTTACTCATAACGATAACAGCAGAATCAAAAGCAACAAAGGAAATCATCATACAGAGGTAGAACAAATAAGAACTGAAAAACCTAATTCTGACGACTCCGGCGAAGCTTCGATCTTCTGAATCTTCAACTTTAAGCTCCGAGCTCTCCGAGGTTGAAGGATGGTGTCACGATCTCTCCACGGATCTTCGAACTCTCTAAACTCTATCTATCGACCCTAAGGTCGTGGCTAATCAGCCAAAATTCGTGTATATCTAATCTGGCTTCAAAAAGACTATATATACCCCATAAACCCTTTACAAGTTGGAAAAGGCTGAAAATTAGGGTTTCTGCCCGATTTTCAAAGGAATTTTCGCCGAAAATAGGAAGGAATTTTCGCCGAAAATATTAGTTAAAAACCAGCTCCAACTTGTTTCGATGATTCCCGCTCCGTTTGAACTCCGATTTGGTCCCCGTTTGAAGCGCTGGACTCGTGAGAAAGTCCTCTATAATGTGGTAACCTGGAGGCTCAACATAAAGCTCACAAAAAGGTTAAAAATAGCCAATAAATGGACAATGTATGCACTAGGAGCCTAGAATCACAAAGTTACGCCAAATGCACCAAATACTCATCAAAATGGCATCAAAGGGTATGAAATGTTGCTTAAATGGACCTGATAATCACGTCAAATCGAGTGTCATCACCGATCTAACTACCAAGATTAATTAGTCGCTCGAGTACGGTCACTTATTGCAACGACAGAACTAACTGGTGCAATTAATAGTGATTCATGAGTTACTCTTGAAGTGGATTAACCGTAACTGGTTCCTACGAAAGGCACACTGATGTGCAAGATTTAACTCACAACAATCAAGGTCGTATTCCACGAGGGCTCTCTCAAAAGCTAATACTCACACGGTTCATGGATGGTCTATTCATTTAAAATGAGTTTTAGTTTGAAAGGGAAATGAAAACATAAAGGAAACTAAACAAGAAAGCAAAACAAAATGGTGCAAATCAAAGATAGAGGAGGTTCACTTGGAAAGATAGCTTCATCATGCTCAAGAGGAACAAATGCACAAACAAGCCAAACATGATCGAGGTTGCAATCGATGACCACGCAAATCCCTTCTATAGACTCAATGCACTCTCGTCGCACTAAATCCCTATCCTAGAACCACTCAACCTAGGCTCCGGCTCTCAAGCTAAGTGACTAAGGATGCATTAAAGGTGTTTGATGAAATGCCAAGCTACAAAATCCTCTCCTATGACTCTATGACCACTAGGCTAGACACCACACTCTCATGTCAATGTCCTAACACTAAGAGAATCACCAAAAGACTAATCAAAGTTCAATTGAATGAAAAACCTAATGCACACCAAGTGTTCGATAAAATGCACAAGAGAGAAATCATGCAACTATGGTTGAATTGAGATGATCTAATCTCTTAGAACACACTCTCTTCAATCCCTAGACCTACAATCCATGTAATCTAAGCACTCTCATGCATTACATCACAAATAATAGACCAAATCAAGCAACATGGCAATTAATGGAATTAACAACAAGTCTAGAGATCATCTTCTTACAATCCAAGATCAATTATGGCATATTTGTACACTTCACCTCTATCCTAGCACAACTATCTATCAATCCAAGGAAACCTAGGAAATCAGCCACACATGGCCAAGGGTACAAAAGAGAAAGAAGGAGAGATGGTCACCAAGAGCTCCATGGCAATCCTCTTCTTGCAAGCTCCTCTCCCCAAGGTTGTGGGCTTCAATCCAAGCTCCTCACTCCAATTTGCACCTTGCTCTAGGGTTGATGATGGATTGGTGATGGAAAAAGAGAGAGAGGGTTTTTCTTTGTCGAAGGATGAATTGTGAATAATGAGTTGTATATCCCAAATTTCCACCGCCTCTCTCTTTAAATAGTACCGTTGGAATAGCCCTGAGTTTTCGGCGAAAACTGTACAAGATTTTCGGCGAAAATCTCTTTGAAAAACCCCGGGGAAAATTCGGCATTTCTTCATAGGTTTTCGGCGAAAACTCAGATAGTTTTTCACCGAAAACTTCTTCATAATTCAGCTGCAGAAATCCGGCTTTCCACTGTTTGCAAACGGCCCATAGTTTTCGGGGAGAACATAGAGTTCTCGCCGAAAACTCCTTTAGAAATGCTGCATTTTTCTCAAACTTGCATCGGCCATAACTCCTCCGTCCTAGCTCCGATTGACCTACCGTTTGATCCTACGTGCTCCTTGTCACCAGTACTACGACGCCAAGACCTGAAAATGCCAAGAAAACATCTCCAATAGACACGGAATTGGCCTCAAAGTAGAAACCGGACAACAAATGGACACTTAGCACAAAACTTCAATAAAAGCATATTAAACATGGCATTTAAGGATCAAACACGGGCATTTCATAGGTCAATCATAAGCTAAAAGTGCACTAAATAAAGTCACATCAAATTCCCCTACGACTAAGCTTTGTTTGTCCTCAAGCAAATGAATTAGAAAACATCCAAGTTCACAAATGACAAGATCGGCCCCATTGAGATTCAAGCAATAACAATTTGGCTTAAACTGTTCCACGAACAAACTTAACCTACACATGCAAGAACGTCAACCAAACAAGTCTAAACCTCACCATTTTCTGCACACTTCAAGTAGTGGTTAATTGAGATACAGAAAAAAAACCGATCACAACAACACCAACTCTAATCAAAAGGACTTGAACTCGGGAAATAGAACAAATTAGGTGGGGATAGGAAAATTCGGAGAGTGGTGAGTGATCGTGATGTGACTATCGACTCGACTTCGTCCGCTTCTAGATCTGCACTTTTTACGCTCAAGCTAGGATCACTACAACAAGGGCCACATTGAGAACTCTTTTTTCTTTTTTTTTTCCTACTGCATACTAGTGCTCGATCCAACACTTCACTTAGGTGTTGAACCTGCCTAGCTCACAGCCTTCTCCTTTGCTAGTGCTCAACCCGACACTTCACTTAGGTGCCGAGCTTGCCTAGCTTTTCTTTTGACACTTCAAGAGTTTCAGCACTTGAACACTTTCTTTAGAGCATTTTTTTTCTTTTTTTCACAAATTAGCCACTTGATCCCTAGCCCCTTACAACTTCCACAGAAGATTTCGATTTGGATTCTGTCTAATCTCAAGCCACAATCACGAGGGATCAAAAAGGGTGATGAAAAACATGGAATAGGGTGAAAATGTGTATGATCCAACAAACAGGCCAAGGCTCAACGGGTTATCCTATAGGAAACTGATTCGGGTAGGCTTTCTGGCTGAATGTGGTTAAATTCTATTGCCTTTATCATCTTAGACCGGTGTTATCGAGCGGTACAGAAACACGTATCAAACCAATCAACCAACATACAAGAGTGATAACATCTCTGTTCTGGCCTAGACTCATTTGATATTAGTGCCAACATGCTGATTATAGGTTCTAAGCGAAACAGTCTAAACACCATTGTGAAAGATTGAAGTCAATTAAACACCAAAAGTCAAAAACTGAATGATTCTACGATAGAGGAATTTGGAAACAATCAAGATCATGCAAATCAAGCAAAGCATAGCATTACATCTCTACCACAAATAATCACACCAAACCTCAAACTCCCCTACGACTAACAGGAGCATTGTCCTCAATGATCAAGAGAGAGAGGGTAAGGTGGAACGAAGTTACCGCGTTGGTAGAGAAGAGCATAGGACGTAATAGTGGTGAAAGAGTCCCATGATGATCCTTGGTGAAGAGTGATCCAAAATGCTTATCAAACCTTATTCAAAAAGCTAAAACAACACAAAAACCTCAAACAACAATTAAAAGCGAAAAATTAAAGATAACATGGGGTGCCTCCCAAGAAGCGCTTGGTTACCGTCTTAAGCTCGACGATACCTGTGTTATGGTGTCCAACTTAGTACCTCTTTGATGTCAAGTAGCGTCTTCCACGATGAAAGTTGAGCTCCAAGAAACATCTTGGGAGAATGGTAGACTAGCCAATGCACATTGATGCTTGTATAACACTTGGTACCTTGGGGTGGCTTGCTACCTTTGAGTTTCGAAACTTGAGGAAGAAAGTAGGGTAGGGGGCCACCATTTAGCTCCATCGTCTCCAAGTTGGTGATGCCACTGGAAGAGTCTTTCGGGTCAAGGAGAGGTGGCTCCACTTCCATTACCACCTTAGGAGGAGTAGAGATGCATGCGTCCTTGGGATCTTGGCACAAATACTTCATGACCAAGCAAGAAAATTGAAGAGTACTCACAACCTTTGGTGGCACCACAATAGGGTGGTGTTGTTCACTTTCGTGCTCCACTCTCGGTACCACCTCTTCTTGAAGAGTCTTCACAACATGTCTCACCTCCTCTAAAGTGTCATCACCCTCAAGTCTCCTTGGTTCTTCTATCCCCACATCATCGTTACTTGGTGTGTCCTCGGGAAGAACATGTTCCTCAATCGCCTCCACTACCAAATCTTCTTCCGTGTCAAGCTCTTCGGATTCACAAGTGTCATCTTCATCATCATAAACGTACTCCACCTTATTGGGCTGATTCTCATTCTCTAGAGCTTCCATGATGAGGTTCATACTTTGAGCTAGGCGATTGAGCCGAGCCGCATTGTCGTCCGCAATCTTTGAGAACTCCTCTAGCATGGATGGAGGGGAAGAGTGTTGCTCCACTTTATGGGTTTGACGTTCAGTTTCAAGCATCCCATTGATGTGCGCCATGCTTTGTGCTAAGTGATTAAGTTGGTTCGCATTGTCTTCCGCAATCTTCAAAGCTTCCTCAAGCGTGGGAAGAGGTGGAGGAGGTTCCTCATAGCTTACGAACTCCTCTCAAGGACGCTCACTTTCCTTCACCATTTTCAAGAGCTCCTCTAGCATAAAAGGAGGTTGAGAGGGTTGCTCATAGCTTGTGAACTCCTCTTTAGGACGCTCACTTTCTTTAACCATCATAAAGAGCTCCTCTAGCATGGAAGGCGGTGGAGAATGTTGTTCATGACTTGTGAAATCTTCTTGATAATACTCCGGCAAGACTTGATGGTAGGGTGGATATGGATAGGGACATTGCTCGTTCCACATGGGTGTTGAAGCTTGTTGATCTTGATCCCACCATTGGCTATCTCCCTCATAAGTTCCTTGGTAGTAGTTGGATGGAGTAGGATGACCATAGTATGGGTTAGGAGATGGATTCCACCCTTGATAGGTACCATAACAATTACCTCCATTCCACGAGTTCATCTTACTTGCAACCTTGCTCCCATGAACTAAGTGAGGTAGAGAACGGATAGGTGGATAAGGGACCTACAAACACGCACAACAAACACAACCAAGTAGTACAACAATGCGGGATAACAAAACCACAAAAACAAATAACAAAGAAGCAAAACCAAAACGGAAGGAAGTGAATATAACGGTCCACTACTAAATGCTTTCAAAGGATTGAGAAAGTTCCCCGGCAAAGGCGCCAAAAACTTGATGTGCAAGATTTAACTCACAACAATCAAGGTCGTATTCCACGAGGGCTCTCTCAAAAGCTAATGCTCACACGGTTCATGGACGGTCTATTCATTTAAAATGAGTTTTAGTTTGAAAGGGAAATAAAAACATAAAGGAAACTAAACAAGAAAGCAAAACAAAATGGTGCAAATCAAAGATAAAGGAGGTTCACTTGGAAAGATAGCTTCATCATGCTCAAGAGGAACAAATGCACAAACAAGCCAAACATAATCGAGGTTGCAATCGGATGACCACGCAAATCCCTTCTATAGACTCAATGCACTCTCGTCGCACTAAATCCCTATCCTAGAACCACTCAACCTAGGCTCTCGCTCTCAAGCTAAGTGACTAAGGATGCATTAAAGGTGTTTGATGAAATGCCAAGCTACAAAATCCTCTCCTATGACTCTATAACCACTAGGCTAGACACCACACTCTCATGTCAATGTCCTAACACTAAGATAATCACCAAAAGACTAATCAAAGTTCAATTGAATGAAAAACCTAATGCACACCAAGTGTTCGATAAAATGCACAAGATAGAAATCATGCAGCTATGGTTGAATTGAGATGATCTAATCTCTTAGAACACACTCTCTTCAATCCCTAGACCTACAATCCGTCTAATCTAAGCACTCTCATGCATTACATCACAAATAATAGACCAAATCAAGCAACATGGCAATCAATGGAATTAACAACAAGTCTAGAGATCATCTTCTTACAATCCAAGATCAATCATGGCATATTTGTACACTCCACCTCTATCCTAGCACAACTATCTATAAATCTAAGGAAACCTAGGAAATCAGCCACACATGGCCAAGGGTACAAAAGAGAAAGAAGGAGAGATGGTCACCAAGAGCTCTGATGAGCTGCAGAACAGTGATCAAATACTACCAAGCTAGAAGCAAGATAGATCGTATTCCACGGGGTTTCTTCTAATCGTTTACTCAAATATGTTGGCAATTTATTCAGGTTTAAACACGTTGTGCGTGGTGTGAGTTCCACGACTTCTAGACTAAGATGGAGGGAAATTAAAATGAAATTAAAAGACAGAATGATTGGTTGGTTCAGACAGACGACAGACAAGCTTAGATTTTGAATCCCCCTTAGATCACCAAGGCAACAACAATCAACATAGCAGCGGATTTCAATTCTCGTTCAATCAATTTCTATACACCACCATAACTCCTGACCCTTAGGTTTAAGACTGGCGAACGTTCGCTCTATCCGATCTAACTACCAAGATTAATTAGTCGCCCAGGTACGGTCGCCTCTCGCAACGACTTAACTTAACTTGTGCAATTACTAATGATTTATGAGTTACTCTAGAAGCGGATTAACCCTAACTGGTTCCTACGAAAGGCACACTCCAATGAATAGGTTAACTGGTTGAATTGATGTTCTAAAGTGAGGCGAGCGTTCGCTTCTATCCTCAACTTAACAAGAATCTAACTAGGTGATCAAGAAAGACAAGTTTTAATGTTTTAAAGTAGGGAAGCTGTCTGGCGACAAACCCTAACTCAACACAAACCTAATCTAGGCGATCAACCAGAAAAGAAACACAAGAACAACGAAACTAATCTAGGCGTCAACTAGACAATAAACGCAGTACAACAATCAAGAACAAAACAACCATGCAAAGAGAAACTGATTGAACTTTGAATCTAATTACCGCCGATCCGTGACCGCTTTAAAGCCCTGGGTCACTTAGGGTTCATCTAATCTAAGCTCTACAAGTTTAGCTACTCATATCTGACAAATAAGAATCAAAGACGACAGAAGGATTCATCTTATACAGAGGAAGAACAGAAAATGATCTGAAAAAACCTAATTTCGGATGATCCGTGAAGCTTCGATCTTGAGAATCTTCAATTCCTAACTCCGAGCGTCTTCCGGGATGGATTGATGGCGTCATAATCTCTCTGATAGCTCCGGAATACTCTCTCAACTCCCCTCAAGTCGTGGCTGATCTCTCTCTATTGAATGTTAACAAATCTGGCTTCGAAAAGTCTATTAATACCCCCAAAAACCCTTTCCTTGTTAAAAAAAGCTGAAAATTTCCCGTCTGGGGAGCTTACACGGCGTGTAAGCTCACAGTGTATTTAGCTTACACGGCATGTAAGCTCCAAAACGCAGCGTTTTGAGCTGGGCAGCACTCCAACTTGTTTCGATCATTCCCGCTTCGTTTTGAACTCCGATTTGGTCTCCGTTTGAAGCGCTGGACTCGTGAGAGAGTCCTCTATAATGTGGTAACCTGGGGGCTCAACATAAAAGCTCAAAAAAGGGTAAAAATAGCCAAGAAATAGACAATGTACGCACTAGGAGCCGTTAATCACAAAGTAACGACAAATGCACCAAATACTCATCAAAATGGCATCAAAGGGAATGAAATGTTGCTTAAATGGGGCTGATAATCACGTCAAATCGAGTGTCATCAAGCTCCATGGCAATCCTCTTCATGCAAGCTCCTCTCCCCAAGGTTGTGGGCTTCAATCCAAGCTCCTCACTCCAATTCGCACCTTGCTCTAGGGTTGATGATGGATTGGTGATGGAAAAAAGAGAGAGAGGGTTTTTCTTTGTCAAAGGCTGAATTGTGAATAATGAGTTGTATATCCCAAATTTCCACCGCCTCTCTCTTTAAATAGTACCACTGGAATAGCCCTGAGTTTTCGGGAAAACTGTACAAGATTTTCGCCAAAATCTCTTTGAAAAACCCCGGAAAGATTCGGCATTTCTTCATAGGTTTTCGGCGAAAAATCAGATAGTTTTTCACCGAAAAGTTCTTCATAATTCAGCTGCAGAAATCCGGCTTTCCACTGTTTGCAAACGGCCCATAGTTTTCGGCGAGAACATAGAGTTCTCGCCGAAAACTCCTTTAGAAATGCTGCTTTTTTCTCAAACTTGCATCGGCCATAACTCCTCCGTCCTAGCTCCGATTAACCTCCCGTTTGATCCTACGTGCTCCTTGTCACCAGTACTACGACGCCAAGACCTGAAAATGCCAAGAAAACAACTCCAATAGACACGGAATTGGCCTCAAAGCAGCAACCGGACAACAAATGGACACTTGGCACAAAACTTCAATAAAAGCATATTAAGCATGGCATTTAAGGATCAAACACGGGCATTTCATAGGTCAATCATAAGCTAAAAATGCACTAAATAAAGTCACATCACACACTCTAATGAATAGGTTAATTGTTGATTTGGTGTTTTAAAGTGAGGCGAACATTCGCTACTATCCTCAACTTAACAAGAATCTAATCTAGGTGGCCAAACCAGACAAGAAACACAGAGAACAAAGAACAAATCAAACATGAAGGAGAAACTGAATGAACTTCGAATCTAATCACCGCCGATCTGTGACCGCTTTAAAGCCCTGGGTCACTTAGGGTTCATCTAATCTAAGCTCTACGAGTTTAGCTACTCATATTCAATACAGGAGAATCAAAGACAGACAAGGAATACATCTCAGGTAGGAAAGACAAAGAAGAACTGTAAAACCTAATTTCGATTAATCCGTGAAGCTCCGATCTGCTGGATCTTCAACTCCTAGCACTGGCTGTCCGAGATGGAAGGATGGCGTCACGATCCTTTCCTAGCTCCTCGAACTCCTTCCACTCTTTCTATCTCTCCTCTAAGTCTTGGAATTTTCGTCCAAAAGTAAGTGTGTTATTTTCAGCCGGTGACTTTCTTCTTTATAGCTGTCCGCGTTTTGGCTGGAAATCAGCTAAGTTTTCGCCGAAAAATTTGGAAGTTTTCGGCGAAAACTTCCATCAAATACTCTGCTTGCTTCTGCTATTTTTTATGTTCCAAATTCACCTAGAGTTTTCGACGAGAACTTTGGGTTTTCGCCGAAAACTTCTTCTTGTAAGCTCTGACGATTTCTTCTTGATTTTTCGGCGAAAACTTCAGGTCTTTTCACCGAAAACTTCTTTGTAAAACCGGGCAGGATTTGTATTGACTTGATTGACTCTTGGATCGATTCTGGTGTGGTTTTTTGAGGCTCCAATGCCTTAGATATGTCCCTGGTTACATTATTTGACGAAAAAAACCTATGCTATCACGAGAACACTAGAAAACCATCAAATAGACCCGAAATGGGCCAAAGTAACACAAATGGCACGAGATAGAGTAGTTGAGTGAATATTCGCTATTCCACCCTAAAAACCATGTCTTAAGCCAAGAAATGTCGCTTAAATGAGGCTGATAATCACGTCAAATGGAGTGTCATCAAATACCCACACTTAAACTTTTGCTTGTCCTCAAGCAAACTGAATAGAAGACGCTCATGTTCACAAATGATAAGATCGATTAAATTGAAGTTCAAGGATACACAATGAGTTATTAGACAGCTACTCCTAGAACAAGAAACCCAACATGCATACTGATCAGCCAAACAACCTGATCTCACTAAAAACTACACACGACAAGAAGTAGTAACCAATCATGCACGAATTTGACCTGACCGACCAGACTCCTCACACAGATAATATTTAGTACAAGGGAAACTCTCATTCTCTGTGTTAGGGACGTGTTTCTACTCTCAATCATTTTTTGTTACTGAATTCTGTCATAAGTTTGCAATTTGACCACATCTCCACCACAGTGACAACACGAGGAACTAGTCACGAAGGACTTCCCTACTTAGGACTGTAACGAATTCTACACTACAAGGGTTCATGATGAGAAGGATAAAGGGAATGTATGATGATGGCTTTGGTGCGGTGTAGCTTTCGACTAACTTCCCTCGAATCTAGCTTATGGCTTCCTACCGTCTAACCAGACACGGGTGGAATAGTGTACGCTCGTCCTATGATACCCTCAAGCAACCTAGCACTTTATTTTCTTTACACACATTTTTTTTCTGAAATTTCTTTTGACTTCGTTCTTCCATATGTAGGGAGAAGAACGTTATTGAATTATACTACAAACTTTGAAACTTTTCTTTTCTGTTTTTTAAAAAATTTTCTTATTTTCTATATTTTTTTTCTTTTATGCCGATTCTTTCTTTTAGTTGCTAGAGGGGTTTATACGTCTTGACATAATAGCTAAGACCACATGTCTAATGGCTGTGGGCAGGTTACCACAAACCGACTTCCGGTAGGCTAATCTAGAACTACAACCACAGGGGATCAATGGGGAGTGAAAGAATGGGGATTTGATGTAATGTATATCGAACCGAAAGAACAGGCCAAGCTCAAGGGTTTAAACCTAATGGATTTAACGTTGGGTAGGCTATCTGGCTTAGTAGATTAATCTAGGTGCCCCTATTATTCTAGAACTCGTGTCATCGTGTGGTCTCGAATAGGTCTCATGCAAATTCTGACTCATTCAAGCAAATAGAAAACCACTCAAAAAGAATTCGAAATTGCAAGTTATGTGCAATGGATCAAAAGCTCACAGTTGGTTTGCTAGTCGGATTCGGTCATTTTCTTGCAATCAAAGCGACAAACTACAAGTGTGATTTTGGAAATGTGTTCTGACCAGGCAATTTAGCATCATGAAGTGTGACGGGAGGCTTCACTCTACGATGATTATCATTGGTTAATTCAATTATCTAAGAGAGGTACTTTATTGACTATAACTTATTCCAACAATTGATTTAGTCATGAGAAAAGGAATAACGTCGATAACTCTTGATTGAACAGGTCTCTGCAATATATTTTCTATTTGAAATTCTATGCTAATTTACTAATGAAATTAACCTTTATTAATCTATAATTTTGGCCATGATACTATAACTGTTAAAATTTATAGCATTTTATACTATTAATTTGAATCATAAATCATATTATAAATTTATTCTTAATCTTATATCGTTAAGACGTATATCATTAATCTTAACCAAATCTTCTAATTCGAGACAAGATTCGAGAGATCATAACGTATTAGCTAGTTCTTGAAATACTTAATTAATCCTATCTCTTTTAAGAATTGTATTATTATTCATAACCTTGTTACCAAACATTGAGATGAGAAAAGAGAAATCGCCATTTGGTCTAATAATTTCTTATAGATTATTTCTATCTAAAACTGAGTTTTTCCACTAAGAACCTTCAATTTTATTCTTTCTATCCTCATTTTATTATTGATCTTAATCCGTCTGTTTCGACTCTTCATTTAAATTATTATTGGTTCCTAAATACTTTTCCATGTATTATTATGATAACCTCATGAATTACTAAAATTCATTATTTAACCTAAAAGTTATTTTATTTAATTCTAGGTTCTTATGATAAATCCATACCATATTATTCTTGATAAAAATTATGAACCTAATTAATATTTTAATTATGCTTAGATCCAATTTAAGCGTTCTAAGATCAACGGTTAATGAATTAACCGGATTCGTAGCTATTGGACTAAACTGAACTAACTGAGAAAGTTAGTTGGGTTTGTTTTAACAAAATTCAAAAGTCACAGACCACTAGGGTAACACGGGGTAACTGTTATAGCCACTCCCTAAGATTTAGGTTATGAAATCGAAATTACAAATACCACAGGGACCCATCTATGTTGATTAAAACCCCACTGAACGAACCAAACTCAGTCTAACCGAAATTGGTCAGAGCAGAGGGGTCCAACCGCCACCGCCGACCCAACAATTTCCCAGATTCTGGTGGAGTAGCCCAGAAACCGGCGAGATTGGAACTCGAACTATACGTCGACTAAACTCAATTTCAAATTACAAGATTGATCCACCAACCTTGACTAATGAAATCCGTATAGGTATGTGATTGAAGGAGGCTGAATGAAGGCTGGAATCGACAGGGAAAGTTCGGAACGATGGCTGGCGTTTTCTGGAACAGAGATTACTATATCAATTAGGTATTTCGGAACCAGAGCTATACTCAGAAGTTCGAGGTAAGTTCTTACCTAGGTTGGAACGGCTTGGGGAGGACGACGAGTCGTCGTCGACGCTTGCAGAGGCCGCCGCTATCTGTACAGTCGCCGCCGGTTTTGATTTCTGAAAGCAGGGGAACCTTGTTTGCTGGTTCTATTTTGGGTAAGAAGAGGGGGGAGATTGGTTCTGGTGTGGAAGCAAATAAGAGGAAGGAAATTCGGTTCATTGAATCAACTGCTTCGGTAACTGAAGCATTGATTGAATTTTGGTTTCCGAAGTCGTCAAGAATCGGACTTGGAACATTGATACCGAAGAAGGAAGTTGGAGAAGATGATGCTGTGTTGCTGACTTTTAAAAATAATAATAATAATAATAATAATAATAATGCCATACGACGTCGTTTAAGGAGGCCTGGGTCCGGGAAATTAAATGCCGAAGCCAGGGATCGAACACATCACCTCGGGCTCAAAGGTTTGGTCCAGTGACCACTGGGTCATGGACTAATGTTCATATTCTTTTATCTCTGACAACTATTAATTCTGTAATATAAACTGGCTGAATTTACCCAACTAGGAACGAAATAAATTTAGCACTCAATTAGCAGATCACAACCTAAATAATCGATCATATTTGAACAATATTTCATAACTAACATAATTTCTCAATGGTTAGAGAAATTTTGCTAAGGGTATTTTAGAGATTTTACACCATATTTCTATAGCTAGATTTGGGGTGTAACACGCAATTCGACAAACGGCAGAGCACAAGACAATTCATCGGCATAAGAGTAATTGAAAATCATCCACGAGGGCAATAAAAATCAAAGGGAGTCCAAAAGTTGAGCCAGATTACACCGAAACAGCAAACACGCAATTCGTGGAAAATTGAAAAGTCAACCATGCTAAAAACTGAAAGTCAATACACCAAAAGATTCAAAATCGAGGGCTGAACAACTAACAGTGAAGACATGACTCGAGAAAATGGTTGGAAAAATCGGAGAAATCGACCAAAAAGCTTGAAAACTCGTTTCGGGTGGAACCGGAGCTATAGGGCTCCGATCTGGGAGAACTAGGCTGCAAACAACTGAGGAGGAAGGATGGCTCGAGCGGCAGCGGTGGAACAGCGGCGAAGCGGCGGCGGAATTAGGATCGGACGGCGAGTGGCGATTGGAGAGGGAGTCGACGGTCTCAGGTTTTCGTTGGGGGTTCTGCGAAAACTCTCTCCTTTTTAATGCCGGATTCAATATCCCAGGCGCGCTAATTGATAGATTGATGTTCCATGGCTCTCAATAAAGTATAAATTATGGTTTGATCGCCCTCTGTGCTCTTGGAGTTTAGCCAAGTGCAGCCCTCTCCTTTAAGACGGCTAGGAGGCTCGTTTGTACGAAAAAAGGGGTGCTCAGGAGAGTTCACTCAGCTCCACAGCCAAGGCAATCCTAGGGAGCCAGTGCAAATAGACGTTGATGCAGTAAGGGACGTCGTGCAAGAGTTGTATGGACCTGGTCTGAAAATTTCGTGCGAATCTTGCACAAACTTGCATAGGTGCGGGAATCGCACGAAATTTTCCTTAAAAAAAGCGTCCAACTTCTCTTGGAGTTTGCGAGGCTTGTACTCCCTTTGATGCGTTGTTAGAAAGGAATCCCGAATAAGTCTATCCTTGTGCTTTCGCCAAAATTTGGGGCACTCATGATCCAATTCCCCCATGCGATCAGCGATCTGTCCTTTTAGCCGCACGAGCGCTTTTGCCTTCTCCCTAAGCTTCTTTTGATTTGCATGTCACCCAAGGCCTAGTGCAGGTGGTTTGAGCTCATTTTATCTATCTTCCTCATTTTTCGGGGAAGAAGTAAGGCTTTAGAGTGAAAGAGCGAAGACTTGCTCTTGCTATTGCAAGTTTAGTAGTCTCCGCGTGCGGTCCTGCCTCTTTTTTTAGTAGAGGATTCACTACCGAAGCGAAGAAAAGGCTGGATCAAGAAAAGGGGGTACTACGAGCCCTCTGCCCCACGCATCTAACCAGCTCACAAGGGTTAAGATTCGTTCTCACAGAGAATTAGGGAGAAGAAAGAAGACCGTAGGACTCTGAAGTCAGGGATATGAGGCTTGGTCAAGAAAACCGAAAGAGGGTTTTAAAGTCGCCAAAAAAACTTAGATTTTTTGGCAAAAAATTGTGGGATTTTCGGCGAAAATTCCCCTCAGAAAACAAACGACGCCGGTTTGAAACAGTGTGTTTTCACCGCGAAGTCGGGTTTTTCGGCGAGAACTTTTCGAAAACAGAAACAGGAGGATCAGGGTATTTTAAAACCAGATTTTTCGGTGAAAACTGGGAGTGTTTTCGGCAAAAAATCGTTTGAAAAATGGGTTGACAATTTTTTTTAAGAGGGTTTAAAAGAAACGACTCTAAATGAACACAAACTGACTCCAGCCGTAGGTTGCCTCCCACGAAGCGCTCTTGTTTAACGTCTGTGAGCTGGATGATACCTGGATCGGAGTTACTGGGTTGACGCGAAGTAATGCACGTCGATGAGGGAGACAGGCAATCCCTGTAGGTACTTCTTGAGTCCATGGCAATTGACCGTAAAAGGTTCTTGACCATGGCCTTTTATTAGGACGCTCCCAAGTGACGTCTGTCGAACTACGGTGTAGGGGCCGGACCATCGGGACTTCAGTTTACCCAAAAAAAGGTTCAGACGAGAATTATAGAGAAGGACTTCATCTCCGGGGTAGAATTGCTTGACCCCCTTCAATTGAGCGTCATGAATCCTCTTGGTGCGTTCTTTATAGAGTTTCGTGCTCTCGTACGCGTGAAGACGATGTTCTTCAAGCTCAACAATCTGATCGTGGCGCATACTACCTACTACTGCATATTGCATATTTAACTCTTTAGTAGCCGAAAACGCCTTGTGCTCAAGCTCAACTGGCAAATGGCATGCCTTGCCATAAACTAGTTGATACGGTGAGGTACCGATGGGAGTCTTGTAGGCAATTCGATATGCCCATAAGGCATCATTGAGCTTAGATGACCAATCCTTGCGAGACCGGCCAACCGTCCTATCAAGAATCCACTTGAGCTCACGGTTTGTCACTTCCGCTTGACCGTTAGCTTGCGGGTGATAAGCAGTGGACATTCGGTGGGTGACGCCAAAGCGTTTGCACACTCGGTCGAAATTTCCGTGGAAGTGGGTACCCCTATCGCTTATGATGAAGCGTGGTGAACCAAAATGCGTGAAGAGACGTGTAAGGAACCGTCCTACCACTCTTGAATCGTTGGTGGGTAAAGCTTCAGCTTCAGCCCACTTAGAAACATAATCAACGGCTACAAGAATGCACTTGTTTCCGTTGGAGGGTGTGAAAGGTCCCATAAAATCGATTCCCCAAACATCGAAAATTTCAACAGTTAAAGAAACAATTTGAGGCATCTCATTACGGTTAGAGATGATACCTGATCGTTGTCATGCATCACAATGACGAGCAAAAGTGTCGCAATCACTAAAGATAAAAGGCTAGTAAAATCCAGTTTCGAGTAGCTTTCTCGCCCTGCGGTTTCCGCCGAAGTGCCCTCCAAACTGGCCTTCATGGCACTTACGCATGATGTCAGCGGCCTCGATGTAAGAGACGTAACTCTGGCTCATTCCGTCAATTCCAATGCGGTACAAGAACGGCTCGTCCCAGAAGTAAGACTTGGCTTCTTTAATGAGCTTCTTCCGCGCATTATAATCCAATCTGGGAGGTATTATATCGCGAGATAGATAATTAGCTACAATGGCATACCAGGGCTCTTCCGGTGTTGTTGCATCACTCAGCTCTTGAGCGTGAGCAATCGCCCAAGGTTCGATGGCTACGCTGTTTACCTGTTCATAGATTTCAAGACGCAACAACTCATCAGGGAAAGAATCATTGATGGGAGTAGTAGTAGGCTTACCTGTTTGTGATTCCTCAAGTCGGGAGAGGTGATCGGCTGCCAGGTTCTCAGCTCCCTTCTTGCCTTTAATCTCTATGTCGAATTCTTGGAGGAGGAGGATCCATCGGATGAGCCTTGGCTTCGAATCCTGCTTGGCTAACAGATGGCGCAGAGCAGCGTGGTCAGTATAGATGATGGTGTGCGCAAGAACTAGGTACTGTCTGAACTTGTCGAAGGAGAAAACAATAGCTAAGAGCTCCTTCCTCTGAGCATCGTTAAGCGTCTTGCTAGCAAAATAGATGGGATGAAATCTCTTTTCTTTTCTCTGTCCAAGAACCGCGCCAACGGAAAAGTCGCTAGCATCGCACATAATCTCGAATGGAAGATTCCAATCTGGTGCTGTGAGGATCGGTGCAGTTGTGAGCCTGGTCTTCAGGATCTCAAAGGCTTCAAGGCATGACTTGTCAAAAACGAAAGGAACGTCTTTCTCTAGAGGCTTTTTCATTGGAAGAGTGATATTGAAAAAGTCTTTGATGAATCTCCGGTAGAATCCAGCATGACCGAGGAAGCTTCGGACTGTCTTGATCGAGTTTGGCGGTGGAAGACTGGTGATGAACGTCGCAGAAGCGGTTGATCAAATACTACAAAGCTAAAAGCTAAGCAGATCGTATTCCACGGGCCTTCTATGATTGACTACTCCAAAAACTAGCAAAATACTCGAATGCAAGCACTTCGTGCGTGGTGTGAGTTCCACGACTTCTAATTCTAAGAAATGCAGAGAAAATTAAAAATTAAACTAAAGCAGATTGGAAATTAGGGTTTGAAAACAAAGATGACAGACGAACTTAGACTTTGAATCCCCCTTCGTTCCCAGAGCATTGGCAATCAACAGATCAGCGGATTTCGATTCTCATTCAATCAATTACTAAGACACCACCATAACTCCTGACCCTTAGGTTTAAGACCGGCGAACGTTCGCTCTATCCATTCTAACTACCAAGATTACTTAGTCGCCCGGGTACGGTCGCCTCTCGCAACGACTTAACTTAATTGGTGCAATTACTAACGATTTATGAGTTACTCTTGCAGTGGATTAACCCTAACCGGTTCCTACGAAAGGCACGCTCCAATTATAAGGTTAATTGTTCAATTTGATGTTCTAAAGTAAGGCGAGCGTTCGCTTCTATCCTTAGCTTAACAAGAATCTAATCTAGGTGATCAATCCAGACAAGAAACATGAACAATGAAGAACAAATCAAACATGAAAGAGAAACTGATTGAACTTCGAATCTAACCACCGCCGATCCGTGACCGCTTTAAAGCCCTGGGTCACTTAGGGTTCATCTAGTCTAAGCTCTAACGAGTTTAGCTACTCATGTTTATCACAAAAGAATCAAAAACAAAGAAAGAGTTCATCATCCAGAGGAGAACAGAAAAGAATCTGAAAAACCTAATTTAGACGACTCTGACAGACTTCGATCTTTCGTAAACTACACTCCTAGCTCTGAGTCTTCGAGGTGGAAGGGATGGCGTCACGATCACTTTCCGGCTCTTCCAACTCTAACTCTTCGCTCCAGAACTTCAGAGAATTCCTCAAATTCTGATTTCGAAAAGTATATTATGATGTATGTATGTTGTCTCCTGAATTTGGGCCGCCGGTTAAGTATTTATACTTAACCCTAATACCCGCCGAATCAACTTAATATTTTTGCCGAAAATCTTGAGGAATTTTCGGCGAAAATTCCTTCATAAATGGCTGGTGTCCCTCCTGTGATTTTCGGACTGATGGTTCTCGCCGAAAACTTTGGGTTTTCGCCGAAAACTTCCTTGGCTGAGCATTAGTTGATTTGTCCTTGCATTTTCACCGAAAACCATGGGTTCTTTTCGCCGAAAATGTCAGTGTAAACGGGCAGACTTTTGGTTTGAATTGATTGGCTCCTTGGATCGATTCCGGTGTGATTCCTCGAGGTTCCAACGCCTTAGACACGTCCTTGGCTACTTTATTTGACAGCAAAAACCTGTGCTAACATAAAAACACTAGAAAACCATCAAATAGACCCGAAACGGGCCAAGGTAACACAAATGGCACGAGATAGGGCAATCAATTGAATATTCGTTATTCTACCCTAAAAACCATGTCTTAAGCAAAGAAATGTCGCTTAAATGAGGCTGATAATCATGTCAAATCGAGTGTCATCAAATACCCCACACTTAAGCTTTTGCTTGTCCTCAAGCAAACTGAATAGAAACGCTCATGTTCATAAATGATAAGATCGATTAAATTAGAGCTCAATCAAAGACAATGAATTATTAGACAGATAATTCCTAGAACAAGAAACCTGACATGTATACAGATCAACCAAACAACCTGGTCTCACTAGTAAACTGCACACAACAAGTAATTAGCAACCAATTATGCAGGAATTTGACCTGACCGACCAGACTCCTCACACAGGATAAATATAGTGCAATGGGGAACTCTCACTCTCTGTGTTTAAGGACGTGTTTCTGCTCTCGATCATTTTCTGTTACTGAATTCTGTCATAGGTTTGCAATTCGACCACATCTCCACCACTGTGACAACACGAGTATCTAGTCAAGAAGGACTTCCCTGCTAGGACCGTAATGAATTCTACACTACTTGGGTTTATGATGCGATAGATGATGGGAATGTATGATGATGGCTTTGTGTTGTGTAGCTTTCGACTAACTTCCCTCGAATCTAATCTATGGCTTCCTACCGTCTAACCAAACACGGGTGGAATAATGAACGCTCGTCCTATGATACCCTCAAGCAACCTAGCACTTATTCTTTTTCTTTACACAGATTTTTTTCTTTTCTTTTGACTTCGTTCTTCCATTTGTAGGGAGAAGAACATTTTATTGAACTAGAAACTTTGAAACTTTTCTGATTTTTCTTTTCTTCACTTTTTTCGAAATTTTCTTTCTTTTCTTACTTTACCTTGTTTTTCTTTTGTGCCGATTTTCTTTTAGTTGCTAGAGGGATTTACACGTCTGGACATAATAGCTAAGACCACCTGTTTAATGGCTATAGGCAGGTTACCAAAAACCAACTTCCGGTAGGTCAATCTAGAACTACAACCACAGGGGATCAACGGGGAATGAAAGAAATGGAAAATGGCTGTAATGTATTATCAAACCGAAAGAACAGGCCAAGCTCAAGGGTCTAAACCTAATGGATTTATCGTTTGGTAGGCTATCTGGCTAAGTAGTTGAATCTAGGTGCCCCTATCCTTCTAGAACTCGTGTCATCGTGTGGTCTCAAGTAGGTCTCATGGAAATTCTAACTCATTCAAGCAAACAGAAAACCACTCAGAAAGAATTAAAATTGCAAGTTACGTGCAATGGATCAAAAGCTCACAGTTGGTTTGCTAGTTGGATTCGGTCGTTTTCATGCAATCAAGGCTACAAACTACAAGTGTGATTTCAAAAATTCTGTTCTGACCAGGCAATTTAGCATCAAAGTATACAAGTTGGTTTTCAAGTTCTAGGTTAAGCAGTCTAAGCATCATTATGAAGGTTTGAACAACAACTTAACATCAAAAATCAAGAACTGAGCCATTATAATGCTAGAGAGACTGGAATGGAATCACGAGGCACATATAAAACACAATCAAGGGCAATCAAGTTCATGCAAGGTTCTCTAGCATCCTACCCCACACTTAAATCGGACTGTGTCCTCACAGGACTAATTCTAGAGTTCAGAGTGAAGTAGAAGAACCTGGACCGAAATGATTGGCGTAGGGGATGAGCACGGGTCCTCGGAGCGGAGGCGATCTACCAAAGCGAAGCAAAGGGAATCTCCCTACTGCCTACAAAACAAAAACAAATGAAACATAAAAAGGAAACCAGGACAAGTGTCCCGGATCCACACAGTAAAAAGTTGGACCGAAATCCGAAAAGAATAAATAAAAAGAAAGGACAAGGAAAAGGACACCACATGATCATGGCTGGTCAGAGGTGTCGGGGGGTGGAAAGTGGAGGCACTACAACAAAAATAGGGATTAGTCACGGTTTTTTAGTCACGGTTTCAAAAACCGTGACTAATTTGTCACGGTTTTCTATTTGAACCGTGACAAATTAGTCACGGTTTATAAAACCGTGACAAATTAGTCACGGTTTATAAAACCGTGACTAATTTGTCACGGTTCAAATAGAAAACCGTGACAAAGTAAAGCTGCCACGTTGGCAATCCTCCACTATCCTCGATTTTCGTACCCTTCTCCTTATTTCCTTTTTCTTCTTCTTCTTCTCCCTCATTCTCTTCTTCGATCTCCCCCCTCTGAAGCTCTGAAGCAACCTCTGGAGCCTCTGAAGCTCCACCGCCGCCGCCGATGCAACCTCCGGAGCCTCTGAAGCTCCACCGCCACAGCCGATGCAACCTCCGGAGCCTCTGAAGCTCTACCGCCGCCCTATTCTTCCGCTGCCGCCCATCTCCTCTCTAAATCCCCTCCAAAAACAGCTCCTCTTGAGAACGCGGCGGCGGGGATGGGCGGCGACGGCGGGAATGGGCGGCGACGGGAATCGGAGACGGTGGGGATAGGCAGCGACGGGAATCAGAGACGGCGGGGATGGGCGGCGACGGGAATCGGAGACGGCAGGGATGGGCGGCGATGGGAATCGAAGGCGGCGGGATCGAGTCTTCATCCCACTCGTCGCCGACTTCATCCCACCGACACCCTCCATCTCCAGCTCCGACGATTTCCTCCATCCCAAATGATTGAAACCACCGATCCATGACGAAGAAGAAGAATGATTAAAACTGCAACAGACAAAAATGAGGGGGACCAAAGGGCGAAATTGGTACACTAGAAATTTAAAATTACTACCCACATATATTTAAATGACGAAGTGGGTCACTGGATTAAAATTATAACTCACAAAAAGTTAAGTGACCAAAGGAGAAATGATTTGTAACCTTGGAAATTTAACAATACAGCCCACGCAAAATTAAATGACAAATGGGTCACTAGATTTTTCTTGAGAACACAGTGGTCACTGTATTTGTCACGGTTTTAAAAGAAACCGTGACCAATATTAGTCACGGTTTTTGAAGAAACCGTGACTAATATTAGTCACAGTTTCTTTTAAAACCGTGACAAAGTTTAGTCACGGTTTTTGAAAAACCGTGACTAATATTTGTCACGGTTTACATATAAACCGTGACCAATATTGTTAGTCACGGTTTACATATAAACCGTGACCAATATTGTTAGTCACGGTTTCTTTAAAAACCGTGACAAAAAATGGACAATATAGTCACGGTTTACAAAACCGTGACTTAAACCGTGACTAATTTTTTTAGTCACGGTAAAAACCGTGACTAAAAGGGAAAAAAACCGTGACTAATTAGCCTTTTTGTTGTAGTGAGGTGCTCGCCGAGCTGGCGTTGCCACGCCAGCTGTGCCTCATATCGCCTGTCGGCGCGGCGCATATGCTGCTGCATAATAGTCCATCTCGCCTCTTGAGTGGCGTTGTCGGTGATGCGCCACTCCTGCAATCGCTCATACAACTCACCAACATCCGCGGGGTGCGGTCGGTGCTGAGGGTGAGGCGCCTGGTATGGATCTGGAATGTGCGGCGGCGACTGGTGTGCATACCCTGCCTGATGATGTGGCGAGGGTATATAGTCATGGAATTCTGGCTGCGGCTGGGGCTGCTGCTGCTCAGTGTCATCTTCTTCCTCCGACTCGGCTACATGCTGGAGAGGAGGATCTGCTGCCACCTGAGGACTGAGATCCAGCTCTAGGTCGTATTCGACCGCTAAGTCTCCTCCAACGGTCCTAACATGGTGTCGTGGAATGTTCGGGCCATATTCATGGCTGATGCCGAAGGAGATGATGAGCTGACCTATGAAGTTACCTCCCAGGAGTGCACAAGGTAGCTTCCGCCTCTTGGTCTTCTGGCGGAAGATGCGAGCAAGCACCCAACCGGGGTGAAGAGGGTTGCTCTCTCGGATGGCTCGGAGAAGCATAAGCTCCTCCTTGAGGATATGGTGGCGATCCTTATTTGGAACATATAAAAGCAATCTACGCCAAACCATATGAATAAATTTAAAGAGAGGGTGAGAGAGCGACTTAACTGAGTTGTGCTCCCCAAGGCGATCGCCAGGCACTCCAGTCATGTGGCTCCAGAGTGCATGGTATGCCTCGTCGTCATCATCGTCGCCCCAGCCGAGGTGATGGCCATGATAGTGCTCGTAGGGGATACCTAGATGAGCAGCAAACTCATCGTAGGTGAGCTGCCTGTACACTCCACCCAGATAGAAGGTAACAACCTTCTAGCCTTGCCTTCTCTTGTGCTCATCCAGATCAAAGGTCGCCCAGAACTCGTGAAGGGCGATGTCTGGGCAGTCGGCAGCTATGGTGGTCAGCTCTAGGAGGCCGGCCGGTGCTAGGGCGTCATGCACGTTCCGGTAGTAGTCCTCGTCGTGCTCGCTCAGGGACTCCATGGAAAGAGGACGTACCTTAGCTCCCCAGCTGTGCTCGATCTTCTGGAAGCACTCAAAGTAGAAGTCAGGTAGACGGGCGATAGTGCGATGGTACCCAGCCCTGCGAGGTAGTGCTGGAGGAGGGCCCTAAACGGCGGGTGTGACGGGAGTGGGGGCTCTGGAGCTCGAGGCGGCATCAAGTCGCGCCTTAGTCCTGCGCTCATAAGTGGTGTTCCTAAAACCAGAATGAAACCAGATTAGTCAAACTTAAACCCTACCCCACACTTAGTAGAAAAACTCAATTTCACAAAGAAATGAGGAAAACTGAGTGGGGGTGAGCAAAGCAGAGTAACCGGTAATCATAGAAAGTAAAATACATGCTTAGGAACAGCCAGAATTGGATAAGCACAATCAGAGTTCAAAGAGTCAAACCGACATTTAGAAAGTCAACACTATAGCATAATGAACCCTAATCATGGCAAGACTATCACAAAGCGGAGAATGACGGTAAAATATGATCTCAGATGGCAAACACGATAATCTGAACGAGAATGAACACATACGGGGGCCAAATGATAAAAAACAGTTCATGGTCAAACCGACATTTCTCATAAGTCAACATCACAAAGAATCAATCGTATGCATAGCAACACATGATCAAATGATATGAAAATTAAGCACGAAACTCCCAAAGCATGCTAGAACAGTTCAACAAGTTCAGCTAACCTAGTTCACACGAAATCAGTCGGCACGCAAATCGAGGCAAACCGAAAAGTCAACCAAAAGTCAACCCCAATGAAATTCAGCAATCAATATGTCAAAAGATTCATAGTGAAAAGTTCTACAACTTACCTTGAAGCCATGGATGCTAAAAACGAACGGTTTGGGAGAAATCGGTGAAAAACTCTGAAAACAAGGGTTCGGTGAACTGGAGCTGTAGAGCTCCGATTCGAACGTTCTAGGGCTCAACGGAATCGGAAAAGGAAGGGGAAGGGAGCGGCGGCGATCGGCGACGGCGGCGAAGAGAAAATGGGAGGCGGACGGTGATTTTCGAAAAAAACAGAGAAAGGGGATTTTTCGGGTTTTAGCTCGAAAATGGAAAGTGAAGAGAGAGGAAGTGTCGACCGGATTTTTAAATGGAAATTTGAGTGATTTTCAAAGGGATTTTCGGCGAAAAGAATAGGGAGTTTTCGCCAAAAATTTACGTTCAAATCCACTGTCGGTTTTCAAATGGATTTTCGCCAAAAACACAATGAGTTTTTCGGCCGAAAATATGAAACAGTGAAATTTAGTGAAATTCAAAAGGCGATTTCGCCGAAAATAGGGTTTCATTTCGCCGAAAATTTTGAACTGCTCGGGTGAAAATATTTTCGCAAATCCGGCAAACTTAAGAAAATCACAGTTAAATCCACAAAAATCGGAACCACCTCAATCAACTTGCAAACGACACTACGACATGCAGACTACACACGAAAAATAAGAAAACAAACAAACTGACACTTTTGGCTCCCCTGATTTGACTCTAAAACACTAAGTTCGACAAAAAAAAAACGGACTCCAGCCGTGGGTTGCCTCCCACGAAGCGCTCTTTTATTAACGTCCTTGAGCTGGACGATACCTGGACGGTATTAGGAGACATCCCAACTCAGATTCTCCTTTACGCTAGCGTCGGAGTTCATGAAGTACAGCTTCGGGGCCTCTCCGGTAAGCGTGAATTTCTTCCCGTTCGCATTAAAGAGCTTGGTACGTCCATCGGGAAGATGATCGATGAACTTGAACGGTCCGAACAGTTCTCTGGAGAGGTTATCCTTCTTGAGTGTTACGATGGAAGGAATGAGGACTGTCGGCTCCTTCTTTACTTTAATCTCCGGCTTGGTATCACCAGGATCGGTGATCGTCAGTATATCCTTAGGAGATGCTTTTGGCTTCTCCTTCCATACTTGTTCCGGCGCCAGTTTCTCGGAACGAATTGGTGGTGCAGCTGGCTCGGTGGAAGACGGCGAAGCTTTTGGTCTCCAGACCATTTGAGTCTTCGTTTTCTTGTTCTTCCCTCGAGGCCTGCTCGGTTTTGTACTCGGTGGTTTAGAAGAGGCTTGCAGTTCCTTCTTCTTCTTCGGTGGCTCGGGAGGAACAAATCTCGGTTTCTGCTTGATAACCTGTCCAGCACCTGTAACAACAACAGATCTAGGCACACTAGAAGAGATATTAGTGACGGAGTTGACCGGAGTCAACCCCACGGTTTCAACAGCTAAGCAATGACATTCTTCATTCTTCGGATTATATTTCATTCCGTCTTTAAGGCTGAACGTGACAATGTCTTTACCAACCCTTAGAGTCAAAGAACCATTTGGAACGTTAATATTCATTCCAGTAGTAGCCATGAAAGGTCGACCTATGAGAATGGTAGAATCATCCTTACTAGTGTCAATGATTACATAGTCAGCTAAAAACGTGAACGGACCACATTTAGTAACAACGTCTTTTATTTCTCCTCTAGGCGTTTTAAGTGATCTATCGGCAAAGACGAGTTGCATAGTAGTTGGTTTAAGTTCTCCTAGGTTTAATTTTTCAATAAGCTCATAGGCATAACATTGACAGACGCGCCTAGATCCACTAAACTACGCTCTATTTCAATATCATTAATAACCAAAGGTAGCGTGAAAGAACCAGGATCAGAACACTTAGCTGGGTATGGAGAGGTAGGCTTCTTGCTACGGATGTCAGGATATCCTTCCTTGTTTCCCTTCATACCAGTCTCGATCCTTGCATTTGGCAGCAATGCTCTAGGAAAAGGAGGCTTCACGACGTACGGTGCAAGAGGAGGATCATCCTCCTTAGGCGCCACTTTCTGTGCTTCCTTCTTCTCTGGAGTGTCAGGCATCCTACATAAATCAGAAGAAGTATTTGAAGATGAGCTTGAAGGATCTTGAACAGTTACCATCTTGGCTTGCTCTCTTTCTCGGGTTTGGCTCTGTCTGGCTCGGAAGTTGGCCAAATGGTCGACCGGATGCCAGCATGCTTGAAATGTTGTTCACGGCTTGCTCAATTCTTTGTCCAGATGCTATCTGTTCTTGATTGAGAAGAGCTTGAGCCTTGAACTGACTGTCGTGATCATCGAGTCTGGTGATGATCTGGCTAAGCTTCTTGTCCAGGTCACTAACGTTGTTCTCTCTTTGATGCTGCTGCCCTGGATATGTATTGTTAAGATATTGATTCTGGCAGTTGCCAGGTGCAGTTCCATAGTTGCCCGGATTTCGATGAGGCGGCTGGTAGACACCTGCCGGCGGATGGTTAGGTTTCTGATCCTGAGCTGGACCAGCTGGGCGGTTATTCTGGTTCTGGTTATGGTTGGCGCCATTATTGTAGGGAGGTCTGTCTTGATAGTTCCCTTGCTGCCTGAAGTTGCGGTAGCCAGCATAACCATTCTGATTATTAACGAAGCCTTGTTGAATGAAATTTACCTCTTCGGCAGACCAGACTTCTGCCTTACCAAAATTCTGACAACGGCCTCCGTTATGTGCGCAAGCTCCACACCATTCGCGATCGAATGCTTCTCTACCTCTGCCTTGATTGGTGTGGTAGACTTCTTCAAATGCTTCTCTACCTCTGCCTTGATAGTAGCTTCGAGATCGAGCTTGCTCCTTGATTCTTCAGATTGTCGTTCCCAGTTCCTTGACTTGGACGCACAGTTTGCAAAGTGAAGAAGAGCAGCTTTGGGTGTAAGTGTAGTGCAATCTCCTTCAGCTAGAGAGTTGACCCACTTGGCAGATTCTTCTCGAAGTCCTCGAGCAAAGATCTCAGCTAACTGCCTCTGCTCGAATCCATGATGTGGGCAGTTGTAGAGAAGTTCTTGGAATCGATTCCAAGTATCATATAAGCTTTCTCCTTCTTTCTGGGAGAATCTGGCAATGTTGTCCTTGATGGCAGTTGTTCTGGCTGGCGGGAAGTATTCTTCAACGAAGTCCTGAGCCAGAGTATCCCAATTAGTGTAGTAGCCAGGTGGTTTGCCAGTAAGCCACCTCTTAGCAGGGCCTTTCAGAGAGAACGGGAAAGCTCTCAGACAAAGAGTATTTTTGTCGAGGTTGCCGTTCTTGAAGGTGCTGCAGAGATCAAGGAAGTCTGCAAGATGAGTGCATGGATTGTCTAGGGGCCTGCCTTCGAATTGTAGATCCCTAGAGATCATGGTCAAGAATGGAATCTTGATCTCATAGTCAGGATCTCCTTCAATGCGCGGAACGGCAATAGCAGATCGAACGCTAGTCGCGCTCGGCTTGTTATAGTCTGCTAGACTCTTCTGTGCAGGTGGTGGTGGTGGTGGCAGTAGTTCTCCATTTGGTGGTGGTGGCGGTGGTAACTGATCGTCCATGGTAGGAGATGCAGGAGGTGAAAGTGATGCGGTCTATGAAGCGGATGAAGGTGACGGTGAAGACGGAGATGAGGAACTCTCCTTCAGTTCCTCGATCTTGATCGGAGTTACGGGTGGATTGGATATGCCTCACTTCAAAATCTGTGATCATAGAGGTAGAGCAGAACTGCCTGGTCTCTCTGTTCTCTTAGCCTGTTCGGTTTGAGAGCGAGTCCAAGGACGGTGAGGCATACACCTGTAAACCTACAGATAACAAAGACAAACAAAACCAGTGTAAAATAGAATGGAATGGAAAGGTGAAAGATGGAAAATAGAAGAATAAATTGCCAATTCTTCTTTCAAACAATCAAAGAAGTCCCCGGCAACGGCGCCAATTTGATGAACGTCGCAGAAGCGGTTGATCAAATACTACAAAGCTAAAATCTAAGCAGATCGTATTCCACGGGCCTTCTATGATTGACTACTCCAAAAACTAGCAAAATACTCGAATGCAAGCACTTCGTGCGTGGTGTGAGTTCCACGACTTCTAATTCTATGAAATGCAGAGAAAATTAAAAATTAAACTAAAGCAGATTGGAAATTAGGGTTTGAAAACAAAGATGACAGACGAACTTAGACTTTGAATCCCCCTTCGTTCCCCAGAGCATTGGCAATCAACAGATCAGCGGATTTCGATTCTCATTCAATCAATTACTAAGACACCACCATAACTCCTGACCCTTAGGTCTAAGACCGGCGAACGTTCGCTCTATCCGTTCTAACTACCAAGATTAATTAGTCGCCCGGGTACGGTCGCCTCTCGCAATGACTTAACTTAATTGGTGCAATTACTAACGATTTATGAGTTACTCTTGCAGTGGATTAACCCTAACCGGTTCCTACGAAAGGCACGCTCCAATTATAAGGTTAATTATTCAATTTGATGTTCTAAAGTAAGGCGAGCGTTCGCTTCTATCCTTAGCTTAACAAGAATCTAATCTAGGTGATCAATCCAGACAAGAAACATGAACAATGAAGAACAAATCAAACATGAAAGAGAAACTGATTGAACTTCGAATCTAATCACCGCCGATCCGTGACCGCTTTAAAGCCCTGGGTCACTTTGGGTTCATCTAGTCTAAGCTCTAACGAGTTTAGCTACTCATGTTTATCACAAAAGAATCAAAAACAAAGAAAGAGTTCATCATCCAGAGGAAGAACAGAAAAGAATCTGAAAAACCTAATTTAGACGACTCTGACAGACTTCGATCTTCCGTAAACTACACTCCTAGCTCCGAGTCTCCGAGGTGGAAGGGATGGCGTCACGATCTCTTTCCGGCTCTTCGAACTCTAACTCTTCGCTCCAGAACTTCAGAGAATTCCTCAAATTCTGATTTCGAAAAGTATATTATGATGTATGTATGTTGTCTCCTGAATTTGGGTCGCCGGTTAAGTATTTATACTTAACCCTAATACCCGCCGAATCAGCTTAATATTTTTGCCGAAAATCTTGAGGAAATTTTGGCGAAAATTCCTTCATAAATGGCTGGTGTCCCTCCTGTGATTTTCGGACTGATGGTTCTCGGTGAAAACTTTGGGTTTTCGCCAAAAACTTCCTTGGCTGAGCATCAGTGGATTTGTCCTTGCATTTTCGCCGAAAACCATGGGTTCTTTTCACCAAAAATGTCAGTGTAAACGGGCAGACTTTTGGTTTGACTTGATTGGCTCCTTGGATCGATTCTGATGTGATTCCTCGAGGTTCCAACGCCTTAGACACGTCCTTGGCTACTTTATTTGACGGCAAAAACCTGTGCTAACATAAAAACACTAGAAAACCATCAAATAGACCCGAAACGGGCCAAGGTAACACAAATGGCACGAGATAGGGCAATCGATTGAATATTCGTTATTCTACCCTAAAAACCATGTCTTAAGCAAAGAAATGTTGCTTAAATGAGGCTGATAATCACGTCAAATCGAGTGTCATCAAATACCCCACACTTAAGCTTTTGCTTGTCCTCAAGCAAACTGAATAGAAACGCTCATGTTCATAAATGATAAGATCGATTAAATTAGAGCTCAATCAAACACAATGAATTATTAGACAGCTAATTCCTAGAACAAAAAACCTGACATGTATACAGATCAGCCAAACAACCTGGTCTCACTAGTAAACTGCACACAACAAGTAGAAAACACTAGAAAACCATCAAATAGACCCGAAACGGGCCAAGGTAACACAAATGGCACGAGATAGGGCAATCGATTGAATATTCGTTATTCTACCCTAAAAACCATGTCTTAAGCAAAGAAATGTCGCTTAAATGAGGCTGATAATCACGTCAAATCGAGTGTCACCAACTGGCGATGGTTTCGAGCTTGGCACGATCGACTTCTATACCGAGCTTGGAGATTCTATGGCCAAGAATGATTCCTTTGGTAACCATAAAGTGACACTTCTCCCAACTAAGAGCTAAATTGGTTTCCTCACAACGGGCTAGTACCTTGTACAGGTTGGCTAGGCACTTAGAAAATGAGTCGCCATAGACAGAGAAGTCGTCCATGAATACATCTACCACATTCTTTACTAGATCTTCGAATATGGCAAGCATGGATCTCTGAAAAGTAGCGGGAGCATTACACAAACCAAAGGGAATGCGACGATAAGCAAATGTACCAAACGGGCAGGTGAAGGTCGTCTTTTCTTGGTCATCGAGCTTGATGGGAATCTGAAAGTAACTAGACATGTCATCCAAGAAACAGTAATATTCATGGCCAGCTAACCTCTCCATCATTTGATCAATGAATGGTAGTGGAAAGTGATCTTTCTTGGTAAGACGTCTGTAGTCGATGCAGACTCTCCATCCGGTAACCATGCGAGTGGGAATGAGCTCGCCTTTCTGATTAGGGATGATTGTGATTCCTCCTTTCTTCGGAACAACCTGAGTTGGGCTAACCCAAGGACTGTCAGCAATAGGGTAAATGATACTGGCATCCAAGAGTTTAAGGTCTTCCTTCTTTACAACTTTCTGCATCAGAGGATTCAGTCTGCGTTGCGGCTGCCTGACTGGCTTGAATTCTTCATCTACAACTATCCGATGTTTGCACAAGGTCTCGGAGATGCCCCTAATTTCGGCTAGTTGCCAGGCTATAGCTCAAACGTGCTTCTTGAGTAATATGATCAGTTGCTCTTTCTGCTCGGGAGATAAAGCTGAGTTGATGATGACTGGCAACTGACATTCCTTCCCCAGAAATGCATATTCTAGGAGGTCGGGGAGTTCCTTCAATGTGAGTTCTAGAGGGTTCTCATATGAAGTGGTGATCCGACTTGAAGCTGGTTCAATATGGGGTGGCGCAGAAGTAGATGTGGATGTCGTCTTTCGGTTGTCTAGTTCATCTTGCCATAGGCGCTGCTCTTGATCTTCTAGCGCGTTTTCAACTCCTGAAATCAAGCACAACTCTAGTAGATCACTAGATAAAGCATTAGTAATGAATTTGGCCGAGGCCAACTCCATAGCATCAACAGTATAACATTTATTATCTTGAGCTGCAGAATATCTCATGTTATCCCTAATACGAAAAGTGACGCTATCTTGTCCTACACTTAAAGTTAACAAGCCTTGTTTACAATTTATATTCGCACCGGCGGTTGTCAAGAAAGGTTGACCCAAAATAAGCATTCCGTCTAATTCACGGGTATCCAGAACAACGAAATCTGCAATAATAGTAAAAGGGCCACAGCGAACAGCTACATCTTCTATTATACCCCTAGGCAGTTTGACAGACCTATTGACTAACACGAGATGCAGAGTAAGCGATTTCAGTTTTCCTAGGTTTAACTTCTCATAAAGATAAACAGGCATGACATTAATGGAAGCACCAGAGTCAGCTAGACTACGCTCAATTTTAACATCATTTATTATGCACGATAATGTGAAAGGACCGGGATCAGAACACTTAACTGGTGGTGGTGGCGGCTGTCGCATGGGAGACGGTGCACCAAAGTGAGAAGCGCATTCATTGGTAAGCGTGAATAGAGTACGCCTCTCCGTTCTTCACCTTCTTCACGAGATCTTTAAAGAATTTCCCAAGTGGTGGGATGATCTCTACAACTTCAATTACGGGTATCTTGATCTCTGCATTCTTGAGAACGTTGTACCACTTCTTATACTGGGTGTCATGATCCTTGGATTTGCTCATCGCAGCTTTTGGAAAAGGAATCCGAGATATATACGGTGCTAAGACAGGCTCAGGAGCTGTCTCGGGAGGAGGAGTCGGTGTTACTTCTTCCTCTTATGTGATATCTTCAATCTCTGGCATATCGATGGCAGTAGCATTTGGTATCATGTCGGTTCTGAAGCCTTCGAATCAGTTGTCTGCTTGCCGCTCCTGGTGGTGATGGCTTGAGCTTGTTCGTTCTTCACACTGAGGTCTCCTTAAAACGCTGTTTGATTAAGGAAAGGATTGCTAGTGAGAAACCTCGTCACATTGTTTATTGCATCTTCTACCCTTTGGCTTTGAGCCCTTTGTCCTTGATTGAGTTTAGTTTGAGCTTTAAATTGGTTGTCATATTCGTCGAGTCTACTCATGATTCAGTCGAACTTCTTCTCGAAGTCCTCGTCTCTATTGTAATACGGCTTTTCTCGAGGCTGTTGCTATCCTCCAATGAATCCAGGAGGTCTTTGGTATGAATCTGAGAATCGGTTGTTCTGATTCTG
This sequence comes from Linum lewisii, assembly GCA_034768395.1. Classification (NCBI taxonomy): domain Eukaryota; kingdom Viridiplantae; phylum Streptophyta; class Magnoliopsida; order Malpighiales; family Linaceae; genus Linum; species Linum lewisii. Next base: position 43,638,120 of record CM068296.1, read on the forward strand.
TGGTTGGTAGTTCCTATAATTGGTGTAGCCTTTCTTATTGTTGGCGAAGCCTTGACTAATGGAATCGAGGGGTTTTTTCCGAAGTAGACGAGTCATCTATTTTTTCTGAAGTTAAGGCAGCTTCCACCGTTATGAGCACAGATTCCGCACCATCCACAGTCAGCCGAAAAGATGGTAGCTGACAGGCAATCGAGGGGTACGCCAATTGCTTTAAGATGCTTTTAAACTTCTACTTTGACTTGATCTGCAATGCTCATCTGACTCTTGGTGCTTTCTCTCCGTCTCTCCCAGTTTCTTGACTTTGAAGCACAGCTAGCAAAATGAAGAAGAGCGTCCTGAGGTGTAAGAGCAGTGCAATCTCCCCTAGCCAGGGAGTTAACCCACTTTGCAGATTCCTCACGTATACCGCGAGCAAAGAATTCAGCCAACTGCCTTTGTTCATACCCATGGTGAGGGCAGTTGAAGAGGAGGTCTTGGAATTCATTCCAAGTGTTGTATAATCTTGCATCTTCTTTCTGAGTAAACGTGGAGATGCTGTCCTTGTAGGCAGTTGTCCTTAATGGAGGGAAGTATTCCTCAACAAAATCTTGAGCTAAAGTCTCCCAATCAGTGTAATGACCGGGTGGCTTGCCACTAAGCCATCTCTTAGCTGAACCTCTGAGAGAGAATGGAAAGGCTCGAAGGCATAGAGCATTCTTGTTGAGGTTCCCAGTCTTGAAAGTTTCACAGACAGCCAGAAAGTCAGATAAATCTGTGCAAGGGTTATCATCTGGCTTGCCTTCAAATTGCACGTCCCTAGAGATTAGTCCCAGGAAGGGGATCTTGATCTCATAGTCAGGATCGTCGTCATTATAAGGCACAGTGATGGAAGACCGAACGTTAGTTGCGCTCTGCTTACTGTAGTCCGCAAGACCCTTTGGAGCAGCCATTGTGATAGGGAAGGATGAAACGGAAGTGATTCGATTCTATACCTGCTATGATCTGCAAGGGACAAAAACAAACACATCCGGTGTAAAATCGAAGTGTGATGGGAAATAAAAGATGGAAAGATAGATGAATAAAAATGCCAGCTCTTCTTTCAACGAAATAGAAGACCCCTAGCAACTGCGCCAATTTGATGAAAGTTGTAAACAGGTTTATCAAATAACTGTCGAGCACAGAGCAGGACAAATCGTATTCCACGGGCCTCTTCTACTTGCTTACTCAAATGTGTTGACAATTTTATTCAGGATCAAACAGTTTATGCGTGGTGTGAGTTCCCACGACTTCTATACTAAGATGCATGACAAACTGAAATGAAATTAAAATGTAGAATGATTGGTTGTTTGACTTAGACAGACGACAGGCAAGCTTAGACTTCGAATCCTCCTTAGATCACCAGAGGATTGGCAATCAACAGACCAGCGGTTTTCAATTCTAATTCATTCAGTTCGCAGACACCACCATAACTCCTTACCCTTAGGTTTAAGACTAGCGAACATTCGCTCTATCCGATCTAACTACCAAGATTAATTAGTCACCCGTGTACGGTCGCTTCTTGCGACTACAGAACTAACTGGTGCAATTACTAGTGATTCATGAGTTACTCTTGAAGTGGATTAACCCTAACTGGTTCCTACGAAAGGCACACTGCAATGAATAAGTTAATTGTTGATTTGGTGTTTTAAAATGAGGTGAACATTCACTACTATCCTCAACTTAACAAGAATCTAATCTAGGTGGCCAAACCATACAAGAAACACAGAGAATAGAGAACAAATCAAACATGAAGGAGAAACTGAATGAACTTCGAATCTAATCACCGCCGATCCGTGACCGCTTTAAAGCCCTGGGTCACTTAGGGTTCATCTAATCTAAGCTCTACGAGTTTAGCTACTCATATTCAATACAGGAGAATCAAAGACAGACAAGGAATACATCTCAGGTAGGAAAGACAAAGAAGAACTGTAAAACCTAATTTCGATGAATCCGTGAAGCTCCGATCTGCTGGATCTTCAACTCCTAGCACTGGCTCTCCAAGATGGAAGGATGGCGTCACGATCCTTTCCTAGCTCCTCGAACTCGTTCCACTCTTTCTATCTCTCCTCTAAGTCTTGGAATTTTTGTCCAAAAGTAAGTGTGTTATTTTCAGTCGGCGATTTTCTTCTTTATAGCCGTCCGGGTTTTGTCTGGAAATCAGCTATGTTTTCGCCGAAAAATTGGTAAGTTTTCGGCGAAAACTTCCTTCAAATACTCTGCCTGCTTCGGCTGTTTCTTCTGTTCAAAATTCACCTAGAGTTTTCGGCGAGAACTTTGGGTTTTCGCCAAAAACTTCTTCTTGTAAGCTCTGACGATTTCTTCTTGATTTTTCAGCGAAAACTTCAGGCCTTTTCGCTGAAAACTTCTTTGTAAAACCGGGCAGGATTTGTGTTGACTTGATTGACTCTTGGATCGATTCTGGTGTGGTTTCTTGAGGCTCCAATGACTTAGACACATCCCTGGTTACATTATTTGACGGCAAAAACCTATGCTATCTCGAGAACACTAGAAAACCATCAAATAGACCTGAAACGGGCCAAAGTAACACAAATGGCACGAGATGGAGTAGTTGAGTGAATATTCTCTTTTCCACCCTAAAAACCATGTCTTAAGCCAAGAAATGTCGCTTAAATGAGGCTGATAATCACATCAAATAGAGTGTCATCAGTCGTGATAGCTCCATGGAGGAAGGATCCCCTTGGGGATGCGTCGTGTTATCTCCCCACTGCTCCTGCGTGATATGGATGATGCGATGGCCGGCGGGGTAGCGGGGGAACAACTTTCTATGGTGCCTAATAACTCATCTAGAATTAATTATGATGTGATGTGCTGTGTGTAACATCCCCCGCCCAACCAAACAGTTTGGAACTCAAGTTCGGGTGACTAGAGTGCTGGAATCAGTGCTTCTGAGGTTCCATAGAGGTCTAGGACGTTCGTGTTTAAGTCGGGCTGAGGATACAAGTGGGTGTGCTGGGTTGTGAAGAACACACGCCGTGTGTTGTAACACACGTCGTGATACACGGCAGTGCACTAATTCGTGCAATTCTCGTCAAAACTTTCAGTGCATGGTACACGGGCGTGTTTTATAGAAACACGCTGTGTAGTGTCATGACACACGCCGTGTTTCATGAAACACGCCTTGTTTTTTACCTGCATATAAATGGAGGATTTTGCACGGAAATACATAAGTTTCAACTCCTTTTCTCTCTCCACGAAAGCCATTGACGAACCAACTTCGAGCAATTTTCAAAGGGCGATTCCGAGAGCTGTAAAGGTCAGAATTGAGTTTCGTTTGTTGCTATGAGTTCGTAGTGACGAGGAGAAGAGATTGATAACTACAATTTCTGGTTTCATGGTGTAGGTCGTGGTCAGTAAGGAGGGCTTAAGCTATGGATTTGGAGTTGGGAAAACCGAATTTGTGAGGAACTAGAAGATGATTAGAGCCTCGTATTCTATTCCAGGTGAGGCTTAGCGTTGTTAGGTAGTTTGGGACAGCGTGAGGAGTTCTAATTTCGGCTTAGATGAAAACTAGGATTTGTATGAAATTGATGAGTGTAAAAGGGGTAAATCATGCCGTGAAATGTGTTCTGTCCGATTGTTGGGTTTGGGGAAATGGTAAGAAATGAAATGCATAATGGATTGACTTAGAAATGAGTGATAGGGTGGAACTGGGGAAGTGGATGCAAATGATACGATATGCTATCTGTCAGTTGTGGTTGCAGGAGAATGGCCCTGCCAATGTGGGGCCGTTCTGAAACAGAGGAACAGGTGAGTGGTTCCTAGACTCATGACATGGCTACCCCTGTAATTGCAGGTGGGGGTGGCCGGTGAGCTAGCCGATCACTCTTTGTGTGTTGTCTTGAGTGTGAGTTATGGATGGGTTATGGAACTATGGAAGTGGATGTTGAATTGTGATTGGAAAGTGGATTTTTGTGTGATGTGATGGTGTGAATGGATGTGTTGTGATGGAATAGCATGAACTGTAATTTGTATGTGAAAGTAGAACAGGAAGGAGCCCACACTACCCCACCCTAGATACCGATGGATTGAGTCTGATTCACTGGGGTGAATCCCTTGGTTGGATACCAAGGAATGGTTGTCGTTCTCCTTCGTGGAAGGATCCCTTGTGGATGCATGTAATGTTGTTCTCCCTCGTGGAAGGATCCTTAATGGATGCGTCTGGTAGATGTCATGGACGGCGGTGGTGGTGTGGACAACTCCTTGGCGCCTAATAACTCACCTAGAATGATTATGTGTGTGTGGATGTGTGTGTGTGTGATGTTGTGTTGTGGATGGTGAATGTTAATTGATTGTGAATCATGTGCTGTGAATGTGTGCTGTTCGATTATGTTATGTAATGCCATGGTTTGCGAATGAGAATGATGAACTGACCTATGTGATCACCTAGACGGCTCTAGGATGTTAAAATCTAGAAAAGGGCTAAAGTCAGGTCCCATTGTTGATGTCTTGTGCTGAGTTTGGGGACGCTCTATTAGGACAGCGTGTAGGTAGGCCCAGTGGGTTCACTCAATTTCAATAGGAAATTGATCTCTTTCTCCCTTTCAGGATCTCGTGGCTACTGGGAGTGTGTGTCAGAGCTCGAAGGTGTGTGTTGATATCGAGAAGTCCTAGATTGACGCTATCAGGTGAAGACTGGAGCTTACTCGGAGTGACTTTTCCTTCTTTCAGTCGACCTTGGATATTTTGGGGGATTTCATGGATTTATGTACTTGGGGTTTTATGTCAAATTTTAGAGGTTTTATGATGGATTTGGATTTGTACTCGGATTACTTTCTTTTATGGTTTTATGGAGGCCTCCTTCGTTTATCATTCTTAAAAACTTTGGTTTTACTTTGACATTCGAGCTGGTTTTTACTCAGTAATACACGTGATCGGTTCAACCATGGGTTTCACTGGGTTGATTTGGGACGAGTGTTACAAATGGTATCAGAGCCTGGTTTGTTGTTGCTGTATTGATTGATCTTAACCTCTCTTTGGGGAGTAATTAACCTTGTTGAGATAGGGGATGAGACATCGATACAGGACCGACTATCCAGGGTTTTTCTTTAAAACTATTTTAAACGGGTGGGAAGTTTTGAAACAATTGATGAGTTGAGCTGTTTGAATTTTCTTGGAAGGTCAACTGAATTATTTAAATGTCCTCCTGTAGTGAATCCAGTCAAGCAAAAGGAAGTAGGTCCACCAGAAACTCGGAGATTGGGAGAGTAGCTCCTAGGTTTTAGCCAAGCTTGTTGAAAGGGTTGGATAGTTCAATGGGGAGGTGGCTGATCCTGAGGTGGTAGAGTAGTGGCTTCAGGAGTGTGAGTGGCTTTAGGAGTTTCTAGTTCCTGCAGATGGGACTTTATGAGGAGCTGAGGGTGCATGCAATGACCTTCCTGTTTAAGGGCCATGCCTTGAACTGGTGGAAGTCGATGCCGCAGAGTCGGGTGATTCCGCCAGAGATGGACTTTGATGACCGGTATGATCTCTATCCTGGATCTTTCCGTTTACGCATTGTTTGATTCGGGCTCGACCCATTCTTTTGTTTCTGAGAGATTGATGACACTCGATTTGACGTGATTATCAGCCTCATTTAAGCAACATTTCTTGGCTTAAGACATGGTTTTTAGGGCAGAATAACGAATAATCACTTAACTGCTCTATCTCGTGCCATTTGTGTTACTTTGGCCCGTTTCGGGTCTATTTGATGGTTTTCTAGTGTTTTCGTTATAGCACAGGTTTTTTCCATCAAATAATGTAACCAAGGACGTGTCTAAGACATTGAAACCTCGAGGAATCGCACCGGAATCGATCCAAATAGTCAATCAAGTCAACACAAATCCTGCCCGGCTTTACAAAGAAGATTTTGGCGAAAAGACATGAAGTTTTTGCCGAAAATCCAAGAAGAAATTTTCAGAGTTTAGAAGAAGAAGTTTTCGGCGAGAAGTCAAAGTCTTCACCGAAAACTCTGAACAAAGTCAACACAGGAGGAACAGCCGACCGGGTCAGCCTTTTTCAAATAAGTTCTCGGCAAAAACTCCTTAAGTTTTCGCCGAAAATCTTAAACCTAATCCGGCTGGAAAAAAGTTAAGTATAAATATAAACCGGCGGCTCAAAATTACATACACTTTTTCCATATAGAACTTATCACAAGTTCCAGACCTAAGAAGTTCGAGAGAACAGAGTCGAAGAGTTCGAAGAGCCAGGAAGAGATCGTGATGCCATCTTTTCACCTCGGAGACTCGGAGCTAGGAGTGAAGATTACCGGAGAGTGGAGCTTTGCCGGAGTCGTCTTAATTAGGTTTTACAGTTTCCATCTGTTCTTCCTTTTCATGATGAACTCTGTTTCTGTCTTTGTTTCTGCTGTTATTAACATGAATAGCTAAACTCGTAGAGCTTATACTAGATGAACCCGAAGTGACCCAGGGCTTTAAAGCGGTCACGGATCGACGGTGATTAGATTTGAAGTTTAATCAGTTTCTCTCTCATGTTTTGATTTGTTCTTCGTTGTTTATGTTTCTTCTCTGGCTTGATCACCTAGATTAGATTCTTGTTAAGCTGAGGATAGTAGTGAATGTTCGCCTCATTTTAAAACACCAAATCAACAATTAACCTATTCATTGGAGTGTGCCTTTCGTAGGAACCAGTTAGGGTTAATCCACTTCAAGAGTAACTCATAGATCGTTAGTAATTCCACCAGTTAGTTTAGTCGTCGCAAGAAGCGACCGTACTCGGGCAGCTAATTAATATTGGTAGCTAGATTGGATAGAGTGAACTTTCGCCAGTCTTAAACCTAAGGGCAGAGAGTTATGGTGGTGTCTTAGAATTGACTGAACGAGAATTAAAAACCGTTGGTCTATTGATTGCCAATGCTCTGGTGATCTAAGGGGGATTCGAAGTCTAAGCTTGTCTGTCGCCTTTGTTAAGTCAACCAATCTTTCAATCTGTCTTTCAATTTAGTTTTTAATTTACCTACATTTCTAGAATAGAAGTCGTGGAACTCACACCACGCACAACGTCTTAAACCTGAGTAATCTGCCTTTATATTTGAGTAGACAATAATTAGAAGACCCGTGGAATACGATCTACTTAGCTCCCAGCTCAGTAGTATTTGACTGCACGTATAACAACATTCATCAAATTGGCAGTGAGGTTTGGCCCGGAAATTCCCTTGTGTTTAGCGTCGGTTGGAACCGACGCTAAGCCCATTATACCAACCGACGCCAAATAATGACCGGTTTGCACCGTCTGTTTGGCCCGGAATCAATTTTAGCATCGCTTTTTGGATAGATGTTAGCATCGGTCGGTGTATGACCGACGCTAAACCCTCGGTAAAACGCGAGTCAAGGGTTTAGCGTCGGTTATATTTCGATCGACGCTAAATTCTTTCCTGCCGACCGACGCCAAACTTCCCTTTTTTTGTAGTGACCTCATCCCATTGGAAACTCCTAAACTAACCACTAAGATTGTCCTCAACAAATTTTTGAGTTTCCCTGCACTCAAAGAACAGATGAGATCGAGACTCTTCTCCATCATCACAGTAAATACACCCACTATCAACTCCAGGATTCCATTTCTGAACTTTGTCTCTAGTGATGATTTTATCAGCCACAACAAGCCCACCAACAAAACTCCATCTTGGCACAATATAGCCATTCCAAACCAGGCTATACTAGTCCGCATTAGACCTCTTCTCCCTAATCAAATCTGGTTCCATTCTTTGTTATGATCTAGGCATGTAGACAGGGAGCGATGGACAAAGGCCAGACTAGACACCGGGTCTAGCTCCAGAGCACATGCCCCAGTCACTCCCGCCGTCCACGGTCCCCCTCCAGCATTCCCAGACCGCATCGGGCACCACTCCACCGTTGTCAGCTTGCCAGAGCACTACTTTGAGCGCTACCAGCAGTTCCAGCACACTCCCGCCGCCGACGTGCGACCACTTTCTCTAGAGTCCCTCTTCGAGTATGACAAGGATTGGCATAGGAACGTGCACAACTCTCTGGAAGCTGCAGGTATTTTGGAGCTGACCACCATAGCTGATGACTTCCCCGACATCGCGCTCCGGGAATTCTGGGCCACCTTTGAGCTCGACGAGCACAAGAGGAGGCAGCACAAGAAGGTCATTTCCTTCTATCTCGGTGGGGTGCACAGATACCTCACATACGACGAGTTCGCAGCCCACCTCGGCATTCCAGCAGAGCACTACCGAGGCCACCACCTCGGTTGGGAGGACAACTCAGGCAAAGGCTCAGACTATGACGCGCTCTGGAGCCACATCACTGGAGTACCAGGTGCTCGGACCACGGCTCATAACTCCGTCAGGTCACTCTCTCACCCTCTCTTTCGTTTTATTCATATGGTTTGGCGTAGATCCCTTTTGTTTGCTCCAGAGAAGGATCGCCACCACATCAGCAGAGAGGAGCTCTTACTTCTCTATGCCATCCGAGAGGCCTACCTGCTTCATCCAGGATGGGTACTCGCACGCCTCTTCCACCAGAAGACCAAGACGACCAAGACCCCTCGCTCCTCCTTGGCGGTAACTTTGTAGGCCACCTCATCATCGACCTCGACCTCAGTCAGTTGTGGGGACTTGACATCCTGTGCCATGTAGTACACACCGTCGGTGGAGATTTCACCGTCGAGTACGACCTCCAACTGGACTACAGTCCACAAGAGGCGGCTATTCTACCTCCACCCCACGAGGTCAAGTCAAAGGAAGAAGATGATTCTCACAAGCAGCAGCCTCAGCCAGAGCAGGAGTTTCACCACCAGATACCCCCGCAGCAGCCGTCTGCGGGGTATGCATATCAGCAGCAGCCGCCCCTTCAGGACCCATTCCCGATGCCTCATCCGCACCCCCCAACCGCCACCAGGAGACTTTGGCGAGATGCTTGATCGTCTCCAGGAGTGGCGAGTGGAGGACAACGCCACTCAGGATGCCTGATGGCTTATTACTCAGAGGCACATGCGTGTGCAGGATGAGAGGTATGAGGCGCAGCTGGCGTGGCAGCAGCGGGTCACAAACTTCTTCCATTTCCCACCTCCCGATGCACCTGACCAGCAGTGATCGGGGTGTATCCTCTTCCTTGTCCTTTCTTTTTATTTCTTCTTTTCATATCTCGATCCAACTTTTTTCTGTGTGGATCCGGGACACTTGTCTCGGTTTCCTTTTGATCTTTTGTTTGTTTTTGTTTTGTAGGTAGAATTTTGGTAGATTCCCTTCCAGCTCCGAAGACCCGTGCTCATCCCCTACATCAATCATCGCAGTTCAGGTTCTTCTACTTACTCTCAACTCTAGTTTAGTCCTGTGAGGACACAGAACGGTTTAAGTGTGGGGTAGGATGCTAGAGAACCTTGAACTTGATTGCCCTTATTTTTTATTTTTGTGTTCCGTGGTGCCTTTCCAATTCCTCTAGCATTAGAATTGCTCGGTTCTTGATTTTTTATGTTAAGTTGTTGTTCAATTTGTCATAATGATGCTTAGACTGCTTAACCTAGAACATGAGAACCGACTTATCTACTTTGATGCTAAATTGCCTGGTCATAACATATTTTTAAAATCACACTTGTAGTTTGTTGCTTTGATTGCATGAAAATGACCGAATCTGACTAGCATACCAATGTGAGCTTTTGATCCATTGCACGTAACCTGCAATTTTAATTCGTTTTGAGTGGTTTTCTATTTTTCTTGAATGAGTTAGAATTTGCATGAGACCTATTCGAGACCACACGATGACACGAGTTCTAGAATGATAGGGGCACCTAGATTCAGCTACTAAGCCAGATTGCCTACCTAACCTTAAATCCATTAGGTTTAAACCCTTGAGCTTGGCCTGTTCTTTCGGTTCGATATACATTACAGCCAATCCCCATTCTTTCATTCCCCGTTGATCCCCTATGGTTGTAGTTCTAGATTAGCATGCCGGAAGTTGGTTTTTGGTAACCTGCCTATAGCCATTAAACAGGTGGTCTTAGCTATTATGTTCAGACATGTAAACCCCTCTAGCAACTAAAAGAAAATTGGCACAAAGAAGAAAAAAAAGTTCAAAAGTTTCAAGTTTATAGTTTAGTTCAATAATATTCTTCTCCGTACATATGGAAGAACGAAGTCAAAAGAAAATGTATAGAAAAAAACCAGAAAATAAAATTTTTGCAGAATAAAATGCTAGTTTGCCTGAGGGTATCATAGGACGAGCGTACACTATTCCACCCATGTTTGGTTAAACGGTAGGAAGCCATAGGCTAGATTCGAGGGAAGTTAGTAGAAAGCTACACCGCACCAAAGCCATCATCATACATTCCCATAATCCATCTCATTATAAACCCTTGTAGTGTAGAATTTGTTACAGTTCTAAGCAGGGAAGTCCTTTTTGACTAGTTCCTCGTGTTGTCACAATGGTGGAGATGTGGTCGAATTGCAAACCTATGATAGAATTCAGTAACATAAAATGATTGAGAGCAGAAACACGTCTCTAAACACAGAGAATGAGAGTTTCCCTCGTACCAAATACAATCTGTGTGAGGAGTCTAGTCGGTCAGGTCAAATTCGTGCATGATTGGTAACTACTTCTTGTCGTGTGCAGTTTTTAGTGAGACCAGATTGTTTGGCTGATCGGTATGCATGTTAGGTTTCTTGTTCTAGAAGTAGCTGTCTAATAATTCATTGTGTATGCTTGAACTTCAATTTAATTGATCTTATCATTTGTGAACCTGAGCGTTTTCTATTCAGTTTGCTTGAGGACAAGCAAAAGCTTAAGTGTGGGGTATTTGATGACACTCGATTTGACGTGAATATAAGCCTCATTTAAGCAACATTTCTTGGCTTAAGACATGATTTTTAGGGCAGAATAACGAATAATCACTCAACTGCTCTATCTCGTGCCATTTGTGTTACTTTGGCCTGATGGTTTTCTAGTGTTTTCGTGATAGCACAGGTTTTTGCCTTCAAATAATGTAACCAAGGACGTGTCTAAGGCATTGGAACCTCGAGGAATCGCACCGGAATCGATCCAAAGAGTCAATCAAGTCAACACAAATCTTGCCCGGCTTTACAAAGAAGATTTTGGCGAAAAGACCTGAAGTTTTTGCCGAAAATCCAAGAAGAAATCATCAGAGCTTAGAAGAAGAAGTTTTCGATGAGAAGTCAAAGTCTTCGCCGAAAACTCTGAATGCAGTCAACACAGGAGGAACAGCCCACCGGGTCATCCTTTTTCAAAGAAGTTTTCGGCGAAAACTCCTTAAGTTTTCGCCAAAAATCTTAAACCTAATCTGGCTGGAAAAGGGTTAAATATAAATATAAACCGGCGGCTCAAAATTACATACACTTTTCCATATACAACTTATCACAAGTTCCAGACCTAAGAAGTTCGAGAGAACAGGTCGAAGAGTTCGAAGAGCCAGGAAGAGATCGTGACGCCATCTCTTCACCTCGGAGACTCGGAGCTAGGAGTGAAGATTACCGGAGACGGAGCTTTGACGGAGTCGTCTTAATTAGGTTTTACAGTTTCGATCTGTTCTTCCTTTTCATGATGAACTCCGTTTCTATCTTTGTTTCTGCTGTTATTAACATGAGTAGCTAAACTCGTAGAGCTTCGACTAGATGAACCCTAAGTGACCCAGGGCTTTAAAGCGGTCACGGATCGGCGGTGATTAGATTCGAAGTTCTATCAGTTTCTCTCGCATGTTTGATTTGTTCTTCGTTGTTTATGTTTCTTCTCTAGCTTGATCACCTAGATTAGATTCTTGTTAAGCTGAGGATAGTAGCGAATGTTCGCCTTACTTTAAAACACCAAATCAACAATTAACCTATTCATTGGAGTGTGCCTTTCGAAAGAACCAGTTAGGGTTAATCCACTTCAAGAGTAACTCATAGATCGTTAGTAATTCCACTAGTTAGTTTAGTCGTCGCAAGAAGCGACCGTACTTGGGCGGCTAATTAATATTGGTAGCTAGATCGGATAGAGCGAACATTCGCCAGTCTTAAACCTAAGGGCAGAGAGTTATGGTGGTGTCTTAGAATTGATTGAATGAGAATTGAAAACCGCTGGTCGGTTGATTGCCAATGCTCTGGTGATCTAAGGGGGATTTGAAGTCTAAGCTTGTATGTTGTCTTTGTTAAGTCAACCAATCTTTCAATCTGTCTTTCAATTTAGTTTTTAATTTACCTGCATTTCTAGAATGGAAGTCATGGAAATCACACCACGCACAACGTGTTAAACCTGAGTAATCTGCCTTTACATTTGAGTAGACAATTATTAGAAGACCCGTGGAATATGATCTGCTTAGCTCCCAGCTCAGTAGTATTTGACTGCACGTATAACAACGTTCATCAGAGATGCTTGAGTAGTTTGGGTGTTGTAGCTAGTAGTTTGGGAACTAGTTGGGGTGTCAGAACTCCTTTGGGGACTTCTGTTCGGGTAGATAGTGCGTGGAGAGGTTGTAAGGTGTTAGTGGGAGGTGCAGAGTTGATAGCTGATTTAGGGGTGCTTCCATTCAATGAGTTTGATGTTATTCTTGGCATGGATTGGTTGGTTAGGCATGGAGCTTTGCTCGACTATTGAAAGAAGGAAGTGGTGCTTCAAGTGGAGGGAGTTGGTTAAGTGGTGTTTAAGGGTGTTAGGAAAAGGGATTAAGCACCGATGGGGTTAGTTTCGGTGATGCAAGCTTTCTCTTTGATCCAGAAGGGGTGTGAGGCTTTGTTGGTACAAGTGTCAGTTGAGCAGAATAAGGAGTTCGAGAAGGTGTTGGTAGTTCGGGAATTTGCCGATGTGTTTGAGTAGTTACCTGGTGCAAGGTGGAGTTCAATATAGAGTTGATTCCTGGAACCGCTCCAATCTCCATCCCATCCTACCGGATGGCGCCGGCGGAATTGAAGGAGTTGAAGGAGCAATTGAAGAGCTCTTGGATAAGGGGTTCATCCGCCCAAATGTATCCACGTGGGGAGCAACGGTGTTGTTTGTGAAGAAAAAGGATGGGACGATGAGAATGTGCATTGATTACAGGCGGTTGAATAAGGCAACAATCAAGAATCGCTATCCACTCCCAAGGATAGACGACCTCTTTGATCAATTGCAAGGGGCTGAAGTGTTCTCAAAGATAGATTTGAGGTCAGGTTACCACCAGTTGAAGGTGGAGGATGGGTCGGTGCCGAGGACAGCCTTCAGGACTCGTTATGGGCAATATGAGTTTCTTGTGATGCCCTTCGGTCTTAACAATGATACGGTGGCATTCATGGCTCTCATGAACAAGGTTTTTCATGAATACTTGGATAAGTTTGTGATAGTGTTATCGATGACATTCTCATCTACTCCAAGAACGAGAAGGAGCATGAGGAGCACTTGAGGATTGTTTTTCAGAAGTTGAGGGAGCAGTAGCTTTTTGCAAAGTTTTCGAAGTGTGCTTTTTGGTTGAAGGAGGTGTTGTTTGTTGGTCATGTGGTCTCTAAGAGAGGTGTTGAGGTTGATCCGAAGAAGATCGAAGCGGTGGTTAATTGGTCCCCACAAAAGGATGTATCAAACTAAGGACTTTCCTTGGTTTAGCTGGTTATTATCGGAGGTCTGTTGAAGGATTTTCCACCATTGCATCACCTCTGCATAAATTGCCAAGGAAGGAGTCAAAGTATGTGTGGAGCGAGGCGTGTTAGAAGAGCTTTGAGGAGTTGAAGAAGAGGTTTACTTCAGCTCCAGTGTTGACCTTGCCGATAGAGGGTGGCGAGTATGTGGTGTTTAGCGATGCGTCTCTGCAAGGGTTGGGGTGTGTGCTTATGCAGAATGGGAAGGTGATTGCTTATGCCTCACATCAGCTTAAAGTGCATGAGGTGAATTACCCGACTCGTGATTTGGAACTAGCGGCAGTAGTGTCCACCTTGAAGTTGTGGAAACACTATCTTTACGGTGAGACGTTCAAGATCATGACCGATCATAAGAGCCTTACGCATCTTATTGATCAGAATGAGCTGAATAGTAGGCAGAGGCGTTGGGTAGAGCTCTTGAAAGACTACAAGTGCACCATTGACTACCATCCTGGTAAGGCCAATGTTGTAGCTGATGCCTTGAGTCGGAAACAGTTGGTTGACCTTAGAGCCTTGAGGGTAGATATGCAAATGGACGATGTTGGAGGTTTGCTTACTAAGCTTAGCATCCGACCCATGTTGAATGATATGATTGCTGAGGAGCAGCTCAAGGATGATACTCTGGTGGTTATTCAGGAGGAATTTCAAAAGGGTTCGGATAATGGGTTTGAGGTGGCCGAGGGGTTGTTAAAGTGCAAAGGCCGAGTGTGTGTGCCGGAAGTGGAAGATTTGAGGAAGGAGATTCTAGAAGAAGCTCACTCTTTGATGTATGCTATGCATCCCGACATGACTAAGATGTATCATGATCTGAAGTTGAATTTTTGGTGGTCGGGAATGAAGAAGGATGTAGCTTGTTTTCTGTCGACTTGCTTAATTTGCCAAAAGACGAAGGCGGAGCATAGAGCTTCGGGTGGTTTACTGCAATCTCTACCGATCCCGGAGTGGAAATTTGCAGACATCACCATGGACTTTGTGTCGGGCCTGTCGACTAGAGAGGGGAAGGATGCCGTGTGGGTTATAGTCGATCACTTGACGAAAGTTGCTCATTTCATACCCATTCGGTTTAAGCCAAGTGTGGAGGAGTTAGCCAAGTTGTATATAGAGGAGGTGGTAAGGTTGCATGGGGTTCCCCAATCCATTGTCTCTGATTGGGATCCGAGTTTCACATCACATTTTTGGGAAGGATTGCATACGGCGTTGGGAACTAAGCTCAAATTCTCAACGGCGTATCATCCTTAGACGGATGGACAATCGGAGAGGACGATCCTTACCTTGGAGGAGTTGTTAAGAAGTTGTGCCATGGAATTTCAAGCTCCTTGGACTGATTTGCTACCTTTGGTTGAGTTCGCCTATAATAACTCGTATCATAGTAGTTTGAAGTCCGCGCCGTTTGAGGCTTTGTATGGAAGGAAGTGTAGGAAACCTTTGTGTTAGGATAAGGAGGGTGCTAGAGTGTTGTCAGGCCCCCAAGTTGTGCAAGAGACGGCTGTTCGTGTTAAGGTTATCAAGGATAAGTTGAGAGCGGCTCAAGATAGGCAGAAATCTTATGCCGATGGTCGTGCTAGAGAGCTGAATTTTGATGTTGGAGAGAAGGTGTTTCTGAAAATTTCGCCATGGAAGGGGCTAATGCATTTTGGTAGGAAGGGGAAGTTGGCACCTTGGTATATTAATGGTCCCTATGAGATTCCAGCTAAGTCGGGTCCGGTGGCTTATGTGCTGGCCTTGCCCACTGAGCTGGAGAGGATACACAACGTGTTCCATGTGAGTATGCTTAAGCGGTATCATGGGGATCCCTCACATGTAATTCAGTCGGAGGAGGTGGAGATTGAGCAAGACATGACTTATGAAGAGAAACCGGTGGCGATAGTGGATAGGCAAGTTCGGGTTTTGAGGAATAAGCAGATTCCGCAGCTCAAGGTGGTATGGAGGAACCACGAGAGCGAGTCGGCTACTTGGGAGACCGAGGAGAGTATGAGAAGACGGTATCCGGAGTTGGTAGAAGCTTATGCTTCAGGTATTACTTTCCTTTAATGTTTTCTGGTGATTGCTCGTTTTGGTGTTGGTTCCGAGTGAGCTAGGGTGTGCTTGGTGGTGGTGTGGTGTTGAGGGTGTTGAGAATTGGTGTGGGATTGGTAGTAGTTTCGAGGTAGGGCTGTTGTGTTGTCGTTAGAGATTTCGGGAGTCAATATGATGCTTGAATTGCTGCAATTTTTGCTGTGTTTTCGGTATCATGTTGCTAGGATGAGTTAGGAGTGATTTCGGGGATGAAATCCTTGAAGTTGTGGAGACTTGTAACATCCCCGCCCAACCAAACGGTTTGGAACTCAAGTTCGGGTGACTAGAGTGCTGGAATCAGTGCCTCTGAGGTTCCATTGAGGTCTAGGACGTTCGTGTTTAAGTCGGGTTGAGGATACAAGTGGGTGTGCTGGGCTGTGAAGAACACACGCCGTGTATCTGAGATACACGTCCCTGCACTAATTCGTGCAATTCTCGTCGAAACTTTCAGTGCACGGTACACGATCGTGTTTTATAGAAACATGTCGTGTAGTGTCATGACACACGCTGTGTTTCATGAAACACGCCATTTTCTTGACCTGCATATAAAAGGAGGATTTGGCACGGAAATCCATAAGTTTCAACTCCTTTCTCTCTCCATGAAAGCCATTGACAAACCAACTTCGAGCAATCTTCAGAGGGTGATTCCGGGAGCTGTAGAGGTCAGAATTGAGTTTTGTTTGTTGCTATGAGTTCGTAGCGACGAGGGAAAGAGATCACTAACTTAAATTTTTGGTTTCATGGTGTAGGTCGTGGTCAGTAAGGAGGGGTTAAGCTACGAATTTGGAGTTAGGGAAACCAAATTTTTGAGGATTTAAAAGACGAATAGAGCCTCATCTTGTATTCCAGGTGAGGGCTTAGTGTTGTTAGGTAGTTTGGGACAACGTGAGGAGTTCTAATTTCGGCTTAGATGAAAGCTAGGATTTGTATGAAATTGGTGAGTGTAAAAGGGGTAAATCATGTTGTGAAATGTGTTCTGTCTGAATGTTGTTGATTGTTGGGTTTGGGGAAATGGTAAGAAATAAAATGCATAATGGATTGACTTAGAAATGAGTGATAGAGTGGAATTGGGGAAGTGGATGCAAATGATACGATATGTTGTCTGTCAATTGTGGTTGCAGGAGAATGGCCCTGCCAATGTGGGGATGTTCTGAAACAGAGGAACAGGTGAGTGGTTCCTAGACTCATGACATGGCTACCCCTGTACTTGAACGTGGGGGTGGCCAGTGAGCTAGCCGATCACTCTTTGTGTGTTGTGTTGTTGAGTGCGAGTTATGGACAGGTTATGGAACTATGGAAGTGGATGGTGAATTGTGATTGGAAAGTGGATTCTTGTGTGATGTGATGGTGTGAATGGATGTATTGTGATGGAATACCTTGAATTGTGATTTGTATGTGAAAGTAGAACCGGAAGGAGCTCACACTACCCCACCCGAGATACCGATGGATTGAGTCTGATTCACTGGGGTGAATCCCTTGGTTGGATACCAAGGAATGGTTGTCATTCTCCTTCGTGGAAGGATCCTTTGTTGATGCGTCGGATGTTGTTCTCCCTCGTGGAAGGATCCTTAATGGATGCGTCTGGTAGCTGTGATGGTCGACAGTGGTGGTGTGGACAACTCCTTGGCGCCTAATAACTCACCTAGAACGATTATGTGTGTGTGGATGATGACACTTGATTTGACGTGATTTTCAGCCCCATTTAAGCGACATTTCCTTGCTTAAGACTTGGTTTTTAGAGCAAATAACGAATATTCACTAAACTGCTCTATCTCGTGCCATTTTGGTTACTTTGGCCCATTTCGGGTCTATTTGATGGTTTTCTAGTGTTTTTGTGATAGGACAGGTTTTTGCCGTCAAATAATGTAACCTAGGACGTGTCTAAGGCATTGGAACCTTGAAGAATTGATCCAAGGAGTCAATTAAGTCAACACAAATCCTGCCCAGCTTTACAAAGGAGATTTCGATGAAAAGTCCTGAAGTTTTCGGCGAAAATCCAAGAAGAAATCGTCAGAGCGTAGAAGGAGAAGTTTTCGGCGAGAAGACTAAGTCTTCGCCGAAAACTCTCGATCAAAATAACACAGGAGAACAGTCGACCGGTGCCAGCCTTTTCAAAGAAGTTTTCGGCGAAAAGTCCTGAAGTTTTCGCCGAAAACCTTAAACTTAATCCGGCTGGGAAAGGGTTAAGTATAAATCTAAATCGGCGGCTCAAAAACAAAAGATCATACAACTTATCATAATTTCCAGACCTAATAAGTTTGAGAGAACAGATTTTTGAGAGTTCGAAGAGCCAGGAATAGATCGTGACGCCATCTTTCCACCTCGGAGACTCGAAGCTAGGAGTGAAGATTACCGGAGAGCGGAGCTTTGCCAGAGTCGTCTTAATTAGGTTTTACAGCTTCAATATGTTCTTCCTTTTCATGATGAACTCTGTTTCTGTCTTTGTTTCTACTATTATAAACATGAGTAGCTAAACTCGTAGAGCTTAGACTAGATGAACCCTAAGTGACCCGGGGCTTTAAAGCGGTCACGGATCGGTGGTGATTAGATTCGAAATTCAATCAGTTTCTCTTGCATGTTTGGTTTGTTCTTCGTTGTTTGTGTTTCTCTTCTACCTTGATCACCTAGATTAGATTCTTGTTAAGTTGAGGATAGTAGTGAACGTTCGCCTCACTTTAAAACACCAAATCAACAATTAACCTATTCATTGGAGTGTGCCTTTCGTAGGAACCAGTTAGGGTTAATCTGCTTCAAGAGTAACTCATAAATTGTTAGTAATTCCACCAGTTAGTTTAGTCGTCGCAAGAAGCGACCGTACTCGGGCGACTAGTTAATCTTGGTAGCTAGATCGGATAGAGCGAACGTTCGCCAGTCTTAAACCTAAGGGTAAGGAGTTATGGTGGTGTCTTAGAATTGATTGAACGAGAATTCAAAACCGCTGGTTTGTTGACTGCCAATGCTCTGGCGATCTAAGGGGATTCGAAGTCTAAGCTTGTATGTCGTCTTTGTTAAGTCAACCAATCTCTCAATCTATCGTTTAATTTAGTTTTTAAATTTACCTGCATTTCTAGAATATAAGTCGTGGAACTCACACCACGCACAACGTGTTTTAAACTTGAATAATCTGCCTTTACATTTGAGTAGACAATTATTAGAAGACCCGTGGAATACGATCTGTCTTGCTTTGTGCTTGACAGTTATTTGACTACACGCGGGTGAAAATGCGTCCATCAAATTGGTGTCGTTGCCGGGGAGCTTCTTTTAATTGTTTGAAAGAAAAACTGGCATTTTATGCATCACCGCCCTCTCACGCGCTCCTTAACCAAGATTGACAAGGCTAAGATTGTAGAGAGACCAGGTAGCTATGCCAAGGCGACCACAAATTCCGAAGAAAGGCAGAATCGATCCACCTCCATCCTTCACGCCAATTAAGATCGAGGAACCGACGGAGAGTTCATCATCTTCATCCGCTTCATCAACCGCATCACTTTCATCCCCACCATCTCCTAGGATGGGTGATCAATTACCACCACCACCGGGCGCACCAAAGAGTCTAGCTGATTACAACAAGCCGAGCGCGACTAACGTTCGATCTTCTATCGCCATGCCACGCATCGACGGAGATCCTGACTATGAGATCAAGATCCCTTTCTTGACCATGATCTCTAGGGATCTACAATTTGAAGGCAGGCCATTTGACAGTCTGTGCACTCACTTGGCAGATTTCATTGATCTTTGCGGGACTTTCAAGAATGGGAATCTCGACAAGAGCACCCTATGCTTGAGAGCCTTCCCGTTCTCTCTTAAAGGCACAGCTAAGAGGTGGCTTACTGGCAAGCCACCCTGTTACTACACAGATTGGGATACTCTTGCTCTAGACTTCGTGGAAGAGTACTTCCCTCCCTCAAGGACAACCGCCTACAAGGACAGTATCTCTAGACTCTCCTAGAAGGAAGGTGCGAGCTTATATGACACTTGGAATGAATTCCAAGAACTCCTTTATAATTGCCTTCACCATGGTTTCGAGCAGAGGCAGCTAGCTGAAATCTTTGCTCGAGGTCTACGTGAAGAATCTGCTAAATGGGTCGATTCCCTGGCTGAAGGGGATTGTACTACCCTCACACTTGAAGCTGCTCTTGTCCATTTCGCAAATTGTGCTTCCAAGTCAAGGAATTGGGAACGACAATCAGAAGGATCAAGAAGCAAGCTCGATATTGAAGCAACCATTAAAGCAGAAGTTGAAAAGCATTTGAAGAAGTCTACTACACCTATTAAGCCGCCATCAGCCTCCGTTCTTGTTGCTGATTGCGAGTGGTGTGGAGCTTGTGCTCATAACGGAGGACGATGCCAGAACTTTGGCAAGGCAGAAGTCTGGTCTACTGAAGAAGTCAACCTCATCTCCCAAGGCTTTAATAACAATCAACAAGGTTATGTTGGCTACCGCAACTATAGACAACAGGGAAATTTCCAAGAGCAACCTCCCTATAATGTCGGCGCCAACCAGAACCAAGGTCAGAATCAGAATAACCAACCAGCTGGTTCACTCCAGGATCAGAAGCCAAATAATCCAACTGGAGGCATCTACCAGCCGCCTCACCGAAATCAAGGCAACTATGGAACAGCTCCAGGCAATCGCCAGAATCAATACTTGAACAACATTTATCCAGGACAGCAACATCAGAAAGGCAACAAGGATAATGATCTAGACAAGAAGCTCCATCAGATCATCACCAGACTTGACGATCATGATAGTCAGTTCAAGGCTCAAGCTCTCCTCAACCAAGAACAAATCGCTTCCGGACAACGAATAGGGCATGCGGTGAACCAGATCTCCAACATGCTAGCAAATGGCCGCCCCTCTGGTTAGCTCCCGAGCCAAATCTAAGGAAGGAGCGTGCTAAGATGGTCTCTATTCAAAGTCTGACGTACTCACATGTTAATATTTCTTCTAATCCATACAAGGCCATTGAAGTCCCGGAGAAGAAGAAAGCAAAGGAGGACACGACAAAAGACTACGATCCTCCTCTTGCTCCATATTATGAGAAGGTTCCCTTCCCAAATGCTTTGCTACTAAACGCAAGGATCGAGACCGGCATGTGGGGGAACAAATAAGAACGCTCTGCCGTCCGTAACAAGAAGCCTTCCTCGCCATACCTAGCTAAGTTCCCCGATCCTGGTTCTTTCACTTCTTATCATTAATAATATTGAAGTAGAGCGTAGGTGCTTCCATAAATGTCATGCCCATGAGTTTATTCGACAAGTTGAATCTAGGAGAACTTAAA
Source organism: Linum lewisii (assembly GCA_034768395.1). Lineage (NCBI taxonomy): Eukaryota > Viridiplantae > Streptophyta > Magnoliopsida > Malpighiales > Linaceae > Linum > Linum lewisii. The sequence continues at coordinate 43,659,048 of CM068296.1, forward strand.
CCAACTAGCATGCAACTTGTTTTTGCTGACAGATCATTAAAAATGCCTAGGGAAGAAATTAAAGATGTTGTCACTCGATGTGGTCCTTTTACTTTTCTAGCTGATTTTGTGGTTATAGATACTCGAGAGGAGGATTCTACTATCCTCATAGGTCGACCCTTCATAGCAAAAACTTGGATGCAAATCAATGTCCCGAGTGGTTCCTTGACCTTGAGGGTTGGTAAGGATATGATAACATTCCGCCTCAAGGATGGTATGAAATACACTCCTAAGGAAGAAGAAGCTCACTGTCTTTCTGTTGAAACTGTGGAGTTGACCTCGGTCAACTCCGTTACTAATGTCTCTTCTAGTATTTCTCTAAAGACTATTGTTACAGGTGTCGAACAAGTCATCAAGCAGAAGATTGGAACTACAACACAGAAGCCACAGAAGAAAAAGAAGGAACTGAAAGGCTCCTCTTCTCAATCATCACCAAGCAAAGATCCTGGCGGGCTAAGAAAGAAGAATCTAAAGAAGGCTAAAATGGTCTGGATGCCAATTGCTCCGCCATCTTCTTCCGAGCCAATTGTTCCACCAATTCCTGTCAAGCCGCCGGTGCAGAAACCAGTGAAGAAGGAGAAACCAAGAGCGTCTCCCAAGGAAGCACTGAAGATCACAGATCCCGGTGAAACAAAGCAGGAAGCTAAGGAAAAGACGAAGCCGACTGTTCTCATTCCTTCTACCGTCACACTTGCGAAGGATGATCCCTCATGAGAACTGTTCGGGCCATTCGAGATTGCTGGCCATCTTCCCGATGGACGTACCAAGCTTATTCATGCTAACGGGAAGATATTCACACTCGTTGGAGGTACTCCGAAGATTTATTTCATAAATTCCGACGCAAGCGTTAAGGAGATCCTGAGTTGGGATGTCTCCTAACACCGTCCAGGTTTCGTCCAGCTCAAGGATGTTAATCAAGAGCGCTTCGTGGGAGGCAACCCACGGCTGGAGTCAGTTTTTAGTTTTTGTCAAACTCCGTGTTTTAGAGTTGGTTCGGGGGAGCCAAAAGATTCATTTGCATGCCTTCTTATTTTTTGTGTGTGATTTGTGTGTCCTCGGTTCAATTCCAAGTTGTTTGAGGTTGTTCCAATTTTTGTTAAATTAGTTCTGATTTTCCGAAGTTTGCCAGAATTGCGAAAATGTTTTAAGACTGCAGGTCAAAGTTTTCGCCGAAAACTTGCACCTAGTTCGGCGAAAACTCCCCTTTTAAACCCATTGTTTTTTCTGACCAGTTTTGGACAAATTTTTCAGCGAAAAGTTTCATACTTTTCTGTGAAAACTCAATTTGAAATCCGGCTGACAGTTTTGTAGCTAATTTTTGGCGAAAACTTGCACTTCTTTTCGCCGAAAACTTTCAGAAAATCCAAAAAATTTCCCCCATTTTCTTTTCTTTTTTCCGGCTCATTTCTCTCTCCCTCATTTTCAAACGAAACTGCAGCCCCCCCTCTCATAAAAAAATCATCGCCGCCGTTTTTCTGCCGCCGTCGCCGATCGCCACCGCTCGATTACCCTCTCTCCTCTGATCATTTCGAGAAATAGATTGTCTGAATCGGAGCTCTAGAGCTTTAGTTCCGCCAAAACCTAGTTTTTTCAAGTTTTTCACCGATTTCTCTTCTCCCGTTCATTTTCAGCCACCATGTTTTCAAGGTAAGTTATTGGGTTTTTCATTTCGAGTCTTTTGACATATAGACTGCTGAATTTCATCAGGGTTGAGTTCGGTTGACTTTTCAATCTACCTCGATTTGCGTGCTGACTGTTTCATGAAAATTGTGGTGAACTGATTGCTTTGGGCTGATCTAGCATGTTTAGGAAGACTTGTGCTATAATTTGGTATCATTTGGCCATAAATTGTTATGCTTAAAGCTTAACTCTTTTGCGGTGTTAACTTTTTTGAAAACTGATTTTTTTTCTTTTTGAAAAACATGACACAAAAATTAAAAGTAACGAAAATTAAAACCGACACTTTGGCTCCCCCGAACCGACTCGAACGATGAAAAGACTGACTCGATAAATTCAAAGCAGACTCCATCCCTGGGTTTCCTCCCACGAAGCGCTCTCTTTTAAAGTCCTTGAGCCGGACGGTACCTATTAGGGACCCCAACTCAAGAGCTCCTTGAAGTCAATCGTCTTCTTCAAGGTGTGCGGTTGAGTGCCATGTAGCACTCCAGAAGGGTGATGCAGCCGGTAGTGCTCTAGTAGATCGCGGTTCTGGTTGGATGACCAGTTCTTCTCGAATTCTCCTACTAGAGGAGGAAAGAGGTAGTACGGCGTTGCATGGTCAATGAGCTCCATCTTCTCCACCTGATGATCATCTAGAGGTCTCTCGGGATCGAGTATGTAAACTTCTAAATCCATGACCTTGTTGCTTTCCACGTGCTCGTCTCTGGCTTGTTCTACAGGTTGGCTCGACGGAAAGGTAGGTGAGGATATCTCCTCAATCTCTATGTGCTCCTCTTCAGCTTCAACTTCAGGATGGACTGGCTCTATGTCTTCATCAACCACCTCTACTAGGGATTCTTCATCAGATGATTCTAGCTCGCAATAGTCATGGATGAGATTGTCATGGTCATCTTCGTACGGCTCTTGAGCATCTTCTTCTATTAGTGGATTTGGTTGCTCGAGCTCGACATCCAACGCGTTACGAGCTTGTAGCTTCAAAATGAGATCATCCAAGGCGGATTCTACTCTTGCCGTCTGTTGTCGATGCTGATGAGCTGGTATATAAATCTCTTGGTGAATTTGTTGGTGGTGTGTAGCTTCTGGCACTTCTTCAAAACGCTCTTGAGCATCTTCTCCCATCAATTGCACTAGTCGCTTGAGCTCGGCGTTCCTTGCATCAGCAGCTTGTCCCATTGACTGGAGTTTGTCCAAGGCGGATTGGGTGCTTGCCATCCATTGTTGATATTCATAAGTGTGTAAATCCATCTCTTGGGATTCTTCAATATAAGGTGCTTCATTGATGTACCACCCTTGGTTCTGGTCATCCCACCTGTAATCCTGCATAATCAAACTAAGACGCACTACCCAGGTAAAACATGGAAATATGGAGGAAAAAATAAATGGTAAGGCGGAAAGGTAGACGAATAATTTGCCAACTCTTCTTTCAAACAATATAGAAGAGTCCCCGGCAACGGCGCCAATTTGATGAAGCTATTTTAGCGGTATCAAATAACTAATCTACCAAGGTAGACTAGATTGTAAACACGTTGTGCGTGGTGTGAGTTCCACGACTTCTAATCTAATAAACAAGAAAAATAAAAGACAGAAAGATTAAAAAGGTTGACTAACAGGAAGATAGACGAGCTAGACTTCAAATCCCCCTTAGATCACCAGAGCATTGGCAGTCACAAGACCAGCGGTTTTCAATTCTAATTCAATCAATTTCTATACACCACCATAACTCCTTACCCTTAGGTTTAAGACTGGCGAACGTTCGCTCTATCCGATCTAACTACCAAGATTAATTAGCCGCCCGAGTACGTTCGCTTCTTGCGCCGACAAAACTAACTGGTGCAATTATTAGTGATTAATGAGTTACTCTTGAAGCGGATTAACCCTAACTGGTTCCTACGAAAGGCACACTCCAATGAATAGGTTAATTGGGTGAATTGATGTTCTAAAGTAAGGCGAACGTTCGCTACTATCCTCAGCTTAACAAGAATCTGAACTAGGTGATCAAGAAAGACAAGTTTATGCGTCAAAGCAGGGAAACTGTCTGGCGACTAACCCTAGCTTGCATAAACCTAATCTAGGCGACCAACCAGAAGAGAAGCATAAACAATGAAGAACAAAACAATCATGCAAAGAGAAACTGATTGAACTTTGAATCTAATTACCGTCAATCTGTGACCGCTTTAAAGCCTTAGGTCACTTAGGGTTCATCTAATATAAGCTCTACAAGTTCAGCTACTCATATTAGATACAAGAGAATTAAAGACAAACAAGGAATACATCTTAGGTAGGAAGAACAGAGAAGAACTGTAAAACCTAATTTGACGACTCCGGCGAAGCTTCAATCTCCTGGATCTTCAACTTTAAGCTCCGAGCTCTCCGAGGTGGAAGGATGGCGTCACGATCTCTCCACGGATCTTCGAACTCTCTAAACTATATCAATCGACCCTAGAGTCGGCTAACTCTCAAAAGTCTGATTTGACTGTGTGAAAATATGAATTATCCAACTTCAGCTTGGCTGCCGGCTACTGCTTTAAATAGGTAGAATTAGGGTTTGCTGTTTTTGTCGCGGAAAAGGAAAGAGTTTTTGGCGAAAACTTAATAAGTTTTCGCCGAAAACTTCAGTTGAAAGCCTTTGTTTCCTTCGTTGATTTCTTCATAGATTTTCGGTGAAAACTTAAATAGTGTTCGCAGAAATCTTCAGTGTAAACTCCTCTGCCTGTGTTTGCTAACATCTTTTCGCCGAAAACTCTAAGGTTTTCGGCGAAGACTTAGTGCTGGGCAGTGGTTTGATTGATTCTCTGATCAGTTTTACTTCTGGTTTCGATTCCGGTTCATTCCTTGGAGTCTTGAACACGTCCGTGGCTATGTAAATGATGGCAAAAACATGTGCTATCACAAAAACACTAGAAAACCATCAAATAGACCCAAAAAGGGCCAAAGTAACCAAATCGGTAGGAAAAGGGTAGTTGAGTGAATATTCACTATTTTACCCCTAAAACCACGTTTCAAGAATTGAAATATCGCTTAAATGAGGCTGAAAATCACGTCAAATCGAGTGTCATCAAATACCCCACACTTAAGCTTTTGCTTGTCCTCAAGCAAACTAAACTAGAACACACTCAAATTCACAAATGACACGAGATTAAACTGAGATTCAATTCTAACAATTTGGTTTAGACTGTTGCACGTAGAAAAAGTGACCTACACATGCAAGAACATCAACCAAACAAATTTCGATCTCACTAATTTCTGCACACTTCAAGTAGTAATTTTAACAAAGCATGTTTCTTGGCAAAATAATTAATCATAATTAACCGACTACGATAACACCAATTCTAATCAAAAAGACTTTAAGCTCTAGCATGATGTGGACGCGGAGGTAGGAAAAGTGACGTGGCTATTGACTCGACTTCATCCGCCTCTAGATCTGTACGTTACATGTTCTAGCTAGGACCGATTTAAACAACAATTTATTCAAGATTCAACTTCTTCCATTCAATTTATTTACTGCATACTAGTGCTCGATACCAAACACTTCACGTAGGTGTTGGACCTGCCTAGCTCACATTATTTGTGCCTATGCTAGTGCTCAACCCGAAAACTTCACTTAGGTATCAGGCTTGCCTAACTTTGATTTCAGCACTTTAAGAATTTAGCATTGATTTGCCCAACTTAATTACTTGATTTAACCATTTATCCACTTAATCCTAGCTAGTTATAACTTTTTACACAAGATTTTGAATTGGATAGCCGTCTAATCTCAAGCCACAATCACAGGTACAAATATGGAGTGAAAAACATGGGAAAAGCTAGCATTTATCATCTTATAACGGTGTTATCGAGCTTTGTTATTAACAAGTCAATTGATTCAATTGATTCAAGTTTCAACTACAGAAGTGATTTATGATCTATTCTGACCTAGACTCATTTGATTTCAGTTCTGATACATTGGTTACAAGTTCTAAATGGAACAGTCTAGACGTCATTGTGAAAAATTGAAGTCAATTTAACATCAAAAGTCAAGAAATGAGCAATTCTATGCTAGAGAATTTTCAAAAATAAACCATAGAATCATAGAAAATCAAGCAAGATCAAGCATAATCTTAGAATCCTACCCCACACAGAATAAAAGTCGAACAAAGAAGGTTTAGGGGAATTTTGAAAATAAATATTTTTTTCTTTACGGCACAAATTCACGGCACAACACTCCTAGAGAAGTCTAGATCGTCTAAGCTTAATCAGTTTAGAAAAAAAAATTCACACCGAAACAGCAGACACGCAAAATGAGGTAGACCGGAATTAAACTCGTCGAAATTCAACAATCAACATGTCAAAAGATTCTAATTTGAAAACCCAACAACTAACCTTGAATACATGACTCAGAAAATGGACGGAAAGCGACAAAGATGGCAAAAAACGTGAAAAGCTTGTTTCGAGGATAACCGGAGCTACAGAGCTCCGATTTGGGCGATCAAGTATGCGTTGGAATCGGACCAAAAAAAGGAAACTGGTTTTAAAAATAGACACAAGTTTTCACCGAAAACTTCTTCGGAAACACACACAAAAAATAGACAGCCGCTCACTATTTGAAAAGATAACAAAGTTTTCGGAAATTTTTTTTATTTTTGGCCAAAAAATACTTTTTTTTTAAATGAATTTTTTTCTTTTTGAAAAACCTGACACAAAAATTAAAAGTAATGAAAATTAAAACTGACACTTTGGCTCCCCCGAACCGACTCGAACGACGAAAAGACTGACTCGATAAATTCAAAGCAGACTCCAGCCATGGGTTGCCTCCCATGAAGCGCTCTCTTTTAACGTCCTTGAGCCGGACGGTACCTGTTAGGGACCCCAACTCAGAAGCTCCTTGAAGTCAATCGTCTTCTTCAAGGCCAGCGGTTGAGTGCCATGTAGCACTCTAGAAGGGTGATGCAGTCGGTAGTGCTTTAGTAGATCGCGGTTCAGGTTGGATGACCAGTTCTTCTCGAATTCTCCTATTGGAGGAGGAAAGAGGTAGTACGGCGTTGCATGGTCAATGAGCTCCATCTTCTCCACCTGATGATCATCCAGAGGTCTCTTGGGATCGAGTATGTAAACTTCTAAATCCATGACGTTGTTGCTTTCCACGTGCTCGTCTCTGGCTTGTTCTATAGGTTGGCTCGGCGGAATGGTAGGTGAGGATATGTCATCAATCTCTATGTGCTCCTCTTCGGCTTCAACTTCAGGATGGATTGGCTCTATGTCTTCATCAACCACCTCTGCTAGGGATTCTTCATCAGATGCTTCTAGCTCGCAATAGTCATGGATGAGATTGTCATGGTCATCTTCGTACGGCTCTTGAGCATCTTCTTCCATTAGTGGATTTGGTTGCTCGAGCTCGACATCCACCGCGTTATGAGCTTGTAGCTTCGAAATGAGATCATCCAAGGCGGATTCTACTCTTGCCGTCTGTTGTCGATGCTGATGAGCCGGTATATACATCTTTTGGTAAATTTGCTGGTGGTGTGTAGCTTCTAGCTCTTCTTCAAAACGCTCTTGAGCATCTTCTCCCATCAATTGCACTAATCGCTTGAGCTCGGCATTCCTTGCATCAGCAGCTTGTCGCATTGACTGAAGTTTGTCCAAGGCGGATTGGGTGCTTGCCATCCATTGTTGATATTCATAAGTGTGTAAATCCATATCTTGGGAGTCTTCAATATATGGTGCTTCATTGATGTACCACCCTTGGTACTGGTCATCCCACCTGTAATCCTGCATAATCAAACTAAGACGCACTACCCAGGTAAATCATGGAAACATGGAGGAAAAAATAAACGGTAAGGTGGAAATGTAGACGAATAATTTGCCAACTAATCTTCCAAACAATATAGAAGAGTCCCCGGCAATGGCGCCAATTTGATGAAGCTGTTTTAGCGGTATCAAATAACTAATCTACCAAGGCGGACTAGATCGTATTCTACTCGATGTCTCTTCTTCTTGTCTACTCAAATATGTTGGCAAATTACTCAGGTTTAAACACGTTGTGCGTGGTGTGAGTTCCACGACTTCTAATCTAATAAACAAGAAAAATAAAAGACAGAAAGATTAAAAAGGTTGACTAACAGGAAGATAGACGAGCTAGACTTCAAATCCCCCTAAGATCACCAGAGCATTGGCAATCACAAGACCAGCGGTTTTCAATTCTAATTCAATCAATTTCTATACACCACCATAACTCCTTACCCTTAGGTTTAAGACTGGCGAACGTTCGCTCTATCCGATCTAACTACCAAGATTAATTAGCTACCCGAGTACGGTCGCTTCTTGCGATGACAAACCTAACTGGTGCAATTACTAGTGATTAATGAGTTACTCTTGAAGTGGATTAACCCTAACTGGTTCCTATGAAAGGCACACTCCAATGAATAGGTTAATTGGTTGAATTGATGTTCTAAAGTATGGTGAACGTTCGCTACTATCCTCAGCTTAACAAGAATCTAAACTAGGTGATCAAGAAAGATAAGTTTATGCGCCAAAGCAGGGAAGCTATCTGGCGACTAACCCTAGCTTGCATAAACCTAATCTAGGAGACCAACCAGAAGAGAAGCATAAACAATGAAGAACAAAACAACCTTGCAAAGAGAAACTGATTGAACTTTGAATCTAATTACCGCCAATCCGTGACCGCTTTAAAGCCCTGGGTCACTTAGGGTTCATCTAATCTAAGCTCTACAAGTTTAGCTACTCATATTAGATACAAGAGAATTAAAGACAAACAAGGAATACATCTCAGGTAGGAAGAACAGAGAAGAACTGTAAAACCTAATTTGATGACTCCGGCGAAGCTTCAATCTCCTGGATCTTCAACTTTAAGCTCCGAGCTCTCCGAGGTGGAAGGATGGCGTCACGATCTCTCCACTGATCTTCGAACTCTCTAAACTTTATCTATCGACCCTAGAGTCGGCTGACTCTCAAAAGTCTGATTTGATTGTGTGAAAATATTAATTATCCATCTTCAGCTTGGCTGCCGGCTGCTGCTTTAAATCGGTAGAATTAGGGTTTGATGTTTCTGTCGCGGAAAAGGAAAGAGTTTTTGGCGAAAACTTAAGAAGTTTTCGCCGAAAACTTCAGTTGAAAGCCTCTGTTTCCTTCATTTATTTCTTCATAATTTTTTTGCGAAAACTTAAACAGTTTTCATCGAAATCTCCAATGTAAACTCCTCTGCCTGTGTTTGCTAATCATCTTTTCGCTGAAAACTCTAAGGTTTTCGGCAAAGACTTAGTGCTGGGCAGTGGTTTGATTGATTCTCTAATCGGTTTGACTTCTGGTTTCGATTTTGGTTCATTCCTTGGGGTCTTGAATACGTCCGTGGCTATGTAAATGATGGCAAAAACCTGTGCTATCACAAAAACACTAGAAAACCATCAAATCGGTAGGAAAAGGGTAGTTGAGTGAATATTCGCTATTTTACCCCTAAAACCACGTTACAAGCAAGGAAATGTCGCTTAAATGAGGCTGAAAATCACGTCAAATCGAGTGTCATCACCCGCCTACCGGAGCATTACTTTCAGCGCTACCAGAGAGTCCAGCACACTCCCATAGCTGGCGCGCGACCACTCTCTCTGGAGTCCATCTTCGAGCATGATGAGGAGTGGCACACGAACGTCCACGACTCTCTGGCAGCTACAGGTCTTCTGGAGCTGTCCACCATTGCTGATGACTTTCCCTACCTCGCTCTCCAGGAATTCTAGGCTACCTTCGAGCTTGACGAGCACAAGGCGAAGCGGCACAAGAAGATCATCTCCTTCTACCTCGGTGGGATACATAGAGACCTCGCATACGATGAGTTTTCCGACCACCTCGGCATCCCACCTGAGCACTACCGCGACCACCACCACGGCTGGGAGGACAACTCGGGCAAAGGCCCAGATTATGACGCACTCTAGAGCCACATCACCGGATTATGAGGTGCTCAGACTACGGCTCATAACTCCGTCAGGTCACTCTCTCACCCTCTCTTTCATTTTATCCATATTGTTTGGCGTAGATGTCTTTTGTTTGCTCCAGAGAAGGATCGCCACCATATCAGTAGAGAGGAGCTCATACTACTCCGTGCCATCCGAGAGGGCTACCCCCTTCATCTAGGATTGGTGCTTGAGTGTCTTTTCCACCAGAAGACCAAATTGACAAAGGCACCTCGCGCCCTCCTTGACGGTAACTTTGTTGGGCGCCTCATCACTAACCTTGGCCTCAACCAGTCATGGGGACTTGACGTCCCACGCCACGTAGTACAAACCGTTGGTGGAGACTTAGCCGTCGAATACGACCTCCAATTGGACTACAATCCATAAGAGGCGGCAGCTCCACCTCTGCACCAAGGGGTCGAGTCGGAGGAAGAAGATGATTCTGGGGAGCAGCAGCCCTAGCTAGAGCAGGATGTTCACCACCAGATGACCCCACAGCAGCCGCCAGTGGGGTATGCATATCAGCAGCAACCGCCCCCCCAGGATCCATTCCAGATACCTCATCCGCACTCCTGACCACCTCCAGAAGACTTTGGAGAGATGCTAGATCGACTCCAGGAGTGGCGAGTGGAGGACAACGCCACCCAGGACGCCCGATGGCTAATTGCTCAGAGGCACATGCGTGTGCAGAATGAGAGGTATGAGGTACAACTTGCGTGGCAGCAGCGAGTCGCGGCCTTCTTCCATTTCCCACCTCCCGATGCACCTGACCAGCAGTGACCGGGTTGTATCCTCTTCTTTGTCTTTTCTTTTTATTTATTCTTTTCGGATCTCGATCCAACTTTTTTCTGTGTGGATCCGGGACACTTGTCCCGGTTTCCTTTTGATCTTTTGTTTGTTTTTGTTTTGTAGGCAGAGTTTTGGTAGATTCCCTTCCCGCTCCAAAGTTTCGTGCTCATCCCCTACATCAATCATCTCGATCCAGGTTCTTCTATTTTACTCTCCATTCTAGTTTAGTCCTGTGAGGACACGGAACGGTTTAAGTGTGGGGTAGGATGCTAGAGAACCTTGCATGAACTTGATTGCCCTTATTTTTTATTTATGTGTTTCGTGGTGCCTTTCCAGTTTCTCTAGCATTAGAATTGCTCAGTTCTTGATTTTTTATGTTAAGTTGTTGTTCAAATTGTCATAATGATGCTTAGACTGCTTAACCTAGAACCTGAAAACCAACTTGCATACTTTGATGCTAAATTGTCTGGTCAGAAAAGATTTTTAAAATCACACTTGTAGTTTGTCGCTTTGATTGCATGAAAATGACCGAATCCGACTAGCAAACCAACTGTGAGCTTTTGATCCATTGCACATAACTTACAATTTCAATCCTTTTTGAGTGGTTTTCTGTTTTCTTGAATGAGTTAGAATTTGCATGAGACCTATTCGAGACCACACGATGACACGAGTTCTAGAATGATAGGGGCACCTAGAATTAAGCTACTAAACCAGATTGCCTACCCAACGTTAAATCCATTAGGTTTAAACCCTTGAGCTTGGTCTTTTCTTTCGGTTCGATACACATTACAGCCAATCCCCATTCTTTCATTCCCCGTTGATCCTCTGTGGTTGTAGTTCTAGATTAGCCTACCAGAAGTCGATTGTGGTAACCTACCTATAGCCATTAAACAGGTGGTCTTAGCTATTATGTCCAGACGTGTAACCCCCTCTAGCAACTAAAAGAAAATCGGCACAAAGAAAAAATAAAGAAAAAAAAATTCAAAAAAAATCAGAAAAGTTCAAAGTTTCAAAGTTTATAGTTTAGTTCAAATACGTTCTTCTCCCTAAGGACGAAGTCAAAAGAAAATGTAAAGAAAAAGAATTTGCAGAATAAAGTGCTAGGTTGCTTGAGGGTATAATAGGACGAGTGCACACTATTCCACTCATGTTTGGTTAGACGCTAGGAAGCCATAGGCTAGATTCGAGGGAAGTTAGTCGAAAGCTACACCGCACCAAAGCCATCATCATACATTCCCATCATCCATCTCATTATAAACCCTTGTAGTGTAGAATTCGTTACAGTCCTAAGCAGGGAATGATGAGCCCAACAAACCCTTGACCCGACCTGAGCCTCCATTTACTTGAAGCCAGACCAAGGCCTTCCGAGAGAAACTTAACGCTTACATAGAGTCCTGGAGTAAAGAAGGGCATGAAGAGGATGCTGATCGATTCATCAAGGAAGGCTACACCCTCTTGGAGATTCATAAAGACATCAGGACACACCCGGAGCAGGGCCCGAGCAGGAACACTGAAGCCTCGGGCCAAGGCCAAGACCAGCCGGAGCTCGACCGAGCAAAGCCCGCCGGGCCGCCACCGAAGCTCAACCGGCCCACGCCACCGAAGCCCAACCGGCCCAAAAATCGCCGATCACCGCCGGATTAGGGTTTTGACCTAATTAGGTCTTTTATTCAACATTAAAGACTTCAACTATTATTTTATGTTTTATTCCTTTTTAGTCGGATTTTTTAGGCGTGTTAGAACCCTAATTAGGATTAGGAGTCTTTATTTTATTCTTATTTAGGAAGTAGTCTTTAGGGAGGAGAGCTTGTTCCCTCACCTATATAAGGAGGCCGCCAGCCACCCTTGTAAGACACAACTTTTGAAATCAATAAACTTCTGTTTGAACATATGTTCTCTTCCCTTCAAGCCTTTGCTCGTTGTTGCATCGCTTCAGGATCGACTTATCGTCAGAAGCATCGATCTTCTAAAGTGGCGTCTACGACTTGATACTTCTGGTTCCTAGCTGTTATATAGCTAGCGGGTCAAAGTCCTCTCCATCCCTGGTTCTTGACAGTTCTACCTCGTTGCACGATCATCAGCTTGCGGTGTTCAAGGGTCGTCTGCCCACGGTTGCAGCGGTTCACATCAGTTGGTATCAGAGCACGGTTTAGCTCACGGACCACAATCTATCCCAGTCTCCAGGTTTACCTGGATTCATATCCTTTTACTCCTTTTAGAAAATAGATTCGAAAAATCCCTATTGTTTCAATTTCTGTATTCAGTTCTTTTCGAGTTGTAAGGCAAAGAAAAACTGGTGGCCATCATACCATCAAGAAAACCCTAAGTCGAGTTCAAGAAAAAGAAAAGAAAAGAGGTCAAAAGAAAATATAAAGACCCAACTAAAAGAGGCCACCCTTGCCGAGATAGTAAGATCAATCCTAAGAAGAGGGGATAGAAGATAGGCTTTCGTTGCCCGACCCCAACACCGAGACCACCCGCAGCCAAGGAGGAATCCCGAGGACCAGACGGAGACCTCACCAAGCCCTAGCTACAAGAGAAACCTTAAAAGTTCAAGTCCCGACACCCACACGCTGGTAAGTCTATCCTCAAAGCTTTGAAGAAACTTGCAACTGCTTGAAGCTGAATTGTTTATGTTCTACTTTTATTTGAGTGCAACCGTTATATTTTAAACACGAGGGGAAAAATCAAGAGTGAGTGAGGAGAATTTTTGAGAGATTTGTGAGGCCAAATACTTGTTCCGACTAACCATGGCAGATTGGAGGCTTGCCAAGTTAGAAGCTGCATTGGGAGATGCTTCCCGAGTCCTGCAACAGGTGCAAGCCGCCTTAGAGCGATTGGAGGAAGAAGCCGGCACAACCCGGCGCCCAGCCACGGCGCCCCGATGCTCGGCCCCGGCCCCGACCGGCGCTGCCCGACCAGCCCCGGTGCCCCAGCACCCAGCCCTAGTGTTGCCCGACCAGGCCCCGGCGCCCCAGCACTCCGCCCTGACCCCGACCGGCGCTGCCCGACCAGCCCTAGCGCCCCAGCACTCCGCCCCGGTGCTGCCCGACCCGGCTCCAGCGCCCCAGCGCTCGGCCCTGGCCCCGGCCCCGACTGGCCCTGCCCGACCAGCCCCGGCGCCCGAGCACCCAGTCCCGACGCTCGAGCACCTGATCCCGACGCCGCTCGCCCCAACCCCGACACCTGAGCACCCTGCCTTGATGCCACCCGACGAACTGCCTGACCTCGGCGCCATTCTGCCCGACGCCCCCCTGCCCGCCGCCGCCGACTTTCCACCGCCCGACGCCTCATTGCCCACCGCCGCCGCCTCCCCACTGCCCGACGCCGCCGTCCTGGCCGCCCGACACCGCCCAACCCCGGCGCCGCCCAGTCCACCCCCGACCCGACACCACCTGACCCCGGAGCACCTCGAGTGCCTGCCCGGACCAGAGTTCTCACCCGATCCATGACCCGAGCCGCCACTCAAGCCCCGAACCCTGGACGTCTTAGGCCTCGGCCCCCACCCGCAAACAACCCCAGTGCCACCCGACCCCCAAAGTCGGCCCGATGACTTCTGCCTTATCCCGACGAATCCTCAATGCACAAATTATGGGGGAAGGAATGGGAGCAACGAGATAACCTCTTTCATACCAGGTGCGTGATTCAAAATAAGATTTGTAGTATAGTGATTGATGGAGGAAGCTGTACTAATGCTGTAAGTCACGAGTTGGTTGAGGGACTTGGCCTCCCAACCCAAAAACACCTGAAACCCTACAAACTTCATTGGCTTAGTAACTGTGGGGAATTGAGGGTCACCTGACAAGCTCATGTTCCCTTCTATATTGGGAGGTACAAAGATAACATTTTATGTGATGTGGTTCCTATGGAAGCTACCCACATCTTGTTAGGAAGACCTTGGCAATTCGACAGGTACTCCACACATGATGGAAGAACCAACAGATACAGCCTCATTCATGGGGATACTAAGTACACTCTGAGGCCAATGTCACCTACTGAGATTCTCCAAGACCAATTAGATCGAAAGGCCATCAAAGAAAAGAAAGAGAGAGAGCTCAAGAACAGAGAGAAGAGAGAAAAAATCGAGAGATCCTATGAGTGTAAAAACAGAATTACAAGACCTTAAAGGTCCCAGAGCTAAAAAAAAGTGAGGTTGATAGGAGAGAAAACCTGTTAGCGACCCCGAGTGAGATCAAACAATCTCTAGTTTCTAGGAAACCCCTTGTGATCATCCGCTACAAGGAGTGTTTAATTTCTAACCCTAATACTTCTCTGCCTAGTGTTGTTACTTCACTTTTACAGGAGTTTAAAGATGTCTTCCCCTAAGAAGTTCCTAGTGGACTGCCCCCACTCAGGGGCATTAAGCATCAGATCGACTTGGTGCCCGGAGCTGCCTTGCCAAACAAGCCAACCTATCGTACCAATCCAGAAGAAACCAAGGAGATCCAAGCACAAGTGGAGGAATTGATGGACAAGGGATATGTCCGAGAGAGCATGAGTCCTTGTGCTGTCCCAGTCATCCTAGTTCCCAAAAAGGAAGGCACATGGAGGATGTGTGTTGATTGCCGAACTATCAACAACATAACAGTTAAGTATCGCCATCCTATTCCTAGGTTAGATGACATGCTGGATGAACTACATAGCGCCACCATCTTCTCCAAAATTGATCTTAAATCTGGCTACCATCAAATCCGAATGAAGGAAGGTGATGAGTGGAAAACTGCCTTCAAAACTAAACTAGGATTGTATGAGTGGATGGTCATGCCATTCGGCCTCACCAATGCACCTAGTACCTTCATGAGATTAATGAACCAAGTCTTTAGAGCTTACATAGGGAAATTTGTAGTGGTCTACTTTGATGATATTCTTATTTACTCCAAAAACTTAGGAGATCACTTAGAGCATCTAAAGGCTATCTTAGAAACCCTAAGAAAGGAGCACCTCTATGCCAACATGAGCAAGTGCACCTTTTGCACCGATCACCTCATTTTTCTTGGATTTCTTGTTAGCTCTGCAGGTATAAGGGTCGATGAAGACAAGATAGAAGCCGTCAAATCCTGGCCCACACCTCAAAACATCACGGATTTAGGAGCTTCCACGGACTGGCTAGCTTCTATCGAAGGTTTGTAAGGGACTTCAGCACCGTTGCTGCCCCTCTCACAGCCGTGCTAAAGAAGGATGTTCCCTTCCAGTGGGGAGCCCCGCAACAAGAGGCCTTTGAGGCCCTCAAAAGGAGGCTTACCGAGGCCCCTTTGCTCATGCTGCCCGACTTCACCAAACCATTTGAGATCGAGTGTGATGCATCCGGAGTAGGGATAGGAGCTGTCCTCATGCAAGAGAAGAGGCCCATCGCCTACTTCAGTGAAAAGCTTAGTGGTGCCACTCTCAACTACCCAACCTATGACAAAGAGTTGTATGCCCTAGTAAGAGCTTTGAAGACTTGGCAACACTACCTATGGCCTAAAGAATTCATCATCCACACGGATCATGAATCACTCAAGTACCTCAAGGCTCAGCACAAGCTCAACAAGCAGCATGCTCGGTGGGTAGAATTTATAGAATCATTTCCTTACATCATTCAATACAAGCAAGGTAAGGAGAACATCGTGGCTGATGCCCTTTCCCGAAGGTACACTTTAATCTCAGTCCTCTCTACTAAATTTATTGGCTTTGAATACATCAAAGACCTTTATGCCACTAACCCTGATTTTAAGAGTATCTTTGAAGCGTGCCAACAAGGAGGATTTGGTAAGTTCTACCAACAAGATGGTTACTTATTTAAAGGATCGAAACTGTGTCTCCCTAACCATTCTTGCATGACTGTCCTAACCCTAGAGGCCCACGGTGGAGGTCTCATGGGACACTTTGGTGTAGCTAAAATAGAGGCCACCCTCAAAGAACACTTTTATTGGCCCAAGATGAGACACAATGCCGAGAAGATCATATCTCAATGCTCCAAGTGCCAAAGAGCTAAATCTAAACTCAGGCCCCATGGGTTATACACCCCCTTGCCCATTCCTGAGCATCCTTGGGTAGACTTGTCCATGGAATTTGTCCTGGGACTACCTAGGACCCGAAAGGGAAAAGACTCCATATTTGTGGTTGTTGACAAGTTCTCCAAAATGGCTCACTTCATTGCTTGCCATAAAACTGATGACGCCTCTCAAATTGCTGACCTATTCTTTAGGGAGGTAGTTAGGATGCATGGAGTTCCAAAGACTATAGTCTCCGATAGGGATTCAAAGTTCCTAAGCTACTTTTGGAAGACTTTATGGGATAAGCTTGGCACCCGACTAATGTTCTCCACCACATGCCACCCCCAAACTGATGGGAAGACTGAAGTTGTAAACCGATCCTTAGCTCAAATGTTGAGGGCAGTCATTAAGAGCAACATCCAGACTTGGGAGGAATGTCTACCACATGTAGAATTTGCCTATAATCGAGCTGTGCATTCAGCTACCCAATACTCCCCGTTTGAACTTGTTTATGGTTTTAATCCACTAACCCCGCTGGATTTATCTCCACTTCCTGTCCATGAATTTTTAGATGCAGGTGGCCAAAAGAAGGCAGCCTATGTCAAGCAGCTCCATGAGAAGGCCAAAGGCCAATATTGAAAGAAGGACTGGTCAGTACCGCCGCAATGCCAATCGAGGAAGGAGGTAGAAATTTTTTGAAGCCGGAGACCAGGTGTGGATACACTTCAGGAAGGATAGGTTTCTAGAGCAGAGGAAGTCCAAACTACTACCCAGGGGGGACGGGCCTTACACGGTCCTCCAGAGGATTAACAACAACGCCTACGTCCTTGACCTGCCAAACTCTTACGGGGTAAGTGCAACCTTCAATGTGGCTGACCTAACCCCTTATTATGATGATGAATATGTAGGACAGGATTCGAGGACGAATCCTCCACAAGAAGAGGGGGATGATGAGCCCAACAAACCCTGGACCCGACCTGAGCCTCCATTTACTCGAAGCCAGACCAAGGCCTTCGGAGAGAAACTTAACGCTTACATAGAGTCCTGGAGTAAAGTAGGGCATGAAGAGGATGCTGATCGATTCATCAAGGAAGGCTACACCCTCTTGGAGATTCATAAAGACATCAGGACACACCCGGGAGATTCATAAAGACATCAGGACACACCCGGAGCAGGGCTCGAGCATGAACACTGAAGCCTCGGGCCAAGGCCAAGAACACTGAAGCCGACCGAGCAAAGCCCGCCGGGCCGCCACCGAAGCCAGCCGGAGCCCGACCGAGCAAAGCCCGCCGGGCCGCCACCGAAGCTCAACCGGCACACGCCACCGAAGCCCAACCGGCCCAAAAACCACCGATCACCGCCAGATTAGGGTTTTGACCTAATTAGGTCTTTTATTCAACATTAAAGACTTCAACTATTATTTTATGTTTTATTCCTTTTTAGTCGGATTGTTTAGGCGTGTTAGGACCCTAATTAGGATTAGGAGTCTTTATTTTATTCTTATTTAGGAAGTAGTCTTTAGGGAGGAGAGCTTGTTCCCTCACCTATATAAGGAGGCCGCCGGCCACCCTTGTAAGACACAACTTTTGAAATCAATAAACTTCTATTTGAACATATGTTCTCTTCCCTTGAAGCCTTTGCTCGTTGTTGCATCGCTTAAGGATCGACTTATCGTCAGAAGCATCCATCTTTGAAGTGGCGTCTACGACTTGATACTTCTGGTTCCTAGCTGTTATATAGCTAGCGGGTCAAAGTCCTCTCCATCCCCGGTTCCCGATGGTTCTACCTCGTTGCACGATCATCAGCTTGCGGTGTTCAATGGTCGTCTGCCCACGGTTGCAGCGGTTCACATCAGGGAAGTCCTTCTTGACTAGTTACTCGTGTTGTCACAGTGGTGGAGATGTGGTCGAATTGCAAACCTATGACCAAATTCAGTAACAGAAAATGATTAAGAGCAGAAACACGTCCCTAAACACAGAGAGCGAGAGTTCCCTTTTGTACTAAATACTATCTGTGTAAGGAGTCTGGTCGGTCAGGTCAAATTCGTGCATGATTGGTGATTGCTCCTTGTCGTGTGCAGTTTTAAGTGAGACCTGGTTATTTGGCTGATCGGTATGCATGTTAGGTTTCTTGTTCTAGGGATTATCTGTCTAATAATTCATTGTGTATGCTTGAACTTCAATTTTATCGATCTTATCAATTGTGAAGTTGAGCGTTTTCTATTCAGTTTGCTTTAGGACAAGCAAAAACTTAAGTGTGGGGTATTTGATGACACTCGATTTGACGTGATTTTAAGCCCCATTTAAACGACATTTCTTTGCTTAAAACTTGGTTTTTAGGGTAGAATAACGAATATTCACTCAACTGCTCTATCTCGTGCCATTTTGGTTACTTTGGCCCATTTCGGGTCTATTTGATGGTTTTCTAGTGTTTTTGTGATAGCACAGGTTTTTGCCGTCAAATAATGTAACCTAGGACGTGTCTAAGGTATTGGAACCTTGAAGAATCACACCGGAATTGATCCAAGGAGTCAATCAAGTCAACACAAATCCTGCCCAGCTTTACAAAGAAGATTTCGACGAAAAGTCCTAAAGTTTTCAGCGAAAATCCAAGAAGAAATCGTCAGAGCGTAGAAGGAGAAGTTTTCGGCGAGAAGACTAAGTCTTCGCCGAAAACTCTCGATCAAAATAAAATAGGAGAACAGTCGACCGGTGCCAGCCTTTTCAAAGAAGTTTTCGGCGAAAACCTTAAACCTAAACCGGCTGGGAAAGGTTAAGTATAAATCTAAACCAGCGGCTCAAAAACAAAAGATCATACAACTTATCATATTTACGTGGTTCTATCAAAATTGATCTACTCCACGGGAATGCTGAGCTCTTATTATTTGAGGCTATTGTGTTTGGTGTGATTTGTACAAAGGTGGGATGCTTATTTATAAGATTACAAAGTTATCCTAAACTACTATGAATGCTATTCAAACTAGGAATAATAGTCCTCCCTTTCTACAAAAAACCTATCCCACTTGGATTAGAAGACTTAAACCTATCCTACTTGGACTAGGAAACATTTTCTAACAATTGTAATGCTAGCAATACTCTCGTTTCTTCTTCGGTGGCTGCCAAGTCTTTTGCCTTTGTATGAATATGTCCAGTGGCGGAGCTATGTATAAGAAAGGAGGTGCAACTGCCCCCTTGGGTTTTGGGAAACAATAAAGTATACATATTCTTCGGGTGAAATTGTAAAAAAGAAACTATGCTTACTATATTATACAATAAATTTATATAAACTCACAAAACGCATCCTATTTACTATTATACAAAAGGAATTTAAAACTGAAAAAGTAATCTTGCTTCACTCCGACGACCACCACCTCATCCACCTCCGACCGATCTCTCTCTTTGCCTAATATTATTTTATTAAACTATTAAGATATGCGGAGAAAATGTATAAGGTTATGAAATTAATTTCAGGGTTTTGAATTTGGAAAATAATTTGAAATCGGGTAAATAATGAGTTGTTGAACGATGCTTTGGTGATATATATTGAACAAGAAATGTGTTTTACAACGCTTTTAAATTATGAACTCTCGTCGTGATTCGTTGTAAACAATATGCAATGACTTTTACGGGTAAAATGTAAAAAATCTTAATTATTATGTTGTTGACTTTATTCTGTTTCGGGTTGACTTTTCTATTATTGATTTGAATTTTTTTTATTCTATGAATTTTTTAGCTTCGCCACTGAATATGTGAAGCTGGCTCATCGATGAGGTGTCCCAGTATGATGATCTTCTGATTGGAAGTTTTGGTTGACATCCTCAATCTCTAGATTTATTCCACATGCAAAAAATGTAGAAATGGATGGGGGATGATAAAACATAATAATTGTGGATCCTAATTGGACTCTTAAATCGCAACTTGAATGGCGTCCTCCTTGCCCTGGGCAATTTTTTCAGTGATAAAACCCAAGTTTTGTCAGCTAGACAAAATTGAATCCAAGCCATCCATCTAATTTATATTTATTATTGAAATATTTTTTTAATTATTATTTTGATTATCCTTCCATATTTTGTGCTTTCATTACCTTATTTACATTAATTTTTTATTTTACAATTAATGTAGATAATAACTTCCATATAACTCACCTTAAATCCTATTTATATATTTTATACTAAGGATTCCATAGCATTATACATCTTATTCACAGAACATAAATACTAGTATTACAGTAACTAGCAAATACTAATATTAACTCCTAGTGTATCCTCTTAAATCATAGTATTACAGTTAGTAATCAAGTAACCTAAATACTTTTTTTTGACGTTAAGTAACCTAAATACTAGTAATACAGTTAAGCTGGAAATTGAACAAATCACATGTTTAAAAAACCACAAACTCATGAAATTGAAAAAATCCAAATTAAAATTAAAACACACAATCCTAATTCCATACTAGTATTATAATTAGTTATGAACCAAAATATTAGTATTAAAGTTAGTAGAATCAACTAACCTAAAATTACACTAATTGAAACAGGAAATTGAACAAATCCCAATTACAAAAATCCAAATTTCATGAAATTGAACAAATCCAAATTACAATTAAAACACAAAAATCCTAATTTCATACTAGTATTACAGTTAGTATGGAACTATTTCATGGAGACAATAACATAATATTGGATGGTAATTAAATGAGTCATTGAAACAATAATAATTAAATGGCAAAAATATTATATTATATTTACTAGTTATGAGCCATTGGATTAGAATAAGTTAATCTAAGGACCCATATTAACTTTTGTCTTGGGGACAAAACTCTCATATTGTCACCCACCCCGCTCCCTTTGCCCTGCCCTGAGGAGAATAAATGAAAGTCGTTTCTTGTAAATAAAAAAAAATGCTGGTTAAGGCAAGCGCAGGCTGCGCAGCGTCGACAATAAGCTGAATGAAGGATCAAAGGAATTTAATCGGACGGCCACCAATATACGTAGAATATCCCCGATTCAAAAAAGTCTCGAGTCATCAAATCCAACGGCTGATGTAGCTGCTTAATTATAAAGCAAGCCGCTTAAATCTCAAGCTATTGTTTCTAACCCTATATAAACCCCTCTCCTAACGATCTACACTTCGCCGTCTACACCTTTCACTTTGCTCTCGCCAGTCTGTTGCTCTCCGGAACCCTTCTTATTTTTTGAAGCTCCGTTTCCTTTCGGCGAGAATGGTACGTTTTTTTTTGGTTGTCGTTTCGTCTGCTTCCCTGCTGTTGTTTCGTTCCTGATTAGAGGGCTTGCCTAGGGTTAGATTCCGCTGATTTGGTTCTGTATTTCAGGCTCTGCCGAATCAGCAAGTAGTTGACTACCCGAGCTTCAAGCTCGTTATTGTTGGCGATGGAGGGACTGGTAATTTCTTCTGTCTCCTGCTCGTTTAATTTTTGTATCTTCTGTATAATTTCTTTTAACTTGATACCAAACGCTATGATTTTTCACTTGGGAACCAAAATCGATTGTCCGTTTGTCGAAACGTCTGTTTACGAATGTAGATCTATTCTTGTTCAATATAATTGTTTAGATGTATTAGTTAGATTAGAAGCTAGCGTCCAGTTTAGTTTGCTGGGGATTGAAACAATTTGATTTGGTCTTTCTTAAGATATTATATGACGACGATTAGTTGCCAGTGGTATGGCGTCCTATTAACAAATTGTCTTGGTGATGTTTCAGGGAAGACAACATTCGTCAAGAGACATTTGACTGGAGAGTTTGAGAAGAAATATGAACGTGAGTATTCAGTTTCAACTGATTTCTATTTTGGTGATTGACACGGTGTTTGGTGTAAGTTAACTTAACTAAATTAAATTAAACATCGGGTTGTTTTCCAGCAACCATTGGTGTGGAAGTCCATCCATTGGATTTCACTACCAACTGTGGAAAGATCAGGTTCTATTGCTGGGACACAGCTGGACAAGAGAAATTTGGCGGGCTCAGAGATGGATACTAGTAAGTGATTGGATTGCTTTTTCCTTGTGGAAACTATTGTTCTTTTCTGATATTTGGTTTGCTTTTGTCGGAATCTGTTGATGTATTCTGCATGTCATGAATTAATAGAGTATCTTCCTACCGGTTCCCCTATTCAGCCATTCCTTATGGCGGCTTGTCTATACTTAGTGCTGGAGGTGATCAGTCATAGCTGTGCTGTCTTGAATCTGCTCTTAATTTCTTCAATTTCTGAGTAGTTACTTCACTTATGTTCTCTTTATAATTTTCGTTGATAATAGGTCTTCTTCATTACTCACGTCATCATGCTAGTTAAATACTGTAAACTGATGTTTTTAAATTTCATGGCTATTGTCCATTGTGCCATGTTATTTTAGTAATCATTATGCTAGCTGCTTAGTTTAGTTTCTGAGATATGTATTTTATAGTGGGCGAATTTGTAGCTGATTAGCTCTATCCTGAAACTCACAAGGTTTTATGATACAATAGCACTGAAAATTTTGAACTTCACGATGCAGCATCCATGGTCAATGTGCGATTATCATGTTTGACGTAACAGCCAGATTGACCTACAAAAATGTTCCTACATGGCACCGTGATCTTTGCAGGTATTTTGTGATGCCTCGTATATTCACCTCTGCATTGCTTTTCTGTTGTTGGACTTGGTAGTTTAATATTACTGTTGCATGTGATTTGGCATGGTTTCAGGGTTTGTGAAAATATACCCATAGTTCTCTGTGGAAACAAGGTTGATGTAAAGAACAGGCAGGTTAAGGCTAAGCAGGTCACTTTCCACAGGAAGAAGAATCTCCAGTACTATGAGATATCTGCGAAGAGCAACTACAATTTTGAGAAGCCATTTCTCTACCTTGCTCGCAAACTTGCTGGGTAAGATAAAAGCTTGCTTTTTCACCCTTAGTCTGATATTGACCATTGATATGTGCCGACTGAAGTCTTGAATTTTTTACTTGTAATAGGGACCCAAATCTTCACTTTGTGGAAGCAGTTGCCCTGCGTCCTCCAGAAGTACAAATTGACATAGCTACACAGCAACAGTAAGACTGTTAACTCTGTCTGCCAGTCCGTTTAATTCATTGGTCTGTATAGTATCTCGTCATTTCAACTGATGTTTAATATATAATAATCTTGTAGGCATGAAGCAGAGCTTGCTCAAGCTGCAAACCAGCCTCTTCCAGATGACGATGATGATGCATTTGACTAGAGAAGGGTGTGATATTGTGAGGGAGCTGTATGGATCGCTTGTGCCAAGGGTGTTTGCTAGTATTTTCTTGATGATGGGATGTTACCCATTGTTGTTGCTTGTTCCTTTTGGTTCAGCTGATTGAGGAGCCATTGAACTCTATTAATTAGGGATCTTTACTTTGATGTTTGTTAATCGGTGAACTGGGATATTTTAAGTGTCGTTTTTTTATATTCGGAGAAATGCCAAGTTTGGGGAGAAATGCAAGAAACATATAATCTTGATTGGAGTCGAGTTAGATGAACATGAGAAGATTCTAATCATAATGAAATTGGGAGGAGTGTGATCAGAGGAGTATTCTGGGTTTTTTGAAAACATGTTGTTTTGAAATCCTAATTTTAGGTTAGGTTAATAACTAGTCCTTAATATTCTCTTAAATGTAGGCATTTGTTATTTTCTCCCGTCTTCTGTTGATTTGATGGTAAAATCCCTTATGCTGTAGTTGCATTTTCACAAATATGAATATAGAACGAAATTAACAATTTTCTTTTGATCTATGAATCATTTTATCTCATATCCTAAATTAACTCATTATTCTCACAACTTGATCCATTTTCCAACTTCTAAACGGCTGTATAGTTAGGGTTCATTGGTTCCAAATTTTGTGCAAAGATCAGAGGAGATGACATTTCTCATTTCTTGTGGCAGTGCTTCATTGATGCTCTTAGGGGTGGCAATTTTATCCGAGTCCGCGGATATCCACCCGATCCATCCGATTGGATACCATTTAAACGGATATCCAATTTAAATGGATGGATCATAATCAAACCCATTTAAACTGGATTTAATATGGATGGACTTTATCCAATTACCCAACCAACCCAAATGTTTTCTTCTTCAACTAGTTCACACCTCTTTTCTTCCCTTCTAACTCAAAGGAAATGACTCTGCATCAGTGCATGTGTAAAAGTAGTATTATCTCCTTATAATTATCTCTTTAATTAGGCGCATTGATCCTCCACCCTACGATTATTGGTACTACTAGTGTAAATTATTAATTAAACATCACATATTTTTTAATGAAATTTTATTAACCATTGGATTAGTAACACACATGGAACGACGTAAAGCATAACCCACCAGCCGTAAGATAAGATACAAAATACTAAAAATAATAAGTTGCAAAGTAGCATTAAACCTTGGTACTCATTTGGACGAGGTTTTAACTTAACTAGGTTCAAATCAGATGACTTAATAAGACTGATGGTGAAACCGTACGACACAGCAGCGGATCTCATAAATTTGTATAAGTGAAATTTTAAACGGATTACCCAAATCCGATCCAAATCCAACTTGAAAAAATTTAAAAATCCATATCCTATCCGATCTGATCCAAATAAAATCCGATCCATATAGTGTTGATCCATATCCGATCCATTTAAATATGGATCGAGTTGGATATGGATAAAAAAACCCGCGGATGGATAATCGCCACCCCTAGATGCTCTCTTTTCACTCCTGCTGTAATTTAAATAGTTAGGTTTCTTCTCTTGTTGAATTTTAGGGATTGGGGAACAAAGCGGAGTTTTCACTAAAATAAATAAATAAATAAAATTATTTACGTAAATAAATAACATATGAAACTATTGATTTTGGTAGGTTAAAACGCCCAGGAGCTAGGCGAGAAAGCCCAGGCCACAGGCGAGATCGCCTAGGCCCCTGTAAAAATCACCCGTGATTAGATTCCTGACCAGTGTCAGAGTCACGGGTCCGAAAATGGCCATGGTTAAGGCGATCTCGCCTAGGTCCCGGGCGATCTCGCCTAGCCGGCGTCCCCCTGGCCCGGCGATCTCGCCTTGGGCCTGGGCAACTAACGAGCCTTTAAATCCTTGTTAGTTTCGGGTTTAGGATCACCAAACCAAAATTATTCAAATACTAAAATGTCCGACCACACTTTGTCATAAGAATTTCGGATCCAAGTTTTCTGAGGGGGGCCGTATCGTCAAGGATTGAACCGACTAATCCTACGAAGGGGGAAATAATGTTCGTCTGAAGATGACCAAGCGAGCGACCTATGATAGTGTGGTTACCGTGTTTTGGCGGAAAATGGGTATTGGAGCGGAGCAGATAATCCAGTCATTTGTCTGGAGAATGCCGATATACAGTTCCGAGGGAAATCTGTCGCATTTCGTTTCTAGGCCAATATCGAACGACAACGGTGTACAAGTCATATACGACTTAGTTCGCGTCAACCCATTTTTCGAAGTTGCCGAGTTGTACGCCTTGTTGGAAGAGGAGCCGTCTCACTTCTCTGATTTCTCGGGGGTCATTCCAACTCAGATGGCGGAGCAGAGCCAAACGTATGATGGGGAATACATGACAACTAGTCATGTCGGTCCGGAGGAGGAGGAGGTTGATCAAGAGGGGTTGGCGCGAGATGAATATGTCACCACCGACGATTCGGGTGACGAAAGGAGCCGTTGCTCGGCGGATGAAGGGAACCCTAATGTCGACGATGACATTGGCCAAACCGACGAGGAAGAAGATGGTGAAGAAGGGGGAGCCACAACAAATAGCATGGAAGTTTATGTGCCACTGGAACATGCCACGAGCGTGGGTGACGACTGTGACGACATCATGACAATCTCCAACACCTACTCCGTGGACAGGGGCTTCCAGATCCCGGCGAAGTCGTACTGGTCGGTGGAGATGGAATTCTACTTGGGTCAGACATTCTCTACAAAAGGTCAACTGGTGTCCCTAACGAAGAGCCAAGCAGTCCTCCGCAACTATAAGTACAGGGTAATCACTTCCAACCCGAAGAAATGGGCCATCAAGTGCATCGACCCGACGTGTCCTTGGAGGATGCGTTCTACACTTAGCAAAAGACATGGCTTCTGGATAATACGACAACTCAACAACGACCAAATTCGCGATCGGTCAACGATACTAGGGCCCCACCCACAGCTCGATGTTACGCTAATCTCAAATGCAGTCATGCACATTGTCCGCAGAGAACCGGGGTTGAAGGTGGAGACAGTTATTGATTGCATTCTGGAGAAGTACCATCACAATATTTTGTACAGGAAGGCGTGGTTTGGTAAGCAACGTGCTGTCGAGAAGCTGTACGGAGATTGGGTGGCATCATACAACAACATTGACACAATCATGAATGCTATTTGTCTCACGAACCCCGGGACACGGTACGAGATAAGAACCAACCCGGCAGGTAACAGTAGGATGTTCAAGAGTGTGTTTTGGGCGTTTGGCCCATGCATAGAAGCCTTCAAGCACTGCGCTGGGGTCATGATCATTGACGGCACATTCCTCACGGGCAAGTACAAGAAAGTGTTGTTGATGGCTAGTACATTCGATGGACAACATCAGATTGTTCAATTGGCGTACGCCATAGTTGACCAAGAGGATCGCGATAATTGGAAGTGGTTCGTGGAGAATCTACAGAGACACGTGACCAATCGGTCCAACATCACAATCATCAGTGATCGACACAAGGGGATAGCAGCGGCAATGCGCAACATTGATCGATGGTGGGTATGGAGGTGGTGCCTACGTCATTACGTAAGCAACTTCAACAAGAAACACCGCAATCAAATGCTTAAGGGTCGCCTTTGGAACTTAGGTATTTGGAAATTTTTTTACCGTTTATATGTGAACTTAACTAATACAACATTATCAAGCAAAATGGATATTCATACACGTCTTCATGGCTAACTGCAGGAATAGAAGGGAATGTGCGGAAGTTTGAGGTGAAGAAGGCAGATAGGTTGGCGATCCATGATGAACAAAATGTACGGGAGCCAAAATGGGTGAACGAGGAACTGACCTTATAGAGCTTGGCCTACGACAACACTAAGGGAGGCGGTGCTCGGTCGGGAACCATGACGACCAACGCGCAAGAATGAGTCAACGAAGTACTGAAGGGCGTGCGACGTTTGCCGATGACTTCTGTGATCGAGCACACATTCCACCGCATGGTCAAGTATTGACATAGGCAACGTGGGGAATATCAGGGGATGTTGGCAGAAGGGAACGAGCTGACCAAGTACTGTCAAAAATTAACTAAAGAATCAACGTCAAGTTCCGTCAGACACTACGTGCTGCCGTACGATGCGGCAAACGGGGTGTACGAGGTAAAGTCTGGTCCCAACAATCAGAATCGTAGCGGTAATAACAGCTACGTTGTTCGGTTTGATAGGCAGTCGAACCGTAAGGGGACGTGCACGTGTGGAAAGTTCCAGGGCTACAAAGTACCGTGCTCCCATGCTGTAGCTTGTTGCACGTTCGCTGGTGCGAACTGGCGACACTACGTCAGCCCCTTCTACCTGGTATCCAAGACTCAGCTAGTGTATGCCGTTTGTTTCCAACCAATAATGGGGCCTAAAGATTGGATCCCACACACGGGTCTACCAGTGATCCCGTAACCTCATCTTCTTCTTGGACAGGGTCGTCCACGACACTCTCGAATCAGAAACGAGATGGATTGGCGCGAGGAGGGTCGACCAAGTAAGTGCAAGACATGCGGTTGCACGGGGCATAATGCAAGGACATGCGCAAGACATAGGGACAGTGCTGGGGCGTCTTCTAGTAATCAAGCGTGAAATAAATTATTATTTATGTAACCTGTTTATCATGTAATTTTGCCACTTGAAGCTTGCAATAATTACATGTGGCTCGTTGTTTTCCAATAAAAAATTTGTCCAAATAATTGAATGTCATTGCAAAACAAGCACCGCGAAATGACATACTAATACACATCAAGAAACCGAACATCATAATGTAATAATACATCCAATAAAACAGGACATCCGATAAAAATAGTACATCAGATACAAATAGTCCAGCATATACAAATACCACATCAACTCAATAAAAGATCTACTAAAAATAGCAAGGTACAAACAATACGTAGAAATCACTGCCTCCGACCCCTCTATCGCCACTGTGGCCGCTCGTCTGTGTAGGCATCTGGGGGACGCAATGTGTTACGATCACGTAACATCTGACCGTACTGTGGTGTCTGGGTGACGTGGTGATCTGCATCAATGCGCTGGGCCCAGTCCTCAAACCCACTGTCGTCGGAGAAAGCCTGCGACCCGGGGGGCTGACTACCGTGTACTGGCTGGCTGATCGGTCGTTGGTGGCTACTCGAGGCAACTGGGTCTCTCGGGACATAAGGCTGGTACTGAGGCGCTGTCGGCTGATATGGCGGGTCATCGAACGAGTACGTGCGCGGGTCGGCCCAAGACTCGTCAAAGTAATAGTATGGTGGTGGCGCGAAGCCCACATCACTGTGTGATATGCCCCCAAAGTCAACCACATCTGAACTCGAGGCACCGGATCCTCTCTGAGGGATAGGGTACCCATCGTAGGGTGGGTACGTCTGATCTCGTGAGGCTGCACGTGGGCGGTGTGGTCCTCGGCTGGGCAGCCGCTCGTACGAGCCACTGATAGCCAAACCCGATCGTAGCACGTGGGCCATCAGCCTAGGATCACCACTCGAGTCACTCAACATGGTGGCACGCTCCAGTGAATCAACCTGAAAATAATACAATACGTTAGAATAATCCTAAGTGCGACTAGCGTGGATCATATTGGACAATTATTGGCACACGTACCATCTCCTGAAACTGAGCATCTGGTGTGATATAGCCAGACGAGTCTGTCTCCTGTACCGCTCGTCGTACTCGTCATGGAAGTGGTGGGATACTGCATCTGGTGTGATCTCGCCAATGGCTATGTGGTCACCTCGCTGCTCCCATAAACGTGAGTACTCTGCAAACATAGCACCCCAATCCTGGGGGTAACTGCCCGCCATAGCTCATCCGGCTCCAACTGATAAGCCAGCTCAAGGGAAGCGTAGGGAAGCCACTAGAAATTAAGGATACAAAATATCACTAATATATTTTTGCGACCGATTAAGAAAATTAGGTAAATAAGTGAGAGAGGGATAAGAATCCTAACCACGAACTCCGTAGACCGGTCGAGGGCGTAGCGTATCTCCTCCAGCTTCATAGACACGCGATGCTGGTGGCGGTGCATGATAGGCATCCAGCGCATACCTCGTGGATAACTATCAGCGCATACCTCGTGGATAACTATCAGCAGCAGGGCCTAGAGCTGGACCAGTAAGGTAAATCCTCCGATATCACCGGTACCCTTCTGACTGGCACCGGTGAAGAAGGCCGCCCTCCCCATGGCCTTGTACAACCATGCTAGCACCGCACTCCCCCACCTGAAGCTGCCCGCATCACAGACTCACTAAGAAGGCGTAGGAGATGGACCGGTATCAAGTCTCCGCTCCGGTCAGCTAATAGAACGGCGCCTACTAAAACCCATGCGTACGCTCGGGCGTAGCAAGTAATAATATCTGTAGAAGCACCAGCCGGTAGACGGTCAAAATGCTCCTTCACCCACGAAATCTTAACTTGATGCCCAGTAAATCTCGTGGGTGGGGGTGTGGCACCCAACAGCTCCTGACATATCACGTCCGCAGCATGAGGGTCATAACCTACAGAGACCAGACGTCCCCTAGTAGGAAGACAGGTCAGCACCTCCACGTCCTCAAGCGTGATGGTCGCCTTGCCCTGCAGTAGGTGAAACGTGTTCGTCTCCGGACGCCACCTCTCAAGTAGTGCTGTCACAAGCTCCTTACACGGCGTCTGACCGAGTAAACTAACGACAGCGTACAGTCCACACTCTCTCAAAAATGTCTCGTACTGTGGATGAAATGTTAGAGCAGAGCTACGTTGTCGCAACTTCAGGGCCTTGCACACCTGAGGGTCACGCCATACTAAACTAGCTCTATGCTTGTTCTCCCCCCCACAATAGAGAACAATCCCAAGGTTGAGGCCTAGCGGCCTTGGGGGTCCGATCAACCAATGGTTCTGCCCATCCGTACCGATAACACTCGATTTGACGTGATTATCAGCCTCATTTAAGCGACATTTCTTTGCTTAAGACATGGTTTTTAGGGTAGAATAATGAATATTCAATCGATTGCCCTATCTCGTGCCATTCGTGTTACCTTGGCCCGTTTCGGGTCTATTTGATGGTTTTCTAGTGTTTTTGTGTTAGCACAGGTTTTTGTCGTCAAACAAAGTAGCCATGGACGTGTCTAAGGCGTTGGAACCTCGAGTAATCAAACCGAAATCGATCCAAGGAGCCGATCAAGTCAAACCAGAAGTCTGCCCATTCACACTTACATTTTTGGCGAAAATAAGCATATGTTTTCGGCTAAAATAATAGTACAAATCAACTGACGTCAAGTGAAGGAGATTTTCGGCAAAAGTGTTGAGTTTTCGGACCGAGAAGAAAAGGCAGAGAGATCAGCCGGCGGGACTTCCATTCACAAGCATGTTTTCGGCGAAAATAAGTCACTATTTTCGGCGAAAATATCAGAAGAAATCCGGCTGATTAGGGTTAAGTATAAATACTTAACCCGGCGGCCCAAAAAGAAGATACCTCATAATTTACATCAGAAAATACTTTTCGAATCAGAATCCTACGATTTTCTCTGAAGTTCTGGAGCGAAGAGTTAGAGTTCGAAGAGCCGGAAAGAGATCGTGACGCCATCCCTTTCATCTCGGAGAACCGGAGCTAGGAGTGTTATCTACCAAAGATCGAAGTCTGTCAGAGTCGTCTAAATTAGGTTTTTCAGATTCTTTTCTGTTCTTCCTCTGAATGATGAACTCTCTCTTTGTCTTTGTTTCTTTTGTAATAATCATGAGTAGCTAAACTCGTTAGAGCTTAGACTAGATGAACCCTAAGTGACCCAGGGCTTTAAAGCGGTCACGGATCGGCGGTGATTAGATTCGAAATTCAATCAATTTCTCATTCATGTTTGATTTGTTCTTCATTGTTCATGTTTCTTGTCTGGATTGATCACCTAGATTAGATTCTGGTTAAGCTAAGGATAGAAGCGAACGCTCGCCTTACTTTAGAACATCAAATTGAACAATTAACCTTATAATTGGAGCGTGCCTTTCGTAGGAACCGGTTAGGGTTAATTCACTGCAAGAGTAACTCATTAATCATTAGTAATTGCACCAATTAATTAAGTCGTTGCGAGAGGCGACCGTACCCGGGCGACTAATTAATCTTGGTAGTTAGAACGGATAGAGCGAACGTTCGCCGGTCTTAGACCTAAGGGTCAGGAGTTTTGGTGGTGTCTTAGTAATTGATTGAATGAGAATCGAAATCCGCTGATCTGTTGATTGCCAATGCTCTGGGGAACGAAGGGGGATTCAAAGTCTAAGTTCGTCTGTCATCTTTGTTTTCAAACCCTAATTTCCAATCTGCTTTAGTTTAATTTTTAATTTTCTCTGCATTTCATAGAATTAGAAGTCGTGGAACTCACACCACGCACGAAGTGCTTGCATTCGAGTATTTTGCTAGTTTTTGGAGTAGTCAATCATAGAAGGCCCGTGGAATACGATCTGCTTAGATTTTAGCTTTGTAGTATTTGATCAACCGCTTCTGCGACGTTCATCAAATTGGCGCCGTTGCCGGGGACTTCTTTGATTGTTTGAAAGAAGAATTGGCAATTTATTCTTCTATTTTCCATCTTTCACCTTTCCATCCCATTCTATTTTACACTGGTTTTGTTTGTCTTTGTTATCTGTAGGTTTACAGGTGTATGCCTCACCGTCCTTGGACTCGCTCTCAAACCGAACAGGCTAAGAGTGCAGAGAGACCAGACAGTTCTGCTCTACTTCTACGATCACAGATTTTGAAGTGAGGCAGATCCAATCCACCCGTCACTCCGATCAAGATCGAGGAACTGAAGGAGAGTTCCTCATCTCCGTCTTCACCGTCACCTTCATCCGCTTCATAGACCGCATCACTTTCACCTCCTGCATCTCCTACCATGGACGATCAGTTACCACCCCACCACCACAAATGGAGAACTACCGCCACCACCACCACCACCTGCACAGAAGAGTCTAGCAGACTATAACAAGCCGAGCGCGACTAGCGTTCGATCTGCTATTGCCGTTCCGCGCATTGAAGGAGATCCTGACTATGAGATCAAGATTCCATTCTTGACCATGATCTCTAGGGATCTACAATTCGAAGGCAGGCCCATTCACCAAATTGGCGCCGTTGCCGGGGACTTCTTTTGATTGTTCGAAAGAAGAACTGGCAATTTATTCTTCTATTTTCCATCTTTCACCTTTCCATCCACTTCGATTTTACACTGGTTTTGTTTGTCTTTGTTATCTGTAGGTTTACAGGTGCATGCCTCACCGTCCTTGGACTCGCTCTCAAACCGAACAGGCTATGAGTGCAGAGAGACCAGGCAGTTCTGCTACACCTCTACGATCACAGATTCTGAAGAAAGGCAGATCCAATCCATTCATCACTCCGATCAAGATCGAGGAACCGAAGGAGAGTTCCTCATCTCCATCTTCACCTGTACCGTCATCGTCATCCGCTTCATACACCGAGTCACTTTCACCTCCTCCATCTCCTACCATGGACGATAGATTACCACCACCACCACCAAATGGCGATCAACCGCCGCCGCCACCACCTGCACAGAAGAGTCTAGCAGACTATAACAAGCCGAGCGCGACTAGCGTTCGATCTTCCATTGCCATTCCGCACATTGAAGGAGATCCTGACTATGAGATCAAGATTCCATTCTTGACCATGATCTCTAGGGATTTACAGTTTGAAGGCAGGGCCCTAGACAAGTGCACTCATCTTGCAGACTTCCTTGATCTCTGCAGCACTTTCAAGAGCGGAAACCTCGACAAAAACACTCTTTGTCTGAGAGCTTTCCCGTTCTCTCTGAAAGGCCCTACTAAGAGGTGGCTTACTGGCAAACCACCTGGCTATTACACTAATTGGGATACTCTGGCTCAGGACTTCGTTGAAGAATACTTCCCTCCGGGCAGAACAACCGCCACCAAGGACAGCATTGCCAGATTCTCCCAGAAAGAAGGAGAAAGCTTGTATGATACTTGGAATCGATTCCAAGAATTTCTCTACACCTGCCCTTGATAAGCTGCAGTATTAGCGGTATCAAATACTACCAAGCTGTGAAGCTAGGGTAGATCGTATTCCAGGGGTTTCTTCTAATCGACTACTTCGAAGAAGCTGGCAAATTACTCAGGTTAAAACACGTTGTGCGTGGTGTGAGTTCCACGACTTCTAATCTAATAAACAAAGGAAAATAAAAGACAGAAAGATTAAACCGGTTGACTAACAGGAAGATAAACGAGCTTAGATTTCGAATCCCCCTTAGATCACCAGAGCAACGGAAATCACAAGATCAGCGGTTTTCAATTCTAATTCAATCAGTTTCTATACACCACCATAACTCCTTACCCTTAGGTTTAAGACCGGCGAACGTTCGCTCTATCTGTTCTAACTACCAAGATTAACTAGCCGCCAGGGTACGGTCGCCTCTCGCAACGACTTAATTAACTGGTGCAATTACTAATGATTAATGAGTTACTCTTGCAGTGGATTAACCCTAACCGGTTCCTACGAAAGGCACACTCCAATTATAAGGTTAATTGTTCAATTCGATGTTCTAAAGTAAGGCGAGCGTTCGCTTCTATCCTTAGCTTAACCAGAATCTAATCTAGGGGATCAATCCAGACAAGAAACATGAACAATGAAGAACGAATCAAACATGCAAAGAGAAACTGATTGAACTTCGAATCTAATTACCGCCGATCCGTGACCGCTTTAAAGCCCTGGGTCACTTAGGGTTCATCTAATCTAAGCTCTACAAGTTCAGTTACTCATATCAGAAATAAGAGAATCAAAGGCAACAATGAAGATCATCATACAGAGGAAGAACAGAAAAGAACTGAAAAACCTAATTCTGACGACTCCCGCGAAGCTTCAATCTCCTGGATCTTCAACTTTAAGCTCCGAGTTCTCCGATGTGGAAGGATGGCGTCACGATCTCTCCACGGATCTTCGAACTCTCTAAACTCTATCTATCGACCCTAGAGTCGGCTGACTCTCAAAAGTCTGATTTGTGAAAAGATGAATAATGAATTGTTGTTTTTTGTATGTCTCTGTCTGCCGACTGCTTCTCTTTAAATAGGTACGATTAGGTTTCCACTACAGCGCCGGATTTGGAAGATATTTTCGCCGAAAATATCGATGATTTTTGGCGAAAACTTTAGTTAAAATCCCCTGTGTGATTTCTTCTATGATTTTCGGCAAAAACATAAGGAAGTTTTCGCCGAAGACTTCAGTGCAAATCAGCCTGTGAGTTCTGAAGGTATTTTCGCCGAAAACCTCATAGTATTTTCGGCGAAAACATTGTGCTGGGCAGTTGGATCTTCGGTTCTGAATCCGGTTTGATTTCTGGTTCGATTCCGGTTCACTCCTTGAGGTCTTGAATACGTCCATGGCTACGTAAATGATGGCAAAAATCTGTGCTATCACAAAAACACTAGAAAACCATCAAATTGACCCAAAAAGGGCCAAAGTAACCAAATCGGTAGGAAATAGGGTAGTTGAGTAAATATTTGCTATTTTACCCCTAAAACCACGTTTCAAGTAAGGAAATGTCGCTTAAATGAGGCTGATAATCACGTCAAATCGAGTGTCATCAGCCCTCATCATGGATTCGAGCAGAGGCAGTTAGCTGAAATCTTTTCTCGAGGACTTCGAGAAGAATCCGCCAAGTGGGTCAATTCTCTAGCTGAAGGGGATTGCACTACACTCACTCCTGAAGCTGCTCTTCTTCACTTCGCAAACTGTGCTTCCAAGTCAAGGAACTGGGAACGACAATCTGAAGGATCAAGGAGCAAGCTAGATCTCGAAGCTACAATCAAAGCAGAGGTAGAGAAGCATTTGAAGAAGTCTTCCACACCGATCAAGCCACCGGCAGCCTCTGTCTACGTTGCCGATTGCGAGTGGTGTGGAGCTTGCGCACATAACGGAGGCCGTTGTCAGAATTTTGGTAAGGCAGAAGTCTGGTCTGCCGAAGAGGTAAATTTCATTCAACAAGGCTTCGTTAATAATCAGAATGGTTATGCTGGCTACGGTAACTTCAGACAGCAAGGGAACTATCAAGACAGACCTCCCTACAATGGCGGCGCCAACCATAACCAGAACCAGAATAACCGCCCGGCTGGTCCAGCTCAGGATCAGAAGCCTAACCATCCGCCGGCAGGTGTCTACCATCCGCCGCATCGCAATCCGGGTAATTATGGAACTGCTCCTGGCAATCGCCAGAATCAATACCTGAACAATACCTATCCAGGACAGCAACATCAAAGAGAGAACAATGTCAGTGACCTGGACAAGAAGCTCAGCCAGATCATCACACGACTCGATGATCATGACAGCCAGTTCAAGGCTCAAGCTCTTCTCAATCAAGAACAGATAGCATCTGGACAAAGGATTGAGCAAGCCGTGAACAACATCTCGAGCATGCTAGCATCTGGTCGACAATTTGGCCAACTTCCAAGCCAGACAGAGCCGAATCCGAGAAAGGAACAAGCCAAGATGGTAACCGCTCGAAAACTCCCAAACTTAATTGCTGATGCTTGTTCTGTCTTACGCAGGATCGCTGAAACTCCGGAGGAAGAAGAAGAACATGAACCGGCGCCTAGGAGGATGATCCTCCTCTTGCACCGTACGTCGTGAAGCCTCCTTTTCCTAGAGCATTGCTGCCAAATGCAAGGATCGAGACTGCATGAAGGGGAACAAGGAAGGATATCCTGACATTCGTATTAAGCAACCTACCTCTCCATATCCAGCTAAGTTATCTGATCCTGGTTCTTTTACTTTGCCTTTGGTCATCAATGATGTTGAGATTGAACGTTGTTTAGTTGATCTAGAAGCGTCTGTTAATGTCATGCCTATGAGCCTATTTGAAAAATTAAACCTAGGAGAACCTGAGCCGCCTAGTATGCAAGTTGGCTTTGCTGATAGATCACTTAAAACCCCTAAGGGAGAGATTAAAGACGTTGTCACTAAATGTGGTCCGTTCACGTTCTTAGCTGACTATGTGATTATGGATACTAGTACATATGATTCTACCATTCTCATAGGTCGACCTTTCATGGCTACTACTGGAATGAATATTAACGTTCCCAATGGTTCTTTAACTCTAAGGGTTGGTAAAGAAATGAAAACTTTCCGTCGTAAAGATGGCATGAAATATGACTCTAAGAATGAAGAATCTCACTGCCTAGCTGTTGAAACTGTGGAGTTGACTCCGGTCAACTCCATTACTAATGCTTCTTCCAGTGTCTCTAGATCGGTTGTTGCTGCAGATATTGAACAGGTTATTAAGAAGAAGCCAGAAACTTCGGTTCAGAAGCTGCCCAAGAAGAAGAAGGAACTGCAAGCCTCTTCTAAGCCACCGAGCGCTAAACCGAGCAGACCTCGAGGAAAGAACAAGAAGACGAAGCACCAAATGGTCTGGAGGCAAAAAATCCCGCCGTCTTCCACCGAGCCAGCTGCACCACCAATTAGTTCCGAGAAATCGGCGCCGGAACAAGTATGGAAGGAGAAGCCGAAAGCATCTCCTAAGGAAGTACTGACGATCACCGATCCTGGTGATACCAAGCCGGAGATAAAAGAAAAGAAGAAGCCGACAGTCCTCATTCCTTCCATCGTAACAATCAAGAAGGATGACCTCTCCAGAGAGCTGTTCGGACCATTCAAGATCATCGATCATCTTCCCGATGGACGTACCAAACTTTTGCATGCAAACGGGAAGAGATTCACGCTTACCGGAGAAGTCCCGAAGCTGTACTTCATGAACTCCGACGCGAGCGTTAAGGAGAATCTGAGTTGGGATGTCTCCTAATACCGTCCAGGTATCGTCCAACTCAAGGACGTTAATAAAAGAGCGCTTCGTGGGAGGCAACCACGGCTGGAGTCCGTTTTTGTTTTGTGTCAACCTTAGTGTTTTAGAGTCGGTTCGGGGAGCCAAAAGTGTCAGTTTATTCGATTTATTATTTTTCGTGTAGAGTCTGTGTGTCATAGAGTCAGTCACAAGTTGATTGAGGTCGTTCCGATTTTTTTGGATTTAACTTTGATTTTCTGAAGTTGGCCGGATTTGCGAAAATATTTTAACCCAAACAGTTCAAAATTTTTGGCGAAAATTAAACCCTATTTTCGGCGAAATCGTTTTAGAATTTTCGAACCCGGTGTCCTATTTCATGTTTTCGGTTCGAAAAGTTAAGTGTTTTCGGTGAGCCATTTTAACTCCTATTTTCGGCGAAAACACCTCTTTATTTTCGCTGAAAACTCTTTTGAAAATCACCCAACTATTCCCATTTAAAATCCGGAGCTATCCTCTCTCTCCTTCTTTCATTTTCGTTCAAACACCCGAAAATCCCCTTCCCCTTTTCTTTTTCAAATCGCCTCCGCCACCCCTCTTTAAAACCGCCGCCGCCGCCGTTTTCCGCCACCGCCGCTCGACTCCCCTCTCCATTCTGATCTTTTCAAGCCCTAGAACATTCAAATCGGAGCTCTACAGCTCTGGTTCACCGAAACCCTTGTTTTCAGAGTTTTTCACCGATTCCTCCCAACCCGTTCATTTTTAGCATCCATGGCTTCAAGGTAAGTTGTAGAGTTGTTCAATACGAATCTTTTGACATATGGATTGCTGAATTTCGTCGGGGTTGACTTTTGGTTGACTTTTCGGTTTGCCTCGATTTGCGTGCCGACTGTTTTCGTGTGAACTAGGTTAGCTG
The DNA here is from genome assembly GCA_034768395.1 of Linum lewisii. Classification (NCBI taxonomy): domain Eukaryota; kingdom Viridiplantae; phylum Streptophyta; class Magnoliopsida; order Malpighiales; family Linaceae; genus Linum; species Linum lewisii. The sequence goes on from CM068296.1 coordinate 43,697,365, forward strand.
AACTTATAGAACTGTTCTAGCATGCTTAGGGAGTTCCGTGCTTAATTTCCATATCATTTGATCATGTGTTGCTATGCATAGGATTGATTCCTTGTTATGTTGACTTGTGAGAAATGTCGGTTTGACTTTGAACTGTTTTTGATCGTTTGGCTGTCGTATGTGTTCATTCTCGTTCAGATTATTGTGCTTGCCATTTGAGATCATATTATGCCGTCAATTTCCACCTTGTGGTAGTCTTGCCATGATTAGGGTTCATTATGCTATAATGTTGACTTCTAAATGTCGGTTTGACTTTTTGAACTCTGATTGTGCTTATCCGATTCTGGCTGTTCCTAAGTATGTATTTTCCTGTCTATGACTACCGGTTACTCCGCTTTGCTTACCCCACTTAGTTTCCCTCATTTCTTTGTGAAATTGAGTTTTTCTACTAAGTGTGGGGTAGGGTTTTGGTTGACTAATCGAGTTTCATTCTGGTTTTAGGAACACCACTTATGAGCGCAGGACTAAGGCGCGACTTGATGGCGCCTCGAGCTCAGGAGCTGCCGCCCCTGTCACACCCGCCGTTCTGGGTCCTCCACCCGCACTCCCTCGCCGGGCTGGATACCATCGTACTATCGCCCGTCTACCAGACTACTACTTCGAGTGCTTCCAGAAGATCCAGCACATTCGTGGAGCTGACGTGCGCCCTCTTTCCATGGAGTCCCTCCATGATCATGATGAGGACTACCACCGGAATGTGCATGACGCCCTAGCACCGGCAGGTCTCCTAGAGCTGACTACCATCGCTGCCGAGTTCCCAGACATTGCTCTCCAGGAGTTCTGGGCGACCTTTGATCTGGACGAGCACAAAAGGAAGCAGCGCCTGAAGGTTGTCACCTTCTACCTTGGTGGGGTGTACAGGAAACTCACCTACGATGAGTTTGCTGCTCATCTCGGCATCCCCTACGAGCACTATCACGATCATCACCTAGGCTGGGGCGAAGATGATAACGAGGAGGAGTACCATGCGCTCTTGAGCCACATGACAGACATGCCTGGCGATCGCCTTGGGGAGCACAACTCAGTTAAGTCCCTCTCTCACCCTCTCTTTAAATTTATTCATATGGTTTGGCGTAGATCCCTTTTATATGTACCAGATAAGGATCGCCACCATATCCTCAAGGAGGAGCTCATGCTTCTTCGAGCCATCCGAGAGAGTTACCCTCTCCACCCCGGCTGGGTACTGGCACGCATCTTCCGCTAGAACACCAGGAGGAGGACGCCACCTCGTAGGCTCATGGGGGGTAACTTCATAGGACAGCTCATCCTCTCCTTCGGCATCAGCCATGAATATGGCCCGCACATTCCACGACACCGAGTTAGGACCGTTGGAGGAGACTTAGCGGTTGAGTACGACTTAGAACTCGACCTCAGTCCCCATGTAGCAGCAGATCCTCCACTCCAGCCTGTGGTCGAGTCGGAGGAAGAAGATGATGCTGAGCAGGAGCAGCCCCAGCCGCCGCCAGAATTCCAAGACTATATACCCTCGCCGCACCATCCGGCGGGGTATGCTCACCAGTCGCCGCCGCACATTCCCGATCCATACCAGGCGCCTCCCCAGCAGCCCCGACACCACCCCGCGGATGTTGGAGAGTTGTACGAGCGACTGCAGGAGTGGCGCATCACCGACAACGCCACTCAAGAGGCGCGATGGACTATTATGCAGCAACATATGCGCCGCACCGACCGACGGTATGAGGCACAGCTGGCGTGGCAACGCCAGCTCGGCAAATTTCTCCACTTTCCACCTCCCGGTTCACCTGACCACCAGTGATCGGGTTATGTCCTCTTTCTTGTCCCTTCTTTTTATTTATTCTTTTCGGATTTCGGTCCAACTTTTTTCTGTATGGATCCGGGACACTTGTCCCGGTTTCCTTTTTATGTTTTATTTGTTTTTGTTTTGTAGGCAGTTGGGAGATTCCCTTTGCTTCGCTTGGGTAGATTCCCTCCGCTCCGAGGACCCGTGCTCATCCCCTACGCCAATCATCTCGGTCCAGGTTCTTCTACTTCACTCTGAACTCTAGAATTAGTCCTGTGAGGACACAGTCCGATTTAAGTGTGGGGTAGGATGCTAGAGAACCTTGCATGAACTTGATTGCCCTTGATTGTGTTTTGTGTGTGCCTCGTGATTCCATTCCAGTCTCTCTAGCATTAGAATGGCTGAGTTCTTGATTTTTGATGTTAAGTTGTTGTTCAAACCTTCATAATGATGCTTAGACTGCTTAACCTAGAACTTGAGAACCAACTTGTATACTTTGATGCTAAATTGCCTGGTCAGAACAGAATTTTAAAAATCACACTTGTAGTTTGTAGCCTTGATTTCATGAAAATGACCGAATCCGACTAGCAAACCGACTGTGAGCTTTTGATCCATTGCACGTAACTTGCAATTTTAATTCTTTCTGAGTGGTTTTCTGTTTACTTGAATGAGTTAGAATTTGCATGAGACCTACTCGAGACCACACGATGACACGAGTTCTAAAGGATAGGGGCACCTAGATTCAGCTACTAAGCCAGATAGCCTACCAAATGATAAATCCACTAGGTTTAGACCCTTGAGCTTGGCCTGTTCTTTCGGTTCGATAATACATTACAACCATTTCCCATTTCTTTCATTCCCCGTTGATCCCCTGTGGTTGTAGTTCTAGATTGGCCTACCGGAAGTCGGTTTGTGGTAACCTGCCTATAGCCATTAAACAGGTGGTCTTAGCTAATATGTCCAGACGTGTAAATCCCTCTAGCAACTAAAAGAAAAATCGGCACGAAAAAAAAGTAAAGTAAGAAAAGAAGAAAATTTCAAAAAAAAATAGTGAAGAAAAGAAAAATCAGAAAAAGTTCAAAGTTTTAGTTCAATAAAACGTTCTTCTCCCTACAAATGGAAGAACGAAGTCAAAAGAAAAGTTCAAAAGAAAAAAAAATTGTGCAAAGAAAAAGAATAAGTGCTAGGTTACTTGAGGGTATCATAGGACGAGCGTTCATTATTCCACCTGTGTTTGGTTAGACGATAGGAAGCCATAGATTAGATTCGAGGGAAGTTAGTCGAAAGCTACACTGCACCAAGCCATCATCATACATTCCCATCATCCATCTCATTATAAACCCGAGTAGTGTAGAATTCACTACGGTCCTAGCAGGGAAGTCCTTCTTGACTAGATACTCGTGTTGTCACAGTGGTGGAGATGTGGTCAAAATGCAAACTTATGACAGAATTCGGTAACAGAAAACGATCGAGAGCAGAAACACGTCCTTAAACACAGAGAGTAAGAGTTCCCATTATACTATATATATCATGTGTGAGGAGTCTGGTCGGTCAAGTCAAATTCGTGCATGATTGGTTGCTAATTACTTGTCGTGTGCAGTTTATTAGTGAGACCAGGTAGTTTGGCTGATCTGTATGCATGTTAGGTTTCTTGTTCTAGGATCGAGCTGTCTAATAATTCATTGTGTTTGATTGAGCTCCAATTTAAACGATCTTATCATTTATGAACATGAGCATTTCTATTCAGTTTGCTTGAGGACAAGCAAAAGCTTAAGTGTGGGGTATTTGATGACACTCGATTTGACGTGATTATCAGCCTCATTTAAGCGACATTTATTTGCTTAAACATGGTTTTTAGGGTAGAATAACGAATATTCAATCGATTGCCCTATCTCGTGCCATTCGTGTTACCTTGGCCCGTTTCGGGTCTATTTGATGGTTTTCTATTGTTTTTGTGTTAGCACAGGTTTTTGCCGTCAAATAAAGTAGCCATGGACGTGTCTAAGGCGTTGGAACCTCGAGGAATCAAACCGGAATCGATCCAAGGAGCCGATCAAGTCAAACCAAAAGTCTGCCCATTCACACTTACATTTTCGGCGAAAATAAGCATATGTTTTCGGCGAAAATAATAGTACAAATCGACTGACGCCAAGTGAAGGAGATTTTCGGCGAAAGTGTTGAGTTTTCGGACCGAGAAGAAAAGGCAGAGAGATCAGCCGGCGGGACTTCCATTCACAAGCATGTTTTCGGCGAAAATAAGTCACTATTTTTGACGAAAATATCAGAAGAAATCCGGCTGATTAGGGTTAAGTATAAATACTTAACCCGGCGGCCCAAAAAGAAGATACCTCATAATTTACATCAGAAAATACTTTTCGAATCAGAATCCTACGATTTTCTCTGAAGTTCTGGAGCGAAGAGTTAGAGTTCGAAGAGCCGGAAAGAGATCGTGACGCCATCCCTTTCATCTCGGAGAACCGGAGCTAGGAGTGTTATCTACCGAAGATCGAAGTCTGTCAGAGTCGTCTAAATTAGGTTTTTCAGATTCTTTTCTGTTCTTCCTCTAAATGATGAACTCTCTCTTTGTCTTTGTTTCTTTTGTAATAATCATGAGTAGCTAAACTCGTTAGAGCTTAGACTAGATGAACCCTAAGTGACCCAGGGCTTTAAAGCGGTCACGGATCGGCGGTGATTAGATTCGAAATTCAATCAATTTCTCATTCATGTTTGATTTGTTCTTTATTGTTCATGTTTCTTATCTGGATTGATCACCTAGATTAGATTCTGGTTAAGCTAAGGATAGAAGCGAACGCTCGCCTTACTTTAGAACATCAAATTGAACAATTAACCTTATAATTGGAGCGTGCCTTTCGTAGGAACCAGTTAGGGTTAATTCACTGCAAGAGTAACTCATTAATCATTAGTAATTACACCAATTAATTAAGTCATTGCGAGAGGCGACCGTACCCGGGCGGCTAGTTAATCTTGGTAGTTAGAACGGATAGAGCGAACGTTCGCCGGTCTTAAACCTAATGGTAAGGAGTTATGGTGGTGTCTTAGTAATTGATTGAACGAGAATCGAAATCCGATGATATGTTGATTGCCACTGCTCTGGGGAACGAAGGGGGATTCAAAGTCTAAGTTCGTTTGTCATCTCTGTTTTCAAACCCTAATTTCCAATCTGCTTTAGTTTAATTTGTTTTAATTTCTCTGCATTTCCTAGAATTAGAAGTCGTGGAACTCACACCACGCACACCTTGTTTGCATTCGAGTATTTTGCCAGTTTTGAAGTAGTCAATCTTAGAAAACCCCTGGAATACGATCGATCCTAGCTTTGTTAGCTTTGTTAGTTTATTTGTGTGAACCCGAACAACGACCGGACGTTCACCACGTACCTTGACATCTATTGTATAGTACATCGCTAGGTTATTATACACGATAATATGTTCATTTTTTTAAAGGTAAAATTCAACTAATTCTCTAACCTAAAGGTTAACCTAATAACCTACAAATTAAACATAAAAACATAGTAAAATTCACAATAGCATGCAAAGACAAATTAAGCTACCTAGATATTTATAAACAACATGTATAAAAACTCTAGCTACACTAGCAATGTCGTATAAAAAAATAAACAACCTATAATCCATAGTTCACAATGAGATAAGAGCACTAAATAATGTATGAACTATGTACCTTGTATGACGGTGCGAATGAATCTCCAAAGCGAGTTGCATAAAAATCAAAATCCTACAACATCAACACGACGGTGTGAACAAATTACCACGCAAAATTTCTAAAAACCTTTAACTAAAAACATAAAACCAATTCTCTAATCTAAAATCCCTAAACCCTAATTCTCTAACCTAAAACCCTAAACTAATTCTCTAACCTAAAACCCTAAACTATTTCTCTAACCTAAAATCCTAAACTAATTTTCTAACCTAAAACCCTACTAAATAATGTACTTAAAAAAAGAGGGAGAAAGGAGACTTACCTTTGCCTTAGGGGAGGTTAAAGAGTGGCGTGGGTTGGAAATGGGGTATTTATAAGGGGTGGGGCGAGTTTGCCTAATCCCAAAACCAGGGGCGAGATTGCCTAAGGGCTGGGCGAGATCGCCTAGGGGCCGGGCGAGATCGCCTATGGGCTGGGCGAGATCGCCTGTGGTCCTTATACACGACATTTAATCGGTGGTTGAATCGGGTGGTTCGAAAAATCGAAGGGCCAGACGATCTCGCCTGGGCCCTAGGCGTTTTTACCCATCAAAATAAATAGTTTAAAATGCTATTTATTTACGTAAATAATTTTTTTAATTTATTTATTTTAGTGAAAACTCCGAACAAAGCTGACAAGATGAATATGGTTTTTATTCAACTAACTCATTTATGTATATAACGCCACCCCTAGCAAGACTGAATGGTTATTCTTTCCAATTCAATCTTCATATGATACTGGTCCACTAACTATCAATTTCATAAAATTTTAAAATTTAAGAAATTTAAATTCCTTTATGTAAAATTTGAAATTATAAAATTTGGAAATTATAATTGTGTTCATTGGTCAATTTGTTGACTAACTATACTTATGTCTAGAATTCAAGTGAATAACATATAACATTCGTCTAAACTCGATTAATTACTAGCATTATAAGCACTCCACATTTGATTTGCAATCGTATCATGCTTCTTTGTCATTTCTCTAACATTTTTATACATGACATTGATCACTTTTTTCAGCTTGGGTCATCATATTTTTCAAATTAAGCAAATAGGGAGTCCTCTTGTGTATGCATTCAGACAAAGTTATGAATCACACAACACACTAGAACAAAGTTGTAGTCGGTGAGTAAGAACTAACAAACAATATATGAACCATGAATTCTACAGACATCTATCTAATATACGAAATATAAAATTTCAAATATAGTACTGTTTATGATTAAACCCGTAATAAAAATTGTGTACAAATGTATTTTAGAAAGGTATTTGTGCCCGCCTATGAAATGACAAAATAAGAGTTTTTTATTACAAAACCACGTGTTGGCCTTGTGAACACGTGACTTCTATTGATTCTTATTTCTTATGGAGGGGAATTTCTAGGGTGATATAAGGGATTTTTATGTCCCCTAGACATAACCAATGAGAATCATCCACATCACCTATTTTGGTTGTTATGAGATAGGATAATTATTAGATAGTTATTGATAATTAATAGGTATCTTTAATAATTATCTTAAATATTTTAATTACCTTATTTAAATTAATTCATATATTCTTCTATTTAATTATTTTGAGTGCAGATTTCCCTTTTAAGCATACTAATTTGCCGGCCAAAATCATAAGGAATTTTAATCATTCTTGAAATTTTCATGTCGTCGCATGCTACTCTTGTTGAGTGAATGAACATCAATACTAGTATTGGGAATACTAGTATTGACAATAAACATCAATAATAGTATTGAGAATACTAGTATTGGCAGTGGCAGGTGAATGAGACCTCCTTCCGGCGTCGTCTTCGTCGGTGACGACCTCGGGGTTTGAGGAAACAGGAGTTGGGGTTTTGGAGCCTTTGGAGGAAACTAATTTGTGCGGCACGATGGAATTGAACGGAGAAGGAGGTGTGGTAAAAGAAAAGGGGTACTAATATAAAAACTAATCTAATAATTAGGGGTAGTAATTGTGGGTAAATATATTAACTAATCTATTAATTAGAGGTAGTAACTGGATGTGAATATATTATTTTAATAATATGACTCTAAAGAGTTATGTCATAGGGACATAACCTCTCCTTATGTCAAGCTAGGCGCTCCGTGGATTAGGTGACGTTGTTGTGAACGTTTCAGTCCACGACGCGAGATTCCCGACGTCGTGTCGGTCTCTTCGTTGGATTTCGAAAAAGGTTGGAGTCGCCACCAATCATTTAAAGTGGATTGGACACTTGCAGCCCGATTTAGATTAAACCGGGCTTGGTCTTCGCTCAGAAATCTGGATAGGGGGATAGTTATGTGTTGGGAAGGATCAACACCCCCACAACACCCGGTAAACTGGTACTACCAAAATCGATAAATCAGCTGATGTACTTTTTATTAAAAAATGTGCTTAATTTGTAAATTGGAAGATTCACGTGTCTAGACTAGTGTCAAGACAAACACTACTGATCCCAATGATTTTGAATAAAATAGTTTTAAAGTTTGAAAAGGTAAAGTTGTTTTAAAGTTGGACTCGAGTCTTGTGACTACCTACATATCCGGAAACCGTAATCCAAGTCCACGTAGTACGATTTGAAAAGGTGACTTGAGTTGATTTGATTTGCAACGGAGGGGTCGCGGTTTGTTTTGGTTATTTTGTGATTTTTAGGTTGTGAGCATTTCACTTGACTTCAGTAGTCTTAAGTATAACGTTACTAATCCCACTTGGTATTTTTAAAAGATTATTAGTATTGGTTCACATTTTATAGAAATGTGATTTTAGGAAAGAAAGAGGTTCGTTCGTCTCTACAGCTATAAAGACTAACACTACTAATCTTAAAAAGTATCTTTTATATTATTATAGTTATTATAAAAAGAGTTTTAATTTGTTAATATTTTTAAAAAGGTGGACTTGTGCTTTTCGGCTGCCTACGTACTCAATAATATTTGGATCAAAGTTCGGGTAGTTCTGGAGTTAGAAAACGCGAATTGATTTAATTTTTTTGGAGTGAGGTTTTCACGCGCCACTTCTAGTGCGGAGGCTAACATTACTAATTCCCAAAAAGAGAGTGATTTAATTTTTACTCGGGAAGTTTCACGGGGTTTACTAGTGTAAAACTTGCGTTACTAAGCCTTCAACGATCAGGAGATTTAAGTGTTAAATTTATTTTAGTTCGAGAATTTCACAAGTTTTAGTAGTGTAAAGCTGTTGTTACTAGTCCCTTAGGATAGTCTATTTTTTAATTGAATACGACGATTATCCATAACGGTGTAAAATTCAAATCGACATTATTATTATGCTACATAATTATATGAAGAAAATTATTATTAAATTATGTAATTTTGAGATTAAGATAACTAATTATTGGGATAAAGGGAAGAGAAGATGGGCTAATATGATTAATTGGTTCTTTTAAAAATTCAACCCGTGGTCCCGATCTGCAAGGAGTAAGGTAAAAAATAACTTAATAACTCGATTTCATTCTATTTTGTTGGGTTCCTTCCGTGGTTAAATTGGAATGAAAGGCATAACATGAATAGCATGAGCAAATTAACCCCAAAATCTCTGGCAAACTGATGCTGATATTATTTTCGGATTGAGTGATATGTGTGCATATGTGCCTTGATTGATATTACAGTTTCAGAATTGATTTTAGGCTTTCTATATGGTGCTGGAATTTTGAATGGATTCGTAATCTCTGATGATGGGATTTTGGACTACTGTTATACTAAATATTGTTGGAAAATTTGGGTAAACCAAATGGGTTTGTACCATTTTGGGATGTGATTATGAGTGGGTTAAGTAACACCTTTTTGTAAGGTGATTACATATTCTTGTTCTCCTACAAGAGAGCTTCGAATCGAGATATAATCCGTCCAAAATGGATTTAAGGTGAATGAGAAATTGATTCTCAAAATACCTTGGTGGGAAAAAGGAGGAATGTGAGAAAGTGGTTTTATACCACATTGCTCAACTAAAGAGTTTGCTTCAGAATTTTCCCCTATAAATACCCACCTATCCCTTCTGCTTTCCACATACCTTCAGATACTAAAATCTCTCTCCCAAAAGTTCTATTCTCCTTCCTTTCTTTTTTATTTGTCGGTTCGTCTGTTGTCGCTTTGCTCAAGCGTGGTTGCGTTCGGCGGTGTTGAAACACCATTGAAATCGTTGTATCCTGGGAGAAAGACGTCCTTGTGTAGGGCGAATCTATCTTAAGGAAACTGTGCAAACACAGGGCCTCGATTACAGTTTTCTTTCGATTTCGATTTCATTATAATTTTGTAATCCGCATTGATTTTGTCCAACAAATATATATAATGAACCATTACGTACCATGGTGAAATGAAACATGTATTGTATTGATTGCTGCATATATATATATATATGTCAAATATCAGTGTGAAGAGTAGGATAAGATTATAACTGGATTGCTGAACGTTGATCATATTATTATTATTATTATTATGTGTTAGTCTAATAATTTGTGTAGGAAGGTTGAATGAATGTTGCTATAGAGTTAGAGTAGCATAACTAACAGACTTCAAAGATGTTAGTGTTGACATTGGTTAGTATGTCTATGAAATCAATGTAAACGATTACCCGATAGAAATAGTTCAACTTCGAAAACTGAATCCCATTTTTTCAAAATCCCAAAATTTCGATTTTTGAATTAGAGTTCCCATTCCCAATCCCAAACTTACTTTGAGAATTTTGATTCGGGAATAAGAATTCTAATTTGAGAATCGAGATCCTGAATTCCCGAATTCTTAAGTTGAAACCAAAACAACAATAAATTAACTGAGAGCACATTAACATCAAAACAACTAGATCTTGTTCATCATCATCCGTAATCAAAAGATGATATCGGGAAAGAACAAATCAAGTGGCTATAGAAGGTAGAATTGCTAAACTCCAAAAAGACCGACAAACATAAGCTGCAACCCACTATGCTGCCAGGCATGAAGACTTTGGAATCTATAAAGTAACCATGGGGAAGTGAAGAAAAAACACTAAGGGGTCGTTTTCCGCGCAGTAATTGGGCCAGGAATTCTGCCGAATTCCTGCTTGGTCCAATTTCCTTGTCTTCTGAGCAAAACAGGGTACACAAAACCGACGGTTTTCAAATCTGGGCAGGATTTTAAATGAGCTCCAGCTGTGTTTTCAAAACCCTTTGAAAAGGCAAGGAGATGACAGGTTTTCTATTTTTTCCCTTGATTTTTTCAACAGTACCCCTTTATGTTCTATTTTCTAACGTGAGAGAACGACTTTTTGGTTCATCATTTTAAAGGAAAAAACTTCTATAATATTTTAATAGCTGAGATGGATTAGCATTGACCACTATTGGTCATGAGATGCAGCTCATAGAAATTTTTATGAAGCTAATGCGCCATATTATTTCACTTTCTTCGAATGTTTGAATAATTTTGATTATTTGAATATTCATGTTTGGTCGATATAAATTTTTTAAATAACGGTGAGATCAAATTTTATGAGTGTTTTGTGTAAAAATAGCATAAATGAGATGCAAAAAGAAATTAGGGGTTGTTCGGATTGATATGAAGGGTAATTCAGTCATGTTAGGTGGTCCTTTGTTTGAAATCCATATGCTCATGATACAGTGAAAAACAATGAATTAAAATCCGGAAGGAATTAGGGTGTTCCCCAGCAATCGAATCCCTTCCGGATTTTAATTCTACTGCAATTCATTTTCGCGCGGAAAACAACCCCTAACGTACAATCCCATCAACTATAAAGTAAGCATGGGGAAGTGGAGGCTTTGGAATCTAATCCTCATCTTCACCCGGTAACTGATACTCTGGAGATTGATTGTCCTCTGTCGAAGAAGATGACGATGACCCCTTTTTCGCTCTCTCCTTCCTTTCGTTCCATCTTGCCCATACCCACTTCAGAATTAGAAACCCTCCCATTGCATATACCCACAACCACCCACACAGACAATGAAACTGTACACTATTGTCCATCCATTAAGCTCTACACAGTTGTTTAAGTTACTCTAGTTCACTAAGTAGATTAAGAACAGTGCATATCCCCATTAGGACAGTGAAAAGTATACAGAGCACACAATATATTACCTGTCAAACAAATCTTTACACCGCACTTGAACCATCATCCTCTTCACCAACTTCACTTTCACCCCTTCTCCTTCTTTTTCTTCATTGTCAGCAAATGGATCCACATCAACACTTGTACTAGTAGAGGTTGCACCCTCATTTTCATTCATACACGTTTGTTGGAAAGATTCAAATACTACTTCGACAAAAAACAAATTAGTTCAAAATAATAGTATTACCATTCTCAAATAATTTATAAATGCTAAAATGGAAGATATAATATATTACCATTCTCAAACTCCGTCTGCTGTTCAAGATCTTCTTCGTCAATCACTATCTCTGAATCATCAGATATCCAATCCCGACAACAAATTACCGCCTCGAAAATTTTAGGAGTAAGTGAGGTCCTGAATGAATCTAAACTTCGGCCTCCGGTGCTAAAAGTCGACTCAGAAGCAATTGTAGTAATAGGCGCAACAAGAATGTCTCTAAGCATTGTAGAAAGGATAGAACATCTCATCTCATTTCGCTTCCACCATCCCAATACATCATAGTTGTAAGCATTAAAGTCTTCTATAGTTAGAATTTTATCATCATTATCATTAGAAATATATTTTTCTAACTCAGATCTTGACCCTTTTTGATTCCCCCTATCGATGGCCTGAAGCCTCTTCTTCACGAACTCAGCATCAGTTCCTCCCACTAATTATAATAGTACCATATTCTCTCACATTTGGTGAACTAATACGAGATTGAGAATTAGCGGCGAGCAATTGTTTGTAATACCTAAACATCTCCAAGATCCCATCTTTCACCTCATTCGCCAATTCCCCCATATTCTCTAATCCATATATCCCTATAAAATAAATTCAACGTACTAAAATTTCTGCCTCGGTTCTAGGATAACTGCTATATAAAGCAAACGATTCAACTTTGGATTTGGGACATCATCATTCTCAAACTAGTCAATGGCGTAACCAGGATTGGTATACGGGGGGAGCCGAATCGTACATTAAAAATTGGTGCCACCGGCAAAAAAATTTCTTCAAATTTGAATAATAGTATAAATATTTCATTCATCTAATACTAAGTAAAAATACACAATAAATGTTTTGGTTATAGGTTGCTTAATTAGTAAAAAATAATTATATGTGCCACCGACATTTTTTTTAAAAAATTTGGATAATTTATGATCAAATATTTAATTATTACACACTATAAGTGAATTATGAGTAACTATTACGTAAAATTTAAGACAACATTTCACCGAAACAACGTAGTGGGGAGCCGAACTTCAAATACCCCGGCGCCAAATTCCGAAAATACCAAAAAATACATGTAATATTAGACTCGATACCGGGGGAGGGGGGCGCCGTGGCTCCCCCAGCTCCCCTGGTACCGCCATTGAAGCTAGTACTTGGCGACCTTCAATTTGATCCTAAATGCCATTTCTCTAACTTCTGAATCATAACTTCCTTCCATCTCAGCTATTGATGTGAACCGCTGCAACCGTGGGCAGACGACCCTTAAACACCACAAGTTGATTATCGTGCAACGAGGTAGAACCGTCGGGAACCGGGGATGGAGAGGACTTTGACCCGCTAGCTATATAACAGCTAGGAACCAGAAGTATCAAGTCGATGACGCCATGCCAAGAGATGGATGCTCTTGATGATAAGTCGAGCCTTCAGTATTGCAACATGCAAATACACTAAGGTTTTCAAGAACAGAGTTCTATAAAGAGGTTGTTTATTTCAAAAGGTTGTATGTACAAGGGTGGCCGGCGGCCTCCTTATATAGGTGAGGGAACAAGCTCTCCTCCCTAAACACTACTTCCTAAATAAGAATAAAATAAAGAGTCTTACTCCAAAAAAGAATCCTAAAACCCCTAAATAGTCCTACTAAAAAGGAATACAACATTAAATAATATTTGAAGTCTTTAAGGTATAATAAAAGACCTAAAATAGGTCAAAAAATCCTAATCTGGCCGAATCTGGCTGCTCGGGCTGGTTGGGTGTGGCGGCGGCCCGGTGGGCTTGTCAGGGCGGGCGCCGGGTCGGATACGTGTGGCGGTTGTGGGGCTTGGTGTGCCGGGCTGGTCCAGGGCCAAGGATCTAGCCCAAAAGGCCAGGTCTTCTCGGCCGACTTCATGGGATCCCTCGGGTTGGTCCGGCTGCCGGTCTAGGGCTCGGGACGGGCCTTTCCTCGGCTCTTTTCCATTTCTGCTCGGGCCTTCCTTCATAAGCTTCAGGTAGGCCTCCAGGTAGCTCCGGACGTAGCTCTCCGGGGGTGGCCAAAGTGTCATGCTTCGGGGCCAAGGACTCCAATACTTCTCATGGCTCGGCTCAGGTTCAATCCTTGGAAGCTTCCTCTCCGGGCCAAGTGTTCTTGAGCTCTCTTCCTTTTGTACTCCAGAAATGCTTCCAGAGGGTCACTCAAGGAACCGACTTCTTTTTCAGGGCTCCTGGAGGTCAGGCTAGGAGTAGGCTGAAGTTTCTCTTCGGTGCTAGGGCTTATATCCTCGGTCAGCAGCATGGCCTGGAATAGCATTCCATCTCTCGGAGTCTTTCTACCTGCAAGGGAAGGACTTAGTCGATATTTCTTGTCATACCTTGGCTTTAGGGCTTGAAGGTGGCTTTTTGTTGGATCTATACGCTTCTTGTGAGGCCCTAGGGTCCTGCCTAGGCCAGGTGACCCTGGTGGGGTGTAGGAGTACCGATTGGCATCAGGGTAGCTGGGCCGGGTCATATCAGCTATCTCATCAAACATATCACAAAGCTCCTTGCAAAATAGATGTGTCGTGACATAAGATGTACCAGAAACACGAACAGTTAGATCATAGAAAAACTAAGTACTTCATCAACCTCCTCACATTATTCCAATCAAACGGAGTCGGAGTTTCGAGAGTTTCATTTTGATACTTTCGTCGTAGAAGATATGATTTAAAGTTCTTATCATTTCCTTCTAAAAGCTTGAATGCAACTTCATACTTTTCTGCAGCTTCCACCATCAAGTAGGTGGAATTCCATCGAGTTGAGACATCTAAACACACGAGCTTCTTAGATTCTATTCCTTCAAACACTATGCAACTTTAGAATTTCGCCAATCTTGCTGGAGAAGACTTCACCCCTTTCACTGCCTCCCTTACCCTCTCTATTGATATACTAGATTCTCTAAGCCCGTCATTGACAACCAAATTCACAACTTGAGCAATGCATCGAATATGTAGATACTTGCTATCGAGAAAATCTGAACCCCACATCTTCAATTTATGCCTCATGTGGGTGATTGCAGTGTCATTGGCACTTGCATTATCTATAGCAATGCACATAATGTTTTTGATTCCCCACTCCTCTAAGCATGTTGCAAGTGTTTCCCCAATATCAACTCCTGTATGACTGGTAATTTGGATGAAACCGATAATTTTCTTGCACAATTTTCAGTCTTTGTTGATGAAATGAGCAGTGACACACATAAAATTTGGATTAGATAATGAAGTCCAAACATCAGTTTTCAAAGAAATCCTCCTCTTACATTTAGTTCTAAAGAAATATTTTAAGACGATTTTAGACTCCTTGAACAAACGGTAGCAATCCTCCCTCAGTGTTTTCCTACCAGGTATTATGAGCATAAGACAAACACGTGACTAATAGGGCAAAAAAACTGTGACTAATATACCTTTTTCTTATAGTGCGTGTCATAAATTGCCTAAACCCTTGCTAATGGACATATGTAAAGGGTTATTCATGAAGAATAATCATTTCTGCCAAAGCTTTCCTACTATTAGCTTGGTCAAACTTCCATTTAATTTTTGGGTCATTGATAGTTGCTGATAGCAGATTCAACTCCAACATCACCTCGCTATTTTTCTTGGAACAAATCTCGTGATGTTTCTTAAGACCAGATGTCCCATTTGTAGACTTACTAACAAAGAGCTTCTTACAAATGAGAAATTTCAATTTAGTCATTTCCATCTCATCATTGTCAAGCGCATAATAATTCCAATACACTAACCTTTTTTTCATTGGCTTCCTAGTAGGAGGGATTGAAGTTGACCTTGAAGTTGCACGAGTTGATCAAGAATGTGACCCTCTAGTTTGTATTTCACGACCATCATGAAGTGGGGGCAATGGAGGAATACTTTGAGACTTTTGTGAATCCGTAGTAAGAAAGCAACTTGTCTAGCACAACTGAAAAAGAAAGAAGCCATGAAATAGAACAAGAAGAACAAATGATAGCTGTTCATAAACTGAAATGCAGCTATGACATGAAAGATAATGTGCAGTGGAATCAAGAACATGGGGTGCAACAATGGAGATCCAACAGGTCTGTTATCTTTATCAGATTATGAATGCTATCACAGAGAAGCAAGAAAATACTACAATATTATGAAAGGCAATAGGTTTTTTGAGGGTTTCTTTTCATTTATTATATAACATTTGCTGTTGGATCTCACATGAGGAATCTGTTCTTGTCTACCTGAACTGTTACATGCTGCAGACAAAGCATCAAACCAGACCACAAAGACTACTAATTATTAACACTTGGATACATGTGCAATGAGAAGTAGTACAAGCGAAAGGCACCATCACATCAAAGGTAAGCAAAGGGCCATGAAATTAGCAAAGACGCATGAAAACCATTTTTAGTAGAACAAAAAAAAGGCGAAGAAGCCTTACATTTGACGGAGATCACTAATGTTGCCAAGTGAAGACGGAATTTCTTTAGATAAGGTATTATTTTCCAAATGGCTGTTAACCACACACAAAAAAAAGATTCAAATATCATCACTCTTGAAGAACTGAGAAGTTGTTAGGTCTTATATAGTTTGAAGCAATCTCAACGAGCTCAGATCAAGTATCGACCCTGATAACCTATTATTGCTAAGCCAGATGAGCACAACAAAAAACTTTTACACAAAGCCTATAAACCCTGATTGTTCCTCCCATTATCTTAATGAAACAACAGGGATTAGAGAATACCTGAGTGGAAAAAGCCACAAAAAAGATAACTGTGAGTTGAAACCCTAGATTTACAACGGAACGAGGCCGATAACTTAGGTTAGGAGGATTGCTGTGGTGGCCGGTGGTTAGGTTAGGAGGAGGAGGTAGTCGCTAGCGCCTCGATTGAAATTGGAAGAGTAGTCGGAGTTAAGGGAATTGGAAGAGTAGTCGGAGAATTGCGGTGGTGGTCGGTGGTTAGGTTAGGAGGAGGAAGAGGTAGTCGTTAGCGCCTCGATTGAATTTTCAAGATTAGTCGGAGTTGATGGAATTGGAAGAGTATTTGGAGAATTGGTGTGGTGGATGGTGGTTATGTTAGGAGGAGGAGGAGGAGATAGTCGCTAGCGCCTCGATTGAAGCTGGAGCAGGTGACTGTCCATTTCCATTTTCCATCGCGATTCACTCGTGTAACATCCATCCCAAATTGACCCGGGTAAACCCTTGGTCGAACCGGTATGAACATCACTCGAAGATATAACTTATAAAATAAAAGGGAGAAACGACATTTAAAATAGAATTGAAAACATAAATCAAGAGTAAGTTGGAAGCACCTCCAATATTCAAAATCCAAATCTATCCGATAACAAAAATGTGAAATCCAATACTCAAAACGATTACAAAATACCCCAACCAAAAGTGTCAATTGAAATATAAAATCAAAATAAACGGTCAACTCCAATGTAGATCACTAATCTTCACCTCAAAGCTCCAACCAGCAACTACTATGAACTTTACCACAACCCTGAACCTCAACTCTACTCACTCTAACCACGCAAACCTGAAAGGGGAGGGGGGATCAATTTCCTAATGAAACTAAGTGAACCCACTGGGTTTAAATATTCGTTGAACCTATCCAAAAGAAGCGATTCTAAACTCCTCACGTAACACTAACAATGGAATCAGACTCAGCCTTACCAAATTTTAATTCCCTAAAACAGTCTAGGTGATCACATAGGTGCAGTTCTCAGTTCCACATTCTCAACCCACAATAGTGTCACTATATAAAGATCAACGTTCATACACTCAGCATTCACATATACATATGGTTCAACATTACATCACAAACATACAGTTCGTCATTACGTCACATACATACAGTTCAACATCCCATCACAATTCATCTCACAAACAACATCCATGTACACACACACATTCACCTTGCACACAATCATATATCACTTTTCAATTTACTAAGTGAGTTATTAGGCATCTATCCATACTTTCAATTCACAGTTTATAACATCGTCACAATCCCTGTAACATCCCCGCCCAAACGAATGGTTTGGAACTCGAGTTTGGGTGATTGAGGCATTGATAACAATGTTCTTGAGGTCCCATAAAAGTTCGGGACGTTCGGTTTTTAGTCGGGTTGAAGTTACAAGCGAGCACGTTGAAAAAAATTCATCGAAGTTGTCAGTGTGTGATACACGACCGTGTATTAGAGATACATGGTCGTGTATCATGGTCTGACTATAAAAAAATGGGTTTTTGGATGGATTTCGGCAACTTCTCCCTCTCTGTCTGATGACACTCAATTTTACGTGTTTATCAGCCTCATTTAAGCTACATTTCCTTGCTTGGATCTCAGGTTTTAGGGTTATTTAGCATGTTTTCACCTAAATGCTCTAATTCCTGCCGTTTTAGTTACTTTGGCCCGTTATGGGTATATTTGATGGTTTTCTAGTGTTTTTGAGAATGCACAGGTTTTTGCCGTCAAATACATAGTCACGGATGAGCTCGGGAAGCAAAGGAATCTTAAGGAGTGGCCCAGAATCGATCCAGAAGTTAACCAAGTCAGAAAAAAGCACTGCCCGGTCATCAACTAGAGTTTTTGGCGAAAACTCCAAAGTCTTCACCGAAAAGTGTGCAGACAATATTACTGTCAACTGGGAGAAATCAGTCCTCGTCAAAAACTCCGAAGTCCTCAGTCGAAAACTAAGGCACAAGCTGGTCAGTCGAAGATAGAAGACTCAGCCGGGGTTTCACCTAATGTCTTCGGCGAAAACTCCCAAGTTTTCACCGAAAATTAATTCTCTTTTCGGCTGGGATTCGAAAACCTAGAAATACAGAATCGACGACCATAATCAAGACACACTTTTCTTTTGATTAATTTCCAGATTTAAAAAGTTTGAGAGAAAGTTTAGAGAGTTCGAGGAGCCAGGAGGAGATCGTGACGCCATCCTTCCATCTCGGAGAGCTCGGAGATAGTAATTGAAGATTCAGGAGATTGAAGCTTCACAGAGTCATCAAATTAGGTTTTACAGTTCTTCTCTGCTCTTCCTACCTGAGATGTATTCCGTGTTTATCTTTGATCCTATTGTATTGAATATGAGTAGATAAACTCATAGAGCTTAGACTAGATGAACCCTAAGTGACCCGGGGCTTTAAAGCGGTCACGGATCAACGGTAATTAAATCTAGTTTCAATCAATTTCTCTTGCATGGTTGGTTTGTTCTTCATTGCTTTATGTTTCTCTTTCTGGTTTGGCCACCTAGTTAAGATTCTAGTTAAGCTGAGAATAGTAGCGAACGTTTGCCTCACTTCAAAATACCAAATCAACAGTTAACCTATTCATTGGAACAATTTCTGTTGTAGGAACCAGTTAGGGTTAATCCACTGTTAGAGTAACTCATTAATCACTTGTAATCGCGCCAGTTAGTTTTCCGTTGCAGAAGTGAACGCACGGGCGGTCAATTAATCTTGGGATTTAGATCGGATAGAGCGAACGTTCGCCAGTCTTAAACGAAGGGTCAGGAGTTATGGTGGTGTCTGAGAACTGAAAGAATCAGGATTGAAAAATGCTGGTCTTGTGAACGCCAATGTTCTAGTGATCTTAGGGGGATTTGAAATCTAAGCTTGTCTTTCGTTTTGATAAGTCAACCAATCCTTCACTTGTTTTCTGTTTTCATTTCTTGTTTCCTGCTTTATAGTTTAGAAGTCGTGGAACTCACACCACGCACAACTTGTGTTAAACCTGAGTAAATTGCCATCATATTTGAGTAAACGATTAGAAGAGACATGTGGAATGTGATCTATCTTGCTTTGTGCTTGATAGTTATTTGATTACACGCGCGTGAAAATGCATCCATCAAATTGGTGCCGTTGCCGGGGACTCTTCTAATTGTTTGAAAGAAGAGTTGGCATTTTATTCTTCTACCTTTCCATCTTTCATTTTCCATCACGCTTTGATTCTACACCGGTTGTGTTTTGTTTTTGTCTTCTACAGGTTAAGCA
Organism: Linum lewisii; assembly: GCA_034768395.1. NCBI lineage: Eukaryota > Viridiplantae > Streptophyta > Magnoliopsida > Malpighiales > Linaceae > Linum > Linum lewisii. The sequence continues at coordinate 43,717,157 of CM068296.1, forward strand.
AGTTCAGAAATAAGCCACTTCCGATCCATCTTTCCCCGACCGCAATGACTACTCAGAGGAGTCTTGCGGATTACAACAAGCCGAGCGCAGCTAGCATTTGATCTTCGATCTCTGTACCACTTAATGACAGCGATCTTGACTATGAGATTAAGATCCCTTTCCTGGGAATGATCTCCAGGGATCTACAATTTGAAGGGAAACCGCTTGACAACCCTTGCACTCACTTAGCTGACTTCATTGCTCTTTGCGAGACCTTCAAGAACGGGAATCTCGACAAGAACACCTTGGGCTTGCGAGCCTTCCCATTCTCTCTCAAAGGTGCTTCCAAGAGATGGTTGAATACTAAACCTCCCGGTTACTACACAAGCTGGGATCAGTTGGCTTAAGACTTTGTCAAAGAGTACTTCCCTCCTTCTCGAACAACCGCTTACAAAGACAACATCTCCAGGTTCAGGCAAAAGGAAAGAACTAGTTTATATGACACTTGGAATGAATTTCAAGAGCTCCTCTACAGTTGCCCTCATCATGGCTTCGAACAGAGACAACTAGCTGAGATCTTTGCTCAAGGATTGAACGAAGAATCATCAAAATGGGTAAACTCCTTAGCCGATGGAGATTATACCGCCCTCACACCGGAAGCTGCTCTTCTCCATTTTGAAAGATGCGCCTCTAAATCCAGAAATTGGGAGAGGCAAACCGAAGCAGCAAAGAGCCGCTGGAATATTGAAGAACAGATTGAAGCCGAAGTCCAGAAATGACTGAATAAAGCCGGCGCTCTTACTAGCCCTCTGTCAGTTTTAGTCTTCGCAACTGACTGCGGATGGTGTGGAACCTGTACGCATAACGTAGGCTGCTGTCAAAACTTTGGTAGAGCAGACGCCTGGTCTGCTGATGAGGTAAACTTCGTTGGTCAGGGCTTCGCCAATAACCAAAGAGGTTATTCCGACTACCGTAACTATATACATGGTCAAAATCAGAATGGTCAACCATCCGGGGCATATCAAGGTTTCCCTAGATTTGCCGGAGGATACTAGCCTCATCGATCGACGTAGCACTATAACAGAGAAGATGATTTCGAGAGGAAGTTCGATCGAATCATGACCAGGCTTGACGATCATGATAATCAATTCAAAGCTGAAGCCGCTCTTAACCAAGGACAGATTGCTTAGAGTTAGAGAGTTGAAAGCACGGTGAACAGTATTGGTGCCCCTTCTTTGGTCAATTATCGTCTCAAAGCAATCCCTCCGTGAAGAGTGAACATGCCAAAGCTATCACAACCAAGAGCGGAAAGCAGACGGCTGACCCTGAAGCCCTAGAGCCAGATATGATACCTGATGCTATTACTATAGACATGCCAGAAGTTGAGGACATCATGACAGCGGAAGAGAGTAAGGGGGCGGGAGAGGATGAAGCAGCTCAGCAACTCCCTCCAACAACAGCTTCTCCTACACCAGTCTTAGCACCTAACCAACCAAGGATCCCGTATCAAAAGGCCATGAAGCTTAAGACATTGAATACTCAGTACAAAAGATGGTACTCAGTTATGAAGAATACAAAAATCAAGATACCAGTGACTAAAGATGTGCAGATCATACCGCCGCTTGGTAAATTCTTTAAGGATCTAGTGAAGAACGTGAAGAGCGGGGAGGTGTTCTCAGTCACCCTCACCAACGAGTATGCCGACATCCTTAATAAACCGTCTCTCCTACATCAGCCGCCACCCCCTCCAACTAAGTGTCCTGATCCTGGTCCTTTTACATTACCATGCATAATTAATGGTATAGAAATAGAGCGTAGTCTAGCTGATTCTGGTGCGTCTATTAACGTCATGCCTACTTATCTTTATGAGAAATTGAACTTAGGTAAACTAAAACCCATTAGCTTACACCTAGTTCTAGCTGAAAGAACAGTCAAATTTCCTAGGGGAGTTATAGAAGATGTAGATGTTCGTTGCGGTCCATTTACCATTCTGGCAGATTTTGTTGTTCTAGATACCCATGAGGTGGATGTCACTCTCATCCTGGGACGACCATTTCTGACAACAGCTAGCGCAAATATCAATTGCAAGCAAGTCTCGTTGACTTTGATGGTCGGAGGTGATAGTGTAACATTTCGCCTCAAGGACAGTATGAAGTATTCCATTGCGCAAGATGATAAATGTTTTTCGATTGATGCTTTGGAGCTGGCTTCGACCAGTTTTGTTACTAATGCCTTGTCTAGCGACCCACTAGAGTTGTGTTTGATTTCAGGTATGGAGGACGCATTGGATGATCCAAAATAGCTCCAATGGCAAGAGGAACTCGCCGACCAGAAATTGGCATCTGCAATCACTCCTATGCCAACACCTATTGAGCGCTCACCCAACCGGATCACCACCTCGTATGAGCAGCCACCAGATCACACTAAAGAAAATTCCAAATCATCTGGAGTATGCATTCTTAGATAAAGAGTGTCAGTTGCAGTTATCATCAGTTCCGCACTGTCATCCGGGCAGAAGAAGCAACTAGTCAGACTATCGAAGAAACACATCTGGGCTATAGCCTGGCAACTATCCGACATTCAGGGAATCTCCGAGACGTTCTGAAAACATAGGATAGTGGTAGATGAGGAGTTCAAACCGGTGAGATAACCACAGGGTCGATTGAACCCGATGATGTAAGATGTCGTGAAGAAGGAAGTCCTGAAGCTCCTTGACGCCGGGATTATCTATCCCATCGCTGATAGCCCTTGGGTTAGCATGACTCAAGTCGTTCCAAAGAAGGGGGATCACAGTGATTCCTAACCAGAAGGGCGAGCTTATTCCCACCCGTACCGTCACAGGATGGAGAGTCTGCATTGATTATAGACGCCTCAATGATGCAACCAAGAAGGATCACTTCCCATTACCATTCATTGATCAGATGCGTGAAAGGTTAGCTAGACATGAATATTACTATTTCTTGGATGGGATGTCCGGATACTTCCAGATTCCGATAGAGCTCGACGACCAAGAGAAAATGACTTTCACTTGCCCGGTTGGTACCTTTGCTTATCGTCGTATTCTCTTTGGGTTGTGCAATGCTCCGGCCACTTTTTAGAGATGCATGCTTGCTATCTTTGGGGATTTAGTAGAGAATGTCGTGGAGGTGTTCATGGACGATTTTTCTGTTTATGGTGATTCATTCTCTCAATGCCCATCTAACTTGGACAAGGTACTAGCTCGATGCGAAGAGACAAATCTAGCTCTAAGTTGGGAGAAATGCCATTTCATGGTAACTGAAGGTATTGTTCTTGGCCATAAGCTATCTAGACTTGGAATAGAAGTTGACAGCGCCAAGCTTGAAACAATTTCCAGTATTCCGCCACCTTCCTCGGTCAAGACTATTTGTAGCTTTCTTGGTCACGCAGGGTTCTACCGGAGATTCATTAAGGACTTCTCCAAAATAACTCTCCCTATGACCAAGCTCTTGGAGAAGGATACACCGTTTGATATGATCCAACAATGCTGCCCCAATGCCAATCAGTATTCCTACACCCCACCAGGGTCACCTAGCTGAGGCAGGATCCTAGGGCCTCACAAGAAGCGTCTAGGTCCAAGAACAGGCCATCGGCAAGCCCTAAAGCCAAGGTATAACAAGAAATATCGACTAAGTCCTTCCCTTGCAGGTAGAAAGACTCCGAGAGATGGAATGCTGTTCCAGGCCATGCTGCTGGCCGAGGGTATAAGCCCTAGCACCGAAGAGAAGCTTCAACCTGCTCCTAGTCTGACCTCCAGGAGCCCTGAAGAAGAAGCCGGTTCTTTGAGTGACCCTCTGGAAGCATTTCTGGAGTACAGAAGGAAGAGAGTCCAAGAACCCTTGGCCCGAAGAGGAGAGCTTTCAAAGATTGACCTTGAGCCGAGCTATGAGAAGAATTGGAGTCCGTGGCCCCGAAGCATGACACTTGGACTGACCCCGGAGAGCTACGTCCGAAGCTACCTGGAGGCCTACCTAAAGCTTAGGAAGGAAGGCCCGAGCAGAAAAGGAAAGGAACCGAAGAAAGGCCCGACCCGAGCCTTAGACCGGCAGCCGGACCGATCCGAGGGATCCCATGAAGTCGGCCAAGAAGCCCGGTCACTGAACCAGCCCGAAGCACGAAGCCCGCGACTGCCACCCGAGTCAAGCCCGGCGCTCGGCCGGTCAAGCCCACCGGGCCGCCACACGCGCCCAACCGGCCCGAGCAGCCGTACACGGCCAGATTAGGGTTTTTGACCTAATTTAGGTCTTTTATTCTGCTTTAAAGACTACAACTATTATTTTATGTTTTATTCCTTTTTAGTAGGCTTGTTTAGGGGTTTTAGGATTCTTTTTAGGAATAGGACTCTTTATTTTATTATTATTTAGGAAGTAGTGTTTAGGGAGGAGAGCTTGTTCCCTCACCTATATATAGAGGGCGCCGGCCACCCTTTGTACTCAAGACTTTTATGAAATAAACCCCCCTTTTTGATAGAACTTTGTTCTTGAAACCCCTTATTGTATCTGCATGTTGCGATACTGAAGGATCGACTTATCATCAAGAGCATCCATCTCTTGGCGTGGCATCTTCGACTGGACACTTCTGGTTCCCAGCTGTTATATAGCTGACAGGTCAAAGTACTCATCCGCCCCGGTTCCTGACGGTTCTACCTCGTTGCACGGTGTCCAACTTGCGGTGTTCAAGGGTCGTCTGCCCACGGTTGCAGCGGTTCACATCAGTTGGTATCAGAGCACGGTTCAGCTCACGGACCACAATCTATTCCAGTGTCCAGGTTCACCTGGATTCATATCCTTTTTATTGCTTTCTTAGAAAATAGATTCGAAAATTCCCTTCTATTTCAGTTCTTGTTTTCAATTTCGAGTTGTAAGAAAAAGAAAAGAAAGCAAGGCCACCTTGCCACGTTATTTCCTTTCGTTGTAAGTTTATTTCTAAGAAGAGGGGATAGAAAATTGCTTCCGATTGCTAGTACTAACCATGGCAGACGAGAGATTAGCTAACATGGAAGGCCACCTTCAGAACCTTGACGCTACTATGGCCGCCGTCCAAGAAACCCTAGCTAGGCTTCAAGCCGGGAGAGGACGAGATGAGCGCCGAGAAGACAGCCCCAAAGATCTGAATAGAAGAGCCCGACGGCTAGCTCAGGAGATTGACGATGACTTGAGCAACCTCAAGCTCACCGTGCCTAAGTTTGTTGGCAAATACAATGCCGACGAGTACTTGGATTGGGAAAGAAGTATGGAGGACTTCCTTGAGTGCCATCACTATTTCGAACGAAAAAGGTAATCCTTGCCACCCTTGAATTCACTGACTATGCTGCTCTATGGTGGAGCCAGTACAAGAGCCGAGTTCAAAGAGATGAGGAAGACCCCATCGAGTCATGGCGAGATCTCAAGAGAATCATGAGGAAGAAGTTCGTTCCTGGAACTTACATCCGAGATCTACACACCTCCCTCCGGAACTTAAAACAAGGCACCATGTCCGTGGAGCAATAAACCAAGGAGATCGAGATGTTGGTAGCCAGACTTGACCTCCGAGAAGAACCCGAAGCGAAGATAGCCCAGTTTGTGGGTGGGCTACACCCCGAGATCATGCATCAAGTCAACATCCTTAACTATGTTGACTATGAAGATCTCAAGGCCCTAGCTAACTGTGTGGAGAGAGGGATGAGGAAGGGCTACACGAGGAGATTAGCCAATGCCCCATGGAAGCTCGAGCAGCCCTGAGCCTCAAGCTCACGGCCAAACCCTAACCCTAGGGTTTCGGCACCACCGGTAACATCTGCTCAACCTACCTCTAAGGTTCAGAATTCTAACCCACGTCCTAGTGGAATTGTATGCTTTAAGTGTCAAGGTAGAGGGCACATCTCAAGGGACTGCCCTAACCAACGGACGATGGTGGTAAGAGAAGGAGGAATCGAGACGGATGATGAAGAAGAGGAAAAGAAGGAAGAAGAAGAAGAGTCTGATGAGGGAGAAGAAGTTAAGCCCGAAGGGCTTGAGAAGTTTGCAGGGTTCACCTCTAAAAACCTAGCACCCGGCGCCCCGGCCCCAGCCCCGACACCAGTACCTAGTCCCGGCACTACCCAACCAGGCCCCAAAGCCCCAGCGCTTGGCCCCAGCCCCGGCACTGCCCGACCAGGCCCCAACGCCCCAGCGCTCTGCCCCAACCCCTGCACTGCCCGACCAAGTCCCAGCGCCCTAGCGCTCGGCCCCAGACCCGGCGCTGCCCAACCAGGCCCCAGCGCTTGGCCCCAGCCCCGGCGCTGCCCGACTAGACCCCGGCATTTCAGCACTCGGCCCAGACCCCGACTAGCACTGCCTGACCAGCCCCGGCGCCCCACACCCGACCCCGACTGGCGCTACCCGCCCAGTCCTAGCACCCCAGCACCCGGCGCTACCCTGCCCGACCAGGCCCCAGCCGCCCTAGCACCCGGCCCCGATCTGTCACTGCCCAATGCCCCCGGCGCATCACCACCCGACGTGGCACCCAACCACGAGTCTGGCGCGTCCCTGCCCGACGCTCAACCCCGGTCCTACCCGACCATGGCTGCCCCGGCACGATGATGCCCGACGCTACTGACCTGCCCGCCGCCGCCGGCTATCAACTGCCCTCCGCCGCCTCCCCACTACCCAGCGCCACCGCACTGCCCGACGTGTGCCCTAGTTTACCACCGGCTGATAAAAGCGATTTTACCAAGGTCGTATTCCACGGGGTCCTCTCATAGACCAATACTCACACTTCTCATAGACGGTCTAGACATTTGAAATTGGTTTGGTTTGATTGAGAAATTCAGAAACAAAGGCAAAGAAATGCAATACTAACAAAGACTAAGCAAGAGAGAAAGGTGGTTCAAATCAAAGACAAAGGGGGCTCTCTTGGTGGGTAGTTTCATCATGCTCAAGATGACTAATTGAACAAACAAGCCAATTAAGATCGAGTTTGCATTCGGATGACCATGCATTTCACTTCTATAGACTCAATGCACTCTCGTAGCACCTAATCCCTATCCTAATACCACTCAACTTAGGCTCTCGCTCTCAAGCTAAGTGAAAAAGGATGCATTCTAAGTGTTTGATGAAATGCCAAGACACAAGATACTCTCTTAAGACTCTATGACCACAAGGCTAGGCACAACACTCTCATATCAATGCCCTAACACTAAGAGATTCACCAAAAAGCCTTTTCAAACTCAATTGAATGAAAATCCACATGCACACCAAGTGTTCGATAAAATGCCCAAGAGAGAAATCAAGTGAAAATGGTTGAAACAAGATGATCTAATCTCTTAGAACACACTCACTTCAATCCCTAGACCTACAATCTATGAAATCCAAGCACTCTCATGCATCAAATCACATTGAATGGACCAAATCAAGCAAAACATGGCATAAAATGGCATTAAGAACAAGTCTAGGAATCATCCTCATACAACCAAGATCAATCATGGCAAGTTCTATACAATCATCCCTCTATCATAGCACAACTAATCTACCCATCCAAGATGAACCCTAGAAACTCAGCCACACATGGCCAAGGGAGTAAAGAGAAAAGAAGGAAGAATGGTCACCAAGAACACCATGGATGAATCCTTGAGATGATCTTCACTTCTCCACTTGTAAGCACTTCTCCCAAGGTTTGTTGGCTTCAATCCTAGCTCCAATGGCTTCAAATTGCTCCCAAAATGTGTTCTAAGGGTTGAGGGTTCGTGGGTATGTGTTTGGGGTTCAAGAGAGATGAAGGAATATCCCAAAATGGCCAAAAACAAGAATATTTATAGTGCAGGGGACAGTGCACGGCGTGCACCTGCACGGCGTGCACCCCTGCACTCTGCAGAAAGCTCGATCTTGTAATGCTCATATCTCCCTCGTCCGGACTCCAAATGACCTCCCGTTTGCTCCTATGCGCTCCTTGTCATCCGTACTTTGATGCCATAACCTGAAAATGCACAGAGGCAACTCCAATAGCCCACGAATTTGGCTCCAAAGTGGCAACCGGACAACAAAATGACACTTTGCACAAAACTTCAATAAAAGCATATAAGTCATGTCATTTCACGAATAAACACGGGCATTTCATAGGTCATTCATAAGCTTAAAATGCACTAATTAAAGTCACATCAAATTCCCCTACGACTAAGCTTTGCTTGTCCTCAAGCAAATGAATTAGAAAACATCCAAGTTCACAAATGACAAGTTCGGTCCATTGAGATTCAAGCAATCACAATTTAGCTTAAACTGTTCCACGAACAAACTAAACCTACACATGCAAGAACACCAACCAAACAAGTCTAAACCTCACTAATTTCTGAACACTTCAAGTAGTGGTTGATTGGGACACAACAAAACCGACCACGACAACACCAACTCTAATCAAAAGGACTTGAAATCGGGACATGGATCGTAAGTGGAAGTGATTATGATGTGGCTATCGACTCGACTTCATCCGCTTCTAGATCCGCACTTTACAAAACTCTGGCTAGGATCAAGGTCTACATTTGAGAACTCTTTTTCTTTCTTTTCTTTTCTTTTCATTTCCATTTTTCTTTCTTTTTTTCTTACTGCATACTAGTGCTCGATTCAACACTTCACTTAGGTGTTGAACCTGCCTAGCTCACAGCCTTTGCCCTTTTGCTTAGTGCTCAACCCGACACTTCACTTAGGTGCCGAGCTTGCCTAGCTTTTCTTTTGAGCATTTTTTTTTTTCACAATTTAGCCACTTGATCCTTAGCCCTTTACAACTTCCACACAAGATTTCGAATTGGATTCCGTCTAATCTCAAGCCACAATCACGAAGGATCAAAAAGGGTAAAGAAAGACATGGAAAAGGGGTGAAAATTCTGATTGCCTTCATCATCTTAGACCGGTGTTATCGAGCGGTACAAAAACACGTATCAAACCAATCAACCAACATACAAGAGTGATAAAATCTCAGTTCTGGCCCAGACTCATTTGATATTAGTGCTAACATGCTGGTTATAGGTTCTAAGTAGGACAGTCTAAACGTCATTGTGAAAACTTGAAGTCAATTAAACACCAAAAGTCAAGAACCGAACGATTCTACAATAGAGGAATTCGACATTCAATTAAGATCATGCAACACATCAAAACATAGCTTTAGACTTCTACCGACAAATAATCACACCAAACCTCAAACTCCCCTACGACTAACATGAGCATTGTCCTCAATGATCAAGAGAGAGAGAGAGGATAAGGTGGAACGAATATACCGCGCGGTGAAGAAGAGAAGCCGGAGATGGAATCCCGGGTCAAGTAACCTGTTCAGGACGAGGACCTGAATCAGGGGTACCTGTAGAAAACAAGGGAGGGCACACCACTCAAACACAACCCATAGTGACAAGATGAGAGTACGGATGAGATGTGTGATCCAACAACATGACAAGTGCAAAGCCAGAAATGAAAAGAGAAAATCAGAAGTCAAACACAACAAAACATGCAGTCATAAACAGAAATAAAAGAAAGGAAAAATCCAAAGTCCTGAGAAGTGGTGAGTGATCCTGTGGCTCTCAGTGGGGTGGTGGTCGTGGGTGCCCAGGCCACTGTGACCATGGATGGTAGCCGTCAAACGGGGGAGGCGGTGGAAAGACTGCCCAAGTGCTGGAGGGGCCGGACTCAGAGTGGAAGCTCTCCTGGTAGTAGTAGGACTGATGCTGCTGCCAGTACTGAGAATGCTGAATCTGAGTAATCTGGATACCCTGAAACTGCTGAACCTCATGCACCTGAGCAAGCTGCTGTCCATAAAACTGCTGGCTCTCAAAGTCCCTAGCGTTGTACGCCTCTAGGTTCTGAACTCTCCTGTTAAGATCCTGTATCGCCGCACTGTCTCTCCTCTGTCCCTCACGAATATCCTCCACTACGGTCGTGAGGCGACCCATCCCCGAGATAAGCTCATGAAGTGGAGTAGGGTCGATCTCTACATCCTCCTCATCACTGTCATCATCTGAGACCCGACAAGTCGGAACCAGAAGGTCTGTGATCTGAGCTGTAGGTAGGACAATCCTCAAGAGAACTGGTCGAGGCTCGACAAATGCTGGAGCAGGACCAAAAGAATCAAGGCACTCATACCCACGCACCAACCTGGTCACAAATCCTCCTCCCAGCAGAACACCAGTAGTGTCATTAGCTTGTATCTGAAGGAGGGCTCCTAGCACTAAATCACCTAGATGCAGCTTGATGCCCCTCTCCAAGCAATAAAAGAGAAACAAATCTCTGACTGAGACTACACCTGGAGAGGAGGATGACTTCCTGTGGGTGATGGAGTGCCGGAAGAAGTGATGGAGTAGCTTCAGCATAGGCCGATTCACTTCTGTGACCTTGGATGAGCGAGCTGAATAACCTCTGTCCTCGGTGCAATTTCCTTGAAGAATGCACTCTTGGCGTCCCCCGCAAGAGAAGATATGAGAGCCAACCCAGAGAGCTCGCCACTTTGAACCTTTACCCACTCATAGAACCCAAGGCGGTATCCAAACTCGTCAATGGAGCACACACGCGCCATCCCGCCGAGCTTGAAGCGCACACAAACCTCACTAGTGGTCTTGTGACACTCCACGGTGAGAGTGCTCAAGAACTCCTTTGTAGGCCACTCATACGCCCTCTCGTCAACCTCCAAGAGCGGCCAAATACCGGCTCCATCAGCCAAAGTCTTCAAAGCATCCAACCAACCATCACGACTCTGCAACCCCTCAAAATCAAATCTACCCTGCCTCGCCACGGGCCATCTTGCCATAACCTGATAACGACTGTAAGCTCGATCTCTGGGGTCGAAGTCGAAGATCCTCTGAACCACTGACTCAGGAGGGTCGACGCCACGAGGAGCTGGAGGCGGCGAAGGCGACCGTGGTGGAGGAGCAGAAGACTCCCCAGTCTGTCCCTTCCTCTTCTTGGAGGCTGGTGCCTTGGATCGCTTGGGGGTGGAGGATGAAGAAGCTGCTTTACCCTTCGGAGGCATCCTGCAAAAGAAGTGCATACAAAGAATCAACCAAAAAGGCTACACTCCTAAGACAAATCCTATCAAGGCGCCGAATCATAACACATGATCAAAACATTGAGCACAATTCAAAATCATCAAGTTCAAGTGCAACAACCTATGCTAGCAAAAATCAAATCATTGAATTCCAAACTTAAGCAAAAGGCATGCATCATGGATCAAAAACACGAATCGAAAACATATAAGCCTAAGTCCACACAATGTAAGGAGGAATGCACAGAGTTTAAACCAATGAGTGGTGATTAACCACACCCCTCCTCACACAAAGAATGGAATTCGGTCCCCGAATTAAGCACAAGGCAATGAATAATCCAAATTGGCCAAAAATTGGTCATGAATCAATAACAGAGGCAATATCCACGGAACCACACTCACACATGTGACAAGCCACACCAATCAACTAAGCACCACAACAAATAAGATATCACAAATGTCCATTCAAAACCAAACAACCCCTCCACCCAAAACGAAAGAATAAACACACTACGCTCATCCCCCCAAACCACACTAACAAAAATCAACCACCAACTGCCACCATTTAGTTCATCAAGCAACACTAAAATCAGGACACAAGACACCTACCAACATCTGCCAATTTAAGCTCCTAAATCACAAAACAAATTGATTCAAAACAAGCACATTACAACCCCTCCACTCAAGCAAACTCTGGCCGATTGAAGGAACCACAATCTCTTCATCAAAACCCACAACACATCGAAATCAATTCATTGCACTGAGCATAGCAAACACGCAATGGACCACAAAAACCAACCGAGGGAAGCAAGCCAACTCCCTCAAATTCAACAAACCACACCCCTCACATCAACCCATCCCCAGCTAGTAGAACAGCAACCAAATCAGAAATCCCAAATCAAAATTGGAAACCTGGCTGGGGTCGGCTGGGAGTTCGGCAGGCAGATGGAAGCTGGCGCGGCGGCGTCGGCTGGGTTGAGAGTGGTGGCTGGGGGTGGTCGGCGGCTGGCTGGCGGAAGGAAGGCCGGCGGTCGAGTGAGTGGGCGGGAGCTCTGGTGCGGCGGATGGAAGTGCTGGAGAGGGGGGGTCGGCGGTCGGGTTAGTTGATGTGGGTGGTGGCGGCGGCGCTGTGTGCAAGAGAGAGTGAGAGGGGTCGGGGTCGGGGTGAGCAGATGGGCGGCCGGAGCTGGTCGGTGTGGTGGCGTCGGGCGGGAGTTGGTGGCGGCGGCGTCGGCTGGGTTGATTGGAGTCCGGACTTTGAGAGAGATGGGTGCTGGGCTGGGGAGTCGAGGAAAGGGGATAAGGGGGTTGGGTTTAGTTGGGTGGGTCAGCCGGGTTGGGTGAGTGGGTCGGTTGGTTCGGGCGGGTGAGTTGGTTTGGGTTGGGGTAGGGGTGAGTGAGTGGGTCGGGTCGGGTCAGCTGGGTCAAGTGAGTTGGGTGAAGCAAAACCAAACCGAACAATGACTCAAACCAGAAAATTAAGAATCAGATGACTCAACCACTGACCAAACCGAAACAAAGTAAAGGGAAAGATCAGTGCACGCGTGCAAGTGTGCACGGCGTGTAGGGTGCACGTCGTGCATGGATGCACGGCGTGCACCTTGGAGGTGAAAATTTTTTCGAATCCTCCTGGACAGCACGTGCACCAAACCGTGCACGGTGCACGGCGTGCACCTCCTCAGCTTAAAAACAAATTTTCACCTCGACGAAAAATGACCAAAACACCGTCAAATCAACCCAAAACGGACCCCGAACTTCATAATTTCAACACCTACGAGATCTCAAAGGACACCACAACAACTCAAGGACCTTGAACACCACAAAAACACACAATCACGCAATCAAATCAAGAAGAAAAGACATGAAAAACCCTCGGGTTGCCTCCCGAGAAGCGCTTGTTTAACGTCTTAAGCTCGACGAAGCAAGGAGCACTCAAGGCACGACCAAAGACAAGACCTCAACAGCACCTATAGTATCACTAACAACATAATGCTTAAGTCTATGGCCATTCACCTTAAAAGGTTCGGTTTGGGATGGAGAGATTACCTCGATGGTGCCATAAGGAAAAACATGAGTTACCGTAAAGGGGCCGGACCAACGAGACCTCAATTTCCCGGGAAAGAGCTTGAGCCGAGAGTTGTATAGGAGAACTTGATCACCAACTTTAAAATCCTTGCCCGGCTTCAAACGGGAATCATGAATGAGCTTCGTCCTCTCCTTGTAAAGCTTTGCATTCTCATATGCATGATGGCGATACTCCTCGAGCTCATGTACCTGAAACTTACGCTCTTCTCCTGCGAGACTCATATCAAGGTTTAGAAATTTCAATGCCCAATAAGCTCGGTGCTCGAGCTCTACCGGCAAATGGCATGCTTTGCCACAGACCATCCTATAGGGAGTAGTGCCTATAGGGGTCTTGTAGGCCGTGCGGTAGGCCCATAGAGCGTCATCAAGCTTCTTCGACCAATCTTTCCGTGATTGGTCGACCGTCTTCTCTAAGATTCTCTTAAGTTCCCTATTGGTCACCTCGGCTTGGCCACTAGTTTGAGGGTGATACGAGGTGGACATCCGATGAGTGACGCCGAACCGGTGGCATACTCTATCGAATTGCCCTTGAAAATGAGTACCTCGATCACTAATGATAGCACGAGGGGTACCAAAACGGGTGAACAACTTAACAAGAAACTTCCCTACGACTCGGGCATCATTGGAAGGCAAAGCTTGTGCCTCCGCCCATTTAGACACGTAATCTACCGCAACTAATATGTACTTGTTACCATGCGAAGTAGGAAACGGTCCCATGAAATCAATACCCCATATATCAAATATTTCTACCACTAACGAGACATTTTGAGGCATTTCGTTACGGGAAGAGATGTTACCTGAACGTTGACACGCATCGCAAGACTTGACAAAGTCTTGACAATCTCGGAAGATCGAGGGCCAAAAGAATCCAGACTCAAGTACCTTGCGAGCCGTGCGATTTGCTCCATGATGTCCACCCGTAGGACCGGAGTGGCAATGTCGCATGATGTCCTTAGACTCTCCATAAGTGACACATCTTCTAATCATACCATCCGAGCCAACTCGAAATACAAAAGGATCGTCCCAATAGTAATGCTTCAAATCCGCAAAGAACTTCCTTTTGTCTTGAGTGGAGAGGCCCTCCTTCAAGTCTCCACTAGCAAGATAGTTAGCCAAATCCGCGAACCAAGGTTCCTTGAACTCTAAAGTTGCTATAGCGAATAATAGCTCATCGGGGAAGTTGTCATTGATCTCTTCATTACCATTGTGTACCATTTCCGCCTCTTCCAAGCGAGATAAGTGGTCGGCGGCTACATTCTCGGACCCCTTCTTATCTCAAATCTCAATATCAAACTCTTGCAATAGAAGGACCCATCGGATCAACCTTGGTTTAGCATCGGTCTTAGATAGAAGGTACCTCAAAGCTTGGTGGTCCGTGAAGACAATAGTGTGAGAAAGTACCAAGTAGGACCTAAACTTATCAAAAGCAAACACTATGGCCAAGAGCTCCTTCTCCGTAGTTGTGTAGTTCCTTTGAGCATCATTGAGAGTCTTACTTGCATAGTATATTGGATGGAATCTCTTGTCGATTCGTTGTCCTAGAACCGCTCCAATGGCGTAATCGCTAGCATCACACATCAACTCAAATGACTTTGACCAATCCGGAGCAATGAGTATAGGGGCATTCGTGAGCTTACCCTTGAGGAGTTCAAAAGCTTGCAAGCACTCTTCATCAAAACGAAATTCCACATCCTTCTCAAGAAGCCGAGTCATAGGAGTAGTTATTTTCGAGAAGTCTTTGATGAAGCGCCTATAGAAACCGGCATGCCCCAAGAAGCTTCTCACGGCTTTCACGGATGAGGGTGGAGGAAGTTGAGAGATGGTCTCCAACTTTGCCTTGTCAACCTCAATGCCCTTTTTAGATATCTTGTGACCAAGAACAATCCCCTCATTGACCATGAAATGACACTTCTCCCAACTTAATGCAAGATTGGTCTCTTCACACCGACGCAAGACCTTCTCAAGGTTCCTCAAGCATAGGTCGAATGAATCCCCAAAAACCGAGAAGTCGTCCATGAACACTTCCATGATATCTTCCACGAAATCATCGAAAATGGCAAGCATACACCGTTGGAAGGTAGCAGGAGCGTTGCACAACCCAAAGGGGATCCGTCGATAAGCAAAAGTACCGAAGGGGCATGTGAATGTGGTCTTCTCGATGTCCTCCGAGGCGATCGGGATTTGGAAGTACCCGGACATACCATCCAAGAAACAATAGTACTCGTGACCGGAGAGACGCTCGAGCATTTGATCCATGAAAGGTAGAGGAAAGTGATCCTTCCTAGTGGCATCATTGAGTCGACGATAATCTATGCAAACACGCCACCCGGTGATCGTCCTTGTAGGGATAAGCTCATCCTTGTCATTAGCTACCACCGTGATCCCTCCTTTCTTGGGGACAACTTGCACGGGGCTAACCCAAGGGCTATCCGAGATAGGAAAGATAATCCCCGCATCCATAAGCTTAATAACCTCTTTCTTCACAACCTCCTTCATGTTAGGATTTAGCCTTCTTTGTGGTTGCACAACCGGCTTGAAATCTTCCTCCATAAGGATCCGATGTGAGCAAAATGTGGGACTTATACCTCAAATATCCGAGATGCTCCACGCAATAGCTCTCATGTACTTCTTGAGGAGCTCCACTAGACGGTCCTTTTGCTCGGGTAGAAGCTCAGAATTGATGATGACCGGTAGCTTAGAATCTGGCATGAGAAAAGCATACTCCAAATGTGCGGGAAGAGGCTTGAGCTCAAGAGTAGGTGGTTCTTCATAGGAGGTCTTTACCCTTTCCACCTTCGGGAGAGCAACAAAAACCGTCTCACTCTCCAACTTATCTCTCCCTTCATCAAGATAAGCCACCTGAGCTTTTAATTCTGGGGTGTCTAGATGTTCCTGCACATTCATTCTAAGGCAAACATCCAAAGAATCTCTACACACGAAGTTAGAAATACTACACACACTAGTCGAAGCAATAGTATCACACGAGTACTCTAATCATCTTGTGCGTGAGCAAACTTCATGCCATCGGCTATGCAAAACGTGACACTCTCTTGTCCTACTCTCAATGTCAATTTCCATTATGCACATCAATTAAAGCACGAGAAGTAGCAAGGAATGGTCTACCAAATATCAATGAGACATCAACATCATCGGTATCAATGACCGCAAAATCAACTAGGAACACAAAAGGGCCTACTTTGACTAGCACATCATCAACAATTCCCCTAGGACTCTTGGTCGACTTGTCCGCAAGTTGAATGTACATATGAGTAGAACGAAGATTAGACAACCCTAGCTTCTCAAATATGCAATAAGGCATGACATTGATACTAGCACCTAGATCCGCAAGACCATTAGCAAGAGAAATATTACCAATAGCACAAGGGATAGTAAAGGTACCCGGATCCTTGAGCTTTTTGGGTGGACTTTTGAAGAGAACGGCGGAGCATTCCTCATTAAGGTGGACTAGAGATGTCTCCGGTAGCTTTCTCTTATTGGTGTAGAGTTCCTTCATGAACTTAGCATATTGAGGCATCATAGTCATTGCTTCGGGAAACGGAAGAGAGAATTGCATTTGACTAATCCGCTCCACAAACTTCTTGAAAACCTTCTCAAGGCCATCCTTCTTCAATCGAGATGGGTATGGAGGCTTAGGCTTGTATGGAGATACAACCGGTGCGGGAGGAGAGACCGGTGGTGTACTCGATGTAGCCTTACTAGGTTCCTTGGCAACCTTAGTGTTCACATTACCCGTAGGAGGTTCGACTTCAACCTCAACTTCATCCGAAGGAGGATCATTAATATCATCATCATCAACCATTAGATTAGGATCTTGTACCTTTTTAGAGTCAATTGGGGTAGAGGTTGTATCTTGCAAGGGTCTTCCACTTCTCAAGGTCACTACCTTGCAATGCTCCGGACCTTTGGGGTTGATCTCGGTATTGGAAGGTAAAGTGCCAGAGGGTCGCTCTGAGAGTGCCTTAGAAATATGTCCTAATTGGTTCTCCAAATTGGCAATTGAAGCTTGTTGATTCTTGATGAGTTGGATCATTGCCGCATTGGTGTCTTCTTGAGAGATCGAAGAACTACCCTCCTTATTTTGAGGAGGCTTGTTGAACCCGGGTGGTCCTTCACCTCTATGGTTGTAAATTCCTGGTGGGGTAGGACCTTGGAAACCTTGACTTGGATGTCCACTTTGATTCCATTGATTTCCCCCTTGGTGCCCTTGACCTTGGGGTCCTCCTTGAGTCCCTTGGCTACCTTGGTTTAGGTTACTTCCTTGAGACCATTGGTTGCCTTGATAACCCCTATAACCTTGATAACCTCCTTGATTTCCTTGGTTGTAGCCCTTGCTATAACCACTACCTTGACTCCCTTGGCCTTGGTAACCTTGGTTAGACTTGTTGTACCAAGGTCGTTATAGTTACCTTGATAGTTACCTTGGGGGCTGAAATTACCATGGAAACCTTGACCTTGTGCGAAGCTTACCTCCTCAAGGTCGCCTTGGCCAAGTTC
Organism: Linum lewisii; assembly: GCA_034768395.1. NCBI lineage: Eukaryota > Viridiplantae > Streptophyta > Magnoliopsida > Malpighiales > Linaceae > Linum > Linum lewisii. The sequence continues at coordinate 43,734,728 of CM068296.1, forward strand.
AGAAGTGGCGGAAGGACAAGCACTAACATCGTGGCCTTGACCCCCACAACATTCACAACAATATATAGAAGCCACTGGAGGGTTACCCACATGAGATGATTGAACCTTGGAGGGATGCTTAGGCATGCTTAGGTTACTTACTTGGGATGCCATAGCATCGATCTTAGACATGAGGAGCGCAAACATAGGGTCATCTTCATCTCGATGTCCCGGTAACTTATGCTTCTTCCCATAGGTGGATGAATCCTTTGGTGCATCAACACTTATAGCTCTAGAGTCATAGTGTGTGTCGCTTCCATATTTAGAGCTTGGAGGTTGTTGTCGAGACCAACTCCTTGTCTTGTTGGCCATCTCCGGAAAGAGTTCGAGAGCATCCTCGGGAGTGAGCGTCCTTAGATCACCTCCGGCGGCTTGGTTGATCATCCTTGTATTCTCAAAGTCAAGGGACCTAGCAAAGATATCCGCCAAGCTCCATTCGGCGAAGTTGTGATGAGGACAAGACCGAAGAAGGGCTTGGACCTATTCCAAGTCTCATGGAAGAGCTCTCCCTTGTGTTGTGTGAAGTGGTTGATTCGATCCCGGATTGCATCCGTCATATAGGGGGGAAAGAACTCCTCGAGGAAGGCTTCGGCTAGTCCCTCCCATGTAGTGAATGTTCTACTAGGTTGGTTCTCCAACCAAGACTTGGCTCGACCTTTGAGTGAGAAGGGGAAGAGTCGGAGTCGTATATAATCCGGGTGAACTTGATCGTTCTTCACCGTATCGCATATCTCACGGAAGTCCTTCAAGTGCCTAGATGGGCACTCTCCATCTATACCGTTGAACACCACTCCGTTCTGCACCATCTGAATCATGTTAGGCTTCAACTCGAAGTTCCTTGCGTTTACCGGTCTTCGCACGATACTCGAGGCTGCCCCTTCGAGGGTTGGACGAGCATAATCGGCTAGTGTGCGCCTCGCACCTCTTTGCGATTGATCATCTTCATTAGTGTGATGTGAATGTACCGATTGGTCATCGTCATCCCCGTGTTGAGACATAGTGTGGTGTGAAATGCGTTCAGCTTCTTGTTTTTCAACTGTAGGAGGTGGGGAAGTAGTCCGTGGTTCGAGCACTTGTTCTAGTCCTTGGATTTGTGCTTGAAGACGAGCTGAACGCCTCATGCACTAACCCAAAATCTCCTGCAAACAAGCACAACAAACACACCCGAGTAATACAACGATGCGTGATAATAAAGTAAACAAAGAGCAACAAGGAAGCAAAAAGTAAAGCGGAAGGAAGTGAATAGATCGGTCCACTACTAAGTGCTTTCAAAGGAATGAGAGAGTCCCCGGCAACGGCGCCAAAAACTTGATAAAAGCAATTTTACCAAGGTCGTATTCCACGGGGTCCTCTCATAGACCAATACTCACACTTCTCATAGACGGTCTAGACATTTGAAATTGGTTTGGTTTGATTGAGAAATTCAGAAACAAAGGCAAAGAAATGCAATACTAACAAAGACTAAGCAAGAGAGAAAGGTGGTTCAAATCAAAGACAAAGGGGGCTCTCTTGGTGGGTAGTTTCATCATGCTCAAGATGACTAATTGAACAAACAAGCCAATTAAGATCGAGTTTGCATTCGGATGACCATGCATTTCACTTCTATAGACTCAATGCACTCTCGTAGCACCTAATCCCTATCCTAATACCACTCAACTTAGGCTCTCGCTCTCAAGCTAAGTGAAAAAGGATGCATTCTAAGTGTTTGATGAAATGCCAAGACACAAGATACTCTCTAAGACTCTATGACCACAAGGCTAGGCACAACACTCTCATATCAATGCCCTAACACTAAGAGATTCACCAAAAAGCCTTTTCAAACTCAATTGAATGAAAATCCACATGCACACCAAGTGTTCGATAAAATGCCCAAGAGAGAAATCAAGTGAAAATGGTTGAAACAAGATGATCTAATCTCTTAGAACACACTCACTTCAATCCCTAGACCTACAATCTATGAAATCGAAGCACTCTCATGCATCAAATCACATTGAATGGACCAAATCAAGCAAACATGGCATAAAATGGCATTAAGAACAAGTCTAGGAATCATCTTCATACAACCAAGATCAATCATGGCAAGTTCTATACAATCATCCCTCTATCATAGCACAACTAATCTACCCATCCAAGATGAACCCTAGAAACTCAGCCACACATGGCCAAGGGAGTAAAGAGAAAAGAAGGAAGAATGGTCACCAAGAACACCATGGATGAATCCTTGAGATGATCTTCACTTCTCCACTTGTAAGCACTTCTCCCAAGGTTTGTTGGCTTCAATCCTAGCTCCAATGGCTTCAAATTGCTCCCAAAATGTGTTCTAAGGGTTGAGGGTTCGTGGGTATGTGTTTGGGGTTCAAGAGAGATGAAGGAATATCCCAAAATGGCCAAAAACAAGAATATTTATAGTGCAGGGGACAGTGCACGGCGTGCACCTCTGCACGGCGTGCACATCTGCACGGCGTGCACCCCTGCACTCTGCAGAAAGCTCGATCTTGTAATGCTCATATCTCCTCGTCCGGACTCCAAATGACCTCCCGTTTGCTCCTATGCGCTCCTTGTCATCCGTACTTTGATGCCATAACCTGAAAATGCACAGAGGCAACTCCAATAGCCCACGAATTTGGCTCCAAAGTGGCAACCGGACAACAAAATGACACTTTGCACAAAACTTCAATAAAAGCATATAAGTCATGCCATTTCACGAATAAACACGGGCATTTCATAGGTCATTCATAAGCTTAAAATGCACTAATTAAAGTCACATCACCGGCACCTTCGGCACCCCCGTGCCCCGACCCGACGCTTCCCCGATGGTGCCCTGTGCACCCAAGATTCATTGGGAGATCACCTCCCGACGAGTTTTGAGAGCTGCCCTGAGCGAAGAAGATCCGGATGCTGACCCGGATGTGGAAATGAGTGAGGAACTCTCACCCGCTATCTCCCCGAGCCTTAACATTATTATTGATAGTTTTTTTAGGAGAAGGAGCTATGGAGACTGATGGAGGAAGCATTGAAGGACCCGAGCCTTGGTCCGTTACTGATTCGAATGACACTCCTAGGTCTAAGGATGATGCTGCTAAAGTTTGGAAGAGAGTGATGAGTGCTAGGAAAGGACCCGAGATGGATTTGGGGACAAATCCAAGGCAAGAAGAGGGGGATGATATGATCCAACAATGCTGCCCTAATGCCAATCAGTATTCCTACACCCCACCAGGGTCACCTAGCCGAGGCAGGATCTTAGGGCCTCACAAGAAGCGTCTAGGTCCAAGAATAGGCCATCTGCAAGCTCTATAGCCAAGGTATAACAAGAAATATCGACTAAGTCCTTCCCTTGCAGGTAGAAAGACTCCGAGAGATGGAATGCTGTTCCAGGCCATGCTGCTGGCCGAGGGTATAAGCCCTAGCACCGAAGAGAAGCTTCAATCTGCTCCTACTCTGATCTCCAGGAGCCCTGAAGAAGAAGCCGGTTCTTTGAGTGACCCTCTGGAAGCATTTCTGGTGTACAGAAGGAAGAGAGTCCAAGAACCCTTGGCCCGAAGAGGAGAGCTGTCAAAGATTGACCTTGAGCCGAGCTATGAGAAGAATTGGAGTCTGTGGCCCCGAAGCATGACACTTGGACTGACCCCGGAGAGCTACGTCCGAAGCTACCTGGAGGCCTACCTAAAGCTTAGGAAGGAAGGCCCGAGCAGAAAAGGAAAGGAACCGAAGAAAGGCCCGACCCGAGCCTTAGACCGGCAGCCAGACCGATCCGAGGGATCCCATGAAGTCGGCCAAGAAGCCCGGTCACTGAACCAGCCCGAAGCACGAAGCCCACGACTGCCACCCGAGTCAAGCCCGGCGCTCGGCCGGTCAAGCCCACCGGGCCGCCACACGCGCCCAACCGGCCCGAGCAGCCGTACACGGCCAGATTAGGGTTTTTGACCTAATTTAGGTCTTTTATTCTGCTTTAAAGACTACAACTATTATTTTATGTTTTATTCCTTTTTAGTAGGCTTATTTAGGGGTTTTAGGATTCTTTTTAGGAATAGGACTCTTTATTTTAGTATTATTTAGGAAGTAGTGTTTAGGGAGGAGAGCTTGTTCCCTCACCTATATATAGAGGCCGCCGGCCACCCTTTGTACTCAAGACTTTTATGAAATAAACCCCCCTTTTTGATAGAACTTTGTTCTTGAAACCCCTTATTGTATCTGCATGTTGCGATACTGAAGGATCGACTTATCATCAAGAGCATCCATCTCTTGGCGTGGCGTCTTCGACTGGACACTTCTGGTTCCCAGCTGTTATATAGCTGACGGGTCAAAGTACTCATCCGCCCCGATTCTCGACGGTTCTATCTCGTTGCACGGTGTCCTAACTTGCGGTGTTCAAGGGTCGTCTACCCACGGTTGCAGCGGTTCACATCATCGTTCGTGTTTGACAAGGCATGTCTTGAAGCCTTCGAGATTTTGAAGACCCAGCTCACCACCGCACCTATCCTCACGACACCGGATTGGAGCCTTCCTTTTGAAATCATGTGCGATGCTAGCGACTTCACAGTTGGGGCCGTTCTGGGACAGAGGAAGGAAAAGAGATTCCATCCAATCTACTTCGCTAGCAAGACTCTTAATGATGCTCAACACAACTACACCACAACAGAAAAGGAGCTATTAGCAATTGTGTTCTCATTCGACAAATTCAGACAGTATCTGGTGCTCTCACATACCATAGTTTATACTGATCATGCTGCACTGCGCCACCTACTGGCAAAACAAGACTCAAAGCCCAGGCTGATTCGTTGGGTGCTCTTACTTCAAGAATTAGACATAGAGATCAAGGACAAGAAGGGAGCAGAAAACGTAGCAGCCGACCACCTGTCTCGACTCGAAGAATCTCAACTAGGCAAGTCTTCTACCTCTCCTATCGATGATTCTTTTCCTGATGAGTTGTTGCTTCTTGAATACCAAGAACAGGTAAATAGCGTAACCATTGAACCGTGGGCAATCCATCACGCTCAGACCTTGAGTAATGCAACCACATCAAATGAACCATGGTACGCGGCCACAACCAACTACCTCACCTCCGGTACTATTCCAGAAGAGTTCGACCACAACATGAGAAGAAGGCTGATCAAGATGTCCAAAATATACTTCTGGGATGACCTCTTCTTATTCCGAATCAGAATCGACGGAATGAACAGAAGATGTGTCTCAGTGGACGAAGCAGCCGACATCATGCGAGAATGCCATGAAGGCCAATTCAGAGGCCATTTCGGAGGAAATCGAACCGCACAGATCGTACTGGAAGCCGGATTCTTTTGGCCGACTATATTCTGTGCCATTGTGATGCATCCCAGAGGTCAGGTAATATTTCTAACCGCAATGAGATGCCTCAAAATATTTCCTTAATTGTTTAAGTTTTTGATGTTTGGGGGATTGATTTCATGGGACCTTTCACACCCTCCAACGGAAGCAAGTATATCCTTGTAGCCGTTGATTATGTTTCTAAGTGGGCTGAAGCGCAAACCTTGCCCACTAATGATTCGAGAGTGGTAGGGAAGTTCCTTCAACGTCTTTTCACGCGTTTTGGCGCCCCACGCTTCATTATAAGTGATAGGGGCACCCACTTCCATGGAAATTTTGATAGAGTATGCAAGCGTTTTAGCGTCACCCATCGGATGTCCACTGCTTATCATTCTCAAGCTAACGGTCAGCGAATGTACTGAGCAAGCGGAAGTGACTAACCGTGAGCTCAAGCGGATTCTCGATAGAACAATTGGTTGGTCTCGAAAGGACTGGTCATCTAAGCTCGATGAGGCCTTATGGGTGTACCGAACTGCTTTCAAGACTCCTATCGGTACTTCACCGTATCGGCTTGTTTATGGCAAGGCATGCCATCTACCGATCGAGCATGAGCACAAGGCGTTCTGGGCTGTTAAAGATCTGAACCTGCGTTCCGAGTTTGCATGAGATAAAAGGTTTATCCAGCTAGATGAACTTGTGGAACAGCGCCTCAACGCCTACGAGAGCACAAGGCTTTATAAAGAACGAACCAAGCGGATTCACGATTCTCATTTGATAGAACATAAGACATTCTACGCCGGAGACCAGGTCCTTCTGTAAAACTCACGCCTAAAGCTGTTTCCTGGGAAGTTGAAGTCCCAATGGTCCGGTCCCTATACAGTCATTAAGCAGACACCGCTAGGAGCTGTCGAAATAAAAGGTCCCGATCAAGTACCCTTTGTGGTAAATGACCATAGGCTCAAGAGGTATCTCCAAGGTTTAGTTGCTACCCTGATCGACGTTCACCACTTCAACTCGACCTCATAACCACCATCCAGGTATCGTCCAGCTCAAGGATGTTAAGCAAGAGCGCTTCGTGGGAGGCAACCCACGGCTGGAGTCAGTTTTTGAATTTTTGAGTCAGTCTCGTTTTAGAGTCGGTTCGGGGGAGCCAAAAGTGTCTTTTGTATGATCTTATATTTTTCTTTGTACTCGGTTCAGTTTCCATTCATTTAGGATTGTTCCGACCTCTGTTGATTTTTTTTTTATTTTTCAAAGTTTGCCGGAATTTCAGAGAATTTAGTTAAAAATGCAGCTCATAGTTTTTGGCGAAAATTGCACTTCTTTTCGGCGAAAACTTTTCTTTGAAACCTACTGTGAATTTTGGCCAGTTTTTTATTTACTTTTCGGCAGAAAGGTTTCCACATTTCGCCGTAAACTTTTCTTAAAAATCTGCCAGACCGTTTTCAAAATTTTTCTTCGGCGAGAACTTTAATTCTTTTCGCCGAAAATTTTTGAAAAATCCAAAAATTTTCCCCTTTTATTCACGATTTTCGGCGGAACAAACCCAATTCCCTGTTTTTCGCTCTACCGTGTTTTCAATAACCTCCGCCGCCCGTCTCCGTCCGTCACCGCCGCCGCTCTCCTCCCCTCTTCCCCTGCATGTTTTGACACCTAGATCACCCGAATCGGAGCTCTCTAGCTTCAGTTCCATCCGCAACTTTGTTTTTTGAGTTTTTCATCGACTCCTCCTCGTACGTTCGTTTTCAGCCACCATGTCTTCAACATTAGTTTTTGGGTTTTTCATTGCGAATCTTTGCCATGTAGATTGCTGAATTTCATCAAGTTTGACTTCGATTGACTTTTTGGTCTACCTCGATTTGCGTGCCTGCTGTTTCGGTGTGATTTGCGCAGAATTGTTTGAAACTAGTTGATCTAGTGTGCTTAGGGATTATTGTGCTATATTTTGATGTTATTTCAACGAGGATTGCTATGGTTTTCGATGATTTTCTTGCGGCATTGACATTCTGCGAGCTTGCTGTTTGACTTTTATATTCTTGGAGCCAATTTGAATGCCCGGTTCAGTTCTTCCCCTGCCTAATGATTATTAATTATCGTTGATCCTTTCAGTGTGCCTTGGAGAAACCTTTTATCGTGGCGAGCTATGCTTAATTGTCGAATCTGATATGGTATTGATTTGTCATACTTGGCGGTTTCAGTTTGTTTGTGTAATATTGCCTACCTTTTTATGCTTGCATCGTGATGAGCTTTAGCTTCATGTTTTTTGTTTGGTTTATTCCCGCTCGGCTGTCATCATGTCCTTGTGAAACTGAGGTTTCCAACTAAGTGTGGGGTGAGGCCACTTTGTTCTCATCGGATTGTTTTGAGTTTCTCCTTTCAGGAACCCTGGTAAGTTTAAGACTACTGGTGCCGACAGAGAGCGACGAACAAAGGCCAGATTGGACAGAGCTCTAATCCCCTCCTCTTCCGTCCCGGGAGTCGTGACCCCGGAGGTCCCTGCACCAGTCCCTTCAGCTCGCATTCCCTCCGAGGGCCCTCATCCGTTCATTTTCGCCCTTCCTCCTGCACACCGGGTGACCTACGACAAAATCAAGGACCCACCAAGGTGGCTATCCTCTCTCTCGACAACATCAAGAGTCATCACTTGGGATGGTACGCCAGCATCACCTGTGCCCTCGAGATATCCGGTCTGAGTGCTCTGACCACATCCGGCTCCACCTGCCCTCTGGTCGCCCTCCAGGAATTCTGGAGCTCGTTTGAGATGACCACCCAAAAACCCCATCGTCTCCTGAAGTGCATACGCTTCCGTCTCGGTGGTATCTAGTACGACCAGACCCTCGATGAGTTCTCCCTCCTCTTCGACCCCAATGCCTCCCTCGTGGATGCTTCCCACGATTTTGAGGAGATAAACTCGGTGACACATTACCCATATTCGGACGTATGGCGCTTCATTTCTGGTGAGCCCGAACCAGACCCCAGCCGCGCCACGGTAGGTAACATCGCTCAACCCCATTTCAAATTCCTTCATTATGTTTGGACTTGCTCTCTATGTTATCGCAGCAAAGAAGCTCGCCACCACATCTCTCTAGAAGAGTTCATCCTCTTCCGTGCCGTCGAAGAGCTCGACCGCCTTCACTCAGGGTGGTGGCTAGCCCGGTTCTTTCATAAGCGCACAACTACCAAGAAGCTGCCCACCGCTCTTCCTGGTGGCCCTTTCGTCTCTTGTCTGATTGACACACTAAAGATCCGTGACAAGTGGGACCCCAAACTTCCCAGCATCGAGGTCGATTACATTAGAGCAGAACTCGGCGTCGCGCGTGGCCTCGACCTCTCGGTCAGTTTCGACTTCTACACATCATTTTCGGGCTGAAATTTTCCCACACCGGTGCCTGCTCCACAGCCCTCGGGCCAACACGGTGAGCAACTAGCTCGCATAGACCAGTGGCAATAGGACTACTCCTCCGGTTCCCATGAATGGCAGAAGGACAGGATAGAGCACGAGAAGACACAAGATGCTAGATGGCTTCTCCTGCAGTAGTTCATGACCGAGCAAAACACACGGCACCAAGCAGAACTGGCCTGGTGGTAGCAAGTGAATGAGCACCTCGGCATTGCATCACCCCCACCCCCACCTGAGGGACAGTGATCAGGTCGTATCGTTCCCTTTTCTTTTCTTTCTGTTTCTTCTTTTTGGATCTCGATCCATCTTTTTCTGTGTGGATCTGGGACACTTGTCCCGGTATCCTTTTGATCTTTTGTTGTTATTGTTCTTGTAGGAACTTGAGTAGCTACTCCGCTCCGCTCCGGCCTCTCCGTGTTCCTCCCCTACATCGACCATCTCGTTCTAGGTTCTTCGTTCCTCTCTACTCTAGTTTCGTCCTGTGAGGACACAGAACCGTATGAGTGTGGGGTAGGATGCTAGAGAACCTTGCATGATCTTGATTGCCTTTCTGTGTGATTTTTGTGGTGTATTCCAGTTCCTCCAGCAGAGAATTTCACTTTGATTGCATGATAATGACTAAAGCCGACTAGCAAACCAACTGTGAGCTTTTGATCCATTGCACATAAACTTGCAATTTAAATCTTTCTAGTGGCTTTCTCGTACTTTGAATGAGTTAGAATTTGCATGAGACCTATTCGAGACCACATGATGACACGAGTTCTTGGAGGATAGAGGCACCTAGTCGAAGCTACTTAAGCCAGATAGCCAACCTAACGTTAAATCCATTAGGTGTAAACCCTTGAGCTTGGCCCTTCTTTCGGTTCGTTATAGATTACAACTAATCCCCATTTTTCATCACCCCGTTGATCCCTTGTGGTCGTAGTTCTAAATTAGCCTACCGGAAGTCGGTCTGTGGTAACTTGCCTATGGCCATTAAATAGGTGGTCTTAGCTATTATGTCCAGACGTGTAAATCCCTCTAGCAACTAAAAAAAAATCGGCACAAAGAAAAAAAAAAGAGAAAAGAGAAAATTTTCGAAAAAAAACAAACAGAAAAAGTTCAAAGTTTCAAAGTCTTTAGTATAGTTTAATAAACGTTCTTCTCCCTACATATGGAAGAACGAAGTCAAAAGAAAATGTAAAGAAAAGTAAGAAAAAAATATTTGTACAGAATAAGTGCTAGGTTGCTTGAGGGTATCATAGGATGAGCGTACACTATTCCACCCGTGTCTGGTTAGACGGTAGGAAGCCATAGGCTAGATTCGAGTGAAGTTAGTCGAAAGCTGCAACGCACCAAAGCCAATTCCATCATTCATCCCATCATTCATCTCATTATAAACTCATGTAGTGTAGGAATCGTTGCAGTCCCTTGCAAAAGTCCTTTTCACTAGTTACTTGTGTTGTCAAAGGGGTGGAGATTGTGGTCGAATTGAAAACATATGACATACTTCGGTCGAGGAAGTGATTGAGAGCATAAACACGTCTCTAAACACAGAGTGCGAGAGTTCCCTTATACCAAATATTGTCTGTGTGAGAAGTCTGGTCTGTTAGGTCAGATTCGTGCATGATTTGTGTTTACTACTTGTTGAGTGCATACAATTAGTGAGACCAGGTTTTTTGGTTGACCTGTATGCATGTTAGGTCACTTGTTCTAGAAGTAGCAGTTTAATAATTCATTGTGATTGCTTGAACCTTAACTTCATCATTCTCGTCATTTGTGAATTTGAGTGCGTTCTAGTTCAGTTTGCTTGAGGACAAGCAAAGGCTTAAGTGTGGGGTATTTGATGACACTCGATTTTACGTGTTTATCAACCTCATTTAAGCTACATTTCCTTGCTTGAATCTGGGGTTTTTGGGTGATTTAGCATGTTTTCACCTAAATGCTCTAATTCCTATTTTGGTTACTTTGGGCCGTTATGGGTCTATTTGATGGTTTTCTAGTACTTTTGAGAATGCACAGGTTTTTGCCATCAAATACATAGTCACGGACGAGCTCGGGAAGCAAAGGAACCTTTAGGAGTGGCCCGAAATTGATCCAGAAGTCAATCAAGTTAGAAGGAAGCACTGCCCGGTCATCAATTAGAGTTTTCGGCGAAAACTCCAAAGTCTTCGCCGAAATGTGTGCAGACAATATTACTGTCAACTGAGAGAAATCAGTCCTCGTCGAAAACTCCCAAGTCCTCGGTCGAAGACTCCGAAGTCCTCGGTCAAAAACTAAGGCACAAGCTGGTCAGTCGAAGACAAAAGACTCAGCCGGGGTTTCACCTAAACTCTTTAGCGTAAACTCCCAAGTTTTCGCCAAAAATTATTCTCTTTTCGGCTAGGATTCGAAAACAACAAATACAGAATCGGCGGCCATAATCAAGCCACACTTTTCTTTGGATTAATTTCCATATTTAAAAAGTTCGAGAGAAATTTTAGACAGTTCGAGGAGCCAGGAGGAGATCGTGACGCCATCCTTCCATCTCGGAGAGCTCGGAGCTAGTAATTGAAGCTTCAAGAGATTGAAGCTTCACAGAGTCATCAAATTAGGTTTTACAGTTCTTCTCTCTTCTTCCTACCTGAGATGTATTCCATGTTTGTCTTTGATCCTCTTGTATTGAATATGAGTAGCTAAACTCATAGAGCTTAGACTAGATGAACCCTAAGTGACCCAGGGCTTTAAAGCGGTCACAGATCGACGACAATTAAATCCAAATTCAATCAGTTTCTCTTGCATGGTTGGTTTGTTCTTCATTGCTTTATGTTTCTCTTTCTGGTTTGGCCACCTAGTTAAGATTCTAGTTAAGCTGAGGATAGTAGCGAACGTTTGCCTCACTTCAAAACACCAAATCAACAATTAACCTATTCATTGGAACAATTTCTCTTATAGGAACCAGTTAGGGTTAATCCAATGTTAGAGCAGTTCATCAATCACTAGTAATCGTGTCAGTTAGTTTTCCGTTGTAGAAGTGAACGCACGGGCGGTCAATTAATCTTGGGAGTTAGATCGGATAGAGCGAACGTTCGCCAGTCTTAAACCTAAGGGTCAGGAGTTATGGTGGTGTCTAAGAACTGAAAAGAATCAGGATTCAAAACCGCTGGTCTTGTGATCGCTAATGTTCTGGTGATATTAGGGGGATTCGAAATCTAAGCTTGTCTGTCGTCTTGATAAGTCAACCAATCTTTCAGTTGTTTTCTGTTCTCATTTCTTGTTTCCTGCTTTATAGTTTAGAAGTCGTGGAACTCACACCACGAACAACTTGTGTTAAACCTGAGTAAATTGCCATCATATTTGAGTAAACGATTAGAAGAGACCCGTGGAATATGATTTATCTTGCTTTGTGCTTGATAGTTATTTGACTACACGCGCGTGAAAACGCGTCCATCACCCCGAAAACCCCTTTGACGAACCAAAAATCCCAATATTCAAACCTTGATTCCGAGATCTACAAAGGTCCAATTGATGATCCTTTTTTGCCTATGTGTTCCCTGCGACGAGAGGAAGAGATCACATATCTCAGTTTTTGGTATTTTGGAGTTAGACGCTGTCAGTGGTAAAAGGAAGAAGCTACATTTTTGGAGCTGTAGAGCTTGGCTGTTCGAGTTTATAGAAGTTGTTTAGAGCCTCATCTTCATGTCAGGTGAGGGTTTAGCGTACGATAGGTAGTGATGGTTGATGTGAGGAGTTGAAATTATGACCTAGATGAATGTAGGGATTCAATGAAATTGGAAGAGAGTAAAAGATGATAACTATTCTGTGACTGATTACTATTTGATTTATGATGGTTGTCGATTGATGTATGATTGCTAATTGATGAGTTGGTTGCTGATTGATTGCTGATTTCTATGTGTTGGTATTGGTGTAAATGATTAATGATGATGATAAACGAATCAGAACTAGTAATGAGTGATAGGAGGGATAGTCTTGCCAATGTAGGGTCGCCCTATTAATGACGAACAATAGAGTAACCCTAGACTTGCGACATGGCTATCCCTGTACTTGCAGGTGGGGGTAGCCGGCAAGCTAGCAGTTACCTTTGATTTGATTATTAAATGTTGTCAGTTGTAGTTAGAGGAGAATGGCCCTGCCAATGTGGGGTCATCCTATGAAGGATGAATAGGAGGGTAGCACTAAGACTCACGACATGGCTATCCCTGTACTTGCAGGTGGGGGTGGCCGGTGAGCTAGCCGTTTACCCTTGTTATGGTTTTGATGTGTGAATTATGGGTGTGATCGATTGAAGTGGGTTATGTGTGGATGAATTGTATGAATTGATGTTGTGTGATTGTGTTGAGTGAAATTGATGTTATGATGAATTGATGTCGTGTGATTGATTTGAGTGAAATTGATGCTAAGAGTGATGGCGGTTGATAAAGTGAATTGCGGTGTAGAATTTATGAAGTAGAATTGGTACTTTGGAATTGGATAATAGAATTGGTACATGGAATTGGATGATAGAATTGGTATATGGAATTGGGTACTAGAATTGGTACGTGGAATCGAGTAGTGGAATTGGGACATGGAATTGTGAAATGAATTGGTTGACTGGAATTGCATTATTGATGTGTGTGTAATTCATTTGGTTGTGGTCGGACCGGATGATTGGTTTGTGTTGCATGAGAATGTGGATATCGGGGTTGAGATTGATGCAATTGAAATCAGTGGATTAATAAATGGATTAAGTGGTGTGATTGAATGAATTGATAGAATCGGAAGGAGCATGTACTGCTGATGTGAACTGCCGCAACCGTGGGAAGACGACCCTTGAACACCGCAAGTTGGACACCGTGCAACGAGGTAGAACCGTTGGGAACCGGGGCGGATGAGTACTTTGACCCGTCAGCTATATAACAGCTGGGAATCAGAAGTGTCCAGTCGAAGACGCCACGCCAAGAGATGGATGCTCTTGATGATAAGTCGTCCTTCAGTATCGCAACATGCAGATACAATAAGTGTTTCAGAATAAAGTTCTTTCAAAGGGGGTTATTTATTTTATAAAAGTTGTGTCTTACAAGGGTGGCCGGCGGCCTCCTTATATAGGTGAAGGAACAAGCTCTCCTCCCTAAAGACTACTTCCTAAATAATAATAAAATAAAGACTCCTAATCCTAATTAGGATCCTAACACGTCTAAACAATCCGACTAAAAGGAATAAAACATAAAATAATAGTGGAAGTCTTTAATGTTGAATGAAAGACCAAATTAGGGCAGAAACCCTAATCCGGTGGTGATCGGCGGTTCTTGGGCCGGTTGGGCTTCGGTGGCGTGGGCCGGTTGATCTTTGGTGGCGGCCCGGCGGCCTTTGCTTGCTCGGGCTTTGCTCGGTCGGGCTTCGGCTGGGCGGCGGACTTTGCTCGGTCGGGCTCCGGCTGGTCTTGGCCTTGGTCCGAAGCTTTAGTATTCCTGCCCGGGCCTTCTTGAATCTCCAAGAGGGTGTAGCCTTTCTTCATGAATCGATCAGCATCTTCTTCATGCCCCTCTTTACTCTAGGACTCTATGTATGCGTTAAGTTTCTCTCGGAAAGCCTTAGTCTGGCTTCTTGTGAAAGGAGGCTCAGGGCGGGTCCAGGGTTTGTTGGGCTCATCAACTGCCCCCTAAATTTTCACCCCTTCTGCGGTTGGTGGTGCGGTCACGTCACCTGGAAGAGTGGCGTGATATGAGTAATGATGTTGATTGTGAGTTGGCCATGAATCCTTATACTGCGGTTTAGGATGCGTCTTTGGGACCCCCTTTCAGCGGTTGGGGGTGCGTCTGTTGTAAGCCGGTAGGGGTGGTACGGGATAACTCCTTATGGCGCCTAATGAACTCACCTAGCAAAGTTAATGAGATGTGTGTATTGGACGTGTTAGTGAAATGCCTTGTGATGTGTTGTGGACTCTGTTGGATTGATCTGTGAACTGAATTGTGTGGTTGTGCTGAGCTGTAGGATTGATGTTGAATGGTTTGTGATTATGATGATGTTCCGAATTGTGAATTGTTAGTACAGAGAACTGTACTTGAGTGATGACCTAGATCGCTTAAGGATGTCTATTCATTCACTTAGTAATTGAAACGAGGATTGTATGTGAATGTGTGTGTGTACATGGATGTTGATTGTGAGATGATTTGTGACGTAATGCCGAACTGTATGTATGTGATGCAATGATGAACTGTATGTTTATGTGAATGCTGAGTGTATGAGTGTTGATCTTTGTATATTCATGCTATTGTGGGTTGAGAATGTTGAACTGAGAACTGCATCTATGTGATCACCTAGACTATTTTAGGGAATTTAAATCTGCATGGCTGTGTCTGATTTCATTGTTAGTGTTACGTGAGGAGTTTGGAATCGCTCTTTCAGGATAGGTTCGACGCATAGTTAAACCAGTGGGTTCATTAAACTTCAATAGGAAATTGATCCCCCCTCTTCCCCTTTCAGGTTTGCGTGGTTAGAGTGAGTAGAGTTGAGGTTTCAAGGTTGTGGTCAAGTTCAGAGTAGTTGCTGGTTGGAGCTATGAGGTGAAGATGGGTGATCTACATTGGAGTTAACCATTTATTTTGGTTTTATATTTCAGTTGACACTTTGGTTGGGGATTTTGTAATCACTTTGAGTATTGGTTTTCGGATTTGGTTTATCGGATTGTACTTGGATTTTATGTTTTGGAGGCCTCCTTTCAGATGTTGATTTTTAATAAGAACTGCAGTCTTTTCTTTTTTGTGGCTTTTGCTCATTTTGTTTTAAGATAGCTTCAAGTAATGCTCATTACTGGTTCAACAACAGGGTTCCCCGGGTCGATTCGGGATGGAGGTTACAATCCTAAACCATTCAACATCAATCCCACAACTCAGCATAAGGACACCATTTAGTTCTCAGATCAATCCAACACATTCCACAACACATCACAAGGCACCTCACATTCACATCCAATACACCACACATACACAAGTCACACACAGACACATCTCATTAACTTAGCTAGGTGAGTTCATTAGGCGCCATAAGAAGTTATCCCGTACCACCCTTGCCGGCTCACAGACGCACCCACTCTTCTAGGAGGGTCCAAGACGCACCCCAAACCGTAGTAGGGGGTTCCCAAAGACGCATCCTAAACCGCAGTATAAGGATTGATGGCCAACTCACAATCACATCACATCACACCACTCTTCCAGGAGGCGTGACCGCACCCCTCTCTTCCAGGAGAGGTGATAATTAGGGGGAAGTACATGCTCCTTCCAGTTCTATTGTTTCAATTAGACACAACAATTTAATTCATCATCAGACTCATCTACCAAAACCGTCCATCAAATTCCTCATCAATGCCATCCCTCAAATTCCTCATCAATGCCATCCCTCAAATTCCTCATCAATACCATCCGATTCCAATCATCAAGTCCATCATCAATTTCACGTTTATATCATAATCAATTCCAATCCACATACCACATATCACAACCAACTCAATTACACACATTAACAATGCAATTCCATTCAACCAATTCCACTACCCAATTCCATGCACTAATTCCATTATCTAATTCCATGTACCAACTCTGTTATCCAATTCCATGTACCAATTCTATTTCCTAATTCTACACAACAATTCACCTTATCAACCGTCATCACACATAGCATCAATTTCACTCAATCAATCACACGACATCAATTCATCATAACATCAAATTCACTCAACTCAATCACGCCACATCAGTTCATCTAATTCATGTAACCACACATTTTCCACCTCAATCAATTACACCCACAATTCATATATCAAAACCATAACAAGGGTAAACGGCTAGCTCACCGGCCTCCCCCTCCTGCAAGTATAGGGATAGCCATGTCATGAGTCTTTAGATTACCCTCCTGTTCATCCTTCATAGGACCATCCCACATTGGCAGGGACATCATCCTGTTCATCGTTAATAGGGCGACCCCACATTGGCAGGACCACCATCCTGCAACCACAACTGACAACATAGAGTATGCGCATATATATATATATATATACTACCTATCATATGCTAAACCCTCACCTGACAAAAAGACGAGGCTCTAAACAACTTCTAGAAACTCGAACAACCAAACTCTCCTTCTCCAAAAATATAGATTCTTCTTTGTGCCACTGACAGCAACTAACTCCGAAATACCCAGAACCGAGATATGCGTTCTCTTCCTCTTGTCACCAGGAACACACATACAAAAATGGATCGTTAATCAGACCTCTACAAAGAAGAGGTTGACTTCAGCTCCGGTGTTGACCTTGCCTCTAGAAGGAGGGGAGTATGTGGTGTTCAGTGATGCTTCCCTACAAGGCTTGGGATGCGTGCTCATGCAAAATGGGAAGGTGGTTGCTTATGCCTCTCGCCAGCTGATCGTGCATGGAGTAAATTACCTGACTCATGATCTGGAGTTGGCTGTAGTGGTGTTCGCTTTGAAGTTGTGGAGACACTACTTGTATGGCGAGACGTTCAAGATCATGACTGATCACAAAAGGCTTAAGCATCTCATGGATGAGAAGGAGCTGAAGAGTAGTCAAAGGCGTTGGGTAGAGCTCCTGAAAGACTACCACTGCACCATTGACTACCATCCCGGTAAGGCCAATGTTGTAGCCGATGCTCTAAGTCGGAAGGAGTTGGTTGACCTTAGAGCCTTGAGGGCTGAGTTATAGTTGGATGATGTTGACATTCTGCTTGCTAAGCTTAGCATTCGTTCCTTGTTGAACGATAGAATTGGAGAGGAACAACTCAAGGATACTAAGCAGTGGGTATTAGAGAGGAAGTTGAGAGAGGTTTGGACAATGGGTTCAAATTGGTTGGTGGTTTGTTGAAGTGCAAAGGTCGCTTGTGTGTGCCAGAAGTGGAAGGGGTGAGGAAAAAGATTCTCGAGGAAGCTCATTCTTTGATGTATGCTATGCATCCTGGGATGACTAATATGTATAACGACTTGAAGGTGAGTTTTTGGTGGCCAAACATGAAGAAGGATGTAGCTCGACTTGTGTAAACTTTCTTAATTTGTTAGAAAACAAAGGTTGAGCATAGAGGATTGCTGCAATCTCTACCCATTCCGGAATGAAAATTCGCAGATATCACCATGGATTTTATGTCGGGTTTTCCACCGACTAAGGAAGGGAAGGATCCAGTTTGGGTTATAGTGGATTGCTTGACGAAGGTCGCTCACTTTGTACCCATTTGGTTTAAGCCAAGTGTGGAAGAGTTAGATAAGCTCTACATTGAAGAAGTGGTAAGGTTGCATGGAGTTTCTCAATCCATTGTATCTGACCGAGATCTTAGTTTCACAGCTCACTTTTGGGAAGGGCTGCATACGGTGTTAGGGGCAAAGCTGAATTTCTCGACGGCTCATCATCCTCGAACGGATGATCAATCAGAGAGAACGATTCTTACCTTGGAGGAATTTTGGAGGAGTTGTGTTATGGAGTTTCAGACTCCTTGGACTGAATTGTTGCCAATGGTTGAGTTTGCATACAACAACTCATACCATAGTAGGAGGTATCTATGGGAGGAGGTGTAGGACGCCGTTATGTTGGGACGATGAAGGTGCTAGAGTGTTGACGGGTCCTCAGATTGTTCTGGGATGGCTGATCGTGTGAGGGTGATCATGGATAAGCTGAGAGCAGCCCAAGACAGGCAGAAGTCTTATGATCACGGTCGTGCTAGAGAGCTAAGCTTTGAAGTTGGGGAGAAAGTGTTCCTGAAGGTGTCACCTTGGAAAGGGGTGATGCGCTGGTTGAAAAGGGAAGTTGGAGCCACGTTACATCAGTCCTTACGAATTTTTGGCTAAGTCTAGTCCGGTTGCTTATGTTTTGGCATTCTCGAGCGAGCTAGAGAGAATACACAATGTATTCCATATTAGCATGCTTAAGCGGTTTCATGTGGATCCCTACCATGTGATACAGCTAGAAGAAGTGGAGATCGAACAAGATATGTCCTATGAGGATAAGCCGGTGGAAATCGTGGATAGGCAAGTTCGGGTTCTGTGGAACAAGCAGATTTCAGTGCTCAAGGTGGTGTGGAGGAACCACGAGAGGGAGTCGGCAACTTGGGAGAGCGAGGAGAGCATGAGAAGATGGTACCCGAAACTGGTGGAAGCTTATGCTTCAGGTACTTACTCTCTTTAGTGTTTTTAGTTGTGTTCTAGTTGTATCCTGAGTGTGTGTGGTGTTAGTGTCGTGTGTTGTTAAGAGTTTGGGTTGTGAGTAGTTGGTGACCTTAGAAGGAAAAAGTTGCTAGGGCCGTTAATGAGAATTTCGGGTAGTGATGTGGTGCTTAACCTGCTGCGTTTTGCTGCAATTTTTGTGTTGCATTGCTAGGATGAGATAGGTTGTGATTTCAGGGACGAAATCTTTGAAGTTGTGGAGACTTGTAACATCCCCACCCAATTGGATGTCTTATAACTCGAGTTCGGGTGATCGAGGTACTAGGATCAGTGTGAGGTCCCATCGAAGTTCACAACGTTCATGGTTAAGTCGGGTTGAAGTTACAGATGAGCATGTACAATGAAGAACACACGTCATGTAGTTCAAACTACACGTCGTGTATCTACGATACACGACCGTGCTTTAATTCCCATAAAAGCTCGTCGGATTGAAAATAGAAACCACACGGTCGTGTCTCTGTAAAACACGCCATGTTTCTTATCAAACATGCCGTGCGTTGTGACCTGCATATAAAAAGACTGATTTTGACGGGATTTAGCAACTTCCACCTGTTTCTCTTTCCACGAAAATACTTATGACGAACCAATTTTGGCCATTCTTTGAAGGTTGATTCCGGGATCTAGGAGAGTCCGATCGAAGATCCGTTTTTCCTATGCATTCATGGTGACGAGAGTAAGAGATTTATATATATCAGATTATGGTATTTTGGAGTAAGGTACTGTCAGTGAGGAAGTGGAAAGCTATGAATTTGGAGGAAGGGGATTTTGTTTGTTGGAGTTATAGAAGATGATGAGAGCCTCGTCTTCTATTCCAGGTGAGAGATTAACATCGATAGGAAGTGATGGGTAACGTGAGGAGTTGAAACTCGACTTAGAAAAAAGTTAGGTTTGCATGAACGTGTGAGAGTAAAATTGGTTAACCATCTTGTGATTGCTGAGTATTGATTGTTGTGATTGGTTGGTGTTGATTATAATGTTTGTTGTGTATTGGGAGGGTATAAGATGAAATGAATTGATTAATAATCATGGATTAAAAATGAGAGATAGGATGGGTTGGATTGAGTTGTGTTCTTTATCTATTGTTGTTGTCAGTCGTGGTCGCAGGAGGATGGTCCCGCCAATGTGGGGTCATCCTATGAGAGAGGAATAAATGGGTAACTCAAGGCCTCGTGACATGGCTTCCCCTATTCCATTATTTATACAAGTGGGGTGGCCGGCGAGGCTTGCCGTTTACATTGTGATGTGATTGTTGAATTGTGAAATGATTGGTCAAACGGATGAGTTGTGATGATGTGATAATGAAATTGTGTATTGAGGACTAGGCATGTGATGTATGGTTGTATGTGTTGTGGTTATTGAATAATGATAAAACCTGTAGGAGTCCACATTGCCCACCTGAAATGCAGTATGATTGAGTCCGGTCTATGTGGGGTAGATCACCTCGATCGGTTGGATACCGAGGATTGTTGCTTTCCGCCCGAGGGAGAAGATCCTACAATAGGATATTCTGTATTGCTTCTTTGGGAAGGGGTCCGTTGAGGATGCGTTTGTGGGCAGTGGTAGTGTGGAGCAACTCCTAGGTGCCTAATTAACACACATAGAAATTTACTTGTGATTGATGTTGTTGAAAGTTGATGGTTGATGTGATGATTGGATGGTGTTGATGCTTATGTGTGAGATTGAATCAATTGTGCTTACCGTTACATTGTTATGCAAGTGATATGAACTGCTAATGCTAGATTAGAGAACTAAACCAGGTTGATCAGTTAGACTATTTTAGGGATTAAAAATGGAATAGACTAGTTCTGATCCCACTGTTAATTTCGATGTGTGGAGTGCTCAGATAGCTCCTTCTGACGTAGTTGGGCGCATAGTTAAGCCCAGTTGGTTCACTCAGTTTCATTAGGAAACTGACCCCCCTCTCTTCCCCCTTTTAGGATCTGGTGGCTAGTAGTTGGTGCTGGAGTTCAGTTGATCAGGTTGAGTTCGAGAAGGTTGCTTTTGGAGCTATGAGGTGAAGATTGGCGACCTACTTGGAGTTGACTCATTCTATTTTTACATATCAGTTGACCATTACCGTTTTGGGGATTTATGTACTTTTGAGGATTTATTGGATTTATTGATTATTGGTTTTGTATGCGGATTTTTTATTTATTTGGAGGCCTCCTTCGATTTCATTTAATACAAACTTGGATTTTTATGTCGATTTATGTGTTGTTTTTCATTAGTAATACTCATAACTGGTTCAACCACGAGGTTCGCCAGGTTGATTCGGGTTGGGTGTTACAATGCTAATTATGCTCTTGTTGATGATTGATTGTTGGTTAGAAGCATGCTAGGGTTATGATACTTGAATTTTGGGATTCTTGTGAGTAGAAAAGTTAGGATTGTATGCATGAACATGATTTTTAGACTTTCTGATCAACTGTCTTGTTGAGTTAAATCGATTGCTTGATTTTAGTGTTTCGTGTTGACTGAGTTTGGATTATCGCATGAGGAATTATTTTTTCTCCTATAATTTTTAGCATAAAATAAAGGTTTTGTGCCTACTTATGTGTTGAGATTTTAGATTCCACGTTCTATTGCGAATCCAAGGTACACACTCCCTTTCCCTTAATTTAAGATGATGATTTAAACTTTGTGATGGCTTGTTTGTTGTTCAATTGATGATTTTGAAATTTTCCGCGCTTAGTTGATTTTTGCCATATTCTTTGTTTGAAGATGACTTGAAGTTTATGTTGTTGTCTTCTAATTGATTAAAACATGATGGATTCTTTGGCTAGGATTGCATGAGATTAAGTTGATGATGCTTATGCTCTTTGTTCTTACTTGTCTAATGCCATTAGATTATTGATTTACGCCATTCCACACACTTTTGCATATGAGTTTTAGTGTTTGAGATCATGTCTTGTGCTAGGATTAGTATGTGATTTTTCATGCTAAGTGAGGATTAGTATGTGATTTTTCATGCTAAGTGTGGGGTGGTAAGATGTTGAGGACTGTATGTAGCATGTGTTGTAGACTTTGTTCATTGATTGGTTGTGCTTAGAATTTTCAACTTAGGGAATCTATGTCACCTTGGAAACTTTAAGTGAATTCTTGTGCTTGATCTAATTTTTGCCAAACCATGTTAATGTGATGAGGAATTTCTGCACGTTAAAATTATGCAAACTCTCGTTTGGTTTTTGTTTATTTTGAAGGATGCAATCGAGAAGAGCTTCAGAGCTCCATCCTCCACTTCGGGAGATCCTCTTTTCAATTTCCAAATGAAGATCATAGGAAGCACTTTGAGGTTTTAAGGACCTTTGTGGAGTGCCGCTATGGGTATGTGGATCAAGAGGCGTTGGGAGACTATTTTCGGGTGGTACAAGAGAAGGTTCAGCCGCTAGTACTTTGGGGCTCTCATTTATCTCTCAGATCCATGCCCCTAGAGAGCATTGAAGCAATTCCACTCAATGGTCCACGTCGGGAATTCTAGGATGCATTTCTCCTTGGGGAGCAAATCCTACAATTGGTCCTTCAATGAATGCGCAATTACCATGGGGCTGGCCAGTGAGGAAGATCTGCACGATGCAGATATGTGTTGCCCTAATTCGGGTATAGTTTGAGAGCGAGCAATTGCAGATAGAGGACCAGGAGGGCGTGTGGAACTTTCTGACAAGGCATGGAGCGCGGGTCTATACTACAAAGGAAGAGTATGCCTCCCGAGTGAAGTACCACATGTACCACTTCATTCATCTTTTCTGTGCCCACACAATCACTCCTCGAAAAGAGAACATCGACAGCTTCAACACCACAGATCTGGACATTGCTAGGGCCATCTTCAATGAGATGAAGCTCCACCTCGTCGCTCTTATGGACGACATGTTCACCAAGAATCGACCACCTATCAAGAAGTACTTAGTCGGTGGTGGATTTGTGGGGAGGCTATTAGATTAACTTAACTTGTTCCACGAGTTTGGCGGGAGAGATGATCCTTCTCACATCCATCGAGTGCCAATCAACTTTAGGATCCTGAACAAGCTTCAGGGAAAGGTGCTTTTCACCATAGCGGATCCATAGGTTGCAGAAGAGGTTGAGACAGGGCGCATAGCTCCAAGGAGATAGGAGCAAGGTCAAAGCCCTAGAGCTGGTATTGAGGACCGCTTGGACCGCATTGAGGCAGATATGTCCTATGCGTGGAGGGTAAGCCGCCATTGCAACACCCATACTGAATCAACTCGAGTAAACTCATGGTTGAACCGGTATGAGCATCATCCATTGATAAAACATAAATGAAATAGGTGCACCATATAAAGGAAATGAATAAAACTCTTATCAAATAATCAAAATATGAGGAAGGCCTCCAATGATATAATCCAACAAAACCGATAAAACAATAATCCAATAATAAAATCCCAAATGTGGGAATAAAATCCCCAAAAATACAATAGTCAACTGAATCAGAAAAATAAAGGAAATGTCAACTCCGAGTGGTCTGTCAATCTTCACCTCATAGCTTCGCTTGACTAAATTCTCGAACTCGACAAAGCACCTCTCAAACACCTCACCTACTAGCCATGATAACTTGAAAGGGGGAAGAGGGGGGGATCAATTTCCTAATGAAATTGATTGGACCCACTGGGCTTAACTATGCGCTGAACTAACCAAAGGAGCGGTTCCATACTCCACACAATACACCGAAGTGGAAGCCAAACTCAACCTTAACTAGATTTTAATATCCTAGAGTAGTCTAAGTGATCACATAGGTTCAATTCACAATTCACATCCACAACTCAACATCAATGATACCATAATTGATCCAACATACATATGACAGGAACATATCACGAAACAATTCACAGTGACAATCATCACACACATTCACATGCACAATACACAATCCATTTTTCTAGGTGAGTTATTAAGGCGCCAAGGAGTTATCCCAAACCACCGCCATCAGCCATCACATCATTCATATCCCGCATGATCTTTCCCCGCAGGGAGATAACACGACACATCCCCTAAGGGATCTTCCTCAATGGAGCTATCACGACACATACCATAGGGGTCTTCCTCAGTGAAGATTTCAACCACTATGACTCCACGTCATAGAACTCGCCCCAGTGATTCAGACTCTAACACAACGATATTTCGGGTGGGGCATTGTGGGCTCCTTCCAGTTCTATGTTCATATTCACAACATGAATCATACATCTCATAGCACAATTCACTACCATCCACATCGTCTCATCATCTCATCATTCCTCATTACAACCATACATCACAAAGGCATCGTCTGATCCAGTGCTTATTGTTGATGAGTTTGTTAGTTTCTATAAAGGATTGTTGGGGACAGAGGATCCTTTGATTGTCCCCCCTACAGTTGACTCCTTAAAAGAAGTTCTCAACAAATCCTTTCACAAGAACATTGCTTGTTGTTGTGTAAAGAAGTAACCAGAGATGAGATTCATAGTGTGATGTTCAGGATGGACGGTAATCGTTCTCCAGGTCCTGATGGATACAATGCAACCTTTTACAAGAGCGCTTGGGGCATTCTTGAAAAGGACTTTGTGGAAGCTGTGTTTGAATTCTTCAGTACTTTAAGAATACTGCCGGAATTTAATGTTACTTCGTTAACTCTCATTCCTAAGGTTGCTAACCCTTCCCAGTTTCGTGAGTATCTGCCAATTTCACGTTGCTCTTTATTCTACAAATGTGCTGCAAAGCTTCTTTCTCTTAGGATGCAGCTGGTTCTACAAGATGTTGTCAGTGCTTCTAAGTCAGGGTTTGTTAAAGGCAGGAAAATAGTGGATAACATCTTATTGGCTCAAGAGTTGGTCCGAATGTATAATCATGCATGTGTCTCTTCTCGTAGCACAATTAAGGTTGACCTTATGAAGGCTTTTGATTTTGTGCATTGGGGCTACCTTTTCAATATACTTGTTGCAATGGGATTTCTGATGAGCACGTTTTCGCGTGTGGTCAAATAATTACCCTACTTAGAATGGGAGGTAGATTGAATCTCTCAAGGTTTCTTCAAATCGACTACTCAAAGAAGCTGGCAAATTACTCATGTTTAAAAAGATTGTGCGTGTTATGAGTTCCACGGCTTCTAAACTAAAATGCAAGGAAATTGAAATGAAAATAAAAGACAGATTGATTGGGTTTTGACTAACGAGATGACAGAGAAGCTTAGACTCGAATCCTCCTAATATCACCAGAACATTGGCGATCACAGGACTAGCGATTTTCAATCCTAATTCATTCAGTTCTCAGACACCACCATAACTACTTACCCTTAGGTTTAAGTTCCGCGAACGTTTGCTCTATCGGATCTAACTACCAAGATTAATTAACCGTCCGTGCATTCACTTCTACAATGGAGAACTAACTGGTGCAATTACTTGTGATTAATGAGTTACTCTGGAAGCAGATTAACCCTAAATGGTTCCTAGAAAAGGCACACTCCACTGAATAGGTTAATTGATTGATTTGATGTTCTAAAGTGAGGCGGACGTTCTCCACTATCCTTAGCTTAACACAAATCTAATCTAGGTGATCAAGCTAGACAAGAAACACAGGAAACGAAGACCAAATCAAACATGCAAGAGAAACTGTCTGAATTTGAATCTAATTACCGCCCATCCAAGACCGTTTTAGAGCCCCGGGTCACTTAGGGTTCATCTAATCTAAGCTCTACGAGTTTAGCTACAAACAACAAAGGAGTTCATCATACAGAGGAAGAACAGATAAGGACTAAAAAACCTAATTATGACAACTCCAGAGGATTTCCGATCTCTGGCAATCTACAATCCTAGCTCCGAGTACTATGATGGGGAAGATGGCGTCAATATCTCTCTGGAAAACTCTGAACTCTCTGTCAAGCTCTCTAGTCTGGAAGTTTAATTCCTGGAATAAGTGTTATGAATCGAATCATGAATAATTCCCCTGACTTGCGCCGCTACTCCTTAAATAGGTTTTCCGATTTAGTGCTGGAAAAGAGGGGAGTTCTCGGGGAGAATAATTAAGTTCTCGCCGAGAACTTGTGTAAAATAATTCAGCATTCTTGACGAGTCTTCCCAGTTGATTTCTTCACAAGTTCTCGGCAAGAACTTTGAATGTTCTTGCCGAGAACATCTTCACAATTGATTCTGCCTCCAGTGACGTGATTTGTCCTTGGTTTCATAACATATTCTCGGTGAGAATGTTGAATGTTCTCGCCGAGAATCTTAGTGCTGGGCATAGGATTTTGCTTCTCTTTAATCGGTTTGATTCTGGATCGATCCCGATTCATTCTTCAAGGTTCACTTCCCGAACACGTCCAAGGCTACATATTTGACGGCAAAAACCTGTGTACTCTATGAGACAATAGAAAACACATGAAATAGACCCGAAACGGGCCAAAGTAACTAAATCGATGGGAAATAGTGCAATTGAGTGAAAACACCCTAAACTACTCCTAAAACCATGTTTCAAGCAAGGAAATGTCGCTTAAACGAGATTGATAATCACAATAATTCTAGTGTCATCAAAATACCCCACACTTAAGCTTTTGGTTGTCCTCAAGCAAACTGAACTAGAACGCACTCAGTTTCACAACTGACAAGATCAATCAAGGTGAGATTCAAGCCTCCACAATGAATTATTAAACCGCTACACCTAGAACAACTAACCTAACATGCATACACATCAACCAAACAACCCAGTCTCACTAATTATCTGCACACAAACAAGGAGCAATCACCAATCATGCACAAATCCGACCTAACCGACCAGACTTCCTCACACAAAATATATTTAGTACATGGGGAACTCTCACACTCTGTGTTTAGGGACATGTTTTTGTTCTCAATTACTTTCTCGACCGAATTATGTCATAAGTTTGCATATCGACCACATTTCCACCACTGTGACAACACGAGAATATAGTCAAAAGGACTTTGCGCGAGACTGTAACGATCTTATACTACAAGGGTTTAGAACGAATGGATGAAGGGGTGTAGGATGATGATGGCTTTGGTGCGGCGTAGCAATAACTTCCCTCGAATCAGAATCTATGGATTCCTACCGTCTAACCAGACACGGGTGGAATAGTGTATGCTCATCCTATGATACCCTAGCACTATTATAAATATTTTTTTCTTTTTTTGTTTTTTCTTTTTCTTTCTACATTTACTTGCTTTCGTTCTACCATATGTAGGGAGAAGAACATTTTGAACTATCAAACTACTACTTGGACCTGACTTTATTCGAAAATTTTCTTTGAATTTTCTGTTTTTTCTATGTTTTTCTTTTAGTGCTGATTTTTTTTAGTTGCTAGAGGGGTTTACACGTCTGGACAAAATAGCTAAGACCACCGGTTTACTGGCGATAGGAAAGTCACCACAGACCGACTTCCGGTTATCTAATTTCAAACTACTACCACATGGGATAAATGGGGTGAACAAGAACATGAGAATTGGCTGTAATGTATAAACGAACTAAAAGAAAAGCCAAGCACAAGGGTTTATGCCTAGAGGATTTAACGTTGGGTTGGCTTCTAGTTTAAGTAGCAATTTCTAGGTGCCTCTATCCTCCTAGTACTCATGTTATCGCGTGGTCTCAAATAGGTCTCATGCAAATTCTAACTCATTCAAGGTACGAGAAAGCCACTAAAAAAAATTAAAATTGCAAGTTATGTGCAATGGATCAAAAGCTCATAATTGGTTTGCTAGTCGGATTCGATAATTTTCATGCAATCAAGGTCAAATACTACAAGCGCGATATAAATTTCTATTCTGACTAGGAAATTTAGCATCAATGCAAGCAAGTTGGTTACTGGTTCTAGGTTAAGCAGTCTAAGCATCATTATGAAAGATTGCAGAAAAACTTAACAACAGAAGTCAAGAACTGAGCAATTCTGTGCTAGAGGAACTAGAATGCATCACGAAATCACATAAAACAAACAAGATCATGCAAAGATTCTCTAGCATCCTACCCCACACTTAGATAGTTCTATGTCCTCACAGGACTAAACTAGAGTAGAGATTATTAGAGAACCTGGAGAGGGATGGTCGATGTAGAGGATGGAAATGGAGCGCCTGGAGTAGAGTGAAGCAGCTACAAAAGTTCCTTCAAAATAAAAAACAACTAAAAGATCAGAAGGAAACTAGGAAAGTGTCCCGCATCCATACAGAAGAGAGTCAAAACGAAGAAGGTTTAGGATAAATTAAATTTTTTTTTATTGATTTTGTTTTTCGCTTTTTTTTCTCACAGACCTAAAGTTCTTGCCGAGAATGGTGAAGTTCTCGGTGAGAACTTCTTTGAAAAAGAAGTTGAAACTCTCGACGAAAAAAACTCAAACAGACCAAACTACTCGACGAGAACTTTGAAAGTTCTCGGCGAGAACTTCTTTGCAAAACTAAACTGAATTCTCGATGAAAAAATAACACTGACTGAAACACAAACTTCTGGCCGAGAACATTAGAGTTCTCGGTGAGAACTCTTGACTTGGCAGAAAAAAAGAACGAAAATCACAAAATTGACACTTTGCCTCCTCGAAACCAACTCGAGTGACGAAAAACTGACTCAATAAAAATTCAAAACGAACTCCAGCCGTGGGTTGCCTCTCACAAAGTGCTCTCGTTTAACGTCCTTGACCTGGACGATACCTGGATGATGATCAAGAGGCGTCCCAACTCAGGATTTCCTTCATGCTCGCATCAGAGTCCCTGAAATATAGCTTCGGTGTACCTCTAGTAAGAATGAATCACCTCCATTGGCGTGAGTTAATTGAATTCCTCCATCGGGAAGATGGCCAGTAACTTCGAATGGCCCGAATAAATCCTCTAAAGGTGCGTCTTTGTCCGGTGGCTTGGTGGAGGATGGCGGAACAACTGGCTTCCAAACTACTTTATTCTTGAATTTGCTCTCCTTCTTCACTTCGCCAGGATCTTTACCTCGTGGCGATTCAACGGTGGATACCTTTAGTTCCTCCTTCTTCCTTGGCTTCTGTGCCGGAGGTTCATTCTTCAGGTTGATGATCTGTTCAGCACCTGTCATAGCTATCTTAGAAGAAACACTTGAAATGACATTAGTACTGGAGTTGACCTAAGCCAACTCCACAGTATCAATAGATAAACAATGTGCCTCCCCTTGGGAATGTACTTCATACCGTCCTTGAGGCGGAATGTTACACTATCCTTTCCGACCCTTAATGTCAACGAGCCATTCGAGACATTGATTGTCATGCCAACTGTTGCCATAAACGGTCGGCCTAGGAGAAGGGTAACATCTTCCTCTCGGGTATCCATAACAACAAAATCAACTAAGATAATGAAAGGACCACAACAGATAGTTACAACTTTTATTAATCCCCTAGGTGCTTTAACAGATCTGTCAGCAAATATTAACAGCATACTAATTGGTTTCAACTCGCCTAGATTTAACTTTTCATATAAGCAAGTAGGCATGACATTGATAGATGCACCTAAATCAACCAAGCTACAATCAATTTTTATAGCATTGATAAAACAAGGTAAAGTAAAAGAACCAGGATCATATCAGTTAGCTGGGGAGGTATGGATGGCAGGCGGTCGAGGTCGGCGGAGCATTCCTCATTAAAAGAGACGGAAGACAACTCTCCCTTCTTCTTTTTCGTATGATCCTTCAAGACTTTTCCAACTTCTGGTATCATCTGGATAGCATCAGTGACTGGTATTTTGACCTCCGTGTTCTTCAAGTATCCATACCACTTCTTGAATTGAGAATCGTAGGTCTTCATCTTCATGGCCTTAGGGAACAGAATCCTAGGCTGATATGGAGGGAGAGGTGGCTCAGGATTCGGCTTCGAAGTAGGTGGGGAAGTCACCTCTTCGTCGTCTTTATCTTCCTCTTCTTCCGTGATATCCTCAATCTCTGGCGTATCAATGGCTATGGCATCTGGAATCATCACCAGGTCAGGAATTCTAGGGCCAGCTAGTTGCTTGCCGCTTCTTGTAGAGATGGCCTTAACATGTTCATTCCTTGGGTCTGGCTTTGTCTGGCTCGGTAACTGACCCATGGACAATGAACAGAGGAGGCTAGCGATGTTGTTGATTTGATCTTCTATCCTCTGACTCTGAACTGTTTGACCTTGATTCAAGGCGGCTTGAGTTATGAATTTTTCATCGTGGTTGTCGAGCCTTGTCATGATTAGGTCGAGCTTCTTATCTATCTTGCTCTCCCTAGTGTTTCCCGGCATAGATCTCTGAGGTTACTGTCCTCCAGTGAATCTAGGAGGGCATTGATAGGTGTTATTTAGGTACTAATTCTGGCGATTGCCAGGTGCTGTACCATAGTTACCTTGATTCTCGTGAGGTGGTTGATAGATTCCTCCGAATTGATTGCCCGACTTCTGTTCTTGATACGACCCAGAAGGTCGGTTGTTCTGGTTCTAGTTGATGCCAGAGTTGTAAGGAGGACGGTCTTGGAAGCTTACTTGTTGATTTTGTTGGTGAGGTTGTCAGGTTTGACGGTAGTCGGAGTAGCCTTTTTGATTGTTGGTGAAGCCTTGACCAACAAAATTCACTTCATCTACAGACCAGACGTCTGGCTTACCGAAGTTCTGACAACTTCCTCTATTATGAGCACATACCCCACACCATTCACAATCAGCAACATAGACAGAAACTAACGGAGAGTTGGTGGGAGCGTCAGCATTCTTTATGTGTTTCTGTACTTCGGCCTTGATATGTTCTTCAAGGCTTAGTCGGCTCTTAGCTGCTTCAGATTGTCTCTCCCAATTCCTAGACTTAGATGCACAACTTGCTTCAGATGTGTTTCTGAAAAAGAGCATCTTCTGGTGTGAGCGCGGTACAATCTCCCTCAGCCAATGAGTTGAGCCACTTAGCAGATTCTTCATTCATCCCTCGAGCAAAGATTTCAGCTAGTTGCATTTGCTAGAAGCCTTGATGACGGTAGTCGTAGAGGAGTTCTTGGAATTCATTCCAAGCATCGTATAAGCTGACTCCGTCCTTCTGTCTGAGCCGAGCAATGCTATCCTTATAAGCTATGGTTATAGCTGGAGGAAAATACTCCTCAACGAAGTCTTGAGCAAGATTGTCCCAGGTGGTGTAGTGACCGGGTGGCTTACTGTTAAGCCACCTCTTTGCGGCGCCTCGGAGCGAGAATGGGAAGGCTCGCAAGCATAAGGTGTTCTTGTCGAGACTCCCACTCTTGAAGGTCTTTCAGATGGAAAGGATGTCCGCCGAATGAGTGCATGGATTGTCATGCGGCTTCCCTTCAAATTAGATATCCCTAGAGATCATTCCCATGAAGGAGATCTTGATCTCATAGTCAGGATCGACATTGTTGTGAGGCACAACAATGCTATAACGAACATTAGTGGCGCTCGGTTTATTGTAATCCGCCATAGTGTGCGGAGCAGGAGGCGGTGGTGGTGGTGGTAGTTGATGGTCACCCATTCTAGAGAGGGTGGCGGTTATTCTGACGAAGTGGAAGATGCGGAAGAAGATGAGGAGCTCTCCTTCAACTCCTCAATCTTAAAGGGGGTTGAAGATGAAGGTGTGTAACGGTAGTAACTTGCTTTGGAACTCGCGGTTGCTTAGGAGTTGCAGAACTGCTTGATTTGTCTGAGCTCTTTGTCTTGTCAGTCTTGAGCAGAGAACGAGTGAATGGGCGGTTCATATACCGGTAAACAACATACAAGCGACAAAAACAAACACAACCGGTGTAAAATCGAAGTGTGACAGAAAATGAAAGGTGGAAAGTAGAAGAATAAAGTGCCAACTCTTCTTTCAAACGATTAAGAAGAGTCCCCGGCAACGGCGCCAATTTGATGAGCACGTTTTCGCGTGTGGTCAAATAACTACCCTTCTTAGAAAGTGACGTAGATCAAATCTCTCGAGGTTTATTCAAATCGACTACTCAAAGAAGCTGGCAAATTACTCAAGTTTTAACAGATTGTGCGTGGTGTGAGTTCCACGGCTTCTTAACTAAATGCAAGGAAATTGAAATGAAAATAAAAGATAGATTGAATGGGTTTTGACTAACGAGATGACAGACAAGCTTAGACTCGAATCCCCCTAAGATCACCAGAACATTGGCGATCACAAGACCAACGGTTTTCAATCCTAACTCATTCACTTCTCAGACACCACTATAACTCCTTACCCTTAGGTAATTTAAGTTATGCGATAGTTCACTCTATCGGATCTAACTACTAAGATTAATTAACCGTCTGGCATTCACTTCTGTAATGGAGAACTAACTGGTGCAATTACTTGTGATTAATGAATTACTCTAGAAGCGGATTAACCCTAAATGGTTCCTACGAAAGGCACACTCCACTAAATAGGTTAATTGATTGATTTGATGTTCTAAATTAAGGCGGACGTTCGCCACTATCCTTAGTTTAACACGAATCTAATCTAGGTGATCAAGCTAGACCAGAAACATAGGAAACAAAGAACAAATCAAACATGCAAGAGAAATTGTCTGAATCTGAATCTAATTACCACCGATATGTCACCGCTTTAAAGCCCGGGTCGATTAGGGTTCATCTAATCTAAGCTCTACGAGTTTAGCTACTCATGACTATCAGATAAGAAAAAAAACAAAGGAGTTCATCATACAAAGGAAGAACATATAAGGACTGAAAACCTAATTCTGACGACTCCGGAGGAGTTTCGATCTCTGGCAATCTCCACTCCTAGCTCTGAGTACTCCGATGGGGAAGATGGCATCAATATCTGTCCGGGAAACTCTGAACTCTCTCTCAAGCTATCCAGTCTGGAAGTTTAATTCCTAGAATAAGTGTTATGAATCGAATCATGAATAATTCCCCTGACTTGCACTGCTACTCCTTAAATAGGTTTTTCGATTAAGTGCTGGAAAAGAGGGAGTTCTCGGCGAGAATAATTAAGTTCTCACCAAGAACTTATGTGTAAAATTATTCAGCATTCTCGACGAGTCTTCCCAGTTGATTTGTTCACAAGTTCTCGGCGAGAACTTTAAATGTTCTCGCCGAGAAGATCTTCACAATTGATTCTGCCTCCAGCGACGCGATTTGTCCTTAGTTTCATAACATATTCTCTGCGAGAATGTTGAATGTTCTCACCGAGAATCTTTGTGCTGGGTAGGGGATTTTGCTTCTCTTTATTCGATTTGATTATGTATGGATCCCGGTTCACTCCCTAAGGTTCCATCGCTTCCCGAACACGTCCAATGTTACATATTTGACGGCAAAAACCTGTGTACTCTACGAGACACTAGAAAACACATTAAATAGACCAAAAATGGGCCAAAGTAACCAAATGGTAGGAAATAGTGCAATTGAGTGAAAACACCCTAAACTACCCCTAAAACCATGTTTCAAGCAAGGAAATGTCGCTTAAACGAGACTGATAATCATGTTAATTCTAGTGTCATCAATTTCCTAACAGGTTTGTTGGATGGCTGCGTGCTTGTGTTTATACTACTTCATACATTGTTTATGTCAATGGTGGGCTTCATGGCTTCTTCCCCGCGAAGAAAAGAGTGAGACATGGGGACCCTCTCTCCCCCTATCTCTTTGTGATAGCCATTGAAGGGTTATCTAGACTTCTCGACATTGAAGGTATAAATAGAAGGATCCCTTTTCACCCTCAGTGCTTGAAGTTAAAACTCACCCACCTAGGTTTTGCTGATGATATGATGATCTTCTCTAATGGTAGTGTTTACGGTTTGGAGGCTATTGTTTCAACTCTTGAGAAGTTTGCAGGTTGGTCGGGGCTGAGAGTGAATCCTGATAAGTGTGAAATTTTTAGTGATGGGGTCCCTAGTGGAGCTCTGAATTATATGTGCTCTTTTTCGGGATTCATGCTTGGTTCCCTCTCTATGAGATATTTGGGTCTTCCCTCGATTGCGAGCAAGCATACTCTCCGTGAGTGTGATAGCCTTATTGATGACACTCGATTTTACGTATTTATCAGCCTCATTTAAGCTACATTTCCTTGCTTGAATCTTGGGTTTTAGGGTGATTTAGCATGTTTTCACCTAAATGCTCTAATTCCTGCCGTTTGGTTACTTTGGCCCGTTATGGGTCTATTTGATGGTTTTTAGTGTTTTTGAGAATGCACATGTTTTTGTCGTCAAATACGTAGTCAAGGACGAGCTCGGGAAGCAAAGCAACCCTAAGGAATGATCTGAAATCAATCTAGAAGTCAATCAAGTCCGAAGGAAGCACTGCCCGTTCATAACTAGAGTTTTCGGCGAAGAGTCCAAAGTCTTCGCCGAAAAGATTAGACGACGATGCTACTGTCAACTGGGAGAAATCAGTCCTCGTCGAGAACTCCCAAGTTCTCAGTTGAAAACTCCCAAGTTCTTGGTCGAAAACTAAGGCAGAAGCTGGTCAGTCGAAGACAAAAGACCCAGTCGGGGTTTCACCTGATGTCTTCGGCAAAAACTCCAAAGTTTTTACCGAAAACTCCAAAGTTTTCGCCGAAAACTAATTCTCTTTTCGACTGGGATTCAAAAACCTATAAATATAGAATCGGCAGCCACAATCAAGACATACACTATTCCTTGGATTAATTTCCAGACTTAAAAAAGTTAGAGAGAGTTTAGAGAGTTCGAGGAGCTGGGAAGAGATCGTGACGCCATCCTTCCATCTCGGAGAACTCGGTGCTAGGAGTTGAAGATCCAGGAGACTGAAGCTTCTCAGATTCATCTGAAATTAGGTTTTGCAGTTCTTCTCTGTTCTTCCTAGTTGAAGATGTATTCTTTGTTTGTCTTCGATTATTTTGTTTAGAATATGAGTAGCTAAAATCATAGAGCTTAGATTAGATGAACCCTAAGTGACCCGGGGCTTTAAAGCGGTCACAGATCGGCGGTAATTAAATCCAGTTTCAATCAGTTTCTCTTACATGGTTGGTTTGTTCTTCATTGCTTTGTGTTTCTTTTTCTGGTTTGGCCACCTAGTTAAGATTCTAGTTAAGCTGAGGATAGTAGCGAACGTTCGCCTCACTTCAAAACACCAAATCAACAGTTAACCTATTCATTGGAACAATTTCTCTTCGTAGGAACCAGTTAGGGTTAATCCACTACAAAAGTAACTCATTAATCACTAGTAATCGCCCCAGTTAGTTTTCCGTTGCAGAAGTGAACATACGGGCGGTCAATTAATCTTGGGAGTTAGATCAGATAGAGCGAACGTTCGCAAGTCTTAAACCTAAGGGTCAGGAGTTATGGTGGTGTCTGAGAACTGAATGATTCGGGATTGAAAGCCGCTGGTCTTGTGATCGCCAATGTTCTGATGATCTTAGGGGAATTCGAAATCTAAGCTTGTCTGTCGTCTTGCTAAGTCAACCAATCTTTCAACTATTTTCTGTTTTCATTTTTTATTTCCTGCTTTATAGTCTAGAATAACTCACACCACGCACAACTTGTTTTATCTTGAGTAAACTGCCATATATTTGAGTATACGATTAGAAGAGACCTGTGGAATACGATCTATTTTTCTTTGTGCTTGATAGTTATTTGACTACACACGCGTGAAAACGCGTCCATCAAATTGTCGCCGTTGCCTGGGATTCCTTTTATTGTTTGAAAGAAGAGTTGGCATTTTATTCTTCTACCTTTCCATCTTTCATTTTCCATCACACTTCGATTCTAAACCGGTTGTGTTTGTTTTTGTCTTCTACAGGTTAAGCAAGTTCAGAAATAAACCACTTCCAATCTATCTTTCCTCGCCTTAATGACTACTCAGAGGAGTCTTGCGGACTACAACAAGCCGAGCGCGGCTAGCGTTCGATCTTCCATCTCTGTACCACTTAATGACAGCTATCCTGACTATGAGATCAAGATCCCCTTTCAGGGAATAAATTTTAGGGATCTACAATTTGAAGGAAAACCGCACGACAACCCTTGCACTCACTTGGCAAACTTCATTGCCCTTTGCGAGACCTTCAAGAATGAGAATCTCGACAAGAACACCTTATGCTTGCGAGCCTTCCCGTTCTCTCTCAAAGGTGCTGCCAAGAGATGCTTTGCCAAAATGATATGAACCGAAGCCAAAGTTGGCTCAATCCACACAACTCGGTTTTGAACAATTGGCAAACGAAAACACAATCAAGATAGAAGATGGAAATCGGACCAGAACCCTCAGCTATAGAGCTAAGAACTCAAGGTATCAAGTGTGTGCGGTACCACGAACTAAGGGGTGATTACCCTTATCTCAATAAACCAAACTCCCTAAGCCAAGCAACAACGAGCAAAAGCTTAAAGGAACAAATACTGTAAACCGAATTCTGAATTCTTTAATTGTGAGCAAACAAGCTGATTTGAATCAAACTACAAAGAACCCTTTAAATGGGGTAGGAGAAAATGTGTCCTACACCAGATTCGCTGAATCTAGTCATCTAGAAAAACTACACAATTAATTGTTCACACTTAACTAAGTACATTCTCTTGTTCCAAAGTGGAAGTGAATGAACATTAATGCAAGTGCATGGTTCCAATGTGGAAGTGAATGAACATGAAAACAAATGCATGAAAGGGGTTGAAATTTGTTCATGAAGGCCCCTCAACTATCCGATATGGCAGAATGGTCACTGAAGATCACAAAACGTTTGAATCTTGTCATTGGATCAGCATGGAGTCTCGCCAACCATCCTAAGTAATGTCCAGCATCCTTGCTCCAATTCTTCATGCTTTGGCATACTCCAAGCCTTCATGAATGTTGCCACCTTGTTCCTGAAGGCCTTGGTTTGACTCCTAGTGATTGGACCAGTTGATTACCCAATGATGTCCCCATCATTCCCCCCTTCTTGAAAAGGATTAGTCCTCGATTCTGAATCTGCAAAATCATCATAAAAAGGGGTTAAGTCGGCAACATTAAAAGTAGCACTAACGCCATAGTCTCCTGGTAAGTCTATGCGATATGCATTGTTATTTATACGTTGCAAGACTTTAAAAGGACCCTCCCCTCTAGGTAGCAGCTTTGACTTTCTCTGTTCTGGAAACCGCTCCTTCCTGAAATGTATCCAAACGAGATCTCCTGGTTCATACACCTTTTCCTTGCGTCCTTTGTTGGCATTTTGAACGTTTTGCTTTGTCCTATGCTCAATGTTGATTCTAGCTTTCTCGTGCATCTCTTTAACATACTTTGCTTTTGCTTCCCCATCTGTATTAGACAACTCATGCAAAGGCAAAGGTGATAGATCCAAGGGAGTCAATTGATTAAATTCATACACAAGTTCGAATGGTGTATACTTAGTAGCCGAATGCACATCCCTATTATATGCAAACTCAACATGTGGCAAACACTCTTCCCAAGTTTTAATGTTGGACTTGATTATGGCTCTAAGCAATTGTGATAACGACCTATTGACTACTTCAGTTTGACCATCAGTTTGTGGATGACAAGTAGTAGAGAATAGTAGCTTAGTTCCTAGTTTACCCCAAAGAGTTTTCCAGAAATAACTAAGCAACTTAGAGTCACGATCCGACACAATAGTACGAGGCATTCCATGCAATCTAACAACTTCCTTAAAGAACAAATTAGCAATATGAGATGCATCATCACTTTTATGACATGGAATGAAATGTGCCATTTTTTAGAATCTATCGACCACCACAAAAATTGAATCTATACCACCCCTAGTCCTAGGCAAGCCTAACACAAAGTCCATAGATATATCAATCCAAGGTGCAGTAGGAATAGGGAGAGGAGTGTATAACCCATGTGGTTGTGATTTAGACTTGGCTTGGTGACAAGCCACACATCTGGCTAGGTGTTTCTCCACATCATGCCTCATTCTAGGCCAGTAGAAGTGCTCTTGAAGACATGCCATCGTTTTGGCAATTCCAAGTGCCCCATTAGCCCGCCTCCATGTGCTTCCCTGACTAAAACATCTCAACACGAAGAGTTAGGCAAACACAACTTGTTCTCTCGAAACAAGTATCCATCTAACCTATAAAATTTATCATGTGCCGAATGTTCACACGCCTTGTACACATCTCCAAAATCAGTATCGGTGTCATATAAGTCTTTAATGTATTCAAAACCAATGAACTTAACACCAAGAGTAGAGATAAGAGTGTACCTTCGAGATAGGGCATCATCCACGACGTTCTCCTTACCTTGCTTGTAATGGATAACATAGGGAAAAGACTCGATGAACTCAACCCATCGTGCATGCCTCTTGTTCAGCTTGTGTTGAGCTTTGAGATATTTCAATGACTCGTGATCAGAATGGATGACAAACTAATTTGGCCATAGGTAGTGTTGCCAAGTCTCTAATGCTTGAACAAGTGCATATAATTCCTTATCGTAAGTTGGGTAATTTAGAGTAGCTCCATGAAACTTTTCACTGAAGTATGCAATCGGTTTCTTTTCTTGCATGAGCACAGCTTCTATTCCTATTCCCGAAGCATCACACTCGATCTCAAATGCCTTGCTGAAATCGGGTAGCATCAGAACTGGTGCATTGGCGAGTCTCTCCTTCAATCGCTCAAATGCCTCTTGTTGAGGTGTTCCCCAATGAAAGGGTACATCCTTTTTCACTACGGCCGTGAGTGGTGCAGCAATAGTACTGAAATCCTTCACAAATCTTCGATACTGGCCAAACCATGAAAGCTCCTAACATCAGATATGTTTGTGGGACTTGGCCAAGACTTGATTGCCTCTATTTTCTCCTCATCAACCCTAATTCCTGTAGAACTAACAACAAAGCCAAGAAACACAAGGTGATCGGTGCAAAAGACACACTTTTTCATATTGGCAAACAGTCTTTCCTTTCTAAGGGTTTCTAACACCAATTTTAAGTGTCCACCATGATCCTCTAAATTAGATGAGTAAACCAAAATATCATCGAAGTAAACGACTACAAATCTGCCTATGAAAGCCCTAAGCACGTGGTTCATCAATCTCATGAATGTACTAGGTGCATTTGTCAAACCAAATGGCATAACCACCCACTCATATAAACCATGTTTAGTTTTAAATGCAGTTTTCCATTCATCTCCTTCCTTCAATCGAATTTGGTGATATCTAGATTTTAAATCAATCTTTGAAAAGATAGAAGCTGATGAGCCCAACAAACCCTGGACCCGACCTGAGCCTCCATTTACTCGAAGCCAGACCAAGGCCTTCCGAGAGAAACTTAACGCTTACATAGAGTCCTGGAGTAAAGATGGGCATGAAGAGGATGCTGATCGATTCATCAAGAAAGGCTACACCCTCTTGGAGATTCATAAAGACATCAGTACACACCCGAAGCAGGGCCCGAGCAGGAACACTGAACCCTCGGGCCAAGGCCAAGACCACCCGGAGCCGACCGGCCCACGCCACCGAAGCCCAACCGGCCCAAAAAACCGTCGATCACTTCCGGATTAGGGTTTTGACCTAATTAGGTCTTTTATTCAACATTAAAGACTTCAACTATTATTTTATGTTTTATTCCTTTTTAGTCGGATTGTTTAGGCGTGTTAGGACCCTAATTAGGATTAGGAGTCTTTATTTTATTCTTATTTAGGAAGTGGTCTTTAGGGAGGAGAGCTTGTTCCCTCATGATATGACCCAGCCCGACTGCCCAAGTATCCGTAAGTACTCATACACTCCACCAGGGTCACCCATCCAAAGAAGAACCTTAGGGCCCTACAAAAATCGTATAGAGCCAAGGGAAGGCCACCTACAAGACCCCAAGCCCAGGTATGAGGTAAGGTACAGGCTCAGGCCTCCCCCTACAGGTAGGAAAGCTCAGGAGGAAGAAATGCCACTCCAAGCCATGCTGCTGGCCGTGTGTGGAAACCCTAGAGCTGAAGGTAAGCCTCGGCCGGATCCTGACCTCATCTCCAAGGACCCTGAAGATGAAGCACACTCCAGAGACCCTCTGGAGGCATTTCTGGAGTATAGGAGCAAGAGTACCTGGCCAAGAAGGGATGGGCCAAGTCCTGAGGAGAATTGGAGCACCTGGTTCCAAGGCACCACCCCTAGCCCGACCCTAGCCCATGAGAGCCACATATGGAGCTATCTGAGGCGATGCCCGAAGCTAGGAGAGGATGCCCCAAGCAGAAATGAAGAAGTTCCCAAACCGGCCCCGCCCCGAGCCCTAGACCGAGAGCCGGGCCGATCAGGATTATTTTATGGGAATGGGCGCCGTGTGGACCAAGCCTTTTGGCAAGGCCCTAGCCCTTGGACCATCCCGGAGCATCAGCCCCCAAGGCCCGACGAAGGCCCGTCATTAAAGAGGAAGAAGCCCGGAGCCGAGCAAAGGCCCGACCCGAAGACCGGCTGCCCGCCGAGTCCTAGTCCCACTCGGGCTAGGAAACCCTAAAACCGCCGGTTTAGGGTTTAAGTGTTTTATTCCTATTTTGAGTTGGATTCTTGGATTTAAAGACTATTTAATTGTTTTTCCTTTTTAGTAGGACTTGTTTAGGGGTTTTAGGATTCTAATTAGGAATAGGACTCTTTATTCTATTCTTATTTAGGAATTAGACTTTAGGGAGGAGAGCTTGTTCCCTCCCTATAAATAGAGGCCGCCGGCCACCCTTGTTCAACAACTTTGATGAAATAAACCCCCTTTTAAAGAACTTTGTTCTAAAACCTTATTGTATCTGCATGTTGCGATACTGAAGGCCCCGACTTTTAATCAAGAGCATCCATCTCTTGGCATGGCGTCATCGACTGGACACTTCTGGTTCCCGGCTATATATAACCGACGGGTCAAAGTACTTATCCTCCCCCGATTCTCGACTGGTTCTACCTCGTTGCACAGTCTCAACTTACGGTGTTCAAGGGTCGTCTGCCCACGGTTGCAGTGGTTCACATCACCTCACCTATATAAGGAGGCCGCCGTCCACCCTCGTAAGACACAACTTTTGAAATCAATAAACATCTGTTTGAACATATGTTCTCTTCCCTTCAAGCCTTTTCTCATTGTTGCATCGCTTAAGGATCGACTAATCGTCAGAAGCATCCATCTTCTGAAGTGGCATCTACGACTTGATACTTCTGGTTCCTAGCTGTTATATAGCTAGCGGGTCAAAGTCCTCTTCATCCCCGGTTCCCAACGGTTCTACCTTGTTGCACGATCATCAGCTTGCGGTGTTCAAGGGTTGTCTGCCCACGGTTGCAGCGGTTCACATCAGTTGGTATCAGAGCACGGTTCAGCTCAAGGACCACTGGTGAGCGTGTCGTTGTGATGCGTTCAACCAAATAACTACTAATGCTAATAAAGGCTATAGCAGATCGTATTCCAGGGGTTTCCTCTACTTCCTTACTCCAAGGAGTTGACAGTTTTAATTCAAGTTCAAACACAAGTTGTGCGTGGTGTGAGTTCCACGACTTTTATACTAAGAATGCAAAAATAAGAAGAAATGAAAATTAAACCAAAGAAAGATTGAAGATTGATTAATTGACTAGAAAGATGACAAACAAGCTTAGATTTCGAATTCCCCTTAGATCACCAAGGCAACAACAGTCACAGACCAGCGGTTTTCAATTCTAGTTCATTCAGTTCACAGACACCATCATAACTCCTGACCCTTAGGTTTAAGACTGGCGAACGTTCGCTCTATCTGATCTAGCTACCACGAATAATTAGCCGCCCGGGTACGGTCGCCTCTCGCGATGACTTAACTTAACTAGTGCAAATTCTAGTGATTAATGAGTTACTCTAGCAATGGATCAACCCTAATCGGTTCCTACGAAAGGCACACTCCAATTATAAGGTTGACTGTTCGATTTGGTGTTTTAAAGTAAGGCGAGCGTTCGCTTCTATCCTTAGCTTAACAAGAGTCTAATCTAGGTGGCCAAACCAGACAAGAAACACAGAAAACGGAGAACAAATCAAACATGCAAGATGAAACTGAATGAACTTTGAATCTAATCACCGCCGATCCGTGACCGCTTTAAGCCCTGGGTCACTTAGGGTTCATCTAATCTAAGCTACACGAGTTTATCTACTCATACTCAATACAGAAGAATCGAAGACAGACAAGAAATACATCTCAGGTAGGAAGACAGAGAAGAACTGCAAAACCTAATTTCGATGTTTCCTGGCAGCTCAAATCTGCTGGATTTTCAACTCCTCGCACTGGCTCTCCGAGATGGATGGATGGCGTCACGATCCGTTCCTGCTCCTCGAACTCTATCTACTCGCCCTGCCTCTCTCTCTGTCGTTGTTTGTGTGTGTTGTTGTAAAAGTGATGTGTGTTAAGTGATGGATCCTCCCCCCGTTGATAATAGCCCCGAGTTCTCTATTTATATTAACCCGGAATTTCCTGATTTGAACTGGGATTTTCGCCGAAAATAGTATAGTGGTTTCGGCAAAAATTTCTTCATACTCGAAGCGGTTGATTCCTTCCTACGGTTTCGGCGAAAATGCAAGGATGTCTTCGCCGAAGACTTCCTCTCAATCGGCCAGTGGTTTCTTCTTCCATTTTCGGCGAAAACCAAAGGGTAGTTTCGCCGAAAATATGTGTATAAACTGGGCAGAATTTGTTCGAACTTGAATGGCTTCTTTGACCGATTCCGGTTCAATTCCTCGAGGTTCCAATGCTTCAGACACATCAATGGTTACTTTATTTGACGGCAAAAACCTGTGCTTACGTAAAAACACTAGAAAACCATCAAATAGACACGAAATGGGCCAAGG
Organism: Linum lewisii; assembly: GCA_034768395.1. Classification (NCBI taxonomy): domain Eukaryota; kingdom Viridiplantae; phylum Streptophyta; class Magnoliopsida; order Malpighiales; family Linaceae; genus Linum; species Linum lewisii. The sequence continues at coordinate 43,777,226 of CM068296.1, forward strand.
TAACACAAGTGGCATGAGATAGGGCAATCGATTGAATATTAGTCATTCTACCCTAAAAACAATGTCTTAAGCAAAGAAATGTCGCTTAAATGAGGTTGATAATCACGTCAATTCGAGTGTCATCAAATACCCCACACTTAAGCTTTTGCTTGTCCTCAAGCAAACTGAATAGAAACACGCTCAAATTCACAAATGACACGAGATTAAACAGAGATTCAATTCTAACGATTTGGTTTAGACTGTTCCACGTAGAAAGAGTGACCTACACATGCAAGAATATCAACCAAACAAGTTTCCGATCATACTGATTTCTGCACACTCCCAGTAGTGGTTTCAACACAGATTGTTTCTCATCAAAACAAGTAATCATGATTAACCGACTACGATAACACCAATTCTAATCAAAACGACTTTAAGCTCTGGCCATGATATGGACGCGGAGGCAGGAAAAGTGACGTGGCTATCGACTCGACTTCATCCGCTTCTAGATCTGTACGTTACACATTCTAGCTAAGACCGATTTAAACAACAATTTCTTTCAAGATTCAAACTTTCTTTAATTTATTTACTGCATACTAGTGCTCGATACCAAACACTTCACTTAGGTGTTGGACCTGCCTAGCTCACAGTATTTATGCCTATGCTAGTGCTCAACCCGAACACTTCACTTAGGTGTCGGGCTTGCCTAGCTTTATTTTCAGCACTTTAAAGAACTTAGCATTGATTTGCACAACTTGATTACTTGATTCAACAGTTTGGCCACTTGGTCCTAGCTAGTTATAACTGTTTACACAAGATTTCGAATTAGATTTCCGTCTAATCTCAAGCCACAATCACAGGTGATAAAATATGGACTGAAAAACATGGAAGAAGCTAGCATTTATCATCTTAGAACGGTGTTATCGAGCTTTGTTGTTAACAAGTTGATTGATTAATTCCAGTTCCAACTACAGAGGTGATTTATGATCTGTTCTGACCTAGACTCATTTAATATCAGTTCTGACACGTTGGTTACAGGTTCTAAATGGAACAGTCTAGACGTCATTGTTCAAAATTGAAGTCAATTTAACATCCAAAGTCAAGAATTGAGCAATTCTATGCTAGAGAACTGGATAGGAATCACGAGGCACAACAAAGATATAGGCAATCAAGATCATGCATGGTTATCTAACACCCTACCCCACACTTGAACTGTTCTGTGTCCTCACAGGACTATCGAGAGGAGAGATATACGAAGAACCTGGAAGGGGATGGTCGGTGTAGTGGATGAACACGGAGAGTCCTGAGCGGAGCAGAGCTACTCAAAATCCTACAAAACACAAACAACAAAAAGATCAAAAGGACACCGGGACAAGTGTCCCGGATCCACACAGAATAAAATTGGGTCGAGACCCGAAAAGAAGAAAGAAAAGAAAGGAAAAATATAGAAGCAACCTGATCACTGTTCCGAAGAAGGAGGTGGAGGTGCAGTGGGAATGGAGGATATGTCGAACCGCTGCTCCATCTGCTGTCGCCAGGCGAGCTCGTCCATGTGTCTAGCTGATTGGTCAGCCATGAATTGCTGTAGAGTGGACCAACGCTCATTCTGAGTCTCCTCATGTGCTACTCGGTCCTTCTGCCATTGCAACGAACCAGCCGAGTAGTCTAGCTGCCACTTCTCAATGCGCGCCAGCCGTTCATTCATCTCTGCTGTGATCTGCGCTCGCGACGGTGGGTGGTCAACTGGCTGGGTCGTGCGATGAGGGAGCGAAGTGCAATTCTCAATAGTCTCTGAAAGGTCGATGTGCCGTGCCAATGCAAGTTCAGCGCCTATAGGCTCAATCGGGATGCGAGGAATATCGGGGCCCCATTTATCACCGAGCTGGAGGTTGTCGATCAGAATAGAAATGAAGGGGCCTCCTGGAAGCTCAGTAGGAAGCTTCTTGGCGGTAGTGCGCTTGTGAAAGAATCGTGCAAGCCACCAGTCGGGGTGCAGGTTGGCATCCTCTTCTAAAGCACGGAATAATACGAGCTCCTCCAGAGAAACGTGGTGGCGGCTCGTCTTGCTGCAAAAACACAGAGACTGTACCCAAACATAATGCAAGAATTTAAGAACAGGGTGAAATATGTCACCGACCGAGGGGTGGACGATAGGTGAGCTCTCATCCTCGCAGCATGCCCATTTCCACACATCCGAGTAAGGAGCACTGGTGATGGAGTATGTGTCCTCAAAGCCAGCTAATGCAGTATCGAAATTTACGTGCGGATCCAGCAAGCGGCCGAACTCGCGAAGGGACTTCTCATGAAGAACACCACCGAGGCGAAAGGAAACGAATTTCTGCTCATGAAAGGGCTTCGGGGTGAGGCGCCGAAATGAACTCCAGAACTCCTGGAGGGCGACAAGCGGGTACGGGGATCCATGAGTGGTCAGCACTCGTAATCTGGCTTTATTAAGAGCAGTGTCAATTGTCGAGTGCCAAGTCGGGTTGTGCGCTTTGAGACTGTCAAGAGACAGAACTGCCACCTTAGCCGGAGGGATGTCTTTGATCTTCAGAAAGACCTTGAGCTGGTGCGGCTCCAGGGCGGCAATGAAAGGATGCACGGCCCCATTTGCAGGTGTAGGAATAGAGGAAATGGGAGTCTCAGGTGTAGGCGCATCCTCGGGAATGATGGCCATAGCTGTCGAGTTCTGGGCAGCTGGTGCGGGTCGACGAGGAGGTGGTGTCCTGCTCTGGCGAGCTGATGATCGCTGTGCTCTATCTGCACTGGTAGTCTTAAAACGCTTGGGAGCCCTGGAAAATACAACTCAGAGACGACCAGCATTAGAGTACAAGACTCTTACCCCACACTGAGTGTGAGATCACAGAATCAAGATATATCATTGAAGAACCGTCAATTCATACGGCAAGCATGTAATGAGGCAAGAACACGATCTCACAGACAACAAGTCACGCTTCCTAAAAGGCCACAAAAACAACACCAGAACCTAGCCAATTGACACCGACAAAGCATTCAAGAAGAATGAAGGAGAACTGAAAAGTCAACCATGGTCAAACCATGCCAAAAACTGGAAGTTAACAAGCCAAAAGATGCACAAGCAATGGTTGAACAACTAACCGTGAAGACATGATTCAAGAAAACGATCGGAACTCCACGAAAACAGGGAAAAACTTGAGAACTAGGTCGGCCGGAACCAGAGCTACAAAGCTTCGATTCTAGGGTTGGGAACTAGGGCAGAACCAGGAGATGGGCGGCGGCTACTGCTCAGTGGGGTGGCGGCGGCGGTCAGATGGAAGGCGGCGGCGGTCGACAAGGCGATCAGGATGTTGAAAGTAGGGGAGGGGTTGGTTATGTTTTCGGTTGTCGTGGGGGGGGGGGAAACGAAAATATGGGGGTGGTTCCGCTTATATAGTCGAAGGAAAGCATGGTGATTTCGGCGAGAATGGTGCCTAAGTTTTGGCGAAATTGATAGACAGGTGGAACAGGGGAATTGAACCAAAATTTTCGGCGAAATGAAAGGAGCAGTTTCGGCGAAAATAGTGGTTTTAATGAAGGAATGGTTTCGGCGAGAATGGTGGGGTCTTCAGTTCGAAAAGTATGGACAGGAGGTTCCGGTCGATTTTTGAACAATGGTTTCGGCGAAAAGAAGGACACAGTTTCGCCGAAAATGATTTAAAAACCGGTGGCAGTTTTTTTTTTTCAAAAGCGGTGTAAAAATAAAATGACTCAAAACGGGAAATAACTGACTCCAGCCGTGGGTTGCCTCCCACGAAGCGCTCTTGTTTAACGTCCGTGAGCCAGACGATACCTGGATTCGTGTCAGGATTCCAAAACGAGGTAGTGGACGTCTATGGATGAGACGGCTAACCCTTGCAGATACTGCTTAAGCCGATGTCCGTTGACCGCGAACGGCTCCTGATCGTGCATTTGAATGTAGACGCTGCCTAAGGGTGTCTGGCGGACCACGGTATTAGGGCCAGACCACCGGGATTTTAATTTACCCGGGAACAGTTTCAAGCGAGAGTTATATAAAAGCACTTGTTCGCCGGGATAGAACTGCTTGATCGTCTTCAATTGAGAGTCATGAATTCTCTTCATGCGTTCTTTGTATAGCTTTGTGCTCTCATAAGCGTGGAGACGGTGCTCCTCAAGTTCAGCGATCTGGTCATGGCGGTTATTACCTGCTACTGCATAGCTCATATTCAATTCTTTGTTAGCCCAGAATGCCTTGTGCTCAAGCTCAACTGGTAAATGACATGACTTGCCATAGACCAGCTGATACAGTGAGGTACCGATGGGGGTCTTGTAGGCAGTTCGATATGCCCATAAGGCATCATTGAGCTTAGAGGACTAGTCCTTACGAGACCGGCCAACTGTTCTATCAAGAATCCGCTTGAGCTCATGATTCGTCACTTCCGCTTGACCATTCGCTTGAGGATGATAAGCCGTGGACATTCGGTGGGTGACACCAAAGCGTTTGCACACCCGGTCGAATTGTCCGTGGAAGTGGGTACCCCTATCGCTTATGATGAAGCGCGGTGAACCAAAACGCGTGAAAAGACGAGTAAGGAACCGACCCACCAGTCTAGAATCATTAGTGGGTAAAGCTTCAGCCTCAGCCCACTTAGAAACGTAATCAACGGCTACAAGAATGTACTTGTTTCCGTTGGAGGGTGTGAACGGACCCATAAAATCAATCCCCCAAACATCAAAAATTTCAACGGTTAAAGAAACAATTTGGGGCATTTCATTACGGTTGGAAATGTTACCTGATCGCTGGCATGCATCACAACGTCGAGCATAAACATCGCAATCACTAAAAATGGAGGGCCAGTAGAAACCTGTTTCGAGTACCTTTCTCGCCGTGCGGTTGCCTCCGAAGTGTCCTCCGAACTGCCCTTCATGGCATTTACGCATGATGTCAGCTGCCTCAGTGTAAGAGACACATCTCCGGATCATCCCGTCAAGACTGATGCGGTATAAGAAAGGCTCGTCCCAGAAATATGACTTGGCCTCTTTAAAAAGCTTTTTGCGTGCATTGAAATCCAGTTCAGGAGGTACAATGCCGTGTGAGAGATAGTTAGCCAGAGTTGCATACCAAGGCTCATCTGACTCGGTGGCATTACTCAGATCTTGAGCGTGAGGGATTGCCCAGGGCTCAATAGCTATGCTATTAACCTGTTCATACGTTTCAACACGCAGCAGCTCGTCAGGGAAAGAATCATTGATAGGGATAGTAGACTTACCTGTTTGTGATTCCTCGAGTCGAGAAAGATGATCTGCTGCTAAGTTCTCTGCTCCTTTCTTGTCTTTAATTTCTATGTCGAATTCTTGGAGGAGAAGGATCCACCGGATGAGACGTGGCTTTGAATCCTGTTTGGCTAATAAATGGCGCAGAGCAGCATGATCTGTGTAGACGATGGTATGCGAGAGAACCAGATACTGTCTAAATTTATCAAAGGAGAAAACGATAGCTAGGAGTTCCTTCTCCGTGGTAGTGTAGTTTCTCTGAGCATCATTGAGTGTCTTGCTCGCAAAGTAGATAGGATGAAATCTCTTCTCCTTTCTCTGACCAAGAACCGCGCCAACGGCGAAATCACTAGCATCGCACATGATCTCGAATGGAAGATTCCAATCTGGTGCTGTAAGAATCGGTGCGGTGGTCAGTTGAGTCTTCAGAGTATCGAAGGCTTCGAGACAAGCTTTATCAAAAACAAAAGGAACATCTTTCTCGAGTAGCTTGGTCATGGGGAGAGCGATCTTGGAGAAGTCTTGGATGAATCTCCGGTAGAATCCAGCATGACCGAGGAAACTTCGCACTGTCTTAACTGAGGTCGGCGGTGGTAAGCTAGCAATGGTCTCAAGCTTGGCACGATCGACTTCTATACCTGTCTTAGATATTCTATGGCCAAGAACAATACCTTCTGTAACCATGAAGTGACATTTCTCCCAGCTAAGAGCTAGGTTAGTCTCCTCACAACGAGCTAACACCTTATCCAGATTAGCCAAACACTTTGAAAATGAATCTCCATAGACAGAGAAGTCATCCATGAACACCTCTACCACATTCTCTACCAGATCTCCAAATATTGCAAGCATGCATCTCTGAAACGTAGCGGGAGCATTACATAGACCAAAAGGAATACGACGATAAGCAAACGTACCGAACGGGCATGTGAAGGTTGTCTTCTCTTGATCAGCAAGCTCAATGGGGATCTGAAAGTAACCGGACATCCCGTCTAAGAAGCAGTAGTATTCATGACCAGCCAATCGTTCAAGCATCTGATCAATGAACGGCAGTGGAAAGTGATCCTTCTTGGTGGCATCATTTAGTCTCGATAATCGATGCAGACTCTCCATCCTGTAACTGTTCGGGTGGGAATGAGTTCACCCTTTGGATTAGGGATGACTGTGATTCCTCCTTTCTTCAGAACGACTTGAGTCGGGCTGACCCAAGGACTGTCGGCGATAGGATTGATGATACCGGCATCTAGAAGCTTGAGTACTTCTTTCTTTACGACTTCCTGCATCTGAGGGTTAAGTCGGCATTGCGGTTGTCTGACTGGTTTGAATTCTTCATCAATAACTATCCGATGTTTGCAGAAGGTTTCAGAGATGCCTCTGATGTCTGCCAACTGTCAGGCAATAGCTCGGACATGCTTCTTGAGTAGCCCAATCAGTTGCTCTTTCTGGTCAGGAGTCAGATTGGAGCTGATGATGACTGGTAGCTGGCGGTCCTTCCCCAGAAATGCATATTCCAGGTGGTCAGGCAGCTCCTTCAGAGTAAGTTCTGGTGGATTCTCATATGAAGTAGCAATCCGACTCAAAGCTGGTTCGATGTGTGGAGGCGCATGTAAGGGTGTGAATGTTGCCTTTTGTTCATCTAGCTCATCTTGCCATAAGCGCTGCTCTGGGTCGTCTATCGCATTATCAATCCCTGAAATCAAACACAACTCTAGCAGATCACTAGATAAAGCATTAGTAACAGAGTCGGCCGAGGCCGTCTCTAAGGGATCAACACATAGCATTTATCATCTTGAGCAATAGAATATCTCATGCTATCTTTAATGCGGAATGCAACACTCTCTTGACCTACACTTAAAGTTAATAAGCCGTGTTTGCAATTTATATTCACACCAGCAGTTGCTAAGAAAGGTCGACCTAGGATAAGTGTTCCGTCTAGCTCACGAGTATCTAAAACAACAAAATCTGCCAGTATAGTAAACGGACCACAGCAAACAGTTACATCTTCTACTATACCTCTAGGCCGTTAGACAGACCTATCGGCTAAAACGAGATACATAGTAATTGGTTTTAATTGCCCTAGATTCAGCTTTTCATATAGATAGACAGGCATAACATTAATAGAAGCACCAGAATCAACCAGGCTGCGATCAATTTGAATGCCATTAATAATGCACGGTAATGTAAAAGAACCGGGATCAGGACACTTAGCTGGGGGTGGTGGCGGCTGTCGAATGGGAGATGGCGCACCTAGAATAGACGCGCATTCATTAGTGAGCGTGATAGAGTACACCTCACCACTCTTCACTTTCTTCACGAGGTCTTTAAAGAACTTCCCAAGTGGTGGTATGATCTCTACAGAATCAGTCACTGGTATCTTAATCTCTGCAGTCTTAAGAACATTGTACCATTTCTTATACTGAGTGTCGTGATCTTTGGCTTTACTCCTTGCAGCTTTTGGGAACGGAATCCTAGGTACATATGGCGCCAAGATAGGTTCAGGGGCTGTCTTGGGCGGCGGAGGAGGAGCAGGTGCTTCTTCTTCCTCTTCTGTGATATCTTCTATTTCTGGCATATCCATGGCAGCACTAGTATCTGGTATCATGTCAGGTTCCGGAGCTTTTGGATCAGTTGTTTGCTTGCCGCTCCTAGTGGTAATAGCTTGAGCGTGTTCACTTCTTATATCGGAGTCTGCTTGAAATGCTTCTGGATTAAGGAGAGGATTGCTAGTAAAAAGTTTAGCCATATTGAGTACTGCATCTTCTATCCTCTGGGTTTGAGCCTTTGTTCCTTGATTAAGTGCGGCTTGGGCTTTTAACTGAATGTCGTGGTCGTCAAGTCGGCTCATGATCTGATCAAACTTCCTCTCATAGTCCATATCTCTATTGTAGCACGGCTTCGCCTGAAACTAGTGTTGCCCTCCAATGAATCCCGGAGGTCTATAATAAGGATCTACCAACCGGTTGCTTTGCTTCCTTGGCACGTAGTTTCTGTAACCGGCATAGCCTTTCTGATTGTTGGCAAAATCTTGATCAATGAAGTTTACCTCCTCAGTAGACAAGACTTCTGCTGCACCGAAATTGAGGCAACTTCCGCCGCTATGAGCACATGATCCACACCATCCACAGTCAACCGAAAAGACGGTAGCTGACGGAGAGTCGAGAGAGATACCAGCTGCTTGCAGGTGCTTCTGAACTTTCTGCCTTGATCTGCTCTGCAACATTTATCTGACTCTGGCTCTGACTCTTGGTTCCTTCTATGTGCCTCTCCCAGTTTCTAGATTTCGACGCACAGTCAGCAAAATGCAGAAGAGCATCTTGAGGAGTGAGAGCGGTGCAATCTCCGCCGGCTAAGGTGTTGACCCAGTTTGCAGATTCTTTGTGCATACCACGAGTAAAGAATTCAGCCAGCTGTCTCTGTTCATAACCATGGTGAGGGCAGTCGAAGAGAAGAGACTGAAATTCGTTCCAAGTGTCATACAGGCTTGCATCCTCTCTCTGAGTGAACCTGGAGATGCGGTCTTTGTAAGCAGTTGTTCTTGCACGAGGAAAGTATTCTTAAACAAAATCTTGAGCTAATGCCTCCCATTCAGTGTAATGACCTGGCGGTTTGCTGCTAAGCCATTGTTTAGCTGCACCTCTGATAGAAAACGAGAAAGCTCGGAGATATAATGCATTCTTATTGAGATTCCCAGACTTGAAGGTGTCGCAGACAACCAAAAAGTTGGTTATGTGTGTGCAGGGATTATCATCTGGTCTTCCCTCAAATTGTATGTCCCTAGAGATTAGCTCCAGAAGAGGAATCTGAATCTCATAGTCAGGATCATCGTCATTAGTAAGCACGGTGATGGGTGAACGGAGGTTAGATGCGCGCGGCTTACTGTAGTCCGCAACACTTTTAAGAGTACCCATTGCGGTAAAGGAAGATGGAACGGAAGTGATTTGCTTCTGTACCCGCTATGATCTGCAAGAGACAAAAACAAACACAACCGGTGTAAAATCGAAGTGTGATGGAAAATGAAAGATGGAAAGGTAGAAGATTAAAAATGCCAACTCTTCTTTCAACGAAGTAGAAGAGTCCCCGGCAACGGCGCCAATTTGGTGAGCGTGTCGTTGTGATGCGTTCAACCAAATAACTACTAATGCTAATAAAGGCTATAGCAGATCGTATTCCAGGGGTTTCCTCTACTTCCTTACTCCAAGAGTTGACAGTTTTAATTCAAGTTCAAACACAAGTTGTGCGTGGTGTGAGTTCCACGACTTCTATACTAAGAATGCAAAAATAAGAAGAAATGAAAATTAAACCGACGAAAGATTGAAGATTGATTAATTGACTAGAAAGATGACAAACAAGCTTAGATTTCGAATTCCCCTTAGATCACCAAGGCAACAGCAGTCACAGACCAGCGGTTTTCAATTCTAGTTCATTCAGTTCACAGACACCATCATAACTCCCGACCCTTAGGTTTAAGACTGGCGAACGTTCGCTCTATCCGATCTAGCTACCATGAATAATTAGCCGCCCGGGTACGGTCGCCTCTCGCGACGACTTAACTTAACTGGTGCAAATTCTAGTGATTAATGAGTTACTCTAGCAATGGATCAACCCTAATCGGTTCCTACGAAAGGCACACTCCAATTATAAGGTTGACTGTTCGATTTGGTGTTTTAAAGTAAGGCGAGCGTTCGCTTCTATCCTTAGCTTAACAAGAGTCTAATCTAGGTGGCCAAACCAGACAAGAAACACAGAAAACGGAGAACAAATCAAACATGCAAGATGAAACTGAATGAACTTTGAATCTAATCACCGCCGATCCGTGACCGCTTTAAGCCCTGGGTCACTTAGGGTTCATCTAATCTAAGCTACACGAGTTTATCTACTCATACTCAATACAGAAGAATCGAAGACAGACAAGAAATACATCTCAGGTAGGAAGACAGAGAAGAACTGCAAAACCTAATTTCGATGTTTCCTGGCAGCTCAAATCTGCTGGATTTTCAACTCCTCGCACTGGCTCTCCGAGATGGATGGATGGCGTCACGATCCGTTCCTGCTCCTCGAACTCTATCTACTCGCCCTGCCTCTCTCTCTGTCGTCGTTTGTGTGTGTGTTGTTGTAAAAGTGATGTGTGTTAAGTGATGGTTCCTCCCCCCCCCCCCGTTGATAATAGCCCCGAGTTCTCTATTTATATTAACCCGGAATTTCCTGATTTGAACTGGGATTTTCGCCGAAAATAGTATAGTGGTTTCGACGAAAATTTCTTCATACTCGAAGCGGTTGATTCCTTCCTACGGTTTCGGCGAAAATCCAAGGATGTCTTCGCCGAAGACTTCCTCTCAATCGGCCAGTGGTTTCTTCTTCCATTTTTGGCGAAAACCAAAGGGTAGTTTCGCCGAAAATATGTGTATAAACTGGGCAGAATTTGTTCGAACTTGAATGGCTTCTTTGACCGATTCCGATTCAATTCCTCGAGGTTCCAATGCTTCAGACACATCCATGGTTACTTTATTTGACGGCAAAAACCTGTGCTTACGTAAAAACACTAGAAAACCATCAAATAGACCCGAAACGGGCCAAGGTAACACAAGTGGCATGAGATAGGGCAATCGATTGAATATTAGTAATTCTACCCTAAAAACAATGTCTTAAGCAAAGAAATGTCGCTTAAATGAGGTTGATAATCACGTCAATTCGAGTGTCATCAACCACAATCTATCCCAGTCTCCACGTTTACTTGGATTCATATCCTTTTACTACTTTTAGAAAATAGATTCGAAAAATCCCTATTGATTCAATTTCTGTATTCAGTTCTTTTCGAGTTGTAAGGCAAAGAAAAACTGGTGGCCATCATACCATCGAGAAAACCCTAAGTCGAGTTCAAGAAAAAGAAAAGAAAAGAGGTCAAAAGAAAATATAAAGACCCAACTAAAAAGAGGCCACCCTTGCCGAGATAGTAAGATCAATCCTAAGAAGAGGGGATAAAAGATAGGCTTTCGTTGTCCGACCCCAACACCGAGAGCACCCACAGCCAAGGAGGAATCCCGAGGACCAGACGGAGAGCTCACCAAGCCCTAGCTACAAGAGAAACCTTAAAAGTTCAAGTCCCGACACCCACACACTGGTAAGTCTATCCTCAAAGCTTTGAGAAACTTGCAACTGCTTGAAGCTGAATCGTTTATGTTCTACTTTTATTTGAGTGCAACCGTTATATTTTAAACACAAGGGGAAAAACAAGAGAGAGTGAGGAGAATTTTTGAGAGATTTGTGAGGCCAAATACTTGTTTCGACTAACCATGGCATATTGGAGGCTTGCCAAGTTAGAAGCTGCATTGGGAGATGCTTCCCGAGTCCTACAACAGGTGCAAGCCACCTTAGCGCGATTGGAGGAAGAAGCCGGCACAACCCGATGCCCGGCCCCGGCCCCGACCGGCGCTGCCCGAGCAGCCCGGTGCCCCAGCACCCAGCCCCGGTGTTGCCCAACCAGGCCCCGGCGCCCCAGCACTCCGCCCTGACCCCGACCGGCACTGCCCGACCAGTTCCGACGCCCCAGCACTCCGCCCCGGTGCTGCCCGACCCGGCTCCAGCGCCCCAACGCTCGGCCCCGGCCCTGAGTGGCCCTGCCCGACCAGCCCCGGCACCCGAGCACCCGACCCCGACACCGCTCACCCCAACCCCGACACCTAAGCACCCCGCCTCGATGTCACACGACGGACTATCCGACCTCAGCGCCGTTCTGCCCGACGCCCCCTACCCGCCACCACCGACTTTCCACCGCCCGACGCCTCACTGCCAGCCGCCGCCGCCTCCCCACTGCCCGACGCCGCCGTCCTGGCCGTCCCGACACCGACCAACCCCGGCGCACCCGTCGAGCCCCGCGACCCCGGCGCCGCCCAGTCCACCCCCGACCCGACACCACCTGACCCCGGAGCACCTTGAGTGCCTGCCCGGACCTGAGTTCTCACCCGATCCATGACCCGAGCCGCCACTCAAACCCCGAACCCCGGACGGCTTAGGCCTCGGCCCCCACCCGCGAACAACCCGGTGCCCCCGACCCCCAAAGTCGGCCCGACGACTCTCTGTCGTATCCCGACGAATCCTCAATGCACAAATTGTGGAGGAAGGATGGGAGCAACGAGATAACCTCTTTCATACCAAGTGCGTGATTCAAAATAAGATTTGTAGTATGGTGATTGATGGAGGAAGCTGTACTAATGCTGTAAGTCACGAGTTGGTTGAGGGACTTGGCCTCCCAACCCAAAAATGCCTGAAACCCTACAAACTTCATTGGCTTAGTAACTGTGGGGAATTGAGGGTCACCCGACAAGCTCATGTTCCCTTCTATATTGGGAGGTACAAAGATAACATTTTATGTGATGTGGTTCCTATGGAAGCTGCCCACATCTTGTTAGGAAGACCTTGGCAATTCGACAGGTACTCCACACATGATGGAAGAACCAACAGATATAGCCTCATTCATGGGGATACTAAGTACACTCTGAGGCCAATGTCACCTACTGAGATTCTCCAAGACCAATTAGATAGAAAGGCCATCAAAGACAAGAAAAAAGAGAGCTCAAAAACAGAGAGAAGAGAGAACAAACGAGAGATCCTATGAGTGTAAAAACAGAATTACAAGACCTTAAAGGCCCCAGAGCTACAAAAAGTGAGGTTGATAGGAGAGAAAACCTGTTAGCCACCCGAGTGAGATCCCCTTGTGATCATCTGCTACAAGGAGTGTTTGATTTCTAACCCTAATACTTCTCTGCCTAGTGTTGTTACTTCACTTTTACAGGAGTATAAAGATGTCTTCCCCGAAGAAGTTCCTAGTGGACTGCCCCCACTCAGGGGCATTGAGCATCAGATTGACTTGGTGCCCGGAGCTGCCTTGCCAAACAAGCTAGCCTATCGTACCAATCCAGAAGAAACCAAGGAGATCCAAGCACAAGTGGAGGAATTGATGGACAAGGGATTTGTCCGAGAGAGCATGAGTCCTTGTGCTGTCCCAGTCATCCTAGTTCCCAAAAAGGAAGGCACATGGAGGATGTGTGTTGATTGCCGAGCTATCAAGAACATAACAGTTAAGTATCGCCATCCTATTCCTAGGTTAGATGACATTCTGGATGAACTACATGGCGCAACCATCTTCTCCAAAATTGATCTTAAATCTGGCTACCATCAAATCCGAATGAAGGAAGGTGATGAGTGGAAAACTGCCTTCAAAACTAAACTAGGATTATATGAGTGGATGGTCATGCCATTCGGCCTCACCAATGCACCTAGTACCTTCATGCGATTAATGAACCAAGTCCTTAGAGCTTACATAGGGAAATTTGTAGTGGTCTACTTTGATGATATTCTTATTTACTCCAAAAACTTAGGAGATCACTTAGAGCATCTAAAGGCTGTCTTAGAAACCCTAAGAAAGGAGCACTTCTATGCCAACATGAGCAAGTGCACCTTTTGCGCCGATCACCTCATTTTTCTTGGCTTTGTTGTTAGCTCTGCAGGTATAAGGATCGATGAAGACAAGATAGAAGCCATCAAATCCTGGCCCACACCTCAAAACATCAGGATGTTAGGAGCTTCCACGAACTGGCTAGCTTCTATCGAAGGTTTGTAAGGGACTTCAGCACCGTTGCTGCCCCTCTCACAACCGTGTTAAAGAAGGATGTTCCCTTCCAGTGGGGAGCCCCGCAACAAGAGGCCTTTGAGGCCCTCAAAAGGAGGCTTACCGAGGCCCCTTTGCTCATGCTGCCCGACTTCACCAAACCATTTGAGATAGAGTGTGATGCATCCGGAGTAGGGATAGGAGCTTTCCTCATGCAAGAGAAGAGGCCCATCACCTACTTCAGTGAAAAGCTCAGTGGTGCCACTCTCAACTACCCGACCTATGACAAAGAGCTGTATGCCCTGGTAAGAGCTTTGAAGACTTGAAAACACTTCCTATGGCCTAAAGAATTCATCATCCACACGGATCATGAATCACTCAAGTACCTCAAGGCTCAGCACAAGCTCAACAAGCGGCATGCTCGGTGGGTAGAATTTATAGAATCATTTCCTTACATCATTCAATACAAGAAAGGTAAGGAGAACATCGTGGCTGATGCCCTTTCCCGAAGGTACACTTTAATCTCAGTCCTCTCTACTAAATTTATTGGCTTTGAATACATCAAAGACCTCTATGCCACTGACCTTGATTTTAAGAGTATCTTCGAAGCGTGCCAACAAGGAGGATTTGGTAAGTTCTACCAACAAGATGGTTACTTATTTAAAGGATCGAAACTGTGTCTCCCTAACCATTCTTACAGGACTGTCCTAACCCTAGAGGCCCACGGTGGAGGTCTCATGGGACACTTTGGTGTAGCTAAAATAGTGGCCACCCTCAAAGAACACTTTTATTGGCCCAAGATGAGACACGATGCCGAGAAGATCATATCTCAATGCTCCAAGTACCAAAGAGCTAAATCTAAACTCAGGCCCCATGGGTTATACACCCCCTTGCCCATTCCTGAGCATCTTGGGGTAGACTTGTCCATGGACTTTGTCCTGGGACTACCCAGGACCCGAAAGGGAAAAGACTCCATATTTGTGGTTGTTGACAGGTTCTCCAAAATGGCTCACTTCATTGTTCGCCATAAAATTTATGACGCCTCTTAAATTGCTGACCTATTCTTTAGGGAGGTAGTTAGTATGCATGGAGTTCCAAAGACTATAGTCTCCGATAGGGATTCAAAGTTCCTAAGCTACTTTTGGAAGACTTTATGGGCTAAGCTTGGCACCCGACTAATGTTCTCCACCACATGCCACCCCCTAACTGATGGGCAGACTGAAGTTGTAAACCTATCCTTAGCTCAAATGCTGAGGGCAGTCATTAAGAGCAACATTCCTGTCCATGAATTTGCCTATAATGCTGAGGGCAGTCATTAAGAGCAACATCCGGACTTGGGAGGAATGTCTACCACATGTATAATTTGCCTATAATCGAGCTGTGCATTCAGCTACCCAATACTCCCTGTTTGAACTTGTTTATGGTTTTAATCCACTAATCCCGCTGGATTTATCTCCACTTCTTGTCCATGAATTTTTAGATGCAGGTGGCCAAGAGAAGGCAGCCTATGTCAAGCAGCTCCATGAGAAGGCCAAGGCCAATATTGAAAGAAGGACTACTTAGTACCTCCGCAATGCCAATCGAGGAAGGAAGGAGAAAATTTTTGAAGCCGGAGACCAGGTGTGGATACACTTCAGGAAGGATAGGTTTCCAGAGCAGAGGAAGTCCAAACTACTACCCAGGGGAGACGGGCCTTACACGGTCCTCCAGAGGATTAACAACAACGCCAACGTCCTTGACCTGCCAAACTCTTACGGAGTAAGTGCAACCTTGAATGTGGCTGACCTAACCCCTGATTATGATGATGAATATGTAGGACAGGATTCGAGGATGAATCCTCCACAATAAGAGGGGGATGATGAGCCCAACAAACCTTGGACCCGACCTGAGCCTCCATTTACTCGAAGCCAGACCAAGGCCTTCCGAGTGAAACTTAACGCTTACATAGAGTCTTGGAGTAAAGAAGGGCATGAAGAGGATGCTGATCGATTCATCAAGGAAGGCTACACCCTCTTGGAGATTCATAAAGACATCAGGACACACCCGGAGCAGGGCCCGAGCAGGAACACTGAAGCCTCGGGCCAAGGCCAAGACCAGCCGGAGCAGACCGAGCAAAGCCTGCCGGGCCGCCACCGAAGCCAGTCGTAGCCCGACCGAGCAAAGCCCGCCGGCCGCTGCCGAAGCTCAACCGACCCATGCCACCGAAGCTTAACCGGCCCAAAAACCGCCGATCACCGCCGGATTAGGGTTTTGACCTAATTAGGTCTTTTATTCAACATTAAAGACTTCAACTATTATTTTATGTTTTATTCCTTTTTAGTCGGATTGTTTAGGCGTGTTAGGACCCTAATTAGGATTAGGAGTCTTTATTTTATTCTTATTTAGGAAGTAGTCTTTAGGGAGGAGAGCTTGTTCCCTCACCTATATAAGGGGGGCCGCGGCCACCCTTGTAAGACACAACTTTTGAAATCAATAAACTTCTGTTTGAACATATGTTCTCTTCCCTTCAAGCCTTTGCTCGTTGTTGCATCGCTTAAGGATCGACTTATCGTCAGAAGCATCCATCTTCTGAAGTGGCGTCTACGACTTGATACTTCTTGTTCCTAGCTGTTATATAGCAAGCGGGTCAAAGTCCTCTCCATCCCCGGTTCCCGACGGTTCTACCTCGTTGCACGATCATCAGCTTGTGGTGTTCAGGGTCGTCTGCCCACGGTTGCAGCGGTTCACATCAGAAGCACCATGTAACTCATCTAGCATATCATCAAGTATAGGAATAGGATGACGATACTTTACCGTGATGTTATTGATCGCTCGACAGTCTACACACATCCTCCATGATTTATCCTTTCTTGGCACGAGGATAACCGGTACGGCACAAGGGCTCATGCTTTCTTTAACATGCCTGATGACACTCGATTTGACATGATTATCAGCCTCATTTAAGCGACATTTCTTTGCTTAAGACATTGGTTTTAGGGTAGAATAATGAATATTCAATCGATTGCCCTATCTCGTGCAATTTGTGTTACCTTGGCCCGTTTCGGGTCTATTTGATGGTTTTCTAGTGTTTTTGTGTTAACACAGGTTTTTGCCATCAAATAGCGTAGCCATGGACGTGTCTAAGGCGTAGGAACCTCGAGGAATCAAACCGGAATCGATCAAAGGAGTCAATCAAGTCAAACCGAAAATTTGCCATTCACACTTACAGTTTCGGCGAAACCAGGCCCCCAATTTCGGCGAAATCAACAATACAAATCAGCTGATGCCAAGTGAAGACTGATTTCGGCGAAACCATTAAGCTCTTCGGACCAAAATGCAAGGCAGAGAAATCATGGCCATTTACACAAGAATTTTCGCCGAAACTATCCCTATGGTTTCGGCGAAAATATCAGCTCAGCCCGGCCCAACTAGGGTTAAGTATTTATACTTAATCCGGCGGCCCAGAAGCGAGGAGAATCATAATTAATCATAATACAACTTTTCGAGATCAGATTTCTCTGAAGTTCTGGAGCGAAGAGTTGGAGTTCGAAGAGCCGGATAGAGATCGTGACGCCATCCCTTCCATCTCGGAGAACCGGAGCTAGGAGTGCAACTTACCGAAGATCGGAGTCTGTCAGAGTCGTCTGAATTAGGTTTTTCAGATCCTTTTCTGTTCTTCCTTGTGATGATGAACTCTTTCTTTGTTTTTGTGTCTTTTGTAATGATCATGAGTAGCTAAACTCGTTAGAGCTTAGACTAGATGAACCCTAAGTGACCCAGGGCTTTAAAGCGGTCACGGATCGGCGGTGATTAGATTCGAGACTCAATCAGTTCTTTTTCATGTTTGATTCGTTCTTCATTGTTCATGTTTCTTGTCTGGATTGATCACCTAGATTAGATTCTTGTTAAGCTAAGGATAGAAGCGAACGCTCGCCTTACTTTAGAACATCGAATTAAACAATTAACCTTATAATTGGAGTGTGCCTTTCGTAGGAACCGGTTAGGGTTAATTCACTGCAAGAGTAACTCATTAATCACTAGTAATTACACCAATTAATTAAGTCGTTGCGAGAGGCAACCGTACCCGGGCGGCTAGTTAATCTTGGTAGTTAGAACGGATAGAGCATCGCCGGTCTTAAACCTAAGGGTAAGGAGTTATGGTGGTGTCTTAGTAATTGATTGAATAAGAATCGAAATCCGTTGATCTGTTGATTGCCAATGCTCTGGGGAACGAAGGGGGATTCAAAGTCTAAGTTCGTCTGTCATTCTTGTTTCCAAACCCTAATTCTCAATCTGCTTTAGCTTAATTTGTTTTAATTTTTCTGCATTTCTTAGAAGTAGAAGTCGTGGAACTCGCACCACGCACAACGTGTTTTTCCTTGAATAATTTGCTAGTTCTGAAGTAGCCAATCATTTGAAGGCCCGTGGAATACGATCTATCCTAGCTCTTGAGCTTGATAGTTATTTGATTGAACCTGCTCAGCACAACGACGGTTCCATCAAATTGGCGCCATTGCCGGGGACTTCTTTTGATTGTTGAAAGAAGAACTGGCAATTTATTCTTCTATTTTCCATCTTTCATTTTTCCATCCACTTCGATTTTACACTGGTTTTGTTTGTCTTTGTTATCTGTAGGTTTACAGGTGTATGCCTCACCGTCCCTGGACTCGCTCTCAGACCGAACAGGCTAAGATTGCAGGAAATCCAGGCAGTTCTGCTACACCTCTATGATCACAGATTCTGAAGGAAGGCAGATCCAATCCATTCATCACTCCGATCAAGATCGAGGAACCGAAGGAGAGTTCCTCATCTCCGTCTTCACCGCACTCTTCATCCGCCTCATACACCGAGTTACTTTCACCCCCTCCATCTCCCACCATGACCGATAGATTACCACCAAACGGCGATCAACCGCCGCCACCCCCCACCTGCACAGAAGAGTCTAGCAGACTATAACAAGCCGAGCGCAACTAGCGTTCGATCTGCCATTGCCGTTCCGCGCATTGAAGGAGATCCTGACTATGAGATCAAGATTCCATTCTTGACCATGATCTCTAGGGATTTACAGTTTGAAGGCAGGCCCCTGGACAGTCCGTGCACTCATCTTGCAGACTTCCTTGATCTCTACAATACTTTTAAAAACGGAAACGTCGACAAAAACACTCTTTGTCTGAGGGCTTTCCCGTTCTCTTTGAAAGGCGCTGCTAAGAGGTGGCTTACTGGCAAACCACCTGGCTACTACACTAACTGGGATACTCTGGCTCAGGACTTTGTTGAAGAATACTTCCCTCCGGCCAGAACAACCGCCATCAAGGACAGCATCGCCAGATTCTCCCAGAAAGAAGGAGAAAGTTTATATGACACTTGGAATCGATTCCAAGAACTTCTCTACACCTGCCCTCATCATGGATTCGAGTAGAGGCAGTTAGCTGAGATCTTCTCTCGAGGACTTCGAGAAGAATCTGCCAAGTGGGTCAATTCTCTAGCTGAAGGGGATTGCACTACACTCACTCCTGAAGCTGCTCTTCTGCACTTCGCAAACTGTGCCTCCAAGTCAAGGAACTGGGAGCGACAATATGAAGGATCGAGGAGCAAGCTAGATTTCGAAGCAGCTATCAAGGCAGAGGTAGAGAAGCATTTGAAGAAGTCAACCACACCAATCAAGCCACCGACAGCTTCTGTCTATGTTGCCGATTGCGAGTTGTGTGGAGCTTGCTCACATAACGGAGGCCGTTGTCAGAATTTTGGTAAGGCAGAAGTCTGGTCTGCCGAAGAGGTAAATTTCATCCAACAAGGCTTCGTTAATAATCAGAATGGTTATGCTGGTTATCGTAACTTCAGACAGCAAGGGAACTACCAAGACAGACCTCCCTATAATGCTGGCACTAATCATAACCAGAACCAGAATAACCGCCCGACTGGTCAAGTTCAGATCAGAAGCCTAACCATCCGCCGGCAGGTGTCTACCAGCCGCCGCATCGCAATCCGGGTAATTATGGAACTGCTCCTGGCAATCGCCAGAATCAATATCTTAACAATACCTATCCAGGACAGCAGCATCAAAGAGATAATAATGTCAGTGACCTGGATAAGAAGCTCAGCCAGATCATCACAAGACTCGATGATCATGACAATCAGTTCAAGGCTCAAGCTCTTCTCAATCAAGAACAAATAGCATCTGGACAACGGATTGAGCAAGTCGTGAACAACATCTCGAGCATGCTAGAATCTGGTCGACCATTTGGCCAGCTTCCAAGCCAGACAGAGCCAAATCCGAGAAAAGAACAGGCTAAAATGGTAACTGCTTGAAAACTTCCAAACTTAATTGCTGATGCCTTTTCTGTTTTACGCAGGATCGCTGAAACTCCGGAAGAAGAGGAAGAAGAGGAACAGGAACCGGCGCCTAAGGAGGATCCTCCTCTTGCACCGTACGTCGTGAAACCTCCCTTTCCTAGAGCATTGCTGCCAAATGCACGGATCGAGACTGGCATGAAGGGGAACAAGGAAGGATACCCTGACATTCGTATTAAGAAACCTGTCTCTCCATATCCAGCTAAGTTATCTGATCCTGGTTCTTTTACTTTGCCTTTGGTCATCAATGATGTTGAAATTGAACGTTGCTTAGTTGATCGAGGAGCATCTGTTAATGTCATGCCTGTGAGTCTATATGAAAAGTTAAACCTAGGGGAACTTGAACCGCCCAGTATGCAACTCGTCTTTGCTGACAGATCTCTTAAAACCCCTAAGGGAGAGATTAAAGACGTTGTCACCAAATGTGGTCCGTTCACGTTCTTAGCTGATTATGTGATTATGGATACTAGTACAGATGACGCTACTATTCTCATAGGTCGACCTTTCATGGCTACTACAGGAATGAATATTAACGTTCCTAATGGTTCTTTGACTTTAAGAGTTGGTAAAGAAACGAAAATGTTCCGTCTTAAAGACGGCATGAAATATGACTCTAGGAATGAAGAATCTCACTGCTTAGCCGTTGAAACGGTGGAGTTGACTCCGGTCAACTCCATTACTAATGCTTCTTCCAGTGTCTCTAGATCAGTTGTTGATACAGGTATTAAACAGGTCATTGAGAAGAAGCAGAAACCTGTCGTTCAGAAGCCGCCTAAGAAGAAGAAGAAGGAACTGCAAGCCTCTTCTAAACCACCGAGCAGACCTCGAGGAAAGAACAAGAAGACAAAGACCCAAATGGTCTGGAGACCAAAAATTCCACCGTCTTCCACCGAGCCAGCTGCACCACCAAATCGTTCCGAGAAATCGGCGCCGGAGCAAGCATGGAAGGAGAAGCCGAAAGCGTCTCCTAAGGAAGTACTAACGATCACCGATCCTGGTGATAACAAGCCGAAGAAGAAAGAAAAAGAGAAACCGACAGTCCTCATTCCTTCCATCGTCACACTAAAGAAGGATGACCTCTCGAGAGAGCTGTTCGGACCATTCAAGTTCGTTGATCATCTTCCCGACGGACGTACCAAACTACTACATGCAAACGGGAAGAGATTCACGCTTACCGGAGAAGTCCCGAAGCTGTACTTCATGAACTCCGACACGAGCGTGAAGGAGAATCTAAGTTGGGATGTCTCCTAATACCGTCCAGGTATCGTCCAGCTCAAGGACGTTAATAAAAGAGCGCTTCGTGGGAGGCAACCCACAGCTGGAGTCAGTTTTGTTTTGTTTCAACCTTGGTATCTTAGGGTCGGTTCGGGAGAGCCAAAAGTGTCAGTTTGTTTGATTTATTATTTTTCATGTAGAGTCTGCATGTCATAGAGTCAGTCGCAAGTTGATTGAGGTCGTTCCGATTTTTCTGGATTTAACTGTGATTTTCTGAAGTTGGCCTGATTTACGAAAATATTTTAAACCCGAACAGTTCAAAATTTTCGGCGAAACCACCCTTGTTTTCGGCGAAACCAATTTTCAAAATCGGGACCTGTTTCTCCTGTTCCTCATTTTCGGTTCAAAAATTTTCTGATTTTGGCAAAACCATCCCAACTAAGATTTTCGGCGAAACCGATCTTCCATTTTCAGCGAAACCGCCTTCACAAATCGGTCATTCCATTTTAACTAGTAGTTTCGGCGAAACCACCCCCTACTTTCGCCGAAACTGATTTGAAAATTCACCCAATTTATCCTTTAAAAATCCGGTCCACTTCCTCTCTCACCTTCTCCCATTTTCGCTCATCACTCCGAAAACAACCCCCCTATCTCTTTAAAAAAATCGCCGAACGCCCCAAATCTCACCACCCGCCGTCGCCGCCGTTCCACCACCCGCCATCAGTCGCCGACCACCGCCGCACCTCTCCCCTCCTCATTCCGATCCCAACAAGCCCTAGAACGTTCGAATCGGAGCTTTGCAGCTCCAGTTCTCCGAAAAACCCTAGTTTTCAAGTTTTTCACCGATTCCTCCCAACCCGTTCACTTTTTGTTCATGACTTCAAGGTAAGTTGTAGAACTTTTCAATACGAACCTTTTGACATATGGATTGCTGAATTTCGTCGGGGTTGACTTTCGGTTGACTTTTCGATTTACCTCGTTTTGCGTGCCGACTGTTTCGTGTGAACTAGGATTGACTGAACTTATAGAACTGTTCTAGGATGCTTAGGGAGTTCCGTGCTTAATCTCCACATCATTTGGTCATGTGTTGCTATGAATACGATTGATTCGTTGTTATGTTAACTGGTGAG
The DNA here is from genome assembly GCA_034768395.1 of Linum lewisii. Lineage (NCBI taxonomy): Eukaryota > Viridiplantae > Streptophyta > Magnoliopsida > Malpighiales > Linaceae > Linum > Linum lewisii. The sequence continues at coordinate 43,799,732 of CM068296.1, forward strand.
AAATGTCGGTTTGACTTTGAATTGCTGTGATCATTTGGCTGTCATAAGCGTTCGTTATTGTTCATATTATCGTGCTGCCTTTTGAAATCATATTTTACCGTCATTCTCCAAGTTGTGATAGTCTTGCCATGATTAGAGTTCAATATGACTTAATGTTGACTTTCTAAATGTCTGTTTGACTTTTTGAACTCTGATTGCGCTTACCTGATTATAGCTGTTCTTAAGACATGTGTTCTATTGTCTATGATTACCGGTTACCATGCTTTGCTTACCCCACTTAGTTTCCCTCATTTCTTTGTGAAATTGAATTTTTTCTACTAAGTGTGGGGTAGGATCTTAGTTGACTAATCTGGTTTCACTTCTGGTTTTAGGAACACTTTTGAGCGCAGGACTAAGGCGCGACTCGATGGTGCCTCGAGCTCAGGAGCTGCCGCTCCCGTCACACCCGCCATTCTGGGTCCTCCACCTGCACTGCCTCGCCATGCTGGATACCATCCCACCATCGCCCGTCTACCGGACTTCTACTTTGGGAACTTCCAGAAGATCGAACACATCCGTGGAGCTGACGTGCGTCCTTTATCCATGGAGTCACTCCAGGAGCATGACGAGGATTCCTACCGAAACGTGCATGACGCCCTAGCACCGGCCGGTCTCCTCGAGCTGACCACCATAGCCGCCGAGTTCCCAGACATTGCTCTCCAGGAGTTTTGGGCGACATTTGACTTGGACGAGCATAAGAGGAGACGGGGCCAGAAGGTGATCACCTTCTTTCTTGGTGGGGTGTACAGACAGCTCACCTACGATGAGTTTTGCCGCTCATCTGGGCATCCCCTACGAGCACTATCACGATCACCACCTCGGCTGGGGCGATGATGATGACGACGAGGAGTTGCACGCCCTCTGGAGCCACATGACAGGCGTGCCTGGCGATCACCTCGGGAAGAGCAACTCAGTTAAGTCTCTCTCTCACCCGCTTTATAAGTTTATTCATATGGTTTGGCGGAGGTCACTTTTATATGTCAGAGACAAGGATCGCCACCATATCCTTAAGGAGGAGCTCGTGCTTCACCGAGCCATCCGAGAGAGCTACCCTCTCCACCCCGGCTGGGTGCTAGCTCACATCTTCAGCCAGCGGACCAAGAGGAAGAAGCTACCACGCAAACTCTTGGGAGGCAACTTCATCGGTCAGCTCATCCTCTCCTTCGGCATCAGCCATGAATATGGCCCTAACATTCCACGACACCCAATTATGACCGTTGGAGGAGATTTGGCGGTCGAGTACGACTTAGAACTCGACCTCAGTCCCTATGTAGTAGCAGATCCCCCACTCCAACCTGCGGTCGAGTCGGAGGACGAAGATGATGCTGAGGAGCAGCAGCCGCAGCCGCCGCCTGAGTTTCAAGATTATATACCCTCGCCACACCATCAGGCAGGGTACATCCACCAGTCGCCGCCGCGCATTCCTGATCCATTTCCGGCGCATACTCACCAGCCGCAACACCACCCCGCGGACATTGGTGAGCTGTACGAACGACTACAGGAGTGGCGCATCACCGACAACGCCACTCAAGAGGCTAGGTGGACTATTATGCAACAACACATGCGCCGCGCCGATCGGCGATATGAACAACAGCTGGAGTGGCAGCGACAGCTCGGCGATTACTTCCACTTCCCCCACCCTGGCACCTCTGACCAGTGATGATCATGTTTCATTTGTTTTTGTCTTGTAGGCAGTTGGGAGATTCCCTTTGCTTCAGGTTCTGTTACACTTCCCTCTGCTCCGAGACTCCGTGCTTACACTCTGCAATCAACCATCCTCTTCCAGGTTCTTCCATTCCACTCTGAACTCTCGAATTAGTCCTGTGAGGACACAGTCCGATTTAAGTGTGGGGTAGGATGCTAGAGAACCTTGCATGAACTTGATTGCCCTTGATTGTGTTTTGTGTGCCTCGTGATTCCATTCCAGTCTCTCTAGTAGTAGAATGGCTCAGTTCTTGATTTTTGATGTTAAGTTGTTGTTCAATCTTTCATAATGATGCTTAGACTGCTTAACCTAGAACTTGAGAACCAACTTGTATCCTTTGATGCTAAATTGCCTGGTCAGAACAGAATTTTAAAATCACACTTGTAGTTTGTAGCCTTGATTGCATGAAAATGACCGAATCCGACTAGCAAACCAACTGTGCGCTTTTGATCCATTGCATGTAACTTGCAATTTAAATTCATTCTGAGTGGTTTTCTGTTTACTTGAATGAGTTAGAATTTGCATGAAACCTACTAGAGACCACACGATGACACGAGTTCTAGAAGGATACGGGCACCTAGATTCAGCTACTAAGCCAGACAGCCTACCAAACGATAAATCCACTAGGTTTAGACCCTTGAGCTTGGCCTGTTCTTTCGGTTCGATAATGCATTACAACCATTTCCCATTTCTTTCATTCCCCGTTGATCCCCTATGGTTGTAGTTCTAGATTGACCTACCGGAAGTCGGTTTGTGGTAACCTGCCTATAGCCATTAAACAGGTGGTCTTAGCTAATATGTCCAGACGTGTAAACCCCTCTAGCAACTAAAAGAAAAATCGGCACAAAAGAAAAAAAAAATAAAGTAAGAAAAGAAGCAAGCTTCAGAAAAAATGAAGAAAGAAGAAAATCAGAAAAAGTTCAAAGTTTAGTTCAAATAAAACGTTCTTCTCCCTACAAATGGAAGAACGAAGTCAAAAGAAAACTTGAAAAGAAAAAAAATTGTTGTGCAAAAAGAAAAAGAATAAGTGCTAGGTTGCTTGAGGGTATCATAGGACGAGCGTTCATCATTCCACAAGTGTTTGGTTAGACGGTAGGAAGCCATAGATTAGATTCGAGGGAAGTTAGTCGAAAGCTACACCGCACCAAGCCATCATCATTCATTCCCATCATCCATCTCATTATAAACCCGAGTAGTGTAGAATTCATTACGGTCCTAGCAGGGAAGTCCTTCTTGCCTAGATACTCATGTTGTCACAGTGGTGGAGATGTGGTCGAAATACAAACCTATGACAGAATTCGGTAACAGAAAACGATCGAGAGCAGAAACACGTCCTTAAACACAGAGAGTGAGAGTTCTCATTGTACTAAATATATCCTGTGTGAGAAGTCTGGTCGGTCAGGTCAAATTCGTGCATGATTGATTGCTAATCACTTGTCGTGTGCAGTTATTAGTGAGACTAGGTAGTTTGGCTGATCAGTATGCATGTTAGGTTCCTTGTTCTAGGATCGATCTATCTAATAATTCATTGTGCTTGATTGAGCTCCAATTTAATCGATCTTATCATTTATGAACATGAGCGTTTCTATTCAGTTTGCTTGAGGACAAGCAAAAGCTTAAGTGTGGGGTATTTGATGACACTCGATTTGACGTGATTATCAGCCTCATTTAAGCGACATTTCTTTGCTTAAGACATTGGTTTTAGGGTAGAATGATGAATATTCAATCGATTGCCCTATCTCGTGCCATTTGTGTTACCTTGGCCCGTTTCGGGTCTATTTGATGGTTTTCTAGTGTTTTTGTGTTAACACAGGTTTTTGCCGTCAAATAGCGTAGCCATGGACGTGTCTAAGGCGTAGGAACCTCGAGGAATCAAACCGGAATCGATCAAAGGAGTCAATCAAGTCAAACCGAAAATCTGCCATTCACACTTACAGTTTCGGCGAAACCAGACCCCCAGTTTCGGCGAAATCAACAATACAAATCAGCTGATGCCAAGTGAAGACTGATTTCGGCGAAACCATTAAGCTCTTCGGACCGAAAATGCAAGGCAGAGAAATCATGGCCATTTACACAAGAATTTTCGCCGAAACTATCCCTATGGTTTCGGCAAAAATATCAGCTCAGCCCGGCCCAACTAGGGTTAAGTATTTATACTTAATCCGGCGGCCCAGAAGCGAGGAGAATCATAATTAATCATAATACAACTTTTCGAGATCAGATTTCTCTGAAGTTCTGGAGCGAAGAGTTGGAGTTCGAAGAGCCGGATAGAGATCGTGACGCCATCCCTTCCATCTCGGAGAACCGGAGCTAGGAGTGCAACTTACCGAAGATCGGAGTCTGTCAGAGTCGTCTGAATTAGGTTTTTCAGATCCTTTTCTGTTCTTCCTTGTGATGATGAACTCTTTCTTTGTCTTTGTGTCTTTTGTAATGATCATGAGTAGCTAAACTCGTTAGAGCTTAGACTAGATGAACCCTAAGTGACCCAGGGCTTTAAAGCGGTCACGGATCGGCGGTGATTAGATTCAAGACTCAATCAGTTCTTTTTCATGTTTGATTCGTTCTTCATTGTTCATGTTTCTTGTCTGGATTGATCACCTAGATTAGATTCTTGTTAAGCTAAGGATAGAAGCGAACGCTCGCCTTACTTTAGAACATCGAATTAAACAATTAACCTTATAATTGGAGTGTGCCTTTCGTAGGAACCGGTTAGGGTTAATTCACTGCAAGAGTAACTCATTAATCACTAGTAATTACACCAATTAATTAAGTCGTTGCGAGAGGCGACCGTACCCGGGCGGCTAGTTAATCTTGGTAGTTAGAACGGATAGAGCGAACGTTCGCCGGTCTTAAACCTAAGGGTAAGGAGTTATGGTGGTGTCTTAGTAATTGATTGAATAAGAATCGAAATCAGCTGATCTGTTGATTGCCAATGCTCTGGGGAACGAAGGGGGATTCAAAGTCTAAGTTCGTCTGTCATTCTTGTTTCCAAACCCTAATTCTCAATCTGCTTTAGCTTAATTTGTTTTAATTTTTATGCATTTCTTAGAAGTAGAAGTCGTGGAACTCGCACCACGCACAACGTGTTTTTCCTTGAATAATTTGCTAGTTCTGAAGTAGCCAATCCTTTGAAGGCCCGTGGAATACGATCTATCCTAGCTCTTGAGCTTGATAGTTATTTGATTGAACCTGCTCAACACAACGACGGTTCCATCAATGCCCTTTGTCCATTAACTCATCCACTTGTCTCTGGAGCTCTTTGGTCTCTTCTGGATTGGTTCTATATGCGGCCTTGTTAGGGATGGATGCTCCTGGAACAAAGTTGATTTGATGCTCAATTCCCCTAATCGGTGGTAGTCCTTTAGGAGTCTCCTCCGAAAAGACATCTTCAAATTCCTGTAATAATGAAGAGATAACACTAGGAAGAGAATCAGTTACATTAGCATAATTAGAATTCAAACACTCCTCGTATACGATAACCACTAGTGGCATCCTAGAGGTTAAGGGTTGTTTGATCTCACCACGTGTAGCCAAAAGGTTTTCTCTCCTCTCGGCGTCACCTTTTCGAGCTCTATGACATACCATTTCTATTTTTGCACTCGAAGGGGTGTCACTCTGTTTCTTTTCACTCTTCTCTCGTGTTTTGAGCTCCATATATTTCTTCTCTCTAGCCTCACGAAGTTGTTGCTTCTCCAATTGATCTTGGTACAATTCGGTTGGTGACAAAGGCTTGAGCTTGTAGGTTTTCCCCTTATGAGTTAAGGAATATCTATTAGCCCTCCCATCATGAAGAGAAAATCGATCAAATTGCCATGGCCTCCCAAGCAGAATATGAGCAGCCTCCATAGGTACTACGTCACCAAGAATTTTGTCAGTATATCGACCAATACTGAAAGGGAAGTATACCTGCCTTGTCACTTTTAGCTCTCCTACTTTGCTAAGCCATTGAAGTATGTATGGCTTAGGATGTCGAATGGTGGTGAGCTTCATGCCTTCCACAAGATCTTGACTTGCTACATTCGTGCAACTTCCTCCATCGATAACCAGATTACAAAGTTTGTTGTGGATGACACAACGAACATGGAATAGGTTCTCCCGCTGATCCAACTCGTCTTTAACTAGAGTGCTCAATGCTCGAATGGCCACTCTATTGAACTTCACCAAACCTTCTTGATGTGAACTGCTGCAACCGTGGGCAGATGACCCTAACCACCGCAAGTTGGACATCGTGCAACGAGGTAAAACCGTCTGGCCAAGCTTGCTTCATTATGCTTCGGCCACATCTTCTGGAAGGTCTCCAGAGGGTCTTCAGGGGCTGTGGTTGGTCCAGGGCTCGTAGCATTTCGCATGGGGCCTTGTTCGAGCTCTCGGCTCGAGGTTGACCCTAGGGTAACCAGGATCACATCATCCCCCTCTTCTTAAAGAGGATTCGTCCTCGAATCCTTGCCTGATAATGCATTAGAAATAATGAAAATAATCACTGGGGAGTATAGGACTTGACCTGGTGCTTTATCGGCGTTCCTCACAGGTTCGTGCCGCAACGGGGCTGGTACAGGTGCTTCGGGGTAGGCCACTGCCGCGTCGGGGTTGGGTGGCGTCGGGCCCGGGGTGGACAGGGCGGCGCCGGGGTCGGGCGGCGTCGGGCCGGGGTGGACAGTGCGGCGCCGGGATCAGGCGGCGTCGGCCCGGGTGTTGAAAGTGCGGCGCCGGGGTCAGGCGGCGTTGGGCCAAGGTCAGGCGGCGTCGGGCCGGGGTCGGTCAAGCGTCGGGCCGGGGTCGGTCAGGACGGCGCCGGGTCATAGGGCCCGTCGGGTGTTGGGGCCGGGCGCTGGGGTGCCGGGGCTAGGTCTGGAGCGGGGGCCGGGCCCTGGTCTGGCGTTGGGCGCTGGTCGGGCGCCGGGGGCTGGTCGGGCGCCGGACGGTGGTCGGGCGCCTGGTGCTGGTCGGGCACCGGGCGCTGGTCGGGTGCCGGGGGCTGGTCGGGCGCCGGGGGTTGGTCGGGCGCCGGGGGCCGATCTGGCGCAGGGCGCCGGTCGGGCGCTGGTGCTGGGCGCTGGGGCGCCGAGGCTGGGGCCGGGGCTGGGGCCGTGGCTGGTGTCGGGGCTGCTGTCGAGGCTGGGCCCTGGAGGGTCGGTGTTGGGCGCTCGGGCGCTGGGCGCTCGAGCGCCGGGGCTGGGCGCTGGGCGCTCGAGCGCCGGGGCTGGGCGCTCGGGCGCCGGGTGGTTTCGGCGGGCGGCGTCGGGGTCGGGTGCTCGGGCGTCGGGGCTGAAATCTTGGGCGTCAGGGCTGGTCGGGCAGGGCTGGTCGGGGCCGAGGCCGAGCGCTGGGGCGCTAGGGCCTGGGGCAGCGCCAAGGCGGAGGCCAAGCGCTGGGGCGCTAGGGCCTGGGGCAGTGCCGAGACTATAGCCGAGCGCTGGGGCTCTAAGGCCTGGGGCAGCGCCGAGGCTGGGGCCGAGCGCTGGGGCGCTAGGGTCTGGGGTAGCACCGAGGCGGGGGCCAAGCGCTGGGGCGCTAAGGCCTGGCGCAGCGCCGAGGTTGGGGCTGAGCGCTGGGGCGCTAGGGCCTGGGGCGGCGCCGGGGCTGGGGCCAAGCGCTGGGGCGCCGGGGCCGGTCGGGCAGTGCTGGTCGAGGCCGGGGCCGCGTGCCGGGGCACCGGAACCGGGCGCCGGGTTGTGCCGGCTTCTCTTGCCAATTGAGCCATGGTGGCTTGTATCTGTTGTAGGACTTGGGAAGCTTCTTCCATTGCCGCTTCTATCTTGGCAAGTCTTTGATCTGCCATGGTTAGTTGGAACAAACGAACACAAAGACTTTTTCTAATATCCTATTTTCTAACACTCTTTTTCTAGGAGTCGATAAACAACAACTTAGTGGCTAAAAGTAGGGTCGTGGCTCGGTTTAACACAAGCAACAGAAGCTAAGTCTATCCCCTCTTCTTAAACACACTATTACAACGACAAATAAAGAACTTGGCAAGGGTGGCCTTGCTTGATTTTTCTTTTTCTTGACTTCTTTTAGGGTTTTCTTTTGATAGCTTGATCGGCCACCAATATTTTCTTGCCTTACAATGAAAGACTCGACACAAAAACTAGAAATAGATGAAGATTCTCTAAACAATTCTAAACAACAAGAAAAGTGAATGGATATGAATCCAGGGTTTCAAACCTGAAGACTGGGATAGATGTGGTCCTTGAGCTGAACCGTGCTCTGATACCAACTGATGTGAACCGCTGCAGCTGTGGGCAGACGACCCTAACCACCGCAAGTTGGACACCATGCAACGAGGTAAAACCGTCGGGAACCGGGGCGGATAAGTACTTTGACCCGTCGGCTATATAACAGCCGGGAACCAGAAGTGTCCAGTCGAAGACGCCACGCCAAGAGATGGATGCTCATGATGATAAGTCAACCTTAAGCAATGCTCCTCACATTAACACGAAGGGAAAAGAACATAAGTTCTGAAATATATTTAATCAAAGGGGGTTCTGAGTACAAGAGGTGGCCGGCGGCCTCCTTATATAGGTGAGGGAACAAGCTCTCCTCCCTAAACACTACTTCCTAAATAATAATAAAGAAATAAAAGAGTCCTAATTAGAAAATCTAAAGAGGACTTTAACTAATCCTAATCTAGACTAAAAGAAGGGAAAATTCGGACTCCAACCCTACAAGGGAAGAGAATCCTACCTAAACAAGAACTCCTAAAAAGGAGGCTGAAAAACCCTAAAAACAGCTAAACGGGTTCTGGTAAAAATAGCCAAATAAATACCAAATTAAATAGTAAAATTAAGTCCTTTGGCAGATCACTAGTAGACGTCATGGGATTCAAGTTTCATGTTGGGCTTCAGCCCAAATTCTATCTCCAAGTAGCCCAAATCCTTCAATCTTCAACATACTAGGAATCTGTCCAAAACCGGGAAATCCTAGCTTGATTAGGATTCCTTGCTTGGATGTATTTGGCATCTTCTCTCCATTTCCCGTATCTTGAATGGTCATCAATACCTCCATGGATCAGGCTCAGGTGGTGGCCTGATCGTTGCCCCTATCATGTGTAGCCTCGAATCAGCATCCGGGCTCCACTCCTTGATGCTCCACCCATGCTTTGCTAGGACTTGGCGGAGCTCTATCTTCTTCGGTTCTTCTCCAAATTCAGCTCCGTTTGTTGGAGAGCTATCCATAGCAACTGAAATCTTCCAAAAGGCTCGAGCCATTTGAAGGCTGGGCCAAAAGCATGCTTCTGTGGTGCCCGGCGCTCGGGGCTGGCTCCGTGCTGGGCCTTCTTCAATTCTGGCCAAGCCTTCTATTTTATGCTTCGGCAAGGTCCTCAGGAATGCTCTCATGGGGTCTTCAAGGGCTGGTGCTGGTACAGGGATCGAGTCTTCGGTCCTGGAGCTCAGTTCTGGCATTTGGCCCGGTCCGGGGCTCGTACCGGGGTCTATCTTCGGGTGCCAGCTTCTTCTGGCTAGGCTTGCTTCATTATGCTTCGGCCACATCTTCTGGAAGGTCTCTAGAGGGTCTTCAGGGGCTGTGGTTGGTCCAGGGCTCGTAGCATTTCGCCTGGGGCCTTGTTCGAGCTCTCGGCTCGGGGTTGACCCTAGGGTAACCAGGATCACATCATCCCCCTCTTCTTGAAGAGGATTCGTCCTCGAATCCTTGCCTGATACTGCATTAGAAATAATGAAAATAATCACTGGGGAGTATAGGACTTGACCTGGTGCTTTATCGGCGTTCCTCATAGGTTGGGGCCGCAACGGGGATGGTACAGGTGCTTCGGGGTAGGCCACTGCCGCGCCGGGATCAGGCGGCGTCGGGCCGGGGGGGACAGTGCGGCGTCGGGGTTAGGCGGCGTCGGGCCGGGGTCAGGCGGCGTCGGGCGCCGGGGTCAGGCGGGCGTCGGGCCGGGGTCAGGCGGCGTCGGGCCGGGGTCGGTCAGGACGGCGCCGGGGTCATAGGGCCCGTCGGGTGTTGGGGCCGGGCGCGGGGGTGCCGGGGCTAGGTCTGGAGCGGGGGCCGGGCCCTGGTCTGGCGTCGGGCGCTGGTCAGGCGCCGGGGGCTGGTCGGGCGCCGGACGGTGGTCGGGCGCCGGGTGCTGGTCGGGCGCCGGGGCCTGGTCGGGCGCCGGGGGTTGGTCGGGCACCGGGGGCCGATCGGGCGCAGGGCACCGGTCGGGCGCTGGTGCTGGGCGCTTGGCGCGGAGGCTGGGGCTGGGGTTGGTGCCGTGGCTGGGGCCGGGGCTGGGGCCGTGGCTGGTGCCGGGGCTGCTGTCGAGGCTGGGCCCTGGAGGGTCGGTGTTGGGCGCTCGGGCGCTGGGCGCTCGGCGCTGGCGCTCGGCGCCGGGGCTGGGCGCTCGGGCGCCGGGGTTTCGGCGGGCGGCGTCGGGGTCGAGTGCTCGGGCGTCGGGGCTGAAATCTTGGGCGTCGGGGCTGGTCGGGCAAGGCTGGTCGGGGCCGAGGCCGAGCGCTGGGGCGCTAGGGCCTGGGAAGCGCCAATGCGGAGGCCAAGCGCTGGGTCGCTAGGGCCTGGGGCAGTGCCGAGACTGGAGCCGAGCGCTGGGGCTCTAAGGCCTGGGGCAGCGCCGTGGCTGGGGCCGAGCGCTGGGGCGCTAGGGTCTGGGGTAGCGCCGAGGCGGGGGCCAAGCGCTTTGGTGCTAAGGCCTGGGGCAGCGCCGAGGCTGGGGCCGAGCGCTGGGGCGCTAGGGCCTGGGGCGGCGCCGGGGCTGGGGCCAAGCGCTGGGGTGTCGGGGCCGGTCGGGCAGTGCTGGTCGAGGCCGGGGCCGCGTGCCGGGGCACCGGAACCGAGCGCCGGGTTGTGCCAGCTTCTCTTGCCAATTGAGCCATGGTGGCTTGTATCTGTTGTAGGACTTGGGAAGCTTCTTCCATTGCCGCTTCTATCTTGGCAAGTCTTTGATCTGCCATGGTTAGATGGAACAAACGAACACAAAGACTTTTTCTAATATCCTCTTTTCTAACACTCTTTTTCTAGGACTCGATAAACAACAACTTAGTGGCTAAAAGTAGGGTCGTGGCTCGGTTTAACACAAGCAACAGAAGCTAAGTCTATCCCCTCTTCTTAAACACACTATTACAACGACAAATAAAGAACTTGGCAAGGGTGGCCTTGCTTGATTTTTCTTTTTCTTGACATCTTTTAGGGTTTTCTTTTGATAGCTTGATCGCCACCAATATTTTCTTGCCTTACAATGAAAGACTCGACACAAAAACTAGAAATAGATGAAGATTTTCTAAACAATTTTCTAAACAACAAGAAAAGTAAAGGGATATGAATTCAGGGTTTCAAACCTGAAGACTGGGATAGATGTGGTCCTTGAGCTGAACCGTGCTCTGATACCAACTGATGTGAACCGCTGCAACCGTGGGCAGATGACCCTAACCACCGCAAGTTGGACACCGTGCAACGAGGTAAAACCGTCGAGAACCGGGGTGGATAAGTACTTTGACCCGTCGGCTATATAACAGCCGGGAACCAGAAGTGTCCAGTCGAAGACGTCACGCCAAGAGATGGATGCTCTTGATGATAAGTCAACCTTAAGCAATGCTCCTCACATTAACTCGAAGGGAAAAGAACATAAGTTCTGAAATATATTAATCAAAGGGGGTTCTGAGTACAAGAGGTGGCCGGCGGCCTCCTTATATAGGTGAGGGAACAAGCTCTCCTCCCTAAACACTACTTCCTAAATAATAATAATAAAGAAATAAAAGAGTCCTAATTAGAAAACCTAAAGAGGACTTTAACTAATCCTAATCTAGACTAAAAGAAGGGAAAATTCGGACTCCAACCCTACAAGGGAAGAGAATCCTACCTAAACAAGAACTCCTAAAAAGGAGGCTGAAAACCCCTAAAAACAGCTAATAGGGTTCTGGTAAAAATAGCCAAATAAATACCAAATTAAATAGTAAAATTAAGCCCTTTGGCAGATCACCAGTAGACGTCATGGGATTCAACTTTCATGTTGGGCTTCAGCCCAAATTCTATCTCCAAGTAGCCCAAATCCTTCAATCTTCAACAGACTAGGAATCTGTCCAAAACCGGGAAATCCTAGCTTGATTAGGATTCCTTGCTTGGATGTATTTGGCATCTTCTCTCCATTTCCCGTATCTTGAATGGTCATCAACACCTCCATGGATTAGGCTCAGGTGGTGGCCTGATCGTTGTCCCTATCATGTGCAGCCTCGGATCAGCATCCGGGCTCCACTCCTTGATGCTCCACCCATGCTTTGCTAGGACTTGGGGGAGCTCTATCTTCTTCAGTTCTTCTCCAAATTCAGCTCCGTTTGTTGGAGAGTGCTCCTGGGGCTTAAAGCTATCCATATCAACTGAAATATTCCAAAAGGCTCGAGCCATTTGAAGGCTGGGCCAAAAGCACGCTTCTGTGGTGCCCGGCGCTCGGTCCGGCGCCCGGGGCTGGCTCCGTGCTGGGCCTTCTTCAATTCTGGCCAAGCCTTCTATTTTATGCTTCGGCAAGGTCTTCAGGAATGCTCTCATGGGGTCTTCAAGGGCTGGTGCTGGTACAAGGATCGAGTCTTTGGTCCTGGAGCTCAGTTCTGGCATTTCGCCCGGTCTGGGGCTCGTACCTGGGTCTATCTTCGGGTGCCAGCTTCTTCTGGCCAGGCTTGCTTCATTATGCTTTGGCCACATCTTCTGGAAGGTCTCCAGAGGGTCTTCAGGGGCTGTGGTTGGTCCAGGGCTCGTAGCATTTCGCCTGGGGCCTTGTTCGAGCTCTCGGCTCGGGGTTGACCCTAGGGTAACAGGATCACATCACTTCTGGAACCTTTTCTTCCTCTTCCTCCGATTCCTCCTCTTTGATTTCCTCCTTTTCATCCTCATCATCCGTGAACAATTCTCCATCTCGGATCACCATAGTGCCTTTATTAGGGCAGTCCCTAGCCATATGTCCACGCCCTTGACCTTTGAAACAAAGAATTCCACTCGGCCGATTAGCAGTATTTGAAGAACCAGATTTAGGATTTGGGGTACCTTGAGTGGTTTTAGGTTTGTTAAAGCCTCCCGAGGTGCCTTCCTCTTTCTTCATGGTATTCGTCTTCCATGATGGTGTGGTAGTGGTTGGTGTACTGAATCTTCGTCCGGTGCCAAGTTTGAGTTACTTTGCCACTCGAATTGCTAGTCGCACCAATTCATCATAGTCGATGAAATTCTGCAAGTTGACTTGATAGGCGATTTCCCTATGTAAGCCTCCTAGGAAACGTGCAATCTTGGCATCCTCATCTTCAATTAGATCCAATCGAGACACTATCATCTCGATCTCCTTATGGTAGTCTTCAACAGTCACACCACCTTGCTTTAAAGCTTGTAACTTAGTGTGTAAATCTAGGCAATAGGAAGCTGGAACATACTTCCTTCTCATGACAAGTTTCACATCCTCCCATGTTCCAATAGGCCTCTTCCCTTCGCGCTTCCTTTGTCTAACTTGCTGACTCCACCAAACAGAAGCGTAGCCAGTAAATTCTACAACAGCAAGGATTACCTTCTTGCGATCAGAAAATTGATGGAATTGGAAGAAGAATTCCTTCGCCCTCTCCCAATCGAGATATGGATCCAGGTCTGATTTCCGTTGGAATTTGGGAACCGAAATTTTTACTCCTCGGATATCATCGTCCAACATCGCGCCTCTTAAAGCTTCTCTATGTGGCCTTGCTCCACCTCGTGGAGGTGCATCATCCTCCACATCGGAATCATCTACCCTTGACTGATTATTCTGGATGGCCGCGGTGAGGGTTTAAGCCATAGTGTTGAGTGCTTCATGGAACTCCTTCCTCATCGTATTCATTGCTGCTTCGAACCATGCTGGATCTGTCATCTTGAATAATGATTAGTCACAATGGCCTCACCAACTCTCTCCAATGAACCTCACACACTCTTTCTTTTGCCTCTCGTGTTTCACACAAGTTTTTGGTGAGAAGAAGCTGAAACAGAAATCTGCAATAAGCAAGTTCGTTATGAGCAGTTGCAAGTTTCTTCAAAGCTTTCGAAGTCAAGTAATTCGAAATTCAAGTAAAAACAACCCTAGCTGAGTTCACTCTAAGCCCTAGTCAGATTTCTTTGCTGGGTTTTCGAAAAACAAACTATTCAAAATAAATTTGACTTTGAATGAACAGAAATTGTTTACCCCCCTTCTTAGATTTCCGCTATAACTTCTAGACACATTCTTGGTGAGGTGGCTTTGCTTTGATTGGGTCGAAATTATTCTTTTGGACCTCTTGATTTTTAAACTTTGTTTCTTCTTAACCTGCACACCAGCTTTTACCACCAAGAAATGGTTAGTACAAAACTATAAATCTGAAATCACACAAATCACGATTCAGCCAATAATGCTACTATTTTTTGGGGGGTCTTTTTTTTATAATCGAAAGAAAAAGAACAGAAGCTTTGATCCAAGAGTTGAACCGAGCTTTGATACCAAACTGATATGAACCAAAGCCAAGGTTGGCTCAATCCACACAACTCAGTTTTGAACAATTTGCAAACGAAAACACAATCAAGATAGAAGATGGAAATCGGACCAGAACCCTTAGCTATAGAGCTAAGAACTCAAGGTATCAAGTGTGTGCGGTACCACGAACTAAGGGGTGATTACCCTTATCTCGATAAACCAAACTCCCTAAGCCAAGCAACAACGAGCAACAGCTTGAAGGAACAAATACTGTAAACCAAAGTCTGAATTCTTTAATTGTGAGCAAACAAGCTGATTTGAATCAAACTACAAAGAACCCTTTAAATAGGGTAGGAGAAAATGTGTCCTACACCAGATTCGCTGAATCTAGTCATCTAGAAAAACTACACAATTAATTGTTCACACTTAACTAAGTACATTCTCTTGTTCCAAAGTGGAAGTGAATGAACATTAATGCAAGTGCATGGTTCCAATGTGGAAGTGAATGAACATGAAAACAAATGCATGAAAGGGGTTGAAATTCGTTCATGAAGGCCCCTCAACTATCTGATATGGCAGAATGGTCACTGAAGATCACAAAACGTTTGAATCTTGTCGTTGGATCAGCATGGAGTCTCGCCAACCATCCTAAGTAATGTCCAGCATCCTTGCTCCAATTCTTCATGCTTTGGCATACTCCAAGCCTCCATGAATGTTGCCACCTTGTTCCTGAAGGCCTTGGTTTCACTCCTAGTGATTGGACCAGTTGATGACCCAAGGGTGTCCCCATCACCAAAGCCATCTAAACTAGAAGCGGGAAGTAGAGAGCTGATCTGAAGGCCCCATAGCCAGATATGGTACCTGATGCTATTGCTGTGAACATGCCAGAAGTTGAGGACATCACGGCAGAGGAAGCAGATAAAGGAGAGGATGAAGCGGCTCAGCACCCCCCTCCAACAGAAACTCCTACACGCCGACCTCCTTAATAAACCATCTCTCTTGCACCAGGCGCCACCCCCCGCCCTCCAGCTAAGTGTCGCGACCCTGAACCTTTTACATTACCATGTATGATAAACGGTATAAAAATAGAGCATAGTCTAGCTGATTCTGGTGCTTCAATTAACGTCATGCCTACTTATCTTTACGAGAAATTGAACTTAGGTAAACTAAAACCCATTAGCTTACACCTAGTACTAGCTGATAGAACATTCAAATTTCCTAGGGGAGTTATAGAAGATGTAACTGTTTGTTGCGGTCCTTTTACCATTCTGGCAGATTTTGTTGTTCTAGATACCCGAGAGGTGGATGTCACTCTCATCCTAGGATGACCATTACTGACAACAGCTGGCGCGAATATCAATTGGAAACAAGGCTCGTTTACTTTGATTGTCAGAGGTGATAGTGTAACATTCCGCCTCAAGGACAATATGAAGTATTCCGCTGTGCAAGATGATAAATGTTTTTCGATTGATGCTTTGGAGCTGGCTTCGGCCAGTTTTGTTACTAATTCCTTGTCTAGTGACCCGCTAGAGTTGTGTTTGATTTCAGGTATGGAGGACGCATCGGATGATCCAGAACAGCTCCAATGGCAAGAGGAGCTCACCGACCAGAAATCGGCACACTCCTACGCCAACACCTCTTGAGCATACACCAAAGCGGATCACCACCTCGTATAAGCAGCCACCAGAGCTCACATTAAAGGAACTCCCAGATCATCTGGAGTACGCATTCTTAGGAAAGGAGTGTCAGTTGCCGGTCATCATCAGCTCAGCTCTGTCACCTAGGCAGAAAAAGAAACCAGTCAAGCTTTTAAAGAAGCACATCCGGGCTATCGCCTGGCAACTATCCACATCCGGGGAATCTCTGAGACATTCTGTAAATATTGGATAATGGTAGATGAGGAGTTCAAACCAGTAAGGCAACCACAATGCCAGTTAAACCCAATGATGCAAGATGTTGTGAAAAAGGCAGTCCTGAAGCTCCTTGGCACCGGGATTATCTACCCCATCGCCGATAGCCCCTGGGACAGCCCAACTCAAGTCGTTCCAAAGAAGGGAGGGATCACAGTGATTCCTAACCAGAAGGGTGAGCTTATTCCTACAAGTACTGTTACAAGATGGTGAGTCTGCATTGATTATAGACGACTCAATGATGCCACCAAGAAGGATCATTTTCCTCTACCATTCATTTATCATATGCTTGAAAGGTTAGCTAGGCTTGAATATTACTATTTCTTGGCCCGGATACTTTCAGATTTTGATAGAGCTTGATGACCAAGAGAAGACAACCTTCACTTTCCCTATTGGTACATTTGCTTACCGGCGTATCCCCTTTGGGTTGTGCAATGCCCGAACCACCTTCCAGAGATGTATGCTCGGCATCTTCGGAGACCTAGTAGAGAACGTTGTGGAGGTGTTCATGGACGACTTCTCTGTTTATGGGGATTCGTTCTCTCAATGCCTGGCTAACTTGGACAAGGTACTAGCTCGATGCGAAGAGACGAATCTAGTTCTAAGTTGGGAGAAATGGCATTTCATGGTAACTGAATGTTGTTCTTGGCCATAAGTTATCTAGACTTGGGATTGAAGTTGACCGCACCAAACTTGAAACAATTGCTAGTCTTCCGCCACCTTCCTCGGTCAAGACTGTTCGTAGTTTCCTTGGTCACGCAGGGTTCTACCGGAGATTCATTAAGGACTTCTCCAAGAAAACCCTCCCTATGACCAAACTCTTAGAGAAGGATACACCATTCGTGTTCGACAAGGCGTGCCTTGAAGCCTTTGAGATCTTGAAGACCCAGCTCACCACCGCACCTATCCTCACAGCACCGGATTGGAACCTTCCATTTGAAATCATGTGCGATGCTAGCGACTTCACGGTTGGGGCCGTTCTAGGACAGAGGAAAGAAAAGAGATTCCATCCAATCTACTTCGCTAGCAAGACTCTTAACGATGTTCAACGCAACTACACCACAACAGAAAAGGAGCTCCTAGCAATTGTGTTCTCGTTTGATCATGCTGCTCTGTGCCACCTACTGGCAAAACAAGACTCAAAGCCCAGGCTGATTCGTTGGGTTCTCTTACTTCAAGAATTCGACATAGAGATCAAGGACAAGAAGGGAGCAGAAAACATAGCGGCCGACCACCTGTCTCGACTCGAAGAATCCCAATGGTGAACCTAATGATCGTTGTGCGGGTTCAAACAAATAACTAACAAAGCTAACAAGCTAGGGTAGATCGTATTCCACGGGCCTTCTAATGATTGACTACTCAAATAAACTAGCAAATTACTCAGGTTTAAACACTTCGTGCGTGGTGTGAGTTCCACGACTTCTAATTCTAAGAAATGCAGAAAAATTAAAAATTGAAACTAAGAACAGAATGTAAATTGGTTGATTAAAACAGAGATGACAGGCGAACTTAGACTTTGAATCCCCCTTCGTTCCCCAGAGCATTGGCAATAAACAGATCAGTGGATTTCGATTCTCATTCAATCAGTTCTAAGACACCACCATAACTCCTGACCCTTAGGTTTAAGACCGGCGAACATTCGCTCTAACCGTTCTAGCTACCAAGATTAATTAGTCGCCCGAGTACGGTCGCCTCTCGCAACGACTTAACTTAACTAGTGGAATTACTAACGATTTATGAGTTATTCTTGCAGTGGATTAACCCTAATCATTCCTACGAAAGGCACGCTCCAATTATAAGGTTAATTGTTCGATTTGATGTTTTAAAGTAAGGTGAGCGTTCGCTTCTATCATTAGCTTAACAAGAATCTAATCTAAGTGATCAATCCAAACAAGAAACATGAACAATGAAGAACAAATCAAACATGAAAGAGAAACTGATTGAACTTTGAATCTAATCACCGCCAATCCGTGACCGCTTTAAAGCCCTGGGTCACTTAGGGTTCATCTAGTCTAAGCTCTAAGAGTTTAGCTACTCATGTTTATCACAAAAGAATCAAAGACAAAGAAAGACTTCATCATCCAGAGGAAGAACAGAAAAGAATCTGAAAAACCTAATTAAGACGACTCTGGCAGACTTTGATCTTCGGTAAACTGCAATCCTAGCTCCGAGTCTTCGAGATGGAAGGGATGGCGTCACAATCTCTTTCCAGCTCTTCGGACTCTAAACTCTCTGCTCCAGAACTTGAGAGAATTCTGAAGTTTGGTATTAGTTGGTAATTATGATGTGTATGATCCCCCTTAATTTAGGCCGCCGGTTAAGTATTTATACTTAACCCTAAACCGCCGGATTTATCCTGATATTTTCGCCGAAAATATTGAAGGATTTTCGCCGAAAATCTTAGTGTAAATGGATGGTCCGCCGGTTGCTTTTCTTCTGTGATTTTCGGATCAATTGTTCTCGGTGAAAACTTAGGGTTTTCGCCAAAAACTTCCTTTGATAAGCATCAGTCGATTTGTGATGGGATTTTCGCCGAAAACACTAAGGGATTTTTGGCGAAAACTTTAGTGTAAACCGGGGCAGACTTTGGTTCGACTCGATTGACTCCTCGGATCGATTCTGGTGCAATTCCTCGAGGTTCCAACGCCTTAGACACGTCCTTGGCTACTTTATTTGACGGCAAAAACCTGTGCTAACATAAAAACACTAGAAAACCATCAAATAGACCCGAAACGGGCCAAAGTAACACAAATGGCACGAGATAGGGCAATTGATTGAATATTCGCTATTCTACCCTAAAAACCATGTCTTAAGCAAGGAAATGTCGCTTAAATAAGGCTGATAATCACGTCAAATCGAGTGTCATCACCCAACCAGGTAAGTCTCCTACCTCCCCTATCGATGATTCTTTCCCTGATGAGTTGTTGTGTTTTGAATACCAAGAACAAGTAAATAGCGTAGCCATTGAACCATGGGCAATCCATCACGCTCAGAACTTGAGTAATGCGACCACACCAAATGAGCCATGGTACGCGGCCACCGCCAACTTCCTCGCCTCCGGTACCATTCCAGAAGAGTTCGACCACAACATGAGAAGAAGGCTAATCAAGATGTCCAAATTATACTTCTGGGATGACCCCTTCTTATTCCGAATCGAAATCGATGGAATGATTAGAAGATGTGTCTCACTGGACGAGGCAGCTGACATCATGTGACAATGCCATTAAGGCCAGTTCGAAGGCTATTTTGGAGGGAAACAAACCGCACGGAAGGTGCTTCAAGCCTGATTCTTTTGGCCAACTATATTCCGTGACTGTGACGAATTTGCCCGCCATTGTGATGCATGCCAGAGGTCAGGTAACATTTCGAACCGCTATGAGATGCCTCAAAATATTTAATTAACTGTTGAAGTTTTTGATGTTTGGGGGATTGATTTCATGGGACCTTTCATGCCCTCCAACGAGAACAAGTATATCCTTGTAGCCATTGATTATGTTTCTAAGTGGGCAGAGGCGGAAGCCTTACCCACTAATGATTCAAGAGTGGTAGGGAAGTTTCTTCAATGTCTTTTCACGCATTTTTGCACCCACACTTCATTATAAGCGATAGGGGCACCCACTTCCATGGACACTTCGATCGGGTATGCAAGCATTTTGGCGTCACCCATCGAATGTCCACCACTTATCACCCTCAAGCTAACGGTCAAGCGGAAGTGACTAACCGTAAGTTCAAGTGGATTCTTGATAGAACAGTTGGCTGGTCTCGAAAGGACTGGTCATCTAAGCTCGACGAGGCCTTATAGGGGTACCGATTTGCTTTCAAGACTCCTATCGGCACTTTGCCGTATCGGCTCGTTTATGGCACTACCAGTCGAGCTTGAGCACAAGGCGTTCTAGGCTATTAAAGATCTGAACTTGCATCCCAAGTTTGCAGGAGATAAAAGGTTTATGCAGATAGATAAACTTGAGGAACACCGCCTCAACGCCTACGAGAGCACAAGGCTTTATAAAGAACGAACCAAGCGGATTCACGATTCTCATTTCATAGAACATAAGACGTTCTACGCCGAAGACTAGGTCCTTCTGTACAACTCCCACCTGAAACTCTTTCGTGGGAAGCCGAAGTCTTGATGGTCTGGCCCCTACACGGTTATTAAGCAAACATCGCTTGGAGCTGTCGAAATAAAAGGAACCGATCAAGAACCATTTGTGGTAAATGGTTGATGAACTGCAGAATAGCTGTGTGATCAAATAACTGTCAAGCACAAAGCAAGACAGATCGTATTCCACGGGTCTCTTCTACTTGCTTACTCAAATATGTTGGCAATTAAATTCAAGGTTAAACACTTAGTGCGTGGTGTGAGTTCCACGACTTCTATACTAAAAAGTAAAGCGAAATGAAATGAAAATTAAATGCAGAATTAAAAGAGATTGATTGATTAGCGTGGACAGACGACAGGTGAGCTTAGACTTCGAATTCCCCTTAGATCACCAGAGCATTGGCAGTCAACAAACCAGCGATTTTCAATTCTAGTTCATTCAGTTCACAGACACCACCATAACTCCTGGCCCTTAGGTTTAAGACTGGCAAACGTTCGCTCTATCCGAACTAGCTACCACGATTAATTAGCCGCCCAGGTACGGTCGCCTCTCGCAACGACTTAACTAACTGGTGTAATTACTGACGAATTATGAGTTACTCTTGCAGTGGATTAACCCTAATTGGTTCCTACGAAAGGCACACTCCAATGATTAGGTTAACTGTTCGATTTGGTGTTTTAAAGTAAGGCGAGCGTTCGCTTCTATCCTTAGCTTAACAAGAATCTAATCTAGGTGGCCAAACCAGACAAGAAACAGAGAGAACAAGTAACAAATCAAACATGAAGGAGAAACTGAATGAATTTCGAATCTAATCACCGCCGATCCGTTACCGCTTTAAAGCCCTGGGTCACTTAGGGTTCATCTAATCTAAGCTCCACGAGTTTAGCTACTCATATTCAATACAGAAGGATCAAAGAAAAACAAAGAATACATCTCAGGTAGGAAAGACAGAGAAGAACTGTAAAACCTAATTTAGACGAATCCTTGCGGCTTCAATCTGCTGGATCTTCAACTCCTAGCACTGGTTCTCCGAGATGGATGGATGGCGTCACGACTCGTTCCTGGCTCCTTGAACTCTCTTCACTCGTCCTCTCTCTAATCTCTATCTTCTGATTTTTTTTTAGTGTAAAAAATTTTGATTATTCTTTTTTAGCTGCCGGCTTTTTGTACTTAAACCTACCCGAGATTCTGCTGGTTCTCACTGGTATTTTCACCGAAAATATGGTGGTTTTTGGTGAAAACTCTTGTTGATAAATTAACATGCTTCGTCTGTTTCTGCTATTCCGAAAGGCTGGGAGTTCTCGGTGAAAACTTTAGGGTTTTCGCTGAAAACTTGTTCTTGTGAAGGACTGCCATTTTGTTCTTGAGTTTTCGGCGAAAACTCAAGGGAATTTTCACCGAAAACATGTGTGTAAAGTGGAGCAGGATTTCTTTTGACTTGAATGACTTCTCTGGTTGATTCGGGTGGATTCTTCGGGGTTCCTGTGCCTTAGACACGTCATTGGCTACCTTATTCGATGGCAAACACCTGTACTAACATGAAAACACTAGAAAACCATCAAATAGACTCGAAACGGGCCAAGGTAACACAAAAGGCACGAGAAAGAACAGTTGAGTGAATATTCGCTATTCTACTCTAAAAACCGTGTCTAAAGCGAGGAAATGTCGCTTAAATGAGGCTGATAATCACGTCAAATCGAGTGTCATCAATGGTCATAGGCTCAAGAGGTATCTCTAAGGTTTAGTTGCTGCCCTGATCGACGTTCACCACTTCAACTCGACCTCATGACCACTGATGACACTCGATTTGACATGATTATCATCCTCATTTAAGCGACATTTCCTTGCTTAAGACATGGTTTTTATGGTAGAATAGCGAATATTCACTCATCTACTCTATCTCGTGCCATTTGTGTTACTTTGGCCCGTTTCAGGTCTATTTGATGGTTTTCTAGTGTTTTCATGTTAGCACAGGTTTTTGTCATCAAATATAGTAGCCAAGGACGTGTCTAAGGCGTTGGAACCTCAAGGAATCGTATCGGAATCGATCCAAGGAGTCAATCAAGTCGAACCAAATCCTGCTCCCATTTACAAAGAAGTTTTTGGCAAAATTCCCTTGGAGTTTTCGGCGAAAACTCATGAAGAAATTGGCAAAACTTTCAAGAAGAACTTTTTGGCAAAAACACCAAGTTTTCGCCGAGAACCGGCGGTCCGAAAATCACAGGAGAATTCAGCCGAGCGGTCATCCCATTTACAAAGGAATTTTCGGTGAAAACTCCCTAGGTTTTCGGCGAAAATTCCAGGCAAAATCCGGCGGTATTAGGGTTAAGTATAAATACTTAACCGGCGGCCCAAAATTAAATAAATCTCATAATACCAACTAATACCAAAGACTTCAAGGATTCTCAAGAGTTTTGGAGTAGAGTTTAGAGTTCGAAGAGCCAGGAAGAGATCGTGACGCCATCCCTTTCATCTCGAAGACTCGGAGCTAGGATTGCAAATTACCAGAGATCGAAGCTCTGCCGGAGTCGTCTTAATTAGGTTTTTCAGATCCTTTTCTGTTCTTCCTCTGTTTAAGATGAACTCTATCTTTGTCTTTGATTCTTTTTGTATGAACATGAGTAGCTAAACTCGTAGAGCTTAGACTAGATGAACCCTAAGTGACCCAGGGCTTTAAAGCGGTCACGGATCAGCGATGATTAGATTCAAAGTTCAATCAGTTTCTCTTTCATGTTTGATTTGTTCTTCATTGTTCATGTTTCTTGTCTGGATTGATCACCTAGATTAGATTCTTGTTAAGCTAAGGATAGAAGCGAACGCTCACCTTACTTTAAAACATCAAATCGAACAATTAACCTAATCATTGGAATGTGCCTTTCATAGGAACCAGTTAGGGTTAATCCACTGCAAGAGTAACTCATAAATCATTAGTAATTGCACCAGTTAGTTAAGTCATTGCGAGAGGCGACCGTACCCATGCGACTAATTAATCTTGGTAGCTAGATCGGATAGAGTGAACGTTCGCCAGTCTTAAACCTCAGGGTAAGGAGTTATGGTGGTGTCTTAGAATTGATTGAATGGGAATCGAAATCCGCTGATCTGTTGATTGCCAATGCTCTGGTGAACGAAGGGGGATTCAAAGTCTAAGCTTGTCTGTCATCTTTGTTTAATCAACCAATCCTTCAATCTGTTTTCAGTTTTAATTTTTAATTTCCGTGCATTTCTTAGAATTAGAAGTCGTGGAACTCACACCACGCACAAAGTGTTAAACCTGAGTAATTTTCCTTTATATTTGAGTAATCAATCATTAGAAGACCTGTGGAATACGATCTACTTAGCTTTTAGCTTCGTAGTTATTTGATATCGCTAAAACTGCATTCATCAAATTAGCGCCATTGCCGGGGACTTCTTTTGATTGTTCGAAAGAAGAACTGGCATCTTATTCTTCTAATTTCCATCTTTCACCTTTCATCCACTTCGATTTTACACTGGTTGTGTTTGTTTTTGTTATTTGTAGGTTATTCACAGGTGTATGCACCGCCGCCCTCATACGTGCTCTCAAACTGCCAAGGACGACAAGGCTAAGAGTGTAGAGAGACCAAGGAATTCTGCTCCGCCGAGACAATCACAGATTCCAAGGAGAGGCAGAACCAATCCACTTCCATCCGTCACTCCGATCAAGATCGAGGAACTGAAAGAGAGTTCCTCATCTCCATCTTCACCGTCATCTTCATCCGCTTCATACACCAAGTCACTTTCACCTCCTCCATCTCCTACCATGACTGATCAGTTACCACCACCACAACCACCAGGCGGTCAACCACCACCAGTTGCACCAAAGAGTCTAGCTGACTACAGCAAGCCGAGCGCGATTAGCGTTTGATCTTCTATCGCCGTGCTGCGCATTGAAGGAGATCTTCACTATGAGATCAAGATTCCATTCTTGACTATGATCTCTAGGGATCTACAGTTTGAAGGCAGGCCACTAGACAATCTGTGCACGCATCTGGCGGATTTCCTTGATCTCTGCAGCACTTTCAAGAATGGAAATCTCGACAAGAACACTCTTTGCTTGAGAGCTTTCCCGTTCTCTCTGAAAGGCGCAGCTAAGAGGTGGCTTACTGGCAAACCACCTGGCTACACCGACTGGGAGACTCTTGCTCAAGACTTCGTCGAAGATTACTTCCCTCCTGCCAGAACAACAGCCTTCAAGGACAGCATCGCCAGATTCTCTCAGAAGGAAGGAGTAAGCTTATATGAAACTTGGAATCAATTCCAAGAACTTCTCTACAACTGTCCTCACCACGGATTCGAGCAGAGGCAGTTAGCTGAAATCTTTGCTCGAGGTCTTTGAGAAGAATCTGCCAAATGGGTCAATTCCCTAGCTGAAGGGGATTGCACTACACTTACACCTGAAGCTGCTCTTCTTCATTTCACGAACTGTGCTTCCAAGTCGAGGAACTGGGAACAAAAATCTGAAGGATCAAGAACCAAGCTCGATCTCGAAGCAACTATCAAGGCAGAAGTAGAGAAGCATCTGAAGAAGTCTACTACAGCCATCAAGCCACCGGCAACCACTGTCCACGTTGCCGATTGCGAGTGGTGTGGAGCTTGTGCGCATATATAATGGAGGCTGATGCCAGATTTTGGTAAAACAAAAGTCTGGTCTGCCAAAGAAGTCAATTTCGTTCAACAGGGCTTCAGCAACAATCAGAACGGCTATGTTGGCTACCGCAATTTCAGGCAACAGGGGAATTATCAAGACAGACTTCCCTATATTGTCGGTGCCAACAAGAACCAGAACGCCGACCAGCTGGTCCAGCTCAGGATCAGAAGCCGAATCATCCGCCGGCAGGTGTCTACCAGCCGCCGCACCGCAATCTGGGTAACTATGGAACTGCTCCTGGCAATACTTATACAGGGCAGCAACATCAGAGGGAAAACAACATCAGTGAACTGGACAAGAAGCTTAGTCAGATCATCACCAGACTTGACGATCATGACAGCCAGTTCAAAGCCCAAGCTCTTCTCAACCAAGAACAGATCGCATCAGGTCAAAGAATTGAGCAGGCTGTGAACAATATCTCTAGCATGCTAACATCTGGTCGACCATTTGGCCAACTTCCAAGCCAAACCGAGCCAAATCCGAGAAAGGAGCAAGCCAAGATGGTATCCGTTCAAGAACCGACAAACTCATCCACTAATGCTTCTTCTATTTTATGCAGGACCGATGAAGCTCCAGAGAAGAAGGAAGCACCGAAGGAAGCGCCTAAGGAGTATAATCCCCCTCTTGCTCCGTACTACGTGAAGCTTCCTTTTCCAAGAGCACTACTGCCGAACGCGAGGATCGAGATTGGCATGTGGAGAGGTAAAGAAGGATATCCTGCCGCTCGTAGCAAGAAGCCTTCATCGCCATATCCAGCTAAGTGTTCTGATCCTGGTTCTTTCACGCTTCCTCTAGTTATAAATGATGTTGAGATAGAACGTAGTTTGGTTGATCTAGGCGCGTCTGTCAATGTTAAGCCTATAAGTTTATTTGAAAAATTGAACCTAGGAGAACTTGAACCAACTAGCATGCAACTTGTCTTTGCTGATAGATCACTGAAAACTCCGAGAGGAGAGATAAAAGACGTTGTTACTAAATGTGGTCCTTTCACGTTCTTAGCTAACTATGTGATAATAGATACTAGTAAGGATGATTCTACCATTCTCATAGAATGACCCTTCATGGCTACAACCGTAATGCAAATTAACGTTCCAAATGGTTCCTTGACTTTGAGGGTTGGTAAGGACACGATAACGTTCCGCCTTAAGGACGGAATGAAATATACTCCTTTGAATGAAGAATCTCATTGCCTAGCTGTTGAAACTGTGGAGTTGACTCTGGTCAACTCCGTTACTGGCATCTCTTCTAGTATTCCTAGATCAATTGTTGTTGCAGGTGTTGAACAGATTACCAAGCAGAAACCCAAATCTGCTGTTCAGAAGCCGCCAAAGAAGAAGGAACTGAAAGCCTCTTCTTCACCGCCAAGCAAGGAACCTGGCAGGTCGCGGAGAAGGAATTAGAAGAAAACGAAGACTCAAATGGTCTGGAGACCAGTTGTTCCACCATCTTCTGCCGAGCCAGCTGCACCACCAATTCGTTCCGAGCTACCGGCGCCAAAAGCATCTCCTAAGGAAATACCGAAGATCACCGATCCTAGTGTTACAAAGCCGGAGGTTAAAGAGAAGATGAAGCCGATCGTTCTCATTCCTTCCACCGTCTTACTTGTAGAGGATGATCCCTCAACAGAACTCTTTGGTCCGTTCAAGATCACTGATCACCTTCCCGATGGACGTACCAAGCTCTTACACGCTAACGGGAAGAAATTTACGCTTGACGGAGATACCCTGAAGCTCTACTTCATGAACTCCGATGCTAGCGTTAATGAGATCCTGAGTTGGGATGTCTCCTAATACCGTCCAGGTATCGTCCAGCTCAAGGACGTTAATAAAAAAGCTCTTCGTGGGAGGCAACCCACGGCTGGAGTCAGTTTTTCATTTGTGTCAACCTTAGTGTTTTAGAGTCGGTTCGGGGGGAGCCAAAAGTGTTAGTTTGCATGATTTCTTATTTTTCATGTGTAGTCTGTGTGTCATCATTTCAATCGCAAGTTGTTTGAGGTTGTTTCGATTTTTGTGGATTTAATTGTGATTTTCTGAAGTTTGCGGGGATTGCGAAAATATTTTCAATTGTTCAGGTCAAAATTTTCGGTGAAAACTGACCCATTTTTCGGCGAAAACTTCCTTGATAATCCTACTGTGTTTTCTGGTCGATTTTAACAGAACTTTTCGGTGAAAACTCTATGAGTTTTTGGCGAAAACTCCTTTGAAAACCGGCAGACGTTTTTCACTTGTGTTTTCGGCGAAAAATTGCACACATTTTCGCCAAAAACTTGAGACAAAATCAAACAATTTTTCCCCTATTTCCCGGTCTCTTTTCTCTCTCTCCCCTCACTTCTTCATTTTCGAAAATAACCAAAACCTCCCCCTGTTTAAAACCGACCGACGTTGCCGCCACATTTTTGCCGTCGCCATCCATTTGCCGCCGCCACACCTCTCCCCTCCCTTTTCCGATCATTTTGAGCCGTGGATCCATCGAATCGGAGCTCTAGAGCTCCCGTTCAGGCAAACCCTAAATTTTTCAATTTTCACCGATTTCTCTTTCTCCGTTCATTTTAAGCATCCATGGCTTCAAGATAAGTTGTAGGACTTTTCATTCCGAATCTTTTGACATGTTTAATGCTGAATTTCATCGGGGTTGACTTTTGGTTGACTTTTTGGTTTACCTCAATTTGTGTGCCGACTGATTTCGTGTGAACTAGGTTAGCTTAATATTTTGGACTAATCTAGCATGCTTAGGGAGAATTGTGCTGACTGATAATGCCATTTGATCGTGTGTTGATATACTTAAGGATCGATTCTTTGCGGTGTTGACTTTTATGAAATGTCGGTTTGACCTTGAATTGTCTATGCTTGTTTGGCCGCCATGTGTGTTCATTAACGTTCATATTACTGTGCTTTCCATCTGAGTTATTAACTATGCCGTCATTTCCGCTTTGAGCTAGTAACTGCCATGATTAGGGTTCAATGTGCTATGATGTTGACTTTTTGAATGTCGGTTTGACTTCTGATCTCTAATTATGATTTGAACATTCCGGCTAGACATATGCATGCTCTTTGAATTATTGTGATTACCGGTTACTTAATTTGCTTACCCCCACTCGGTTTTCCTCATTTCTTTGTGAAATTGAGTTTTTCTACTAAGTGTGGGGTGGGTTATTAGTTAATTAATCTGGTTTCGTTTCTGGTTTTAGGAATGTCACTCATGAGCGCAGGACTAAGGTGCGACTTGACACCGGCTCTAGCTCTCGAGTCCCCGCTCCCGTCACACCCGCCATCCAGGGCCCTCCACCAGCTTTCCCTGGCCGTGTCGGGTACCACACCACTGTTGCTTGCCTGCCCCAGTACTACTTCGAGCGCTACCAGAGGCTCGAGCATGTTCCTGGAGCTGATGTTCGCCCATTATCTATGGAGTCACTCTTCGAGCACGATGAGGACTGGTACCGGAATGTGCTTGACACATTGCTACCTGCAGGACTGCTGGAGCTGACCACCATAGCTGCTGACTTCCCAGACATCGCTCTCCAAGAGTTTTGGGCGACATTCGATCTGGACGAGCATAAGAAGAGGCAGCACAAGAAGGTCGTCTCTTTCTATCTTGGCGGGGTGTACAAGGACTTCACCTACGATGAGTTTGCAGCTCATCTCGGGATACCTCGCGAGCACTACGAGAGACATCACCTCGGCTGGGAAAACAACGCCGGCAGCGGAGACGAGTATGACGCGCTCTGGAGCCACATGACTGGAGTGCCTGATGCTCGGACCACGAAGCACAACTCAGTTAAGTCTCTCTCTCTCACCCCCCTCTATCGATTTATTCACATGGTATGGCGTCGTTCTCTGTTATTTGCTCCAGATAAGGACCACTACCATATCAGCAGAGAGGAGCTCATTCTTCTTCGGGCCATCTGGGAGAGTTATCCTCTTCATCCCGGATGGGTGCTTGCACGCTTATTCCGCCAGAAGACTCAGAAGACGAAGCCACCTCGCTCACTCCTGGGAGGCAACTTCGTCGGCCGACTCATCATCTCCCTCGGTCTCAGCTATGAATATGGCCCGGACGTCCCACGCCGCAGAGTGTACACCGTCGGTGGAGATTTAGCGGTCGAGTACGCCCTCGAGCTGGACCTCAGTCCACAGTGGCGGCGCCTCCTCCTCTCCATCACGAGGCCGGGTCGGAGGAAGAAGATGATTCTGGGGAGCCGCAGCCCCAGTCAGAGCTGGAGTTTCATGATCATACACCCTCACCACATCATCAGGCAGGGTATGAGTACCAGTCACCGCCGCCCATTCCAGAGCCATACCAGGCGCCTCACCCTCAACACCGACCGCATCCCGCGGACATTGGAGAGCTGTACGAGCGACTCCAGGAGTGGCGGATCCAAGATACTGCCACTCAAGATACCAGATGGATTATTATGCAGCAGCACATGCTCCGCACTGACGAGAGGTATGAGGCACAGCTGTCCTGGCAACGACAGATAGGCGACGCCCTCCACATCCCCCCTCCCGATGCACCTGACCAGGTTTCCTTTTCTGTTTGGATTTCGGTCCAACTTTTTTCTGTGTGGATCCGGGACACTTGTCCCGGTTTCCTTTTTATGTTTCATTTGTTTTTGTTTTGTAGGCAGTTGGGAGATTCCCTTTGCTTCGCTTTGGTAGATTGCCTCTGCTCCGAGGATCCGTGCTCATCCCCTACGCCAACCATCTCGGTCCAGGTTCTTCTACTTCACTCTGAACTCTAGATTTAGTCCTGTGAGGACACAGTACGATTTAAGTGTGGGGTAGGATGCTAGAGAACCTTGCATGAACTTGATTGCCCTTGATTGTGTTTTTGTGTGCCTCGTGATTCCTGTCTAGTCTCTCTAGCATTAGAATGGCTCAGTTCTTGATTTTTGATGTTAAGTTGCTGTTCAATCTTTCATAATGATGCTTAGACTGCTTAACCTAGAACTTGAGAACCAACGTGTTTACTTTGGTGCTAAATTGCCTGGTCAGAACAGATTTTTAAAATCACACTTGTAGTTTGTAGCCTTGATTGCATGAAAATGACCGAATCCGACTAGCAAACCAACTGTGAGCTTTTGATCCATTGCACGTAACTTGCAACTTCAATTCTTTTTTAGTGATGTTTTGTTTGCTTGAATGAGTTAGAATTTGCATGACACCTACTCGAGACCAAACGATGACAAGAGTTCTAGAATGATAGGGGCACCTAGATTCAGCTACTAAGCCAGATAGCCTACCAAACAATAAATCCATTAGGTTTAAACCCTTGAGCTTGGCCTGTTCTTTCGGTTCGAAAATACATTACATCCATTTTCCATTCTTTCATTCCCCGTTGATCCCCTGTGGTTGTAGTTCTAGATTGACCTACCGGAAGTCGGTTTGTGGTAACCTGCCTATAGCCATTAAACAGGTGGTCTTAGCTATTATGTCCAGACGTGTAAACCCCTCTAGCAACTAAAAGAAAGAATTGGTACAAAGAAAAAAAATAAAAATAAAAGAAAGAAGAAAAATAAAAAAATTTTGAAAAAAGCAGAAGAAAAAAGAAAAGTTTTAAAGTTCTTAGTTCAATAAACGTTCTTCTCCCTACATATAGAAGAACGAAGTTAAAGAAAAGTATAAAGAAAATAAAGTGCTAGGTTGCTTGAGGGTATCATAGGACGAGCGTTCACTATTCCACCTGTGTCTAGTTAGACGGTAAGAAACCATAGGCTAGGTTCGAGGGAAGTTAGTCGAAAGCTACACCGCACCAAAGCCATCATCATACATTCCCATCATCCATCGCATCATAAACCCTTGTAGTGTAGAATTCGTTACAGTCCTAGCAGGGAAGTCCTTCTTGACTAGTTACTCGTGTTGTCATAGTGGTGGAGATGTGGTCGAATTGCAAACTTATCACAAATTCAGTAACAGAAAATGATTGAGAGCAGAAACACGTCCTCAAACACAGAGAGTGAGAGTTCCCCATTTACTAAATATTTCCTGTGTGAGGAGTCTGGTCGGTCAGGTCAAATTCGTGCATAATTGGTTGCGATTACTCGTCGTGTGCAGTTTTTAGTGAGACCAGGTTATTTGGCTGATCAGTATGCATGTTAGGTTTCTTGTTCTAGGAATTATCTGTGTAATAATTCATTGTGTTTGATTGAACTCCAATTTAATAAATCTTTTCAATTGTGAACATGAGCGTTTCTATTCAATTTGCTTGAGGACAAGCAAAAGCTTAAGTGTGGGGAGTTTTGATGACACTCGAATTGACGTGATTATCAGCCTCATTTAAGCGACATTTCATTGCTTAAGACACGGTTTTTAGGGTAGAATAGTGAATATTCACTCAATCGATCCATCTCATGCCTTTTGTGTTACCTTGGCCCATTTCGGGTCTATTTGATGGTTTTCTAGTATTTTCGTGTTAGCACAGGTGTTCGCCATCAAATATGGTAGCCAAGGACGTGTCTAAGGCACTAGAACCCAGAGGAATCGCACCGGAATCAACCAGAAAAGTCATTCAACTCAAAAGGAATTTTTGCTCCATTTACACACAGATTTTCGGTGAAAATACCCTTGGGTTTTCGCCGAAAATGCAAGAAGGAATCCACTGTCCCGATGAAGAAGAAGTTTTCGGTGAAAACTTTGGGAGTTTTTGCCGAAAACCCTAAGCCATTTCAGCCAGAAGAAACAGACGAATTCAACAGATATTTTCGCCGAAAATTCCCTTGTATTTTCGACGAAAATCCAAGCAAAAATCAGCAGTCACTCGATTAGGTTTAAATACAAAAGCGGCGGCTAAAATTAAGGGAGACAATTTTTACACACAATTTACACGGGACGAAAAATCCCAAGACTGAGAGAGAGAGAACGAGTAGATAGAATTCGATGAGCCAGGAACGGATCGTGACGCCATCCATCCATCTCGGAGAGCTAGTGGTAGGAGTTGAAGATTCAGCAGATTGAAGCTGCAAGGAGTCGTCGAAATTAGGTTTTGCAGTTCTTCTCTGTTTTCCCTACCTGAGATGTATTCTTTGTCTGTCTTCAATTCTTCTGTATTGAATATGAGTAGCTAAACTCGTAGAGCTTAGATTAGATGAACCCTAAGTGACCCAGGGCTTTAAAGCGGTCACGGATCGGCGGTGATTGGATTCGAAATTCATTCAGTTTCTTCTTCATGTTTGATTTGTTCTTCATTGTTCATGTTTCTTGTCTGGTTTGGCCACCTAGATTAAATTCTTATTAAGCTAAGGATAGAAGCGAACGCTCGCCTTACTTTAGAACATCAAGTCGAACAATTAACCTTATAATTGGAGTGTGCCTGTCGTAGGAACTGGTTAAGCTTAATCCACTGCAAGAGTAACTCATAAGTCGTTATAATTTGCACCAGTTAGTTAAGTCGTTGCGAGAGGCGACCGTACCCGGGTGGCTAATTAATCGTGGTAGCTAGATTGGATAGAGCGAACGTTCGCCAGTCTTAAACCTAAGGGTCAGGAGTTACGGTGGTTCTGAGAACTGAATGAACTAGAATTGAAAACCGCTGGTCTTGTGATTACTATTGCTCTATTGATCTATGGGGGATTCAAAATCTAAGCTTGTCTGTCGTCCGTCTTAGTCTTTCAATCAACTTTTCTTCGTCTTAATTTCATTTCAATTGATCTTTGCATTTTAGTATAGAAATCGTGGAACTCACACCACGCACTAAGTGTTTAACCTTGAATTTAATTGCCAACATATTTGAGTAAGGAAGTAGAGGAGACTCGTGGAATACGAACTACCCTAGCTTCACAGCTTGGTAGTTATTTGATTGACCGCTATTCTGCAGCTCATCAAATTGGCGCCGTTGTCCGGGGACTCTTCTATTTCGTTGAAAGAAGAGTTGGCATTTTTATTCTTCTACCTTTCCATCTTTCATTTCCATCACACTTCGATTTTACACCGGTTGTGTTTGTTTTTGTCTCTTGCAGATCATAGCAGGTACAGAATCGTATCACTTCCGTTCCATCTTCCCCTTCCGCAATGGCTGCTCCTAGGAGTGTTGCGGACTACAGTAAGCCGCGTGCATCCAACTTTCGATCCCCCATCACCGTGCTTTCTAATGACGATGATCCTGACTATGAGATTAAGATTCCTCTCCTAGAACTAATCTCTAGGGACATACAATTCGAAGGGAAGCCAGATGATAATCCCTGCACACATATAGCTGACTTTCTGGCTGTCTGTGAAACCTTCAAGTCTGGGAACCTCAACAAGAACGCTTTATGTCTCCGAGCTTTTCCGTTCTCTCTTAGAGGTGCAGCTAAGCAGTGGCTTGGAAGCAAACCACCAGGTCATTACACTAACTGGGAGGCATTAGCTCAAGATTTTGTTGAGGAATACTTTCCTCCCGCAAGGACAACTGCTTATAAAGACCACATCTCCAGGTTCACTCAGAGAGAAGATGCAAGCCTGTACGACACTTGGAATGAATTCCAATCCCTTCTCTTCAACTGCCCTCACCATGGGTATGAACAAAGACAACTGGGTGAATTCTTTGCTCGAGGTATGTGCGAAGAATCTGCAAAGTGGGTCAACTCCTTAGCAGGCGGAGACTGCACCGCCCTTACTCCTCAAGATGCTCTTCTGCATTTTGCTAGCTGTGCTTTGAAATCCAGAAATTGGGAGAGGCAAAAAGGGAAGGAACCAAGGGTCAGTTGAGCGTTGCAGAGCAGATCAAAGCAGAAGTTCAGAAACATCTACAAGCAGCTGGTATCCCCCTCGATCCCTCGCCAGCTACCATCTTTTCGGCTGACTGTGGATGGTGTGGATCCTGCGCTCATAACGGTGGAAGCTGCCTCAACTTTGGTAAAACAGAAGTCTGGTCTGCAGAAGAGGTAAACTTCATTGATCAAGGCTTCGCCAACAATAAAAAAGGCTACACCGGTTTCAGGAACCTCGTACCGCAGAACCAGTACAAACGGTTAGCAGATCCGTATCAAAGACATCTTGGACTCATTGGAGGACAGCAACAGTTCCAAGCAAAGCCGTATTACAATAGAGACATGGATTATGAGAAGAAGTTCGATCAGATCATGAGCAGACTTGACGACCACGACATTCAGTTAAAAGCTCAAGCCGCACTCAATCAAGGACAGAGAGCTCAACGCCAAAGAATAGAAGATGCAATAAGCAATATGACTAAACTTTTTACTAGCAATCCTCTCCTTAATCCCGCAGCATTTCAAGCAGACTCCGGTGCAAAGAGCGAGCACGCTCAAGCTATTACCACCAGGAGCGGCAAGCAAACAACTGATCCAAATGCTCTAGAACCTGACATGATACCAGATACCAGTGCTGCCAAGGATATGCCAAAAATTGAAGATATAACAAAAGAAGAAGAAGCAGCACCGACCCCTCCTCCCAAGACAACTCCTGAGCCCGTCTTGGCGCCATATATACCTCGGATCCCCTTCCCAAAAGCTGCAATGAGCAAGGCTAAGGATCACGATACTCAGTACAAGAGGTGGTACAATGTTCTTAAGACTGCAGAGATCAAAATACCAGTAACTGAAGCTGTGGAGATCATACCACCACTTAGGAAGTTCTTTAAGGATCTCGTGAAGAAAGTGAAGAACGGAGAGGCGTACTCTGTCACACTTACTAATGAATGCGCTTCTCTCTTTGTTGCGCCATCTCCCATAAGACAGCCGCCACCACCCCCAGCTAAGTGTTCTGATCCCGGCCCTTTTACATTACCGTGCATCATTAATGGTATTAAAATTGATCGTAGTCTGGCTGATTCTGGTGCGTCTATTAATGTTATGCCTGTTTATCTCTATGAAAAGCTGAACTTAGGGCAATTAAAATCGATTATTTGCATCTCGTGTTAGCCGATAGGTCTGTCAAACTACCTAGGGGTATAATAGAAGATGTATCTGTTTGTTGTGGTCCGTTTACTATAATTGCAGATTTCGTTGTTTTAGATACGCGCGAGTTAGACGGAACTCTTATCCTAGGTCAACCTTTCTTAGCAACTGCTGGTGCAAATATTAACTGTAAACAAGGCCTGTTAACCTTAAGTATAGGACAGGAGAGTGTTGCATTCCGCATTAAAGATAGCATGAGATACTCTGTTGCTCAAGATGATAACTGTTATACTGTTGATCCCCTAGAGTTGGCCTCGGCCAACTTCGTTACTAATGCCTTATCTAGTGATCCGCTAGAGTTGTGTTTGATTTCAGGGATTGACAGTGCACTAGAAGACCTAGAGCAGCGCCTATGGCAAGATGAGTTAGACGAGCAGAAGGCGACATTCACACCCATCACTGCGCCTACACAAATCGAGCCAGCATCGAGTCGGATTACTACCTCATATGAGAATCCGCCAGAACTTACTTTGAAGGAGCTGCCTGACCACCTGGAATACGCATTCCTGGGGAAGGACTGCCAGTTGCCTGTCATCATCAATTCGAACCTATCTCCCGAGCAGAAAGAGCAACTGATCAGGCTACTCAAGAAGCATGTCCGAGCTATTGCCTGGCAGTTGGCCGACATCAAAGGCATCTCTGAAACTTTCTGCAAACATCGGATAGTCGTTGATGAAGAGTTCAAACTAGTCAGACAACCGCAACGCAGACTTAACCCACTGATGCAGGAAGTTGTGAAGAAGGAAGTACTCAAGCTCCTAGATGTCGGTATCATCTATCCTATTGCCGACAGTCCTTGGGTCAGTCCAACTCAAGTCATCTCGAAGAAAGGAGGAATCACCGTCTGATGTGAACCACTGCAACCGTGGGCAGACGACCCTAACCACCGCAAGTTGGAACTTGCAACTAGGTAGAAACCTTCGGGAACCGGGGCGGAAAAAGTACTTTGACCCGTCGGCTATATAACAGCCGGGAACCAGAAGTGTCCAGTCGAAGACGCCACGCCAAGAGATGGATGCTCTTGATGATAAGTCGATCCTTCAGTATCGCAACATGCAGATACAACAAGGGTTTCAGAACAAAGTTCTATCAAAGGGGGTTTATTTCATAAAAGTTGTGTGTTACAAGGGAGGCCGGCGGCCTCTATATATAGGTGAGGGAACAACCTCTCCTCCCTAAACACTACTTCCTAAATAATAATAAAATAAAGGGAATAAAAGAGTCCTAATTAGAAAACCTAAAGAGGACTTTAACTAATTCTAATCTAGACTAAAAGAAGGGAAAATTCGGACTCCAACCCTACAAGGGAAGAGAATCCTACCTAAACAAGAACTCCTAAAAAGGAGGCTGGAAAATCCTAAAAACAGCTAAACGGGTTCTGGAAATATTAGCCAAATAAATACTAAAAAAATTCGTAAAATTCTAATATTTTGCAGATCACTAGTAGACTCCATGGGCTACAACTTTTATGTTGGACATAAGCCCAAATTATGTCTCCAAGTAGCCCATATTCGTACCTCTTTGTCGGGCTACGAATCTGTCCAGAAATCCAGCTTTGCTTAGTATTGGTCCAGCTTTGGCCCGTGGCTGCTCGGTCATGGGCTGACCTCTTGGCTCTTCTCCAAGATTGGATTCTCCTTGATCCTCTCCTATTGGATCAGGCTCAGGTGGTGGCCTGATCACAGCTCCTTGTTTGGCCTTCCTCGGACCAGCATCCGAGGCTTCCTTTTTGGTGCTCCCACCAAGCTTCACTAGGGCTTGGCCTAGCTCTATCTGCTTCAGTACTGCTCCAAATTGAGCACCGTTTGTTGGAGCTGATTCATGGGCCTTTAAAGTAGCCAAGGCCTTTAGAAGAACCCTCATTCGGCCTTGGTTGGGCTGCTCGGGCCAGTTGGGCCATGGTGGCGGTCGCGGGCCGGGTGCTCCGGGCTGGTCTGGGGGCCGGGCTTCTTCAGGGCTCTCGGAGGTCAGGCTAGGGGCAGGCTGAAGCTTCTCTTCAGTGCTAGGGCTTGTGTCCTTGGCCAGCAGCATGGCCTGGAGTAGCATCCCATTTGTTGGAGTCTTTCTACCTTGGCCAGGTGAGCCGGGTGGGTTGTAGAAGTACCGGATGGTACTAGGGCAGCTTGGCTGGGTCATATCTTCCCCCTCTTCTTGCCTTGGATTTGTCCCCAAATCCATCTTGGTTTCTCTTCTAGCACTCTTGACCCTCTTCCAAACTTCAGCAATCTTGTTGTCCACGGTCAGGGATAATTTAGCAGCATCTTTAGACTTAGGAGTGTCACTTGAGTCAGTAACGGACCAAGGCTCGGGTCCTTCAGCGCTTCCTCCATCAGTCTCCATAGCTCCTTCTCCTGAAAAATATCAACAATAATATTAAGGCTTGGAGAAGTGTCTAGTGAGGGTTCCTTACTCATTTCCACATCCGGGTCAGCATCCGGATCTTCTTCGCTCGGGGAAGCTCTCAACACTTGTCGGGAGGTGATCTCCCATTGGATCTTGGGTGCACATGAGGCTATTGGTGAGGTGTCGGGTCGGGGCACGGGGGTACCTGAGGTGGTCGGGGTAGGCCAGGGTACGTCGGGCGGGGCGGCGGCGTCGGGCAGTGACGCGTCTGGCAGTGGGAAGTTGGCGGCGGCGGGCAACGGAGAGCTAGCGGAGGCGGGCAGTGTGAAGTCGGTGTGGCTGGGGCTGTCGGGCGTCGGTTGATCGGGGGCATCGGGCATCATCGCGTCGGAAACGTCGGGCAAGTGCTCATCGGGAGGGTCAGGTAGTGGCACGTCGGGGCCGGCTATGGCCGCGCCGAAACGTCGGGCAGTGTTGCGTCGAGGGGGCGTTAGGTGGCGACGGGCTGGGGCCAAGCAAGGCTGCGTCATGGCCGGGCAGTGGGACGCCGGAGCCAGGTGCTGCGGCGTCAGGGCAGGACAGGGCCCTGTCGGGGGCGTCAGGGCATGGCCGTGGTGCGTCGGGTCGGAGTGCTGGGGCGTCGGGGGCGCCGAGGCCGTGTCGGGCAGCGACTGGGTAGGGCGCTGGGGCGCCGGGGGCGGTCGGGGCCGGTCGGTCATCGTCGGAGCGGGGCACTGGGGCGCCGGGGATGCCGAGGGCGTGCCGGGCAACGTCGGGACGGGGGTGGTCTGGGCGGAGTCGGGCCGGGGTCGGTCAGGACGGCGTCGGGGTCATGGGGCCCGTCGGGTGCTGGGGCCGGGCGCGGAGGCGCCGGGGCTGGGTCTGGCGTCGGGCGCTGGTCGGGCGCCGTATGCTGCTCGGGCGCCGGGGGGCCGCTCGGTCACTGGGCGCCGGTCGGGCGCTGGTGGCGTCGTGGTTGGGCGCTGGGGCGCCGGTACGGGGTGCCGGGGGTGGGAGCTGGGGCGCCGGTGTGGGCGCGGGGGTGGGAGCTGGGCGCGGTGCTGGGCGCTCGGGCTCTGCGCGCTGGGCGCTCGGGCGCTGGGCGTTGCTCGGGCGGTGGTGGCGCCGTGACTGGGCGCTGGGGCGCTAGGATCTGGGGCAGCGCTGGGGCTGGGGCCGAGCGCTGGGGCGCTAGGGCCTGGGGCAGTGCCGAGGCTGGGGCCAGGGCTGGTGCCGGGGCTGGTGCTGGGGCTGGTGCTGGGGCTGAGGCCAGGGCTGGTGCGGGGCTAGGGCCAGGGCTGGTGCCGGGACAGGGGCCAAGGCTGGTGCCGGGGCTGGGCGCGGGGGCGCTGGTGCTGGGCGCTCGCGCGCTGGGCGCTGCTCGGGCGCTGGGTGCCGGTCGGGCGCTGGGCTCCGGTCGGGCGCTGGACTCTGGTCGGGCGCTGGGCGCCGGTCGGGTGCTGGGCTCCGCTCGGACGCTGGGCTCCGCTCGTGCGCTGGGCGCTGCTCGGGCGCTGGTGCTGGCGCTCGACTGGTGCTGGGCAGGCGCTGGGCTGGTACTGGGCAGGCGCTCGGCTCGGTGCTGGCTCTCCTGTCTTCGACTAACCTCTTGAACGAATATTCTATGTTGTTTAGTTGTAAGCGTGCTATCAGGCACTGAAGCTTCAACAGACATAGATCTACTCCTGCCATGGTTAGTGGAACAAACGAACACCAATACTTTTTCTAATATAATTTTCTAATGCTCTTTTTCTAGGACTCGATGCAACAACTAGTGGCGAAAAGTAGGGTCGTGGCTCGGTTTAACACAAGCAACAGAAGCTAATCTATCCCCTCTTCTTAAACACACTATTATAACGAAAATAAAGAACTTGGCAAGGGTGGCCTTGCTTGATTTTCTGTTTTCTGACTCTTTTGAAATTTTCTTTTGATGACTTGGTCGGCCACCAATCTTTTCTTGCCTTACAAAGAACTCGAACAGAAAGAAAATAGATGAAGATTTTCTAAACAGTTTTCTAAGAACAAAAAGTAAAGGATATGAATCCAGGGTTTCAAACCTGAAGACTGGGATAGATTGTGGTCCGTGTGTTTGAACCGTGCTCTGATACCAACTGATGTGAACCGCTGCAACCGTGGGCAGACGACCCTAACCACCGCAAGTTGGAACGTGCAACGAGGTAGAAACCTTCGGGAACCGGGGCGGAAAATTACTTTGACCCGTTGGCTATATAACAGGGGCCGGGAACCAAGAGATGGATGCTCTTGATGATAAGTCGATCCTTCAGTATCGCAACATGCAGATACAACAAGGGTTTCAGAACAAAGTTCTATCAAAGGGGGTTTATTTCATAAAAGTTGTGTGTTACAAGGGAGGTCGACGGCCTCTATATATAGGTGAGGGAACAAGCTCTCCTCCCTAAACACTACTTCCTAAATAATAATAAAATAAAGAGAATAAAAAGAGTTCTAATTAGAAAACCTAAAGAGGACTTTAACTAATCCTAATCTAGACTAAAAGAAGGGAAAATTCGGACTCCAACCCTACAAGGGAAGAGAATCCTACCTAAACAAGAACTCCTAAAAAGGAGGCTGGAAAATCCTAAAAACAGCTAAACGGGTTCTGGAAATATTAGCCAAATAAATACTAAACAAATTCTTAAAATTCTGATCTTTTGCAGATCACTAGTACACTCCATGGTGTACAACTTTTATGTTGGACATAAGCCCAAATTATGTCTCCAAGTAGCCCATATTCGTCACTCTTTGTCGGGCTACGAATCTGTCCAGAAATCCAGCTTTGCTTAGTATTGGTCCAGCTTTGGCCCGTGGCTGCTCGGTCATGGGCTGACCTCTTGGCTCTTCTCCAAGATTGGATTCTCCTTGATCCTCTCCTATTGGATCAGGCTCAGGTGGTGGCCTGATCACAGTTCCTTGTTTGGCCTTCCTCGGATCAGCATCCGAGGCTTCCTCTTTAGTGCTCCCACCAAGCTTCACTAGGGCTTGGCCTAGCTCTATCTCCTTCAGTACTGCTCCAAATTGAGCACCGTTTGTTGGAGCTGATTCACGGGCCTTTAAAGTAGCCAAGGCCTTTAGAAGAACCCTCATTCGGCCTTGGTTGGGCTGCTCGGGCCAGTTGGGCCATGGTGGCGGTCGCGGGCCGGGTGCTCCGGGCTGGTCTGGGGGCCGGGCTTCTTCAGGGCTCTCAGAGGTCAGGCTAGGGGCAGGCTGAAGCTTCTCTTCAGTGCTAGGGCTTGTGTCCTTGGTCAGCAGCATGGCCTGGAGTAGCATCCCATTTGTTGGAGTCTTTCTACCTTGGCCAGGTGAGCCGGGTGGGGTGTAGAAGTACCGGATGGTACTAGGGCAGCTTGGCTGGTCATATCACCGTCATCCCTAATCCAAAGGGTGAGCTCATTCCGACTCGCACAGTTACCGGATGGAGAGTCTGTATCGACTATCGACGACTAAATGATGCCACCAAGAAGGATCACTTTCCACTGCTATTCATTGATCAGATGCTTGAACGATTGGCTAGTCATGACTACTATTGCTTCTTAGATGGGATGTCCAGTTACTTCCAGATCCCTATCGAGCTTGATGACCAAGAGAAGACGACCTTCACCTACCCGTTTGGTACGTTTGCTTATCGTCGCATTCCTTTTAGTTTATGTAATGCTCCTGCCACTTTTCAGAGATGCATGCTGGCTATATTTGGAGATCTGGTAGAGAATGTGGTGAAGGTATTCATGGACGACTTCTCCGTCTATGGAGATTCATTTTCAAAGTGCCTGGCCAATCTGGACAAGGTGCTAGCTCGTTGTGAGGAGACCAATCTGGCTCTTAGTTGGGAGAAATGTCACTTCATGGTTACCGAAGGCATTGTTCTGGGCCATAGGATCTCTAAGACCGGTATAGAAGTCGATCGTGCCAAGCTTGAAACCATCGCCAGCTTGCCGCCGCCATCCTCAGTTAAGACAGTTCGTAGTTTCCTCGGTCATGCTGGGTTCTACCAAAGATTCATCAGAGATTTCTCCAAGATCACTCTTCCTATGACGAAGCTTCTTGAGAAAGATGTTCCTTTCGTGTTTGATAAAGCTTGTCTTGAAGCCTTTGAAACTTTGAAGACTCAACTCACCACCGCACCGTACCTTACAGCACCAGATTGGAATCTTCCATTCGAGATTATGTGCGATGCTAGCGACTTTGCCATTGGCGCGGTTCTTGGTCAGAGAAAGGAGAAGAGATTTCATCCTATCTACTTTGCTAGAAAGACGCTCAACGATGCTCAAAGGAACTACACCACTACAGAGAAGGAGCTTCTGGCCATCGTTTTCTCTTTTGACAAGTTCAGACAGTATCTGGTTCTTTCACATACCATTGTCTACACAGATCATGCTGCCCTGCGCCATCCATTAGCCAAGCAGGACTCGAAGCCACGTCTTATCCGATGGATCCTTCTCCTCCAAGAGTTTGACATAGAAATTAAAGACAAGAAGGGAACAGAGAACTTAGCAGCGGATCATCTTTCCCGACTGGAGGAATCACAAACAGGTAAATCTACTACTCCTATCAATGATTCTTTCCCTGACGAGCTGTTGTGTTTTGAAACATATGAACAGGTTAACAACATAGCTATCGAGCCCTGGGCAATCCCTCACGCTCAAGATCTGAGTAATGCAGCCGACTCGGAAGAACCATGGTATGCAACCCTGGCTAATTATCTCTCTCACGGCATTGTACCTCCTGAGCTGGATTTCAATGCACGCAAGAAGCTCTTTAAAGAAGCCAAGTCATACTTCTGGGATGAGCCCTTCTTATACCACATCAGCATTGACGGAATGATCCGGAGATGTGTCTCTTACATCGAAGCAGCAGACATTATGCGTAAATGCCATGAAGGACAGTTCGGAGGACACTTCGGAGGCAACCGCACTGTGAGAAAGGTACTCGAAATAGGTTTTTATTGGCCTTCAATTTTTAGTGATTGTGACGTCGTTGTGATGCGTGCCAGCGATCAGGTAACATCTCTAACCGTAACGAGATGCCCCAAATTGTTTCTTTAACTGTTGAGATCTTTGATGTTTGGGGAATTGATTTCATGGGTCCGTTCACACCCTCCAACGGAAACAAGTACATTCTCGTAGCCGTTGATTATGTCTCTAAGTGGGCTGAAGCTGAAGCGTTACCCACTAACGATTCAAGAGTGGTGGGTCGTATCCTTACTCGTCTTTTCACGCGTTTTGGTTCACCACGCTTCCATGGACATTTCGACCGGGTGTGCAAACGCTTTGGCGTCACCCACCGTATGTCCACAGCTTACCACCCTCAAGCTAATGGTCAAGCGGAATTGACGAACCGTGAGCTCAAGTGGATTCTTGATAGGACAGTTGGCCGGTCCCGCAAGGACTAGTCATCTAAGCTTAATGATGCCTTATGGGCTTATCGAACTGCCTTCAAGACTCCCATCGGTACCTCACCGTATCAACTGGTCTATGGCAAGGCATGCCATTTGCCGGTTGAGCTTGAGCACAAGGCATTTTGGACTAATAAAGAGTTGGATATGAGCTATGCAGTAGCAGGTAACAACCACCACGACCAGATTGCTGAGCTTGAGGAGTACCGTCTCCACGCATATGAGAGCACGAAGTTATACAAAGAGCGAACGAAGAGAAGTCATGACTCTCTATTAAAGACGATCAAACAGTTCTACCCCTGAGATGAATTCCTCTTATATAACTCTCAATTGAAGCTCTTCCCGGGTAACTGAAGTCCCGTTGGTCCGGCCCTTATACCGTGGTGCGGCAGACATCTTTAGGCAGTGTCCTAATCAAATTGCATGATCAAGAGCCGTTCATAGTCACCGGGCATAGGCTTAAGAAGTATCTGCAAGGATTAGCTGTCTCTTCCATAGACGTGCACTACTTCACGACAGAACCATGACACGAATCCAGGTATCGTCTGGCTCACGGATGTTAAACAAGAGCGCTTCGTGGGAGGCAACCCACGGTAGTCGTTTTGTTTTAAAACCCTTCTTTTAAAAAAAAC
Organism: Linum lewisii; assembly: GCA_034768395.1. Classification (NCBI taxonomy): domain Eukaryota; kingdom Viridiplantae; phylum Streptophyta; class Magnoliopsida; order Malpighiales; family Linaceae; genus Linum; species Linum lewisii. The sequence goes on from CM068296.1 coordinate 43,842,829, forward strand.
TGCCGGCCAATTTTCAAGTGATTTTTTGGCGAAAAATTCACCATATTTTCGCCGAAAACTTTTGTTGTTAAACTGCATGTTTCTCCTGTTTCTCTCCACCGCCACTTTTCGCCGAAATATACCACACTTTTCGCCGAACCTGTTTTCGTTTTAAAAGGAATTTTCACCGAAAATGTTCAAATGTTTTCGCCAAAAATTTTGATGGAATCGGCCAGTATAAAACCCCACTCCCGGTTTATGTTTTCGCGAGAACCAAACCCCCCCTCATTCTTCTGTTTTCGCCGAAACACTCTCTGACCGCTGCCGCCCCATCAATCAGCCGACCGCCGCCGCCCTTTCTCCTTGCTTATCCTCTGGTTCAAACCCTAGAATCGGAGCTCCACAGCTCCGGTTCCTCCCGAACTAGTTTTACAAGCTTTTCCTCGATTTCTCTGATTTCAAATCGTTTTCTCGAGTCATGTCTTCACGGTTAGTTGTTCAGCCCTTGATTGTGCATCTTTTGGCTTTTTGACTTTCGGTTTTTGGCATGGTTGACTTTGGTTGAATTTTTGGTTCTTCCTCAATTTTCATGATTGCTATTTCGGTGTCAATTGGCTAGGTTCTGGCAATTTCTTTTTGACCTTTTAAGGCTCGTGAATTGCTGTCTGTGCGATCGTGTTAACGAATCATTCCATTCCTCTTGCTTGCTTACTTGATTGACATTTCTTTGCTGCTATGTCTCGATTCGGTGATCTCTCGATTTTATTTGCTTGCCCCCACTTGTCAACCTAAGTGTGGGGTAGGATTCTTGTCTTCTGATACTGGTTTCCCCTAAGTTCTATTTTATAGGGCTCCCAAACGATTCAAGACCACCAATGCAGATAGAGCGCAGCAATCCTCAGCTCGCCAGAACTGGACTCAACTCTCCAGATCACCCGCACCAGCTGCACCAACATTAACGGCTGTGGCCATCATCCCCGAGGATGCACCGATCTCTGTAACTCCTACCTCCGCTGTTCCTGCACCGGCCAATGGGGCCCTACATCCTTTCATCGCAGCCCTAGAGCCGCACCAGCTAGAGGTCTTTCAGAAGATCAAAGACATTCCTCCGGCTAAGGTGGCAGTTCTTTCTCTAGACAGTCTCAAGGGCCACAACCAGGCTTGGCACTCCACCATCGACACCTCCCTTCATAAAGCCGGTTTACGAGTGCTGACCGCTCATGGTTCCCCCTACCCGCTTGTCAACCCTACGGTAGGTGATATTGTTCACCCTATTCTTAAGTTCTTACATTATGTTTGGGTGCAGTCTTTGTGTCATTGCAGCAAGATGGGCCGTCACCATGTTTCTCTAGAAGAGCTCGTGCTATTCCGTGCTTTAGAGGAGGATGCCAACCTGCATCCCGGATGGTGGCTTGCACGTTTCTTTCACAAGCGCACTATGACCAAGAAGCTTCATTCGGAGCTTCCGGGGGGACCTTTCATTTCACTTCTGATCGACAATCTCCAGCTCGGTGACAAATGGGGCCCCAACATTCCTCGCGTCCCGATTGAGTACATAGGAGCCGACCTCGCCATAGCACGGGGCATCGACCTTTCATTGGATTTTGAGAATTGCACAACGCTCCCTCACCGCGTCCCCCAGCCAGTTGAGTGCCCACCGTCGCGGGCGCTAATCACCGCTGAGATGAATGAGAGGCTGACGCGTATTGAGAAATGGCAGCTGGACTACTCGGCTGGTTTGCTTCCATGGCAGAAGGCCCGGGTAGCACATGAGGAGACACAGAACGAGCGATGGACCATTTTTCAGTAAGTTCATGGTCGACCAGTCTGCCAGACACAGGGATGATATCGCATGGCGACAGCAGATGGAGCAGCGGCTTGGCATTTCACCTTCCCCGACCCCGCCTCCACCCCCACCCTCGAAACAGTGATCAGGTTGTGTCTATCCTTTCCATTTCTTTTTTTTTCGGATCTCGATCCAATTTTATTCTGTGTGGATCCGGGACACTTGTCCCAGTATCCTTTTGATCTTTTGTTGTTTGTGTTTTGTAGGATTTTGAGTAGCTACTCCATTCCGCCCCGGACTCTTCGTGCTCAACCACTACACCGCCTATCACCCTCCTGGTTCTTCATATCTCTCTACTTTAGTTTGGTCCTGTGAGGACACAGAACAGTCTAAGTGTGGGGTAGGATGTTAGAGAACCATGCATGATTTTGATTGCCTATATGTTTGTGTGCCTCGTGACTCCTGTCCAGTCACTCTAGCATAGAATGGCTCAGTTCTTGATTTGTGATGTTAAATTAAATTCAATTTTGAACAATGACGTCTAGACTGTTCCACTTAGAACTTGTAACCAACGTGTCGGAACTGATATCAAATGAGTCTAGGTCAAAACAGATCATACATCACTCTTGTAGTTAAAACGTGAATTATTTGAAGTTTTTGACTTGTTAATAACAAAGCTCGATAACACCGTTCTAAGATGATAAATGCTAGCTTCTCCCATGTTTTCACTCCATATTTGATCACCTGTGATTGTGGCTTGAGATTAGACGGAAATCCAATTCGAAATCTTGTGTAAAAAGTTATAACTAGCTAGAATCAAATGGCTAAATTGTTAAATTAAGGAATAAGTTGTGCAAATCAATGTTAAGTTCTTTAAAGTGCCAAAAATCAAAGCTAGACAAGCCCGACACCTAAGTGAAGTGTTCGGGCTGAGCACTAGCATAGGCACAAATACTGTGAGCTAGGCGCAGGTCCAACACCTAAGTGAAGTGTTTGGTATCGAGCACTAGTATGCAGTAAATAAATTGAAGGAAGAAGTATGAATCTTGAAAGAAATTGATGTTTAAATCAGTCCTAGCTAGAACATGTAGACAGATCTAAAAATGGATGAAGTCGAGTCGATAGCCACGTCATTTTTCCAACCTCCGCGTCCACATCATGGCTAGAGCTTAAGGTCTTTTTTATTAGAATTGGTGTTATCGTAGTCGGTTAATTATGATTCATTGTTTTGCCATGAAACGTGCTTTGTTAAAACTACTACTTGAAGTGTGCAGAAATTAGTGAGATCGAAAACTTATTTGGTTGATGTTCTTGCATGTGTAGGTCACTTTTTCTACGTGGAACAGTCTAAACCAAATCGTTAGAATTGAATCTCAGTTTAATCTCGTGTCATTTGTGAATTTGAGTGTGTTCTAGTTCAGTTTGCTTGAGGACAAGCAAAAGCTTAAGTGTGGGGTATTTTGATGACACTCGAATTGATGTGATTATCGGCCTCATTTAAGCGACATTTCATTGCTTAAGACACGCTGTTTTTAGGGTAGAATAGTGAATATTCACTCAATCGATCCATCTCATGCCTTTTGTGTTACCTTGGCCCATTTCGGGTCTATTTGATGGTTTTCTAGTATTTTCGTGTTAGCACAGGTGTTCGCCATCAAATACGGTAGCCAAGGACGTGTCTAAAGCACTGGAACCCCGAGGAATCACACCCGAATCAACCAAAAAAGTCATTCAACTCAAAAGGAATTCCTGCTCCATTTACACACAGATTTTCGGTGAAAATACCCTTGGGTTTTCGCCGAAAATGCAAGAAGGAATCCACTGTCCGGATGAAGAAGAAGTTTTCGGTGAAAACTTTGGGAGTTTTCGCCGAAAACCCTAAGCCATTTCAGCCAGAAGAAATAGACGAATTCAACAAATATTTTCGCCGAAAATTCCCTTGTATTTTCGGCGAAAATCCAAGCAAAAATCAGCAGTCACTCGATTAGGTTTAAATACAAAAGCGGCAGCTAAAATTAAGGGAGACAATTTTTACACACAATTTACACGGGACGAAAAATCCCAAGACTGAGGGAGAGAGAACGAGTAGATAGAGTTCGAGGAGCCAGGAACGGATCGTGACGCCATCCATCCATCTCGGAGAGCCAGTGCTAGGAGTTGAAGATTCAGCAGATTGAAGCTGCAAGGAGTCGTCGAAATTAGGTTTTGCAGTTCTTCTCTGTTTTCCCTACCTGAGATGTATTCTTTGTCTGTCTTCAATTCTTCTGTATTGAATATGAGTAGCTAAACTCGTAGAGCTTAGATTAGATGAACCCTAAGTGACCCAGGGCTTTAAAGCGGTCACGGATCGGCGGTGATTAGATTCGAAATTCATTCAGTTTCTTCTACATGTTTGATTTGTTCTTCATTGTTCCTGTTTCTTGTCTCTGGTTTGGCCACCTAGATTAGATTCTTGTTAAGCTAAGGATAGAAGTGAACACTCGCCTTACTTTAGAACATCAAGTTGAACAATTAACCTTATAATTGGTGTGTGCCTTTCGTAGGAATCGTTTAGGGTTAATCCACTGCAAGAGTAACTCATAAATCGTTAGAATTTGCACCAGTTAGTTAAGTCATTGCGAGAGGCGATCATACCCGAGCGGCTAATTAATCGTGGTAGCTAGATTGGATAGAGCGAATGTTCGCCAGTCTTAAACCTAAGGGTCAGGAGTTACGGTGGTGTCTGAGAACTGAATGAACTAGAATTGAAAACCACTGGTCTTGTGATTGCTATTGCTCTGGTGATCTAAGGGGATTCGAAATCTAAGCTTGTCTGTCGTCCGTCTTAGTCTTTCAATCAACTTTTCTTCGTCTTAATTTAATTTCAATTGATCTTTGCATTTTAGTATAGAAGTCGTGGAACTCACACCACGCACTAAGTGTTTAACCTTGAATTTAATTGCCAACATATTTGAGTAAGGAAGTAGAGGAGACTCGTGGAATACGATCTACCCTAGCTTCACAGCTTGGTAGTTATTTGATTGACCACTATTCTGCAGCTCATCAAGTTTTTGGCGAAAACTCATGAAGAAATCAGCAGAACTTTCAAGAAGAACTTTTTGGCGAAAACACCAAGTTTTTGCCGAAAACTGGTGGTCCAAAAATCACAGGAGAATTCAGCCGAGCGGTCATCCCATGTACAAAGAAATTTTTGGCGAAAACTCCCTAGGTTTTCGGCAAAAATTCCAGGTAAAATCCGGCGGTATTAGGGTTAGTATAAATACTTAACCAGCGGCCCAAAATCAAATACATCTCATACACTACAAGAAAAAGATAATTTAACAGCAGCAGTTTAACAGCGGCCTGAATTTGGCCGCTGTTAAATTAAAAAAAATGGGAAATTTAACAGCGGCTAAGTGGCCGCTGTTAAATTACACAGTTTAACAGCGGCCACTTGGCCACTGTTAAAATAAAGCCTTCCCATTGGCTGAATCCATTTGCACGCAGATTGTAGGAAGGAAATCCCAACCGCTCATTTAATCATAACCTAAAAACCCTAATCTTCCTCCCTTCTTCTTCATCTTTTTCCATCTTTCTCCCTTCATCTTTTCCCATCTTTCTCCTTAGTCGCCGCCCTACTTCTTCATATTTTTCCTTCTTCCTCCCTGATCGCCAATCATCTTCTCTTTGCCGGAAATCGTGCTTTGACGGAGCAACGACAGCAGATCGAGCAAGAGCTGAAGGTATGCAGCAGCGGCTTTGAGCAACGACACTCTGTCGCTCTCGTTGGTCTGCTCAACCAGCACCTCTGTCGCTCCCGTCGGTCCTTCTAAACCGGCACCTCTGTCGCTCCCGTCGGTCTGCTCAACCAGCAACTCCAAGAGCTCCATCAACCAACAGCTCCGTCGCGATTGTCACTACCACACCGCTCAGTCGACGCCTACCTCAATCAGTCTCCATCAAAGTTGAAATTTCAGATCTATGTGTTCAGATCTATTTTGTTTTATTGTATTTTGTGTTCAAATCTATGTTGATTTGTTGTATTTTGTTTTCAGATCAAATGTCTAGTGATATTTTGATTTTTTGTAATGGAATCTGAATTTTGATTTGCTACCAATTTGCTCGATCTCATGTCCACTGACATTTCAATATACTCGTCAGAGCTCCGGCTGTCGTAGCCGGAGCTCCGACTATTTTTTTAAACCACGTGCACATTTAACAACGGTCGTTTTATATTAACAGCGGCCCGAGGCCACTGTTAAATAAATCGATTTAACCGTGGGCAGTTTCTGCCGCTGTTAATTGTTTTTACCATTGGTCGATTTAACCGCGGCCTATGACCGCTGTTAAAATAATTTAACAGCGGCTTGGGCCGCTATTAAATTGCATTTCTGTCGCTGTTAAATACCCAGTTTCCTGTAGTGATAATACCAACTAATACCAAAGATTTCAAGGATTCTCAAGAGTTCTGGAGTAGAGTTTAGAGTTCGAAGAGCCAGGAAGAGATCGTGACGCCATCTCTTTCATCTCGAAGACTCGGAGCTAGGATTGCAGATTACCGGAGATCGAAGCTCTGCCTGAGTCGTCTTAATTAGGTTTTTCAGATCCTTTTCCGTTCTTCCTCTGTTTAAGATGAACTCTATCTTTGTCTTTGATTCTTTTTGTATGAACATGAGTAGCTAAACTCGTAGAACTTAGACTAGATAAACCCTAAGTGACTTAGGGCTTTAAAGCGGTCACGGATCGGTGGTGATTAGATTCAAAGTTCAATCAGTTTCTCTTTCATGTTTGATTTGTTCTTCATTGTTCATGTTTCTAGATTAGATTCTTGTTAAGCTAAGGATAGAAGCGAACGCTCGCCTTACTTTAAAACATCAAATCAAACAATTAACCTATTCATTGGAATGTGCCTTTTGTAAGAACCAGTTAGGGTTAATCCACTACAAGAGTAACTCATAAAGTGTTAATAGTTGCACCAGTTAGTTTAGTCATTGCGAGAGGCGACCGTACCCAGGCGGCTAATTAATCTTGGTAGCTAGATCGGATAGAGCGAACGTTCGCCAGTCTTAAACTGCAGGGTAAGGAGTTATGGTGGTGTCTTAGAATTGATTGAATGAGAATCAAAATCCGCTGATCTGTTGATTGCCAATGCTCTGGTGAACGAAGGGGGATTCAAAGTCTAAGCTTGTCTGTCATCTTTGTTTAATCAACCAATCCTTCAATCTGTTTTCAGTTTTAATTTTTAATTTTCGTGCATTTCTTAGAATTAGAAGTCGTGGAACTCATACCACGCACAAAGTATTAAACCTCAGTAATTTGCCTTTATATTTGAGTAATCAATCATTAGAAGACCCGTGGAATACGATCTACTTAGCTTTTAGCTTCGTAGTTGTTTGATATCGCTAAAACTGCATTCATCAACCACCATCCAGGTATCATCCAGCTCAAGGACATTAAGCAAGAGCGCTTCGTGGGAGGCAACCCACGGATGGAGTCAGTTTTTGAATACTTGAGTCAGTCTCGTTTTAGAGTCGGTTCGGGGGAGCCAAAAGTGTCTTTCGTGTGATCTTTTATTTTCCTTATGTGTACTGTGTGTCCTCGGTTCAGTTTCAATTCATTTGGGGTTGTTCCGACCTCTGTTCATTTTGTTTTGATTTTCAAAGTTTGCCAGAGTTTAAGAAAATATTTTTAAAACTGCAGGTCATAGTTTTCGGCAAAAAATTCACTTCTTTTCGGCGAAAAACTCCTCTTTGAAACCTCCTGTAAAATTTTTTACCAGTTTTTTATATACTTTTCGGCGAAAAGTTCACACTTTCACACTTTTCTTTTCGCCGTACACTTTTCTTAAAAATCCGGCAGACAGTTTTCAAACTTTTATTCGGCGAAAACTTTAATTCTTTTCGCCGAAAATTTCCAGAAAATCCAAACAATCTTTTCGCTTTTATTTACTCTTTTTCGGCCGAACAACCCCCAAATCTTTTCGTTCTGTCGCGTCTTCAAAAATCCCCAAACCACCACCAATTTAAACGCCACTCCGCCGCCTGATTCCCACCGTCGCCGCCGCCGCTCGCTTCCCCTCTTTCCCCTGCACCCGAATCGGAGCTCTCTAGTTGTTGGGTCAATTTAAACGAGGTCACCCGAATCGGAGCTCTCTAGTTTCGGTTCAACCCGCAACTTCATTTTCTAAGTTTTTCACCGATTCCTCCTTGTACGTTCGTTTTCAGCCACCATGTCTTCAAGGTTAGTTGTTGGGTTTTTCATTGTGAATCTTTTGCCGTGTAGATTGGTGAGTTTTGTCGAGTTTGACTTCAGTTTACTTTTTGGTCTGCCTCGATTTGCGTGCCCGCTGTTTTGAGGTTATTCTAGCTGAAATGGTTGAACCTATGTGATCTAGTACTCTCGGAGGGTGTTGTGCCATGAGTTGATGATGTTTGAGTGCGTTTTGCTATGGTTTTCGATGATTTTCTTGCGGCATTGATTTTTTTGCGAGCTTGCGGTTTGACTTTTATATTCTTGGAGCCCATTTGAATGCCCGGTTCATTTCTTCCCGTGCTTAATGTTTGTTAAATATCGTTGATCCTTTGATTGTGCCTTGGAGAAACTTTTTATCGTGGCTAGCTATGCTTAATTGTCGAATTGCGTATGGTGTTGATTTGTCATACTTGGCAGTTTAGCTTTGTATGTGTGATATGCGTTGCCTTCCTTAAGTACATGCATCGTGATGTGCTTTGATTAGTAGTTGTTGGATTGGCTTATCCCCACTCGGTTTTCTTCTTCCCCTTGTGAAACTGAGATTTTTGACTAAGTGTGGGGTGCAGCTACTCTGTTCTCATTAGATTTGCTTTGATTTTCCCCTTTTAGAAACCTAGGTAAGTTCAAGACTACTGGAGCCGACAGAGAGCGACGGACAAAGGCCAGAAAGGACAGAGCTATGACCACCTCCTCCTCTGCCCCAAGAGCCGTGACCCTGGAGGTCCATCCCCCAATCACTTCAGCTCCCATTCCCTCCGAAGGCCCTCATCCGTTCATTTCCGCCCTTCCTCCGGCACACCGGGTGACCTACGACAAGATCAAGGACATACCTCCCGCCAAGGTGGCTATCCTCTCTCTAGACAGCATCAAAAGTCATCACCAGGGATGACACGCCAACATAACTAGCGCCCTCGAGCTAACCGGATTGCGAGCTCTAACCGCCTCCGGCTCCACCTTCCCTCTGGTCGCCCTCCAGGAATTCTGGAGCTCGTTTGAATGGACCACACAGAAACCCCATCAACTCCTCAAGTGTATCCGCTTCCGTCTCGGGGGAGTCCACTACAAGAAGACCCTCGACGAGTTCGACCCCCAAGCCACCCTCATGGACGCTTCCATTAGTTTTCAGGAAATGAGCTCCGTCATCCAGGGCCCTTATCCGGAGATATGGCACTTCATCACTGGTGACCCCGACTCCGATAACAGTCATGCCACTATCGGTAACATCGCTCACCCCCTCTTCAAGTTCCTTCTTTATGTTTGGACTCGTTCTCTGTGTTACTGCAGCAAAGAGGCGCGCCACCACATTTCCCTGGAAGATTTCATCCTCTTCCGTGCCGTCGAGGAGTTCGGCCACCTTCACCCAGGGTGGTGGCTAGCCTGGTTCTTTCGTAAGCGCACAACTACCAATAAGCTATCCACCGCTCTCCCTGGAAGCCCTTTCATATCTTGTCTGATTGATACCCTACAGATCCATGACAAGTGGGACCTCAACCTTCCCAACACCAAGGTCGATTACATCGGAGCAAAACTCGCCGTCGCGCGTGGCCTCGATGTTTCGGTCTGTCTTGACGTCTACACACCCTTCTATAGTTTGAATTTTCCCGCCTCGGCTCCTCCCCCGCCAGGAGATTGCAACTCTTAGACGCACATGGTGAGAGACTGGTTCGCATAGACCAGTGGCAATAGGACTACCCCTGATGTGAACCGCTGCAACCGTGGGCAGAACACCCTTGAACACCATAAGTTGGACACCGTGCAACGAGGTAGAATTGTCGGGAACCGGGGGCGAATGAGGACTTTGACCCGTCAGCTATATAACAGCTGGGAACCAAAAGTACCAAGTCGTAGACGCCACGCCAAGAGATGGATACTTTTGATGATAAGTCGGGGCCTTTAGTATCACAACATGCAGATACAATAAGGTTTCAAGAACAGACTTCTATCAAAGGGGGTTTATTTCATAAAAAGTCCGAAGAACAAGGGTGGCCGGCGGCCTCCTTATATAGGTGAGGGAACAAGCTCTCCTCCCTGAACACTACTTCCTAAATAACAATAAAATAAAGAGTCCTACTATTAAAAAGAATCCTAAAACCCCTAAATAAGCCTACTAAAAAGGAATAAAACATAAAATAATAGTTGTAGTCTTTAAAGCAGAATAAAAGACCTAAATTAGGTCAAAAACCCTAATCTGGCCGTGTACGGCTGCTCGGGCCAGTTGGGCGCGTGTGGCGGCCCGATGGGCTTGACCCTTTCTTTGGTTCCTTTCCTTTTCTGCGGTACCTTTCATTTTCTGCTCGGGCCTTCCTTCCTAAGCTTTAGGTAGGCCTCCAGGTAGCTTCGGACGTAGCTCTCCGCGGTCAGTCCAAGTGTCATGCTTCGGGGCCACGGACTCCAATTCTTCTCATAGCTCGGCTCAAGGTCAATCTTTGAAAGCTCTCCTCTTTGGGCCAAGGGTTCTTGGACTCTCTTCCTTCTGTACTCCAGAAATGCTTCCAGAGGGTCACTCAAAGAACCGGCTTCTTCTTTAGGGCTCCTGGAGGTCAGACTAGGAGCAGGTTGAAGCTTCTCTTCGGTGCTAGAGCTTATACCCTCGGCCAGCAGCATGGCCTGGAACAGCATTCCATCTCTCGGAGTCTTTCTACCTGCAAGGGAAGGACTTAGTCGATATTTCTTGTTATACCTTGGCTTTAGGGCTTTCAGATGGCCTGTTCTTGGACCTAGACGCTTCTTGTGAGGCCCTAGGATCCTGCCTCGGCTAGGTGACCCTGGTGGGGTGTAGGAATACCGATTGGCATTGGGGCAGCATTGTTGGATCATATCATCCCCCTCTTCTTGCCTTGGATTTGTCCCCAAATCCATCTCGGGTCCTTTCCTAGCACTCATCACTCTCTTCCAAACTTCAGCAATTTTGTTGGCCACGGTAGGGGAAGACTCTGTATCATCTTTAGACCTAGGAGTGTCACTTGAGTCAACAACGGACCAAGGCTCGGGTCCTTCACTGCTTTCTCCATCAGTCTCCATCGCTCCTCCTGAAAAACTATCAACAACAATGTTAAGGCTAGGGGAGGTAGCGGGTGAGAGTTCCTCACTCATTTCTACATCCGGGTCAGCATCCGGATCTTCTTCACTCGGGGCAGCCCTCAAAACTCGTTGGGAGATGATCTCCCATTGGATCTTGGGTGCACAGGGGACCCTCGTGAAGCGTCGGGTCGGGGCACGGGGGTGTCGGGCAGTGATGCGTCGGGTAGTGGAAAGTCAGAGGCGGTGGTCAGGGGTGCGCCGGCGGCGGCGGGCAGGTCGGTAGCGTCGGGCATCATCGTGCCAGGGCAGCCGGGGTCGGGTAGGACCGGGGCTGAGCGTCGGGCAGGGACGCGCCGGACTCGTGGTCGGGGGCCACGTCGGGTGGTGATGCGTCGGGGGGCGTTGGGCAGCGACAGGTCGGGGCCGGGTGCCAGGGCGGTCGGGGCTGGGTGCTAGGGCGGCCGGGGCCTGGTCGGGCAGAGCGGCACCAGGTGCTGGGGCGCTCGGACTGGTCGGGGAGGGCCAGTCGGCTTTGGGGCCGAATGCTGGGGCGCCGGGGCCTGGTCGGGAAGCACCGGGGTCGGGTGCTGGGGCGCCGAGGCTGGTCAGGTAGCGCCAGTCGGGGCCGGACGCTGGGGCACCGGGGCTGGTCAGGCAGGGCCAGCCGGGGTCGGGGCCGAACGCTGGATCGCTGGGCCTTGGTTGGGCAGCGCCGGGGCTGGGGTCGAGCGCTGGAGCTTGGTTGGGCAGCGCCGGGGCAATGGGACCTGGTCGGGCAGCGCCGGGGCTGGGGCCGAACGCTAGATCGTTGGGCCTTGGTTGGGCAGTGCTGGGGCTAGGGCCGAGCGCTGGGGCGCTGGGGCTTGGTTGGGCAGCGCCGGGGCTGGGGCCGAGCGCTGTGGCCTGGTCGGGTAGCGCCGGGGCTGAGGCCGAGCGTTGGGGCGCTGGGGCCTGGTTGGGCAGGGCTGGGGCTGGTGCCAGGGATGGGGCCGAGGCTGATTCCGGGGCTAGGGCCGGGCTGGGGCTGGGGCGCCGGGTGCTAGGGTTTTAGTGGTGAACCCTGCAAACTTCTCAAGCCCTTTGGGCTTAACTTCTTCTCCTTCATCAGACTCTTCTTCTCTTTCCTTCTTTTCCTCTTCTTCATCATCCGTCTCGATTCCTCCGTCTCTTACCACCATCGTCTGTTGGTTAGGGCAGTCCCTTGAGATGTGTCCTCTACCTTGACACTTAAAGCATACAATTCCACTAGGACGTGGGTTAGAATTCATAACCTTAGAAGTAGGTTGAGCAGGTGTTACCGGTGGGGCCGAATCCCTAGGGTTAGGGTTTCGCCGTGAGCTTGAGCCTCGGGGCTGTTCGGGCTTCCATGGGGTTTGGCTTGTACTCGATCCTCCTCTCCATGGGGCATTGGTTGATCTTCTCGTGTAACCCCTCTTCAACTCTCTCTCCACACGGTTAGCTAGGGCCTTGAGATCCTCGTAGTCAACATAGTTAAGTAGGTTGACTTGGTGCATGATCTCGGGGTGTAGCCCACCCACAAACCGGGCTATCTTCACTTCGAGCTCTTCTCAGAGGTCAAGTCTGGCGACCAACATCTCTATCCCTTAGTGTATTGCTCTACGGACATGGTGCCTTGCTTTAAGTTTCGGAGGGAGGTGTGTATGTCTCGGGTATAGGTTCCCGGAACAAACCTCTTCCTCATGATTCTCTTGAGGTCTCTCCATGACTCGATGGGGTCTTCTTCATCCCTTTGAACTCGGCTCTTGAACTGGCTCTACCATAGAGCAGCATAGTTAGTGAATTCAAGGGTGGCGAGGATTACCTTCTTACGTTCAAAGTAGTGGTGGCACTCGAGGAAGTCCTCCATACTTCTCTCCCAATCCAAGTACTCGTCGGCATTGTATTTGCCAGCAAACTTAGGCACGGTGAGCTTGAGGTTGCTCAAGTCATCGTCAATCTCTTGAGCTAGCCGTCGGGCTCTTCTGTTCAGACCTTCGGGGCTGTTTTCTCGGCGCTCATCTCGTCCTCTCTCGGCTTGAAGCCTGGCTAGGGTTTCTTGGACGGCGGCCATAGTAGCGTCAAGGTTCTGAAGGTGGCCTTCCATGTTGGCTAATCTCTCGTCTGTCATGGTTAGTACTAGCAATCGGAAGCAATTTTCTATCCCCTCTTCTTAGAAATAAACTTACAACAAAAGGAAATAACGTGGCAAGGTGGCCTTGCTCTCTTTTCTTTTTTCTTACAACTCGAAATTGAAAACAAGAACTGAAATAGAAGGGAATTTTCAAATTTATTTTCTAAGAAAGCAATAAAAAGGATATGAATCCAGGTGAACTTGGAGACTGGGATAGATTGTGGTCAGTGAGCCGAACCGTGCTCTGATACCAACTGATGTGAACCGCTGCAACCGTGGGCAGACGACCCTTGAACATCGCAAGTTGGACACCGTGCAACGAGGTAGAACCATCGGGAACCGGGGGTGGTTGAGGACTTTGACCCGTCAGCTATATAACAGCTGGGAACCAAAAGTATCAAGTCGTAGACGGCACTCCAAGAGATGGATGCTCTTGATGATAAGGCGGGGCCTTCAGTATCGCAACATGCAGATACAATAAGGTTTCAAGAACAGAGTTCTATCAAAGGGGGTTTATTTCATAAAAAGTCTGAAGAACAAGGGTGGTCGGCGGCCTCCTTATATAGGCGAGGGAACAAGCTCTCCTCCCTAAACACTACTTCCTAAATAATAATAAAATAAAGAGTCCTACTCCTAAAAAGAATCCTAAAACCCCTAAATAAGCCTACTAAAAAGGAATAAAACATAAAATAATGGTTATAGTCTTTAAAGGAGAATAAAAGACCTAAATTAGGTCAAAAACCCTAATCTAACCGTGTACGGCTGCTCAGGCCGGTTGGGCGCGGTGTGGCGGCCCGGTGGGCTTGACCAGCCGAGCGCCGGGCTTGATGATGTGAACCGCTGCAACCGTGGGCAGACGACCCTTAAACACCGCAAGTTGAGACCGTGCAACGAGGTAGAACCGTCGGGAACCAGGGGCGGAAAGTACTTTGAACCGTCAGCTATATAACAGCCGGGAACCAGAAGTGTCCAGTCGAAGACGCCACGCCAAGAGATGGATGCTCTTGATGATAAGTCGATCCTTCAGTATCGCGTCATGCAGATACAATAAGGGTTTCAGAATAGAGTTCTTTCAAAGGGGGTTTATTTCATAAAAGTCTGCCTTACAAGGGTGGCCGGCGGCCTCCTTATATAGGTGAGGGAACAAGCTCTCCTCCCTAATCACTACTTCTAAGGGTTCGGGGCGGGGCCGGTTTGGGAACTTCTTCATTTCTGCTCGGGGCTTCCTCTCCTAGCTTCGGGCATCGCCTCAGATTACTCCATATGTGACTCTCATGGGCTAGGGTCGGGCCAGGGGTGGTGCCTTGGAACCAGGTGCTCCAATTCTCCTCAGGACTTGGCGCCGGGTCGGTCTTAGGTAGCCATCCCTTCTTGGCCAGGTACTCTTGAGCTCTCTTGCTCCTATACTCCAGGAATTCCTCTAGAGGGTCTCTGGAGTGTGCTTCATCTTCAGGGTCCTTGGAGAGGAGGTTAGGATCCGGCTGGGGCTTACCTTCAGCTCTAGGGTTTCCACACTCGGCCAGCAACATGGCTTGGAGTGGCATTTCTTCCTCCTGAGTTTTCTTACATGTAGGGGGAGGCCTGAGCCTGTACCTTACCTCATACCTGGGCTTGGGGTCTTGTAGGTGGCCTTCCCTTCGCTCTATACGCTTCTTGTAGGGCCCTAAAGTTCTTCCTTGGACGGGTGACCCTGGTGGAGTGTATGAGTACTTACGGATATTTGGGCAGTCGGGCTGGGTCATATCATCCCCCTCTTCTTGCCTTGGATTTGTCCCCAAATCCATCTCAGGTTCTCTTCTAGCACTCATCACTCTCTTCCAAACTTCAGCAATCTTGTCGGCCACGGTCGAGGAAGATTCAGCTTCATCTTTAGACCTAGGAGTGTCATTGGAATCAGTAACGGACCAAGGCTCGGGTCCTTCAGCGCTTTCTCCATCGGTCTCCATAGCTCCCTCTCCTGAAAAACTATCAACAATAATGTTAAGGCTCGGGTCCTTCAGCGCTTTCTACATCCGGGTCAGCATCCGGATCTTCTTCGCTCGGGGCAGCTCTCAAAACTCGTCAGGAGATGATCTCCCATTGGATTTTGGGTGCACAGGGAATCGTCGGTGAAGCGTCGGGTCGGGGCACGGGGTTGCCGAGGGTGCCGGAAGTGATCCAAGGCACGTCGGGCAGGATGGCGGCGCCGGTCAGGGGTGAGGCGTCGGGCAGTGACGCGTCGGGTAGGGGCAAAGTGGCAGCGGGCAGTGATCTGTCGGGCAGTGGGAAGGCGGGTAGCGGCCTGTAGAAAGCTTGCGACGGCGGCTAGTGGTGAGGTGGCGGCGGCGGGCAGGGACGTGTCGACAGCGGCGGGCGGTGGAAAACCGGCGGCGGCAATGGGTGGTGGTGCGGTGGCCAGCTCGGCATCGTCGGCCATCATCAAGTCGGGACAGCCGGAGTCGGGTAGGGCCGGGGCTGAGCGTCGGGCAGGGACGCGCCGGACTCGTGCTCGGGGGCCACGTCAGGGGGTGATGCGTCGGGGGGCCTGGGGCAGCGACAGGTCGGGGCCGGGTGCTAGGTCGGCCGGGGCCTGGTCGGGCAGGGTAGCGCCGGGTGCTGGGGCGCTAGGACTGAGCGGGTAGCACCAGTCGGGGCCGGGCGCTGGGGCGCCGGGGCCGGGTAGGGCAACACCGGGGCCGGGTGCTGAGTCGCCGAGGCTGGGCGGGGTAGCGCCAGTCGGGGCCGGGCGCTGGGGCACCGGGGCTGGTCAGGCAGTGCCAGCGGGGGCTGGGGCCGAGCGCTAGGGCGCTGGGGTCTGGTGGGGTAGCGACTGGTCTGGGGCCGAGTGCTGGGGCACTGGGGCCTGGTGAGGCAGCGCCTGGTCTGGGGCCGAGTGCTGGGGCACTGGGCCTGGTGGGGCAGCGCCTGGTCTGGGGCCGGGTGATGGGGCACTGGGGCCTGGTGGGGCAGCGCTGGGGCTGGGGCTGAGCGCTGGGGCGCTAGGGCCTGGGGCAGCGCCGATGCGGGGGCCGAGCGCTGGGGCGCTGGGGTCTGGTGGGGTAGAGCCTGGGCTGGGGCCGAGTGTTGGGGCACTGGGCCTGGTGGGGCAGCGCTAGGGCTGGGGCCGAGCGCTGGGGCGCTAGGGCCTGGGCAGCGCCGATGCGGGGGGCCCGAGCGCTGGGGGCGCTGGGTCTGGTGGGTAGGCTGGGCTGGGGCCTAGTGCTGGGGCACTGGGCTGGTGGGCAGCGCCTGGTCTGGGGCCGAGTGCTAGGGCACTGGGGCTTGGGGCAGTGCCGAGGCTGGGGCCGAGCGCTGGGGCGCTGGGGCTTGGGGCAGTGCCGAGGCTGGAGCCGAGCGCTGGGGCGCTAGGGCCTGGGGCAGCGCCGAGGCTGGGGCCAAGCGCTGGGGTGCTAGGGCCTGGCTGGGCAGTGCCGGGGCTAGGTACTGATGCCGGGGATGAGGCCGGGGCTGGTGCCGGGCTGAGGCCGGGGCTGAGGCCGGGGCTGGTGTCGGGGCTGAGGCCGGGGGCCGGGGTGCTAGGGTTTTAGAGGTGAACCCTGCAAACTTCTCAAGCCTTCTCAACTTAACTTGCTCTCCCTCATCTGATTCTTCTTCTTCTTTCTTCTCGTCCTTCTTATCATCTGTCTTGATTTCTCTTTCTCTTATCACCATCATTTGTTGATTAGGGCAGTCCCTTGAGATATGTTCCCTTCCTTGACATTTGACACATACAATTCCACTGGGACGTGGGTTAGGGTTTTGAAACTTATAAGTAGATTGTGCAAGTGTTACCGGAGATGCCGAATCCCTAGGGTTAGGGTTTGGCCGTGAGCTGAGGGCTCGGGTCTGTTCGGGCTTCCAGGGAGCTTGGCTTGTGCTCGGACCTTCTCTCCATGGGGCATGGGCGGGTCTTCTGGTGTAGCCGTCTCGGCCTCGTCCTCTTCCAAGCTGGGTCAGGGCTCCTTGTATGTGGGCCAGGGTAACTTCAAGATCCTGAAGGGTGTTCTCTATTTTGGCTAACCTCTCGTCTGCCATGGTTAGTACTAGCAAACGGAAGCAATTTTCTATCCCCTCTTCTTAGATTTAAACTTACAACGAAAGGACTCGGCAAGGTGGCCTTTCTTTCTTTTCTTTTTCTTTTCTTATAACTTGAAACTGAAATTAAAATAGAAGGAAATTTTTGAATCAATTTTCTAAAGAAAGCAGTAAAGGAAATGAATCCAGGTGAACCTGGAGACTGGGATAGATTGTGGTCCGTGAGCTGAACCGTGCTCTGATACCAACTGATGTGAACCGCTGCAACCGTGGGCAGACGACCCTTAAACACCGCAAGTTGAGACCGTGCAACGAGGTAGAACCGTCGGGAACCGGGGGTGGAAAGTACTTTGACCCGTCGGCTATATAACAGCCGAAACCAGAAGTGTCCAGTCGAAGACGCCACACCAAGAGATGGATGCTCTTGATGATAAGTCGATCCTTCAGTATCGCGTCATGCAGATACAATAAGGGTTTCAGAACAGAGTTCTTTCAAAGGGGGTTTATTTCATAAAAGTCTGCCTTACAAGGGTGGCGGCAGCCTCCTTATATAGGTGAGGGAACAAGCTCTCCTCCCTAATCACTACTTCTAAATAATAATAAAATAAAGAGTCCTATTCCTAAATAGTCTCCTAAAAACCTCTACATAATCCTACTAAAAAGGAAGAATAATTAAATAGTCTTTAAATCCAAGAATCCAACTCAAAATAGGAATAAAACTCTTAAAACCCTAAACCGGTGGTTTTAGGGTTTCCTAGTCCGGGCGGGACTAGGACTCGGCGGGCAGCCGGTCTTCGGGCCGGGCCTTTGCTCGGCTCCGGGCTTCTTCTTCTTCAATGGCGGGCCTTCGTCGGGCCTTGGGGCCTGATGCTCCGGGCTGGTCCAAGGACTAGGGCCTTGCCAAAAGGCTTGGTCCGCACGGCGTCCATTCCCATAAAATAATCCCGATCGGCCCGACTCTTGGTCTAGGGTTCGGGGCGGAGCCGGTTTGGGAACTTCTTCATTTCTGCTCGGGGCTTCCTCTCCTAGCTTCGGGCATCGCCTCAGATAACTCCATATGTGACTCTCATGGGCTAGGGTCGGGCCAGGGGTGGTGCCTTGGAACCAGGTGCTCCAATTCTCCTCAGGACTTGGCGTCGGGTCGTCTTAGGTAGCCATCCCTTCTTGGCCAGGTACTCTTGAGCTCTCTTGCTCCTATACTCCAGGAATTCCTCTAGAGGGTCTCTGGAGTGCGCTTCATCTTCAGGGTCCTTGGAGAGGAGGTTAGGATCCGGCCGGGGCTTACCTTCAGCCCTAGGGTTTCCACACTCGGCCAGCAACATGGCTTGGAGTGGCATTTCTTCCTCCTGAGTTTTCTTACCTGTAGGGGGAGGCCTGAGCCTGTACCTTACCTCATACCTGGGCTTGGGGTCTTCTAGGTGGCCTTCCCTTGGCTCCATACGCTTCTTGTAGGGCCCTAAAGTTCTTCCTTGGACGGGTGACCCTGGTGGAGTGTATGAGTACTTACGGATACTTGGGCAGTCGGGCTGGGTCATATCACTTGACTCGGGTGGCAGTCGCGGGCTTCGTGCTTCGGGCTGGTTCAGTGACCGGGCTTCTTGGCCCACTTCATGAGATCCCTCGGATCGGTCCGGCTGCCGGTCTAAGGCTCGGGTCGGCCCTTTCTTCGGTTCCTTTCCTTTTCTGCTCGGGCCTTCCTTCCTAAGCTTTAGCTAGGCCTCCAGGTAGCTTCGGACGTAGCTCTCTGAGGTCAGTCCAAGTGTCATGCTTCGGGGCCACGGACTCCAATTCTTCTCATAGCTCGGCTCAAGTTCAATCTTTGAAAGCTCTCCTCTTCGGGCCAAGGGTTCTTGGACTCTCTTCCTTCTGTACGCCAGAAATGCTTCCAAAGGGTCACTCAAAGAACCAGCTTCTTCTTCAGGGCTCCTGAGGTTAGACTAGGAGCAGGTTGAAGCTTCTCTTCGGTGCTAGGGCTTATACCCTCGTCTAGCAGCATGGCCTAGAACAGCATTCCATCTCTCGGAGTCTTTCTACCTGCAAGGGAAGGACTTAGTCGATATTTCTTGTTCTTGTTAAGGTTCCCAGACTTGAAGGTTTCACAGACAGCCAGAAAGTCATCTATATGTGTGCAGGGGTTATCATCTGGCCTTCCTTCGAATTGTATGTCCCTAGAGATTAGTTCTAGGAGAGGAATCTTTCACAGACACCACCGTAACTCCTGACCCTTAGGTTTAAGACTGGCGAACGTTCGCTCTATCCGATCTAGCTACCACGATAAATTAGCCGCCCGGGTACAGTCGCCTCTCGCAACGACTTAACTAACTGGTGCAAATTCTAACGATTTATGAGTTACTCTTGCAGTGGATTAACCCTAATCGGTTCCTACGAAAGACACACTCCAATTATAAGGATAATTGTTCAACTTGATGTTCTAAAGTAAGGCGAGCGTTCACTTCTATCCTTAGCTTAACAAGAAACTAATCTAGGTGGCCAAACAGACAAGAAACACAGAGAACAAAGAACAAATCAAACATGAAGGAGAAAATGAATGAATTTCGAATCTAATCACCGCCGATCCGTGACCGCTTTAAAGCCCTGGGTCACTTAGGGTTCATCTAATCTAAGCTATACGTGTTTAGCTACTCATATTCAATATAGAAGAATAGAAGACAGACAAAGAATACATCTCAGGTAGGGAAGACAGAGAAGAACTGTAAAACCTAATTTTGACGACTCCTGGCAGCTTCAATCTGCTGGATCTTCAACTCCTAGCACTGGCTCTCCGAGATGGATGGATGGCGTCACGATCCGTTCCTGGCTTCTCGAACTCTATCCACTCATTCTCTCTCTCTCTCAGTCTTGGGATTTTTTCGTCCCGTGTAAATTTTTTTTTGTGTAAGTTCTGTTCTCCCTTATTTAGCCGTTTGATTCAGTATTTAAACCTAACCGGCGACTACTGCTTTTTCACTGGGATTTTCGCCGAAAATCCAAGGATATTTTCGGCAAAATATCTGCTCAAATGTTGGCTTGATCCGTCTGTTTCTTCTGGCTTAAATGGCGTAGGGTTTTTGGCGAAAACTCCCAAGGTTTTCGTAGAAAACTTCTTCTTGATCGGGACAGTGGATTTCTTCTTGCATTTTTGGCGAAAATCCAAGGGTATTTTCGCCGAAAATCTGTGTGTAAATGGAGCAGGAATTCTTTGACTTGAGTGATTTCTCCGGTTGATTCAGGTGTGATTCTTCGGGGTTCCAACGTCTAAGACACGTCCTTGGCTACCGTATTTGATGGCGAACACCTGTGCTAACACGAAAATACTAGAAAACCATCAAATAGACCCGAAATGGGCCAATGTAACACAAAAGGCATGAGATGGATCGATTGAGTGAATATTCACTAGTCTACCCTAAAAACCGTGTCTTAAGTAGTGAAATGTCGCTTAAATGAGGTTGATAATCACGTTAATTTGAGTGTCATCAAAATACCCCACACTTAAGCTTTTGCTTGTCCTCAAGCAAACTGAATAGAGACGCTCATATTCACAAATGATAAGATCGATTAAATTGGAGCTCAATCAAACACAAGGAATTATTAGACCAATAGATCCTAGAACAAGAACCCTAACATGCATACAGATCAACCAAACAACCTGGTCTCACTAATAAACTGCACACGACAAGTAATCGTAACCAATCATGCACGAATTTGACCTGACCGACCAGACTCCTCACACAGGGGAAATATATAACAATGGGAAATCTCACTCTCTGTGTTTAAGGACGTGTTTAAGCTCTCAATCATTTTCTCCTACTGAATTCCGTCATAAGTTTGCATTTCGACCACATCTCCACCACTGTGACGACACGAGTACCCAGTCAAGAAGGACTTCCCTGCTAGGACTGTAACGAATTCTACACTACAAGGGTTTATGATGAGATGGATGATGGGAAAATATGATGATGGCTTTGGTGCGGTGTAGCTGTCGACTAACTTCCCTCGAATCTAATCTGTGGCTTCCTACCATCTAACCAGACACGGGTGGAATAGTGAACGCTCGTCCTATGATACCCTCAAGCAACTTAGCACTAATTTTCTTTCAACACATTATTTTTCTGACTTTTCTTTTGACTTCGTTCTTCCATATGTAGAGAGAAGAACGTTTATTGAACTTAAAGCTTGAAAACTTTTTTTTTTGCTTTTCTGATTTTTTTCTTCTTTCTTTTCAGTCATTTTCTTTTTGAAATTTACTTCTCTTTTTCTTCTTTTGTGCCAATTCTTTCTTTTAGTTGCTAGAGGGGTTTACACGTCTGGACATAACAGCTAAGACCACCTGTTTTAATGGCTTCAGGCAGGTTACCACAAACCGACTTCCGGTAGGTCAATCTAGAACTACAACCACAGGGGATCAACGGGGGATGAAAGAATGGGAAATGGCTGTAATGTATATCGAACCAAAAGAACAGGCCAAGCTCAAGGGTTTAAACCTAGTGGATTTATCGTTTGGTAGGCTATCTAGCTTAGTAGCTGAATCTAGGTGCCCCTATCATTCTAGAACACGTGTCATCGTATGGTCTCGAGTAGGTCTCATGCAAATTCTAACTCATTCAAGTCAACAGAAAACCACTCAAAAAGAATTTAAATTGCAAGTTACGTGCAATGGATCAAAAGCTTACAGTTGGTTTGCTAGTCGGATTCGGTCATTTTCATGCAATCAAGGCTACAAACTACAAGTGCAATTTTAAAATTCTGTTCTGACCAGACAATTTAGCATCAAAATATACACTTTGGTTCTCAGGTTCTAGGTTAAGCAGTCTAAGCATCATTATGAAGGATTGAACAACAACTTAACATCAAAAATCAAGAATTGAGCCATTCTATTGCTAGAGAGACTGGATAGGAATCACGAGGCACACAAAGATAAAGGCAATCAAGATCATGCATGGTTGTCTAACATCCTACCCCACACTTAGACTGTTCTGTGTCCTCATAGGACCAAACTAAAGTAGAGAGATACGAAGAACCTGGAGGGTGAAGGGCGGTGCAGTGGATGAACGCGGAGATGCTAGAGCGAAGTGAAATAACTACTCAAGAACCTACAAAACACAAACAACAAAAGATCAAAATGATACCGGGACAAGAGCCCCGGTTCCACACTGAATAAAATTGGATCGAGATCCGAAAAGAGGAAATAAATGAAAAGGAAAAGGATAGAAACAATCTGATCACTGTTCCGAGGGTGGGGGTGGAGGCGGGGTCGGGATGGAGGAAATGGCAAACCGCTGCTCCATCTGCTGTCGCCAAGCGATATCATCCTTGTGTCTGGCAGACTGGTCGGCCATGAACTGCTGAAGAATGATCCATCGCTCGTTCTGGGTCTCCTCATGTGCTACTCGGTCCTTCTGCCATTGAAGCGAACCAGCCGAGTAGTCTAGCTTCCACTTCTCAATACGCGCCAGCCGCTCATTCATCTCAGCGGTGATTAGCTCCCGTGACGGTGGGCGCTCAACTGGCTGGGGGACGCGGTGAGGGAGCAGCGTGCAATTCTCAAAATCCAATGAAAGGTCGATGCCCCGTGCTATGGCGAGGTCGGCTCCTATGTACTCAATCGGGACACAAGGAATGTCGGAGCCCCATTTGTCACCGAGCTGGAGATTGGCGATCAGAAGTGAAATGAAAGGTCCCCCCGGAAGCTCAGAAGGAAGCTTCTTGGTCGTAGTGCGCTTGTGAAAGAATCGTGCAAGCCACCATCCGGGATGGAAGTTTGTATCCTCCTCTAAAGCACGGAAGAGAACGAGTTCTTCCAGGGAAACATGGTGACGGCCCGACTTGCTGCAAAAACACAAAGACTGCACCCAAACATAATGTAAGAACTTAAGAATAGGGTGAACAATATCACCTACCGTGGGGTTGACAATAGGCTCGATCTCGGTTAGGCCAGCTGCCCACCTCCACACGTCTGGGTACGGAGCACTCGTGATGGAGTAGGTGTAAGCAGACAAGTCTAGTAGAATGTAAACTCAACATTATATCACAACAACTAACATACAAACTTACATTTTCAAAGCAATTCAATATCTGATCTAATTGTCTAATACAACAAAAACCTAGTTCCAAATTTTTCTTCTCAGTAATGATATACATGTGATTTCAGTCTACTTTATTCATTCTAACGGTTTAACCTAAAACAGAAACCTGGTTCCAATGTTAAGAACAACAGCTCACTTCTAATTAAGAGAAGAACCATTACCTCGACCAATATCCAGGAACCTTCCAAGAAGAATCAAAGCTTTAATGATGTGTAGAACCTGTAAAATCAGTGGCACCGACTAAGTATACTAATCCAAATCGACAATGAAAAGGTTAACTTTCTTCTAGTGGCTTCACAAGACTCTGAGATGGACAGAAGATGATCTCATTACACTGATTTAAGTTGCTTTTTCATTTCTATGAATTTATTTCATTTTAGTTATAATCTATGTAATAATTATCGTCCTAGGAACACTAGAACAGTCACCTACCAATCCAAAATCTTTCCCATCAACCAAACCCACCCAAATACAGAACAATGTAAAGTCGAATCAGCAAGTCCCAAATACTAAACAACACATGATTGATATCAAGTAAAAAATCAAAGTATGAGCTTACAGTTTTAGGTAGGATAAATCTGTTTGGAATCAATCTCAGTCCCGCCAAACTCTTTCACTTGGTATAGGCTCATAACCATCATCTCTAACCCCTCACTCATTACCCTCAGCTACTAATGTTGAAGAGATCCAAGAGCTGAAGAGCCTACTCAAACTTGCTGGATCTGGATCTACCATTCTGTAACAACATCTGTAATCTAGGTTACCAAGAGATAACAAAGCATAGTCAATCACACAAACACAATAGCTTCAATGGCTATCAAAACAAGACTCGTTTCAACGGGAAGTAAGTTGGATTCAGATTTTTCTGCTCTAGATTTCAAGACATGGATATCAAAGTTGTTTTTCCTCAGCATAGTCCACAGGATGAGTATCTAACCATTTGATTAAACAACCAACAAGAAGAGCTTAAACATCAATGGCAACGTAAACAGAAACAAGCCAAACAGATAATGAAATGCAAGGAGAAGGAAGAAATATACCTTACCTCTTCTTCCAGCACAGTAATCTTTCCCATCTCCAGCTGCTAACTCATCCTTGAACAAGAGATATTCACATAGTCAAAACATAGGTATTAGAAATCGAAGTAAGCTGAACTGCTCTGTAAAACTAACATTGAGCTTTCTGATATCTGCCTGGAGACCAACGAGCTTCTTCTCCAACTCCTCGATTCCCTTCTCGCTGTCCTCGAGTCTCCGTTCGCTAGCAATCACATGCTCGTCGACTTGCAAGAGAGTTGATTCCGCATAAGACACATAATATTATAAAAAATTCCAGAGTCGAAGCGAACAGATAGTGGAAGAGAGGTCGGGACTGGCCGACGCTATAGAAGAGCGGTCGGGATGAGTATTCGGGACCGACCGACATGATGAAAGAGAGGCGGGGAACGGCCGACGAGATGGAAGAGATGTGTGGATCGGAGGATGCGATGGAAGAGAGGTGGCGAGCGGCCGGCGATTACAAACAAGGATGGATTGTGGAGGATGATCGGCGATGATGAGACTGCGATTTGGGGTTGAAAAGAACGACTGAGATTTTTAGGTTAGATATATGAAATTGTGCCTGGATACGATAGAAAAGTTTTAAGGGAAACCGATCTAATAATGTTAAATGAAAAAAATTAACTTGGTTGACAAAGTAATGGTGCCTGATCTAATGGAAAAGTTGTTGACTTGAATTCAATAGACGTAGGTTCGATTCCCACATCTTACTTTTGCGACCAACAAACTCCGTCACTGAAACTATTATGATGAAGGGTGAAGGATAGCTTCCGTCGCCGAAGATAAAAAGGAAAAGACGACGGGTCTCCTCCGTCGCTGAAGAAATTAAAGGGACGAAACATGTTCCATCACCAACGAGATAATGAAGGCAAAGGCGACGTGAATCTCGCATTGCTGAAGGTTTCAAGCCATCCAAAGGCGACGGATAACTTCCGTTGCAAAAAGGTCATTTTATTATAAATAAATATTAACTAAATATACCATTTTTATAGATTTGGAAAAGGTTTCGGATTCAAATAGTTTACATCCATTACTCACCTGCTTAATTTCGAGTTTGGGTAATAATCACTCTAAATACCATTTTGGTTACAAAATCCATACTATAAAAAGTATAAGAAACTAAATATTATATATATAATATATCTCATTATAAAAGTATTTTTATATGAATTAAATTGACCGCTCTAGTTTATATAAATTAAATTGACTGCTTCGTACTCATATGTAATGATTTCAAGTTTCTCCATACCTTAAAAATACGTGATCAACTTGGGTTTTACTTATTTGACTTGTTCGGATGAATAATTATAATAACGGGTATTATAACCAACGGCGACAGAAAAGCATCCGTCACAAAAGAAATGTGGCCAAAGGCGACAGAAACTCATCCGTCGCCAATGAAATATGACCAATGGCGACGGAAAAGCATCCGTCACAAAAGAAATTTGGCCAACGGCGACGGGAACTCATCCGCGTTGATGATATATGACCAACGGCGACGGATTTCCGTCGCTGACGAAATGTGGCCAACGGCGACGGAAACACATCCGTTGTTAAAGAAATATGACCAACGGCGACGGAAAAGCATCGTCGCCAAAGATTTTTTTCATTCTGCGACGGTTATTTGGAACTGTCCCCGAATATTCTACTTTAGCGACGGTTCTTGTTCCGTCACTATTTTTCCGTTGTTGAAAGTAATTTTTCTTGTAGTAGGAAGAATAGAGAAGAACTGCAAAACCTAATTTCAGATGAATCTGTGAAGCTTCAGTCTCCTGAATCTTCAACTCCTAGCACCAAGTTCTCCGAGATGGAAGGATGGCGTCACGATCTCTTCCCGGCTCCTCGAACTTTCTAAACTCTCTCTCTAACTTTTTTTAAGTCTGGAAATTAATCCAAGTAATAGTGTATGTCTTGATTGTGGCCGCGGATTCTGTATTTATAGGTTTTCGAATCCAAGCTGAAAAGAGAATTAGTTTTCGGTGGAAACTTTGGAGTTTTCGCCGAAGACTTCAGGTGAAACCCTGGCTGGGTCTTCTGTCTTTGACTGACCACCTTGTGCCTTAGTTTTCGACTGAGAACTTTGGAGTTCTCGACAAGGACTGATTTCTCCCAGGTTACAGTAGCATCATCTTCTAATCTTTTCGGCGAAGACTTTGGACTTTTCGCCGAAAACTCTAGTTATGAACAGGCAGTGCTTCCTTTGGACTTGATTGACTTCTGGAGTGATTTCGGATCATTCCTTACAGTTCCTTTGCTTCCCGAGCTCGTCCTTGACTACGTATTTGATGACAAAAACCTGTGCATTCTCAAAAAACACTAGAAAACCATCAAATAGACCCATAACAGGCGAAAGTAACCAAAACGGCAGGAATTAGAGCATTTATGTGAAAACATGCTAAATCACCCTAAAACCCGAGATTGAAGCAAGGAAATGTAGCTTAAATGAGGCTGATAAACACGTAAAATCGAGTGTCATCAAATACCCCACACTTAAGCCTTTGCTTGTCCTCAAGCAAACTGAACTAGAACGCACTCAAATTCATAGATGACAAGATAGATTAAACTGAGATTTAATTCCTAACGATTTGGTTTAGACTGTTCCACGTAGAAAGGGTGACCCACACATGCAAGAACATTATTCAAACAAGTTTTGATCTCACTATTTTCTGCACACTTCAAGTAGTAGTTTTAACAAAGCACGTTTCTTAGCAAATCAATTAATCATAATTACCCGGCTACGATAACACCAATTCTAATCAAATAACTAACAAAGCTCACAAAAGCTAGGGTAGATCGTACTCCAAGGGTCTTCTAGGATTGACTACTTCAAAACTGGCAAAATACTCGAATGCAAACAAGTTGTGCGTGGTGTGAGTTCCACGACTTCTAATTCTAAGAAATGAAGAGAAATTAAAACAAATTAAACTAAAGAAGATTGGAAATTAGGGTTTGAAAACAAAGATGACAAACGAACTTAGACTTTGAATCCCCCTTCGTTCCCCAGAGCATTGGTGTAACACCCATCCCAAACCGACCCAGGTTCACCGTGGTCGAACCAGTTTGAGTGCTACTTGAGATACAACATTTAAATAAAGGAGTAAAACACAGCGGAAATAGAAACAACTCTTAAATACAAGTTCAAAATGAAGGAGGCCTCCACTTAATAAAACTGAAATACAACTGAAATCCGAAACCAAATCTCAAAACGATTACAAATCTCCCAATCCAAAAGTGTCAACTGAAATCTAAAATTAAAACAATGGTCACTCCACGATAGCTTTCTAATCTTCACTTCACAACTCCAACCTGCAACTCCTCCGAACTCAACCGAACCCTGAAAAGAGAAACTGGGGGGGGGATCAGCTTCCTAATGAAACTGAGTGAACCCACTGGGTTTAACTATGCGCCGAACCTAGCCTAGAAGAGCGATTCCAAACTCTGCACACACAACCACAATGGAACCAGACATAACCATACCATATTTTAATTCCCTAAAACATGCACAGTCTAGGCGATCACATAGGTGCAGTTCTCAGTTCAACATTCTCAATCCACAATAGCATCAATATACAAAGAGCATCATTCAGACGGTTCAACATTACATCCATACATATAGTTCAACAATAGAAACGCAATGCATACAGTTCAATGATCAGAAGCATCCTAAGTCAACTCGTCATCTCAATCGTCACACAACAATCATACACAATCGTCTCACACAAAATCCTAAATTACATTCCAATCTACTAAGTGAGTTATTAGGCATCTTCCCATATTAACTGTTCACAGTCCATAACACCATCCTACACCTAAACAATTCACATCAATCCACAGTTCAGCACAACGAACCATTCAATTCACAGATCAATCCAACATAGACCACAACACAACACAAGGCACCCCACGTCCACATTTAATGCACACACACACACATGAATCGCACATGCATCTTATTTCACCGACACTCACAAACACGCATACACCACCTCACATAACCAAACATCCTCATCACTAACACATACCACACAATCATTGATCTATGTGAGTTAATTAGGCGCCATAAGGAGTTGTTCCCCCGCTACCCCGCCGGCCTTCACATCATCCAGACGCATCCATAAAGGATCCTTCCCCGAAGGAGCATACCACCAGACGCATCCATAAAGGATCCTTCCACGAAGGAGAAATCACCAACCTTGGCAACCCAGCCAAGGGATTCACCCCAGTGAATCGGACTCAATCATAACCAGTATTTCGGGTGGGGTAACGTTGGCTCCTTCCAGTTCTATCATTTAAATTCCATTTAATGCGACCACAACAATCATACTCTAATGCAACCACAACAATCACACTCATCCGCAAAACAGTTCCATTCAACCACAAATCCATTTCACAATTCCGATTCCACTTCCCAATTCCACTGTACAACTCCACTACACAAATTACACATCCCAATGCCACATCACAAAACCACAACACAATCCCACATCATGATTCCACAACACAATTTCATGTTCTAGTTCCAAGCACCAATTCTATGTTCCAATTCTAGGATATAATTCTAGTCTAACCACAAACGGCAATAATAAACACAATCATAGAAATTCATCACATCCACCCCATCCTATCTCACATTTCTAGATCAAATACATTAGCTATCAACTTTCATCCCAATCCCCACATCAAACATAAATCAGCACAGTCATCATACTTCAATCACAAGACAATTATTCAGTTTTACTCTCATAGGTTCATGCAAGACCTAACACATCCTAAGTCCAGTTCCAACTCCTCACTCCCATTCCTAGCCATCTAGTCAACCACACAATCACACAAGTCAACCATACAATCACGCAAGTCAACCAACACCACATAACCATAACAATCAAGACAACATCAATTTACCATTTCACCCTCCTATTGAGCGTTACTAGATTAAACCACATAATCTATCTAGTTCACATATTTCATCAAACACGATTCCTTGCCACAACTCGACCAATTCTAACATCCTCGTTCATCTCAACCATTTACCAATCCACATCCAAGACTCCAACCTCATTACAATAATCACAAGACACAGAATCAATCACCAACACACACAGCATCATTTTCATACAATTCAGTCAAACAACCTCAGCTCAACTAGCTCATGCATTCAGAACACCCAATTCCATTACTCAATTCCATTCACTAATTCCCCTAACCAATTCCATAAGTCAATTCCACGTACCGGTTCTATGGTCCACTTCCACATACAAATTCCCTTACCAATTCTATTAGCCAATTATAAGTCATAAGTCTACCACCTTAAACACATTAACAACCATCTTCACACACAACATCAATTCTACCTAAAAGGCACGTTGCATAATTCATACATCAACACCAAGCATCATCTCAATCCCAACATCATGTAAACCAACACAACCCAAATCATTCAATAATCCCATATCACACATAACCACACATCACAAGACATTCAACGCCTCCCACGGCACAACAGTTTAAGGGTAAACGGCTAGCTCACCGGCCACCCCCACCTGCAAGTACAGGGGAAGCCATGTCGTGAGTCTTAGGGTTACCCTCCTGTTCATCCTTCCTTGGACGACCCCACATTGGCAGGGCCATCCACCTGTTCACCATTTAAAGGGCGACCCCACATTGGCAGGACCACCCTCCTGCAACCACAACTGTCAGCACAAGGTATAGATACAGTTTACAAGAATCACGTCCCATACCTCCCACTCTCCTTACTAAGTCTGATCCATTTAACATCATCGTTAATCATTTCCCCAATCCAACCACATCACATCAGCCAACAATTATCAATCAATGTATCAATTAACATTCACACCACAATCATGAAACATCACAATTTACATAACAATCCAATGCAGAACAGTTTCCCCTTTTACTCTCTTTCAATTCCATGCAAAACCTATATTCATCTAAGTCAAGGTTGCAACTCCTCACATCGACCAATACTACCTATCGTACGCTAAACCCTCACCTGACAAGAAGACGAGGCTCTAAAACTCTTCTAGAAACCCGAACAGCCAAGCTCTCAGACACAAAAAACGTAGCTATTCTTTTCTTCACCGACAGCAGCTCACTCCGAAATATCCAGAACCTCTAGGTGCGATCTCTTCCTCACATTACCACGAACTCATAGCAACAAACGGATCGCCAATCGGAGCTCTACAACTCTCGGAATCGGGGTTTGAAGTTTTTGGAGATTTCTGGCTCAGTCCCAAAAACGTAGCTCTTCCTTTTTCTACTGACAGCACCTTGATTCGAAATACCCAGAACCACGAATAGCGATCTCTTCCTCTCGTCGCCACGAACCCGTAGCAACAAACGGATCGTCAATCGGAGCTCTACAACTCCCGGAATCGAGGTTTGAAGTTAAGGGGTTTTTGGTTCGTCAAAAACGAATTTCGGGGAAAGAGACAAGAAGGGGGAAGTTCTGGATTTCCGTGCAATTTCGTCCTTTTATGCACGAAATGTGCGCCTGGCATGTCAAAATGTGCGCCGGCGCACATTGACCCCCAAAAGGAGCACATTTTGAATATTCAGCCGAAAGTTTGCTGAATTAATTGAAAAGTGCGCCTGGCACTTCCAAATGTGCGCCTGCGCACTTTAGGGCCCAAAATCAGCACTTTTGGTACTGTTCACTGTTCCCCTCTTTTGCAACTTCAACCCGGCACATACCCGAACGTCCCAGACCTCAAGAGACCCTCTTAAGTACCGTTCCGGCACTCTAGTCACCCAGACTTGAGTTCTAACCCGTTCGGTTGGGCGGGGATGTTACAATTGGCAATCAACAGATCAGCGGATTTCGATTCTCGTTCAATCAATTCTAAGACACCACCATAACTCCTTACCCTTAGGTTTAAGATCGGCGAACGTTCGCTCTATCCGTTCTAACTACCAAGATTAACTAGCCGCCCGGGTACGGTCGCCTCTCGCAACGACTTAATTAACTGGTGCAATTACTAATGATTAATGAGTTACTCTTGCAGTGGATTAACCCTAACCGGTTCCTACGAAAGGCACGCTCCAATTATAAGGTTAATTGTTCAATTCGATATTCTAAAGTAAGGCGAGCGTTCGATTCTATCCTTAGCTTAACCAGAATCTAATCTAGGTGATCAATCCAGACAAGAAACATGAACAATGAAGAACAAATCAAACATGAATGAGAAACTGATTGAATTTCGAATCTAATCACCGCCGATCCGTGACCGCTTTAAAGCCCTGGGTCACTTAGGGTTCATCTAGTCTAAGCTCTAACGAGTTTAGCTACTCATGTTTATCACAAAAGAAACAAAGATAAAGAAAGAGTTCATCATCCAGAGGAAGAACAGAAAAGAATCTGAAAAACCTAATTTAGACGACTCTGATAGATTTCGATCTTCGGTAAACTACACTCCTAGCTCCGATTCTCCGAGATGAAAGGGATGGCGTCACGATCTCTTTCTGGCTCTTTGAACTCTAACTCTTCACTCCATAACTCCACAGAATCCTCAGAAAACGTAATTATGAATGATATGTTGTTCTCTGTTATGAGGTATCTGTTTTTGGGCCGCCGGGTTAAGTATTTATACTTAACCCTAATCAGTCCGGATTTCCCTATTATTTTCACCGAAATTCTTGAGGAATTTTCGGCGAAAATTCCTTTGCAATTGAAGGCTCCGCCGGCTGATTCTCCTGGATAAATTTAAAGAGTGGGTGAGAGAGGGACTTAACTGAGTCATGGCCCGTGAGGCGATCACCAGGCACCCCACTCATATGGCTTCAGAGCGCGTGGTACTCCTCGACGTCATCATCGTCGCCCCAGCCTAGGTGATGATCGTGATAATGCTCGTAGGGGATGCCTAGATGAGCAGCAAACTCATCATAGGTGAGCTGCCTGTACACCCCACCAAGATAGAAGGTCACTACCTTCTAGCGTTGCTTCCTCTTGTGCTCATCCAGATCAAAGGTCACCCAGAACTCCTGGAGAACAATGTCTGGGAAATCGGCAGCTATGGTGGTCAGCTCTAGGAGGCCGGCCGGTGCTAGGGCGTCATGCACGTTCCGATAGTAATCCTCGTCGTGCTCGTGCAGGGACTCCATGGAGAGAGGGCGCACGTCAGCTCCACGAATGTGCTGGATCTTCTGGAAGCACTCGAAGTAGAAGTCTGGTAGACGAGCTAGAGTGCGATGGTATCCAACCCGGCGAGGTAGTGCGGGTGGAGGACCCAGAATGGCGAGTGTGACGGGAGCGGCAGCTCCTGAGCTCGAGGCGCCATCAAGTCGCACCTTAGTCCTGCGCTCATAAGTGGTGTTCCTAAAACCAGAATGAAACCAGATTAGTCAAACTTAAACCCTACCCCACACTTAGTAGAAAAACTCAATTTCACAAAGAAATGAGGAAAACCGAGTGGGGGTAAGCAAAGTGGAGTAACCGGTAATCATGGACAGTAGAATACATACTTAGGAACAGCCATAATCGGATAAGCACAATCAGAGTTCAAGAGTCAAACCGACATTCAGAAAGTCAACATTTTAGCATAATGAATTCTAATCATGGCAAGACTATCACAAGGTGGATAACGACGGTAAAATATGATCTCAGATGGCAAACACGATAATATGAACGAGAATGAGCACATCAGGCAACCAATTGATCACAACAATTCAAAGTCAAACCGACATTTCTCACAAAAGTCAACATCACAAAGAATCAATCCTATGCAAGCAACACATGATCAAATGATATGAAAATTAAGCACGGAACTCCCTAAGCATGCTAGAACAGTTCTACAAGTTCAGCTAACCTAGTTCACACGAAATCAGTCGGCACGCAAATCGAGGCAAACCGAAAAGTCAACCTAAAGTCAACCCCGACGAAATTTAGCAATCCATATGTCAAAAGATTCGTATTGAAAAGTTCTACAACTTACCTTGAAGCCATGGGTGCTAAAAACGAACGGTTTGGGAGAAATCAGTGAAAACTCTGAAAACAAGGGTTTCGGTGAACTGGAGCTGTAGAGCTCCGATTCGAACGTTCTAGGGCTCAAAACGATCGGAAAAGAGAGGGGAGTTGAGCGGCGGCGGGAAACGGTGACGGCGGCAGTTTTAAGACGGGTGGCGGTTTCTGAAAACAGTAGGGGGGGTTTGTGTTCGAAAATAAAAGAAGGAAAGTGGGGAGAGAGAGGATAAGACCGGTTTAAGTGGGAATTTTTCTGATTTTCAAAGGAATTTTCGGCGAAAATAAAAGGGTGTTTTCGCCAAAAATGAGAGTTAAAATGGCTGCCGGTTTTCAAATGGATTTTCGCCGAAACTACTCAACTTTTCGAACCGAAAATATGAAACAGGAGACCGGGTTCGAAAATTCAAAAGGCGATTTCGCCGAAAATAGGGGTTGATTTCGCCAAAAATTTTGAACTACTCGGGTGAAAATATTTTCGCAAATCCGGCCAACTTCAGAAAATCACAGTTAAATCCACAAAAATCGGAACAACCTCAATCAACTTGCGACTGACACTATGACACACAGACTCTACACGAAAAATAATAAATCAAACAAAATGACACTTTTGGCTCCCCCGAACCGACTCTAAAATGCTAAGGTTGACACAAATTAAAAACGGACTCCAGCCGTGGGTTGCCTCCCACGAAGCGCTCTTTTTTAACGTCCTTGAGCTGGACGATACCTGGATGGTATTAGGAGACATCCCAACTCAGATTCTCCTTAACGCTCGCGTCGGAGTTCATGAAGTACAGCTTCGGGACTTCTCCGGTAAGCGTGAATCTATTCCCGTTTGCATGCAAGAGCTTGGTACGTCCATCGAGAAGATGATCAATGACCTTGAACGGTTCGAACAGCTCTCTGGAGAGGTCATCCTTCTTGAGTGTTACGATGGAAGGAATGAGGACTGTCAGCTTCATCTTCTTCTTATTCTCTGGCTTGGTATCACCAGGATCGGTGATCGTCAGTACTTCCTTAGGAGATGCTTTCGGCTTCTCCTTCCATACTTGTTCCGGCGCTGGTTTCTCGGAACGAATTGGTGGTGCAGCTGGCTTGGTGGAAGACGGCGGAATTTTTGGTCTCCAGACCATTTGGGTCTTCGTCTTCTTGTTCTTTCCCCGAGGTCTGCTCGATTTTCTGCTCGGTGGCTTAGAAGAGGCTTGCAGTTCCTTCTTCTTCTTCTTGAGTGGCTTCTGAACCGAAGTTTTTGGCTTCTTCTCAATAACCTGTTCAATATCTGCAGCAACAACTGATCTAGAGACACTGGAAGAAGCATTAGTAACGGAGTTGACCGGAGTCAACTCCACAATTTCAACAGCTAGGCAGTGAGATTCTTCATTCTTAGAGTCATATTTCATGCCATCTTTAAGACGGAACGTTTTCGTTTCTTTACCGACCCTTAGAGTTAAAGAGCCATTTGGAACGTTAATATTCATTCCAATAGTAGCCATGAAAGTCGACCTATGAGAATGGTAGAATCATCTGTACTAGTATCCATAATCACATAGTCAGCTAAAAACGTGAACGGACCACATTTAATAACAACGTCTTTAATCTGTCCCTTAGGGGTTTTAAGTGATCTATCAGCAAAGACGAGTTGTATACTAGGCGGTTCAAGTTCTCCTAGGTTCAATTTTTCAAACAGGCTCATAGGCATGACATTAACAGACGCTCCTAAATCAACTAAGCAACGTTCAATCTCAACATCATTAATGACCAAAGGTAAAGTAAAAGAACCAGGATCAGATAACTTAGCTGGATATGGAGAGGCAGGTTTCTTAATACGAATGTCAAGATATCCTTCCTTGTTCCCCTTCATGCCAGTCTCGATCCTTGCATTTGGCAGCAATGCTCTAGGAAAAGGAGGCTTCACGACGTACGGTGCAAGAGGAGGATCATCCTCCTTAGGCGCTGGTTCCTGTTCTTTTTCTTCCTCTGGAGTTTCAGCGATCCTGCGTAAGACAGAACAAGCATCAGCAATTAAATTTGGGAGTTTTCGAGCGGTTACCATCTTGGCTTGCTCCTTTCTCAGATTCGGCTCTGTCTGGCTTGGAAGTTGGCCAAATGGTCGACCAGATAATAGCATGCTCGAGATATTGTTCACGGCATGCTCAATTCTTTGTCCAGATGCTATCTGTTCTTGATTGAGAAGAGCTTGAGCCTTGAACTGACTATCATGATCATCGAGTCTGGTGATGATATGGCTGAGCTTCTTATCCAGGTCACTGACATTGTTCTCTCTTTGATGCTGCTGCCCTGGATAGGTATTATTAAGATATTGATTCTGGCGATTGCCAGGAGCAGCTCCATAATTACCCGGATTGCGATGCGGCGGCTGGTAGACACCTGCCGACGGATGGTTAGGCTTCTGATCCTGAGCTGGACCAGCCGGGCGGTTATTCTGGTTCTGGTTATGGTTGGCGCCGGCATTGTAGGGAGGTATGTCTTGATAGTTCCCTTGCTGTCTGAAGTTACTGTAGCCAGCATAACCATTCTGATTATTAACGAAGCCTTGTTGAATGAAATTTACCTCTTCGGTAGACCAGACTTCTGCCTTACAAAAATTCTGACAACGGCCTCCGTTATGTGCGCAAGCTCCACACCACTCGCAATCGGCAACGTAGACAGAGGCTGCCGGCGGCTTGATCGGTGTGGTAGACTTCTTCAAATGCTTATCTACTTCTGCTTTGATTGTAGCTTCGAGATCTAGCTTGCTCCTTGATCCTTCAGATTGTCGTTCCCAGTTCCTTGACTTGGAAGCACAGTTTGCGAAGTAAAGAAGAGCAGCTTCAGGTGTGAGTGTAGTGCAATCCCCTTCAGCTAGAGAATTGACCCACTTGGCAGATTCTTCTCGAAGACCTCGAGCAAAAATTTCAGCTAACTACCTTTGCTCGAATCCATGATGAGGGCAGGTGTAGAGAAGTTCTTGGAATCGATTCCAAGTATCATATAAGCTTTCTCCTTCTTTCTGGGAGAATCTGGCGATGCTGTCCTTGATGGCGGTTGTTCTGGCCGGAGGGAAATATTCTTCAACGAAGTCCTGAGCCATAGTATCCCAATCAGTGTAATAGCCAGGTGGTTTGCCAGTAAGCCACCTCTTAGCAGGGCCTTTCAGAGAGAACGGGAAAGCTCTCACACAAAGAGTGTTTTTGTCGAGGTTTCCGTTCTTGAAAGTGCTGCAGAGATCAAGGAAGTCTGCAAGATGAGTGCACGGATTGTCTAGGGGCCTGCCTTCAAACTGTAAATCCCTAGAGATCATAGTCAAGATTGGAATCTTGATCTCATAGTCAGGATCTCCTTCAATGCGCGGAACGGCAATGGCAGATCGAACGCTAGTCGCGCTCGGCTTGTTATAGTCTGCTAGACTCTTCTGTGCAGGTGGTGGCGGCGGCGGTTGATCGCCATTCGGTGGTGGTGGTGGTAACTGATCATCCATGGTAGGAGATGCAGGAGGTGAGAGTGACTCGGTGTATGAAGCGGATGAAGATGATGGTACAGGTGAAGACGGAGATGAGGAACTCTCCTTCAGTTCCTCGATCTTGATCAAAGTGATGAATGGATTGGATCTGCCTTTCTTTAGAATCTGTGATCGTAGAGGTGGAGCAGAACTGCCTGGTCTCTCTGCACTCTTAGCCTGTTCGGTTTGAGAGCGAGTCCAAGGACGGTGAGGCATACACCTGTAAACCTACAGATAACAAAGACAAACAAAACCAGTGTAAAATCGAAGTGGATGGTAAGGTGAAAGATGGAAAGTAGAAGAATAAATTGCAGTTCTTCTTTCGAACAATCAAAAGAAGGTCCCCGGCAACGGCGCCAATTTGATGACCCGCCCGGTCGTTGTTATGCGGACGTTCAACCAAATAACTAACAAAGCTCACAAAAGCTAGGGTAGATCGTACTCCAAGGGTCTTCTAGGATTGACTACTTCAAAACTGGCAAAATACTCGAATGCAAACAAGTTGTGCGTGGTGTGAGTTCCACGACTTCTAATTCTAAGAAATGAAGAGAAATTAAAACAAATTAAACTAAAGCAGATTGGAAATTAGGGTTTGAAAACAGAGATGACAAACGAACTTAGACTTTGAATCCCCTTCGTTCCCCAGAGCATTGGCAATCAACAGATCAGCAGATTTTGATTCTCGTTCAATCAATTCTAAGACACCACCATAACTCCTTACCCTTAGGTTTAAGACCGGCGAACGTTCGCTCTATCAATTCTAACTACCAAGATTAACTAGCCGCCCGGGTACGGTCGCCTCTCGCAACGACTTAATTAACTGGTGCAATTACTAATGATTAATGAGTTACTCTTGCAGTGGATTAACCCTAACTGGTTCCTACGAAAGGCACGCTCCAATTATAAGGTTAATTGTTCAATTCGATATTCTAAAGTAAGGCGAGTGTTCGCTTCTATCCTTAGCTTAACTAGAATCTAATCTAGGTGATCAATCCAGACAAGAAACATGAACAATGAAGAACAAATCAAACATGAATGAGAAACTGATTGAATTTCGAATCTAATCACCGCCGATCCGTGACCGCTTTAAAGCCCTGGGTCACTTAGGGTTCATCTAGTCTAAGCTCTAACGAGTTTAGCTACTCACGTTTATCACAAAAGAAACAAAGATAAAGAAAGAGTTCATCATCCAAAGGAAGAACAGAAAAGAATCTGAAAAACCTAATTTAGACGACTCTGACAGTCTTCGATCTTCGGTAAACTACACTCCTAGCTCCGATTCTCCGAGATGAAAGGGATGGCGTCATGATCTCTTTCCGGCTCTTCAAACTCTAACTCTTCGCTCCAGAACTCAACAGAATCCTCGGAAAATGTAATTATGAATGATATGATGTTCTCTGTTATGAGGTATTCTGTTTTTGGGCCGCCGGGTTAAGTATTTATACTTAACCCTAATCAGTCCGGATTTCCCTATTATGTTTGCCGAAATTCTTGAGGAATTTTCGGCGAAAATTCCTTTGCAATTGAAGGCTCCGCCGGCTGTTTCTCCTGGACTTCTTTTTCGGATCGAAAACCTAATCGGTTTCGCCGAAAATTCCTTCAGTGACCAACAGTCGATTGTGATGATATTTTCGCCGAAAATACAAGGTCATTTTCGGCGAAAATTCCTTTATAATCCGGGCAGGAATTTGTTTGAACTTGATTGGCTCCTTTGATCGATCCGGTGCAATCCTTCGAGATTCCAACGCCTTAGACACATCCTTGGTTACTTATTTGATGGAAAAAACCTGTGCTATCATAAAAACACTAGAAAACCATCAAATAGACCCGAAACGGGCCAAGGTAACACAAATGGCACGAGATAGGGCAATCGATTGAATATTCGTTATTCTACCCTAAAAACCATGTCTTAAGCAAAGAAATGTCGCTTAAATGAGGCTGATAATCACGTCAAATCGAGTGTCATCAATTGTGGTGAATGTCGAATTGTGTGCTTGATGACCTTGATGATGTTGATTGTATTGTGAATTGATGACTTGGGTTATATTGCTGAATTTGTGATTGTGGATTTCGGATTGAGGAATGTGCTATGTGATTGCGTAGTTTATTGTTAGGAATTAAACATGATTGGCTGTGTCAGATTCCATTGCTGTTTGTGCGCGGAGTTGGGATCACTCTTCAGCTTAGGTTTGACGCATAGTTAAACCCAGTGGGTTCACTCAATTTCAATATGAAATTGATCCCCTCTAATTTCCCTTTCAGGTGCTCGTGGCTAGCGCTAGGTTGGAGTTGCGGTTGATAGTTGAGTTCGAGAAGGTTGTCGTTTGGAGCCATAAGGTGAAGATCGGTGACTTGCTTGGAGTTGACTTCTTCTGCTTTTATTATATTTCACTTGACCGTTTTCTATTGATTCTGAACTTTTGTAAACTTTTGAGGATGGATTTGGATTTGCCATTTTGTTTTATGTTAGATTTTATGCTGGAGGCCTCCGTCTTCTTGTGGATCTAATGAGAAGTTTTACTCTTTCCTTTGTCATTTCGTATTTTGGTAACACCTGTGCTTTGAGTAACGTTCGATCTCGGTTGAACCTCGGGTAAACCGGGCTGATTCAGGACAGGTGTTACAAATGGTATCAGAGCCTGGTTGCCTTTGCTACATAGGTGAGCTGTCCTTTCTTCTAGGGGATTTGCTACCCTCTTAATGGAAAGGACGGATTGTCGATGCAGTACTGGCATTCCAGGGATTTTCAAATTGTTTTAAATGGGTGGGAGTTTTGAAAGAGAAAGTGATTTGAATTTCTTTGTTAGTTTCTTAAATGGTCAACTGAGATGTTTTAAATGTTCTCCTGTAGTGAACCGAGCCAAGCCATAGGGAGTCATTCGATTGGAGATTCAGGGTTTAGAGCTAGGGCTTCTAGGTTTCAACCGGGGTTGGTGAAAGGTTGGAACTTCGGAGAGTTCCATGGGGAAGTGGCTGACCCTGCTATTGCGGAGTATAGTGGCTCCAGGACTGTGAGTACAAGTTCCTGCAGATGGGACTTGAGGAGGACGTTAAGGTGCATGCCATGACTTTCTTGCTTAATGGCCATGCTTTAGATTGGTGGAGGTCTATGCCTCAGAGTAGAGTAGTGCCGCCGGAGATGAGTCTAGATGAGTTTGTTGAGGAGTTCCGTGACCAGTTCTGTCCGGATATGTGGCGTGAGGAGAAGGCTAGAGAGTTCTTAGAGTTAGAGCAAGGGGAGAAGACCGTTCTTGCTTACTACGTAGAGTTTACTGCCCTCTCCAAGTGGTAAGATGAGACTGCTGTTCGGGAAAGGAAGGTCATTGTTAAGTTTAAGAATGGCTTAAGGACGGAGATTCAGGAAGGTGTCACCTCTGCAGACATGGGGAGCTTGGTGTCTATGAAGGCGGCTGCCTTGAGTATGGAGAGGTTAGAATAGAAGAAGAAGGAGGAGAAGAAGAGGAAGGCGTCTGCTGCGCCTACTAGCTCGGCCGCTCATAGCCATCCGGCTAAGAAGGCGCAGACTTTTGATTCTGGATTCAGGGACGCTCAGTCTGCCCCACCACGAGGTGTGGTCACTTGCTTCACTTGTGGCTGGACCGGTCATAAGAGTATTGCTTGTTCCACCCGTAGCTTTGTGAGAGCACCGACTGGGTTGCCCATTTGTAGCAGTTGTGGGAAGCCCCACTATGGAGAGTGCCACTTGTTGAGGTCTTCGATGATATGTTACACTTGTGGTGAGCCAAACCATAAGAGTAACTATTGCCCGAATAGGGGTTCAACACCAACTCAGTCTGTGGGATCGGTGCAAGGACCTAGGGCTCCATCTGGGAGTTATGGAGGTAGAGGAGGAGGTAGTGTTGGTCGTGGAGCCGCGAGTGCTGGGAGAGGGACTGGAGCTAATGTTGCACCACTTGGAGCCGGAGGAGAACAAGGAGGCTTGTATGCTCTTGCCGGAGGTGTAGAAGAGAATACGAATGATGGAGCGAACGGTATGATATCTTTCTTGGTTCTTTCCGTTTGCGTCTTTGTTTGAATTCGGGCTCATCCTACTTCTTGTTCTTGTGGGTGTTTAGATAGTGGGAGAGTAGGGGTGGTTGGTAGACTAGAAGGAGTTGGTTGGAGGAGTTGAGCTTTGTGGACCTTGGTAGAGGCTAATAGAGTGTTTGAGAGGTGTGGAGTCTTAGTTTGGGGTGTTTGCTAGAGGCGTTTCTCCTTGTTTACTTTGTGTGTTGTTGTGCCCTTGTAGTGTGTGGGGTTGTCGTGGTTCGGTTGTGCGTTATTGGTAGGTACAAGTTTAGAGTGAGGGTGAGTAGAGTCGTTAGAAGGTGCGTGTCGCTAGAACTGTTAAGAGGATGTTTTGGGAGGTAATGTGATCTTAGTATTGATGCATTATTTTGCCGTGATTTGTGGTTACATTGCTAAGAGCAGGTCGGGTTGTGATTTCGGGGATGAAATCTCTTAAAGTTGGGGAGACTTGTAACATCCCCGCCTAACCGAACGGGTTAGAACTCAAGTTTGGGTGACTAGATTGATGGAATCAGTACTTAAGAGGTCTCTTGAGGTCTGGGACGTTCGTGTTTAAACTGGGTTGAAGTTACAAATGAGTTAGCGGTGCAGTGTAGAGTACACGGCCGTGCAGTGTGATACACGCCGTGTATTCAAGGTACACGGCCGTGTACCTTAACCTCAAAAATTCATCAAAAGTGATAGAAATTGAAACACGACTGTGTGTTATTGATACACGCCGTGTATCATGGCCTGCATATTTAAGATGGGTTTTTGACGGGTTTTCTCAACTTCCCCTTCTTTCTTTTCCCTGAAAATACTTTTGACGAACCAAACTTTGCTTCAACTTCAAAGTTTGATTCCGGGAGCTACGGGTGTCCGATCGAGGATCCGTTTCTTCCTGTGCATTCCTGGCGACGTGAGGAAGAGAACACTTGTTGTGGTTTTGGGTATTTCGTAATAGGATGCTGTCAGTAAGGAGGAGAAGAGCTACGTTTTTTGTGTCTGAGAGCTTGGCTGTTCAAGTTCCTAGAAGAGTTTAGAGCCTCGTCTTCTTGTCAGGTGAGGGTTTAGCGTACGATAGGTAGAAATGGTCGGTGTGAGGAGTTTCAATTCTGACTTAGAAGAATGTAGGGCTTTGCATGAAATTGAAAGAGAGTAAAAGGGGAAACTGTTCTGCAATTGATTGTTATATGAGTTATGATGATTGATGATTGTCGTGTGGTTGGTAATTGATGAATTGATTGTTGATTGATGGCTTCTTGTGATGGGTTTGATTGGGGAAAGGATTAAAAATGATGTTAAATGGATTGGACTTAGTAATGAGTGTAGGAGGGTTGGGATATGATGCTTGTAAATTGTATCTATACCTTTTGCTGTCAGTTGTGGTTGTAGGAGGGTGGTCCTGCCAATGTGGGGTCGCCCTTTAAATGATGAATAGGTGGATGGCCCTGCCAATGTGGGATCGTCCAATGAAGGATGTACAGGAGGGTAACCCTATGACTCATGATATGGCTACTCCTGTACTTGCAGGTGGGGGTGGCCGATGAGCTAGTCGTTTACCCTTAAACTGTTTGTGCCATGTGTGGTGTTGAATGAGTTGTATTGTGTTGGTATATGTGATGTTGGATTGAGATGTTGCCACGTGTTTATGTATGGTTGTTAATATGTCTGATTGGTTGAAAGTGGTATAACGAGGGATGTTGTTTAGTATGAGATTAAAGATGGTTTGGGTGAAACGAAATGATGATGAATCATGATGGTTGGAATTGGTTGATGTTGATGAGCGATGTGATGGATGGTCTCGATGAATGGATTTAAGTGTCAGATGTTTGATTGTGTTGATTTGAATGATAGAACCGATAGGAGTCCACACTGCCCACCTTGAGTAGGGACGAGTTGTGTCCAGTTCACGTTGAGTGAATCACTCTGGTTAGCTACCAGGGATTTATGTTGAGTCGGTCTATGTTGAGTGGATCACTCAGGTTGAGTACCAAGGATTATTGGTGTAATCAGTCTACGTTGAGTAGATCACCTTGGGTTGTTTTACCAGGGATTGTTGGCCGGCAGTGGTGGTGTGGAGCAACTCCTAGGCACCTGATAACACACCTAGAATCAAATTGTGATGTGTCGTATTGTGATTGTGTGTTGTGCTGAGTGTGAACGTGAGACGTGTGGTGGATGTGTGAATGTTAGAACTATTCGTGTTTTGAGATATATTGTGGTGAATGTCGAACCGTGTGCATGATGACCTTGATGATGTTGATTGTATTGTGGATTGATGACTTAGGTTATATTGCTGAATTTGTGATTGTGGATTTCGGATTGAGGAATGTGCTATGTGATCGCCTAGTTTATTGTTAGGAATTAAAACATGATTCGCTGTGTCAGATTCCATTGCTGTTTGTGTACGGAGTTGGGATCGCTCATGAGGTTAGGTTCGATGCATAGTTAAACCTAGTGGGTTCACTCAATTTCAATAGAAAATTGATCCCCTGATGTGAACCGCTACAACCGTGGGCAAACGACCCTTGAACACCACAAGTCGATCTTCAAGCAACGAGAGGAACCTTCAGAACCGGGGCGGATAAGGACTTTGACCCGTGAAGTGATCCCGGTCGACCGACCGGCTGAGAATGACTATTCCTACACCCCGCTGGGATCGCCTACTAGAGGGGGGACCTTAGGGCCCTATAAGAAGTGCCTGGAGCATCCGCGGGCCCATAACCTGGCCATACAGAGGTTTGTACAGCCCAAACATGTGGTTAGATTCAAGTACAGCCCGCCGCCCTGGGGACAGCAAGAACGGATAAGCATCCGGCGCCAACCGGCCCTGACTTGGGCATCAACAGCCGAAGCAACGCCAAGTCCGACTCCTATCCGGAGTTCAGGAGTAATCAGTAAGGAACCAGGAGGTGCTATTGATGCTGCAGTTCTAGCGGTATCAAATAACTAACCTACCGAAGTAGACTAGATCGTATTCCACAGGGTTTCTACTAATCGACTACTCAAAGAAGCTGGCAAATTACTCAGGTTTAAACACTTTGTGCGTGGTGTGAGTTCCACGACTTCTAATCTAATAAAGCAGGAAAATAAAAGACAGAAAAGTAAAAGGTTGACTAACGAGAAGATAGACGAACTTAGATTTTGAATCCCCCTTAGATCACCAGAGCATTGGCAATCAACAGATCAGCGGTTTTCAATTCTAATTCAATTGGTTTCTATACACCACCATAACTCCTTACCCTTAGGTTTAAGACTGGCGAACGTTCGCTCTATCCGATCTAACTACCAAGATTAACTAGCCGCCCGGGTACGGTCGCCTCTCGCAACGACTTAATTAACTGGTGCAATTATTAATGATTTATGAGTTACTCTTGAAGCGGATTAACCCTAATCGGTTCCTACGAAAGGCACACTCCAATTATAAGGTTAACTGGTTGAATTGATGTTTTAAAGAGAGGCGAGCGTTCGCTTCTATCCTCAGCTTAACAAGAATCTAAACTAGGTGATCAAGGAAGACAGGTTTAAGCGCCAAAGCAGGGAACCGTCTAGCGACTAACCCTAGCTTGCAAAAACCTAATCTA
Source organism: Linum lewisii (assembly GCA_034768395.1). Taxonomy (NCBI): domain Eukaryota; kingdom Viridiplantae; phylum Streptophyta; class Magnoliopsida; order Malpighiales; family Linaceae; genus Linum; species Linum lewisii. The sequence goes on from CM068296.1 coordinate 43,887,200, forward strand.
GGCGACCAACTAGAAAAGAAACATAAACAATGAAGAACAAAACAACCATGCAAAGAGAAACTGATTGAACTTTGAATCTAATTACTGCCAATCCGTGACCGCTTTAAAGCCCTGGGTCACTTAGGGTTCATCTAATCTAAGCTCTACGAGTTCAGCTACTCATAACGATAACAGAAGAATCAAAGGCAACAAAGGAAATCATCATACAGAGGAAGAACAGATAAGAACTGAAAAACCTAATTCTGACGATTCCAGCGAAGCTTCAATCTCTTGGATCTTCAACTTTAAGCTCCGAGGTGGAAGGATGGCGTCACGATCTCTCCACAGATCTTCGAACTCTCTAAACTCTATCTATCGACCTAAGGCCGTGGCTGATCTCTCAGAATTCGTGTGTGTCTAATCTGGCTTCAAAAAGTCTATATATACCCCCAGAAACTCTTTACAAGTTGGAAAAGGCTGAAAATTAGGGTTTCTGCCCGGATTTTCAAAGGAATTTTCGCCGAAAATAGGAAGGTATTTTCGCCGAAAATATTAGTTAAAAACCAACTCCAACTTGTTTCGACGATTCCCGCTCCGTTTGAACTCCGATTTGGTCCTCGTTTGAAGCGCTGGACTCGTGAGAGAGTCCTCTATAATGTGGTAACCTGGGGGCTCAACATAAAAGCTCACAAAAAGGGTAAAAATAGCCAATAAATGGACAATGTATGCACTAGGAGCCTAGAATCACAAAGTTACGACAAATGCACCAAATACTCCTCAAAATGGCATCAAAGGGCATGAAATGTTGCTTAAATGGGGCTGATAATCACGTCAAATCGAGTGTCATCAAAATACCCCACACTTATGCTTTTGCTTGTCCTCAAGCAAACTGAAGTAGAACACACTCAAATTCATGAATGACACGAGATTAAACTGAGATTCAATTCTAACGATTTGGTTTAGACTGTTCCACGTAGAAAAAGTGACCTACACATGCAAGAACATCAACCAAACAAGTTTTCGATCTCACTAATTTCTGCACACTTTAAGTAGTAGTTTTAACAAAGCTCGTTTCTTGGCAAAACAATTAATCATAATTAACCGACTACGATAACACCAATTCTAATGAGAAAAGACTTTAAGCTCTAGCCATGATGTGGACGCGGAGGTAGGAAAAGTGACGTGGCTATCGACTTGACTTCATTCGTTTCTAGATTTGTACGTTACATGTTCTAGCTAGGACCGATTTAAACAACAATTTATTTCAAGTTTCAACTTCTTCCATTAATTTACTGCATACTAGTGCTCGATACCAAACACTTCACTTAGGTGTTGGACCTGCCTAGCTCACAGTATTTGTGCCTATGCTAATGCTCAACCCGAACACTTCACTTAGGTGTCGGGCTTGCCTAGCTTTATTTTCAGCACTTTAAAGAACTTAGCATTGATTTGCACAGCTTTATTACTTGATTTAACAATTTAGCCACTTAATCCTAGCTAGTTATAACTTTTTACACAAGATTTCGAATTGGATTTCCATCTAATCTCAAGCCACAATCACAAGTCATCAAATATGGAGTGAAAAACATGGAAGAAGCTAGCATTTATCATCTTAGAACAGTGTTATCGAGCTTTGTTATTAACAAACCAATTAATTCAATTAATTCAAGTTTCAACTACAGAAGTGATTTATGATCTGTTCTAACCTAGACTCATTTAATATCAGTGCCAACACGTTGGTTACAGGTTCTAAGTGGAACAGTCTAGACATCATTGTTCAAAATTGAAGTCAATTTAACATCAAAAGTCAAGAATTGAGCAATTCTTTGCTAGAGAATTTTCAAATTTGAACCACAGAATCATAGATAGCAAGCAAGATCATACATATTCCTAGACTCCTACCCCACACTTAAATGGTTATGTGTCCTCACAGAACTAATCTAGAGTAGAGAGATACGAAGAACCTAGAAGGTGATAGTCGGTGTAGCGGATGAGCACGGAGAGTCCGGAGTGGAGCGGAGTAGCTACTCAAGTTCCTACAAAAACAAAAACAACAAAAAGATCAAAAGGATACCGGGACAAGTGCCCCGGATCCACACATAATAAAAATCGAACAAAGACGGTTAAGGGAATTTTGAAAATATTTTGACTCTCCAATTTTTTTTTCCCGAAAATTTTCTAAACCTAACTAAAGTTTTCACCGAAAAACTGGTGAAGTTTTCGGCGAAAACTACTTTGGAAACAAAGACAGACGACTTATCTAAACAGAACAGACTTAAACAGACTAAGGTTTTTGCCGAAAAATTTGAGGAATTTTTGGCAAAAATTTGACCTGCCACAAAAATTTAAAACAGACGAAAATAAAAGAAAACTAACACTTTGGCTCCCCGAAACCGACTCGAACGACGAAAAAGACTGACTCAATAATTCAAAAACGGACTCCAGCCGTGGGTTGCCTCCCACGAAGCGCTCTCTTTTAACGTCCTTGAGCCGGACGGTACCTGTTAGGGACCCCAACTTAGGAGTTCCTTGAAGTCAATCGTCTTCTATAAGGATAGCGGTTCAGTGCCATGTAGCACTCCAGCAGGGTGATGTAACCGGTAGTGCTCCAGTAGATCGTGGTTCTGATTGGATGACCAGTTCTTCTTGAATTCTCTTACTAGAGGAGGGAGGAGGTAGTACGGCGCATCATGATCAATGAGCTCCATCTTCTCTACAGATTGACTCGGCAGAAGTGTAGGTGAGGGTATCTCCTCAATCTCTATGTGTTCCTCTTTGGCTTCAACTTCAGGATGGATCGGCTCTATGTCTTTATCAACCACCACCGCCACGGATTCTTCATCAGATGCTTCTAGCTCATAATAGTCATGGACGGGCTCATCTTCTTCTTCGAACATCTCCTGAGCATCTTCTGTCATTAACTGCTTTGGTTGCTCGAGCTTGATGTCCATCGCGAGATCAGCTTGCAGCATTGAAGATATATTATCCAAGGCAGATTGGGTTCTCGACAAGCATTGTTGATGTTCATGAAGCATCTCTTGGTTATCTCTAGCGCCACTTTGATGCTCTTGTTGGTGTGTCTCTTGGTAACCTTGTAGCATTGAAGAGATTTTATCAAAGAGGGAGTCAAATCTCGCCGTTTGTTGTTGTTGTTGATGTAGCATCTCTTGGTAATCCTCAATATTCGGTGCTCCATTGACGCGCCACTCTTGGTACTGGTCATCCCACCTGTAATCCTGCATAATCAAAACTCAAAAGCACTACCCAGGTAAATCATGGAAATATGGAGGAAAATTAAATGGTAAGGGGAAAGGTAGAAGAATAATTTGCCAACTTTTCTTTCAAACAATTAGAAGAGTCCCCGGCAACGGCGCTAATTTGATGCTGCAGTTTTAGCGGTATCAAATAACTAACCTACCGAAGTAGACTAGATCGTATTCCACAGGGTTTCTACTAATCGACTACTCAAAGAAGATGGCAAATTACTCAGGTTTAAACACTTTGTGCGTGGTGTGAGTTCCACGACTTCTAATCTAATAAAGCAGGAAAATGAAAGACAGAAAAGTAAAAGGTTGACTAACGAGAAGATAGACGAACTTAGATTTCGAATCCCCCTTAGATCACCAGAGCATTGGCAATCAACAGATCAACGGTTTTCAATTCTAATTCAATCGGTTTCTATACACCACCATAACTCCTTACCCTTAGGTTTAAGACTGGCGAATGTTCGCTCTATCCGATCTAACTACCAAGATTAACTAGCCGCCCGGGTACGGTCGCCTCTCGCAACGACTTAATTAACTGGTGCAATTACTTATGATTTATGAGTTACTCTTGACGTGGATTGACCCTAATCGGTTCCTACGAAAGGCACACTCCAATTATAAGGTTAACTGGTTGAATTGATGTTTTAAAGAGAGGCAAGCATTCGCTTCTATCCTCAGCTTAACAAGAATCTAAACTATGTGATCAAGGAAGACAGGTTTAAGCGCCAAAGCAGGGAACTGTCTAGTGACTAACCCTAGCTTGCAAAAACCTAATCTAAGCGACCAACTAGAAAAGAAACATAAACAATGAAGAACAAAACAACCACGCAAAGAGAAACTGATTGAACTTCGAATCTAATTACCGCCAATCCGTGACCGCTTTAAAGCCCTGGGTCACTTAGGGTTCATCTAATCTAAGCTCTACGAGTTCAGCTACTCATAACGATAACAGAAGAATCAAAGGCAACAAAGGAAATCATCATACAGAGGAAGAACAGATAAGAACTGAAAAACCTAATTCTGACGACTCCAGCGAAGCTTCAATCTCCTGGATCTTCAACTTTAAGCTCCGAGCTCTCCGAGGTGGAAGGATGGCGTCACGATCTCTCCACAGATCTTCGAACTCTCTAAACTCTATCTATCGACCCTAAGGTCGTGGCTGATCTCTCAGAATTTGTGTGTGTCTAATCTGGCTTCAAAAAGTCTATATATACCCCCAGAAACCCTTTACAAGTTGGAAAAGGCTGAAAATTAGGGTTTCTGCCCGGATTTTCAAAGGAATTTTCGCCGAAAATATTAGTTAAAAACCAGCTCCAACTTGTTTCGATGATTCCCGCTCCGTTTGAACTCCGATTTGGTCCTCGTTTGAAGCGCTGGACTCGTGAGAGAGTCCTCTATAATGTGGTAACCTGGGGGCTCAACATAAAAGCTCAAAAAAAGGGTAAAAATAGCCAATAAATGGACAATGTATGCACTAGGAGCCTAGAATCACAAAGTTACGACAAATGCACCAAATACTCATCAAAATGGCATCAAAGGGCATGAAATGTTGCTTAAATGGGGCTGATAATCACGTCAAAGCGAGTGTCATCAGCTATACAACCCTGGGTTCCACTGGACGCCTTCCTAGAAGTACGCCAAAGGAGGAGAACTGAAAGCCAGACTAGGGAAAACTTAGTCAGCCCTACCCCGGGCGCCACACCGGCCCTAGCACCAAGACTAGGCCTTCAGGAGCTTAAGGAACGGATGTCTGCACTAGGAGAACCTCTGAAGACCTTCCTCGATAACTGGGCACACTACAACAAACACATCAAATAGGGGGGGCAAAACTAAAAATAGAGGGGAGCAAGGCCCCTCCCTAATTAATTTAGTCGGGGGCGCTGCCCCCCCCCCTAAATTCACCCTTGCAACCCACTAAAGTGTCCCTGACTAGGGATATTTTGTCGGGGGCGAAGGAATCCGACAAAAAATAGTCGGGGGCGTGGCCCCTGACAAAAAATAGGGGGCCATTTAGTCGGGGGCCATTTAGTCGGAAGGCGACGACGACAGTGGTGGTGGATGGCGATGGTGGTGGTGGACGGCGGACGACGACAGTGATGGTGGTGGCGGCGATAGTTGTTTTAGTGGTAGTAGCGGCGGCGGTAGATAGTGGTTGTGGTGGCGGCGGTGGAAGGTGGTGGTGGTGGTAGACGGTAGCGGTGGTGGTGGACGGTGACGGTGGATAGTGGTGGTGGTGGCGGCGGTGGACGGTGTATGGTGACGGACAAACGGCGGATGGTGGCGGACGGTGAACGGTGGTGGACGGTGAACGGCGGCGGATGGCGAATGGCGGCGGATGACGAATGGCGGCGGATGGCGGACGGCGGTGACGGCTTTGGCTAGTGGAGAAATTGGGAGGAGAAATGAAGAGAATGGGGATAATGAGAAAATTTAAGGAGGAATAATGTTTTTTGTCGGGGGCCGCGACCCCCAATTTGCTCAAAACTTGGCCTTCTCCAAATCTGTCCAGGCTTTTTGCATTCTTCTTCGTGCAGCTCTTCAGCAATTTCTACATGAGGCTTTTAGGGGTGGTGTGATGGCACTCGAATTGACGTGATTATCAACCTCATTTAAGCGACATTTCTTTGCTTAAGACATTGTTTTTAGGGTAGAATGACTAATATTCAATCGATTGCCCTATCTCATGCCACTTGTGTTACCTTGGCCCGTTTCGGGTCTATTTGATGGTTTTCTAGTGTTTTTACGTAAGCACAGGTTTTTGCCGTCAAATAAAGTAACCATGGATGTGTCTGAAGCATTGGAACCTTGAGGAATTGAACCGGAATCGGTCAAAGAAGCCATTCAAGTTCGAACAAATTCTGCCCAGTTTATACACATATTTTCGGCGAAACTACCCTTTGGTTTTCGCCGAAAATGGAAGAAGAAACCACTGGCCGATTGAGAGGAAGTCTTCGGCGAAGACATCCTTGGATTTTCGCCGAAACCGTAGGAAGGAATCAACCGCTTCGAGTATGAAGAAATTTTTGCTGAAACCACTATACTATTTTCGGCGAAAATCCCAGTTCAAATCAGGAAATTCCGGGTTAATATAAATAGAGAACTCGGGGCTATTATCAACGGGGGGGGGGGAGGAACCATCACTTAACACACATCACTTTTACACAACACACACACAAACGACGACAGAGAGAGAGGCAGGGCGAGTAGATAGAGTTCGAGGAGCAGGAACGGATCGTGACGCCATCCATCCATCTCGGAGAGCCAGTGCGAGGAGTTGAAAATCCAGCAGATTAGGTTTTGCAGTTCTTCTCTGTCTTCCTACCTGAGATGTATTTCTTGTCTGTCTTCGATTCTTCTGTATTGAGTATGAGTAGATAAACTCGTGTAGCTTAGATTAGATGAACCCTAAGTGACCCAGGGCTTAAAGCGGTCACGGATCGGCGGTGATTAGATTCAAAGTTCATTCAGTTTCATCTTGCATGTTTGATTTGTTCTCCGTTTTCTGTGTTTCTTGTCTGGTTTGGCCACCTAGATTAGATTCTTGTTAAGCTAAGGATAGAAGCGAACGCTCGCCTTACTTTAAAACACCAAATCGAACAATCAACCTTATAATTGGAGTGTGCCTTTCGTAGGAACCGATTAGGGTTGATCCATTGCTAGAGTAACTCATTAATCACTAGAATTTGCACCAGTTAAGTTAAGTCGTCGCGAGAGGCGACCGTACCCGGGCGGCTAATTATTCGTGGTAGCTAGATCGGATAGAGCGAACGTTCGCCAGTCTTAAACCTAAGGGCCAGGAGTTATGATGGTGTCTGTGAACTGAATGAACTAGAATCGAAAATCGCTGGTCTGTGACTGTTGTTGCCTTGGTGATCTAAGGGGAATTCGAAATCTAAGCTTGTTTGTCATCTTTCTAGTCAATTAATCAATCTTCAATCTTTTTTCGGTTTAATTTTCATTTCTTCTTATTTTTGCATTCTTAGTATAGAAGTCGTGGAATTCACACCACGCACAACTTGTGTTTGAACTTGAATTAAAACTGTCAACTCCTTGGAGTAAGGAAGTAGAGGAAACCCCTGGAATACGATCTGCTATAGCCTTTATTAGCATTAGTAGTTATTTGGTTGAACGCATCACAATGACACGCTCACCAAATTGGTGCCGTTGCCGGGGACTCTTCTACTTCGTTGAAAGAAGAGTTGGCATTTTTAATCTTCTACCTTTCCATCTTTCATTTTCCATCACACTTCGATTTTACACTGGTTGTGTTTGTTTTTGTCTCATGCAGATCATAGCGGGTACAGAAGCAAATCACTTCCGTTCCATCTTCCTTTACCGCAATGGGTACTCTTAAAAGTGTTGCGGACTACAGTAAGCCGCGCGCATCTAACCTCCTCACCCATCACCGTGCTTACTAATGATGATGATCCTGACTATGAGATTCAAATTCCTCTTCTGGAGCTAATCTCTAGGGACATACAATTCAAGGGAAGACCAGATGATAATCCCTGCACACACATAACCAACTTTTTGGTTGTCTACGACACCTTCAAGTCTGGGAATCTCAATAAGAATGCATTATATCTCCGAGCTTTCCCATTTTCTATCAGAGGTGCAGCTAAACAATGGCTTAGCAGCAAACCGCTAGGTCATTACACTGAATGGGAGGCATTAGCTCAAGATTTTGTTGAAGAATACTTTCCTCCTGCAAGAACAAACTGCTTACAAAGACCGCATCTCCAGGTTCACTCAGAGAGAGGATGCAAGCCTGTATGACACTTGGAACGAATTTCAGTCTCTTCTCTTCGACTGCCCTCACCATGGGTATGAACAGAGACAGCTGGCTGAATTCTTTACTCGGGGTATGCGCAAAGAATCTGCAAACGGGGTCAACACCTTAGCCGGTGGAGATTGTACCGCTCTCACTCCTCAGGATGCTCTTCTGCATTTTGCTGACTGTGCGTCGAAATCTAGAAACTGGGAGAGGCACATAGAAGGAACCAAGAGTCAGAGCTAGAGTCAGATAAATGTTGCAGAGCAGAACAAGGCAGAAGTTCAGAAGCACCTGCAAGCAGCTGGTATCTCTCTCGACTCTCCGTCAGCTACCGTCTTTTCGGTTGACTATGGATGGTGTGGATCATGTGCTCATAGCGGCGGAAGTTGCCTCAATTTCGGTGCAGCAGAAGTCTTGTCTACTGAGGAGGTAAACTTCATTGATCAAGGTTTTGCCAACAATCAGAAAGGCTATGTCGGTTACAGAAACTACGTGCCACCGAAGCAAAGCAACCGGTTGGTTGATCCTTATTATAGACCTCCGGGATTCATTGGAGGGCAACACCAGTTTCAGGCGAAGCCGTGCTACAATAGAGATATGGACTATGAGAGGAAGTTTGGTCAGATCATGAGCCGACTTGACGACCACGACATTCAGTTAAAAGCCCAAGCCGCACTTAATCAAGGAACAAAGGCTCAAACCCAGAGGATAGAAGATGCAATACTCAATATGGCTAAACTTTTTACTAGCAATCCTCTCCTTAATCCAGAAGCATTTCAAGCAGACTCTGATATAAGAAGTGAACACGCTCAAGCTATTACCACTAGGAGCGGCAAGCAAACAACTGATCCAAAAGCTCCGGAACCTGACATGATACCAGATACTAGTGCTGCCATGGATATGCCAGAAATAGAAGATATCACAGAAGAGGAAGATGAAGCACCTGCTCCTCCTCCGCCGCCCAAGACAGCCCCTGAACCTGTCTTGGCGCCATATGTACCTAGGATTCCGTTCCCAAAAGCTGCAAGGAGTAAAGCCAAAGATCACGACACTCAGTATAAGAAATGGTACAACGTTCTTAAGACTGCAGAGATTAAGATACCAGTGACTGAAGCTGTAGAGATCATACCACCACTTGGGAAGTTCTTTAAAGACCTCGTAAAGAAAGTAAAGAGTGGCGAGGTGTACTCTATCACGCTCACTAATGAATGCGCGTCTATTCTAGGTGCGCCATCTCCCATTCGACAGCCGCCACCACCCCCAGCTAAGTGTCCTGATCCCGGTTCTTTTACATTACCGTGCATTATTAATGGCATTCAAATTGATCGCAGCCTGGTTGATTCTGGTGCTTCTATTAATGTTATGCCTGTCTATCTATATGAAAAGCTGAATCTAGGGCAATTAAAACCGATTACTCTGCATCTCGTTTTAGCCGATAGGTCTGTCAAACGGCCTAGAGGTATAGTAGAAGATGTAACTGTTTGATGTGGTCTGTTTACTATACTGGCAGATTTTGTTGTTTTAGATACTCGTGAGCTAGACAGAACACTTATCCTAGGTCAACCTTTCTTAGCAACTGCTGGTGTGAATATAAATTGCAAACAAGGCTTATTAACTTTAAGTGTAGGTCAAGAGAGTGTTGCATTCCGCATTAAAGATAGCATGAGATATTCTATTGCTCAAGATGATAAATGCTATGCTGTTGATCCCTTAGAGACGGCCTCGGCCGACTCCGTTACTAATGCTTTATCTAGTGATCCGCTAGAGTTGTGTTTGATTTCAGGGATTGATAATGCGTTAGACGACCCAGAGCAGCGCTTATGGCAAGATGAGCTAGATGAACAAAAGGCAACATTCACACCCTTACATGCGCCTCCACACATCGAACCAGCTTCGAGTCGGATTGCTACTTCATATGAGAATCCACCAGAACTTACTCTGAAGGAGCTGCCTGACCACCTGGAATATGCATTTCTGGGGAAGGACCGCCAGCTACCAGTCATCATCAGCTCCAATCTGACTCCTGAGCAGAAAGAGCAACTGATTGGGCTACTCAAGAAGCATGTCCGAGCTATTGCCTGGCAGTTGGCAGACATCAGAGGCATCTCTGAAACCTTCTGCAAACATCGGATAGTTGTTGATGAAGAATTCAAACCAGTCAGACAACCGCAACGCCGACTTAACCCTCAGATGCAGGAAGTCGTAAAGAAAGAAGTACTCAAGCTTCTAGATGCCGGTATCATCTATCCTATCGCCGACAGTCCTTGGGTCAGCCCGACTCAAGTCGTTCCGAAGAAAGGAGGAATCACAGTCATCCCTAATCCAAAGGGTGAACTCATTCCCACCCGAACAGTTACAGGATGGAGAGTCTGCATCGATTATCGACGACTAAATGATGCCACCAAGAAGGATCACTTTCCACTGTCGTTCATTGATCAGATGCTTGAACGATTGGCTGGTCATGAATACTACTGCTTCTTAGACAGGATGTCCAGTTACTTTCAGATCCCCATTGAGCTTGCTGATCAGGAGAAGACGACCTTCACATGCCCGTTCGGTACGTTTGCTTATCGTCGTATTCCTTTTGGTCTATGTAATGCTCCCGCTACGTTTCAGAGATGCATGCTTGCAATATTTGGAGATCTGGTAGAGAATGTGGTAGAGGTATTCATGGATGACTTCTCTGTCTATGGAGATTCATTTTCAAAGTGTTTGGCTAATCTGGATAAGGTGTTAGCTCGTTGTGAGGAGACTAACCTAGCTCTTAGCTGGGAGAAATGTCACTTCATGGTTACAGAAGGTATTGTTCTTGGCCATAGAATATCTAAGACAGGTATAGAAGTCGATCGTGCCAAGCTTGAGACCATTGCCAGCTTACCACCACCGACCTCAGTTAAGACAGTGCGAAGTTTCCTCGGTCATGCTGGATTCTACCGGAGATTCATCCAAGACTTCTCCAAGATCGCTCTCCCCATGACCAAGCTACTCGAGAAAGATGTTCCATTTGTTTTTGATAAAGCTTGTCTCGAAGCCTTCGATACTCTGAAGACTCAACTGACCACCGCACTGACTCTTACAGCACCAGATTGGAATCTTCCATTCGAGATCATGTGCGATGCTAGTGATTTCGCCATTGGCGCGGTTCTTGGTCAGCGAAAGGAGAAGAGATTTCATCCTATCTACTTTGCGAGCAAGACACTCAATGATGCTCAGAGAAACTACACTACCACGGAGAAGGAACTCCTAGCTATCATTTTCTCCTTTGATAAATTTAGACAGTATCTGGTTCTCTCGCATACCATCGTCTACATAGATCATGCTGCTCTGCGCCATTTATTAGCCAAGCAGGATTCAAGGCCACGTCTCATCCGGTGGATCCTTCTCCTCTAAGAATTCGACATAGAAATTAAAGACAAGAAAGGAGCAGAGAACTTAGCAGCAGAGCATCTTTCTCGACTCGAGGAATCACAAACAGGTAAGTCTACTACCCCTATCAATGATTCTTTCCCTGACGAGCTGCTGCGTGTTGAAACGTATGAACAGGTTAATAGCATAGCTATTGAGCCCTGGGCAATCCCTCACGCTCAAGATCTAAGTAATGCCACCGAGTCAGATGAGCCTTGGTATGCAACTCTGGCTAACTATCTCTCACACGGCATTGTACCTCCTGAACTGGATTTCAATGCACGCAAAAAGCTTTTTAAAGAGGCCAAGTCATATTTCTGGGACGAGCCTTTCTTATACCGCATCAGTCTTGACGGGATGATCCGGAGATGTGTCTCTTACACTGAGGCAGCTGACATCATGCGTAAATTCCATGAAAGGCAGTTCGGAGGACACTTCGGAGGCAACCGCACGGCGAGAATGGTACTCGAAACAGGTTTCTACTGGCCCTCCATTTTAGTGATTGCGATGTTTATGCTCGACGTTGTGATGCATGCCAGCGATCAGGTAACATTTCCAACCGTAATGAAATGCCCCAAATTGTTTCTTTAACCGTTGAAATTTTTTATGTTTGGGGGATTGATTTTATGGGTCCGTTCACACCCTCCAACGGAAACAAGTACATTCTTGTAGCCGTTGATTACGTTTCTAAGTGGGCTGAGGCTGAAGCTTTACCCACTAATGATTCTAGAGTGGTGGGTCGGTTCCTTACTCATCTTTTCACGCGTTTTGGTTCACCGCGCTTCATCATAAGCGATAGGGGTACCCACTTCCACGGACAATTCGACCGGGTGTGCAAACGCTTTGGTGTCACCCACCGAATGTCCACGGCTTATCATCCTCAAGCGAATGGTCAAGCGGAAGTGACGAATCGTGAGCTCAAGCGGATTCTTGATAGAACAGTTGGCCGGTCTCGCAAGGACTGATCCTCTAAGCTCAATGATGCCTTATGGGCATATCGAACTGCCTACAAGACCCCCATCGGTACCTCACCGTATCAGCTAGTCTATGGCAAGTCATGTCATTTACCAGTTGAGCTTGAGCACAAGGCATTCTGGGCTAACAAAGAATTGAATATGAGCTATGCAGTAGCAGGTAATAACCGCCATGACCAGATCGCTGAGCTTGAGGAGCACAAGGCATTCTGGGCTAACAAAGAATTGAATATGAGCTATGCAGTAGCAGGTAATAACCGCCATGACCAGATCGCTGAGCTTGAGGAGCACCGTCTCCACGCTTATGAGAGCACAAAGCTATACAAAGAACGCACGAAGAGAATTCATGACTCTCAATTGAAGACGATCAAGCAGTTCTATCCCGGCGAACAAGTGCTTTTATATAACTCTCGCTTGAAACTGTTCCCGGGTAAATTAAAATCCCGTGGTCTGGCCCTTATACCGTGGTCCGCCAGACACCCTTAGGCAGCGTCTACATTCAAATGCACGATCAGGAGCCGTTCGCGGTCAACGGACATCGGCTTAAGCAGTATCTGCAAGGGTTAGCCGTATCATCCATAGACGTCCACTACCTCGTTTTGGAATCCTGACACGAATCCAGGTATCGTCTGGCTCACGGACGTTAAACAAGAGCGCTTCGTGGGAGGCAACCCACGGCTGGAGTCAGTTATTTCCCGTTTTGAGTCGTTTTATTTTTACACCCCTTTTGAAAAAAAAAAAACTGCCGCCGGTTTTTAAATCATTTTCGGCGAAACTGTGTCCTTCTTTTCGCCGAAACCATTGTTCAAAAATCGATCGAAACCTCCTGTCCATACTTTTCGAACCGAAGACCCCACCATTCTCGCCGAAACCATTCCTTCATTAAAACCACTATTTTCGCCGAAACTGCTCCTTTCGTTTCGCCGAAAATTTTGGTTCAATTCCTCTGTTCCACCTGTCTATCAATTTCGCCGAAACTTAAGCACCATTCTCGCCGAAATCACCATGCTTTCCTTCGACTATATAAGCGGAACCACCCCCATATTTTCGTTTCCCCCCCACGACAACCGAAAACATAACCAACCCCTCCCCTACTTTCAACATCCCGATCGCCTTGCCGACCGCCGCCGCCCCACTGAGCAGTAGCCGCCGCCCATCTCCTGGTCCTGCCCTAGTTCCCAACCCTAGAATCGAAGCTTTGCAGCTCTGGTTCCGGCCGACCTAGTTCTCAAGTTTTTCACTGTTTTCGTGGAGTTCCGATCGTTTTCTTGAATCATGTCTTCACGGTTAGTTGTTCAACCATTGCTTGTGCATCTTTTGGCTTGTTAACTTCCGGTTTTCGGCATGGTTGACCATGGTTGACTTTTCGGTTCTCCCTCATTCTTCTTGAATGCTTTGTCGGTGTCAATTGGCTAGGTTCTGGTGTTGTTTTTGTGGCCTTTTAGGAAGCGTGACTTGTTATCTGTGAGATCATGTTCTTGCCTCATTACATGCTTGCCGAATGAATTGACGGTTCTTCAATGATATATCTTGATTCTGTGATCTCACACTCAGTGTGGGGTAAGAGTCTTGTACTCTAATGCTGGTCGTCTCTGAGTTGTATTTTCCAGGGCTCCCAAGCGTTTTAAGACTACCAGTGCAATAGAGCACAACAATCATCAGCTCGCCAGAGCAGGACACCACCTCCTCGTCGACCCGCACCAGCTGCCCAGAACTCGACAACTATGGCCATCATTCCCGAGGATGCGCCTACCTCTGAGACTCCCATTTCCTCTATTCCTACACCTGCAAATGGGGCCGTGCATCCTTTCATTGCCGCCCTGGAGCCGCACCAGCTCGAGGTCTTTCTGAAGATCAAAGACATCCCTCCGGCTAAGGTGGCAGTTCTGTCTCTTGACAGTCTCAAAGCGCACAACCCGGCTTGGCACTCGACAATTGACACTGCTCTTAATAAAGCCGGATTGCGAGTGCTAACCACTCATGGATCCCCGTACCCGCTTGTCACCCTCTAGGAGTTCTGGAGTTCATTTCGGCGCCTCACCCTGAAGCCCTTTCGTGAGCAGAAATTCGTTTCCTTTCGCCTCGTTGGTGTTCTTCATGAGAAGTCCCTTCGCGAGTTCGGCCGCTTGCTGGATCCGCACGTCAATTTCGATACTGCATTAGCTGGCTTTGAGGACACATACTCCATCACCAGTGCTCCTTACCCGGATGTGTGGAAATGGGCATGCTGCGAGGATGAGAGCTCACCTATCGTCCACCCCACGGTCGGTGACATATTTCACCCTGTTCTTAAATTCTTGCATTATGTTTGGGTACAGTCTCTGTGTTTTTGCAGCAAGACGAGCCGCCACCACGTTTCTCTGGAGGAGCTCGTATTATTCCGTGCTTTAGAAGAGGATGCCAACCTGCACCCCGGCTAGTGGCTTGCACGAATCTTTCACAAGTGCACTACCGCCAAGAAGCTTCCTACTGAGCTTCCAGGAGGCCCCTTCATTTCTATTCTGATCGACAACCTCCAGCTCGGTGATAAATGGGGCCCCGATATTCCTCGCATCCCGATTGAGCCTATAGGCGCTGAACTTGCATTGGCACGACACATCGACCTTTCATAGACTATTGAGAATTGCACTTCGCTCCCTCATCGCACGACCCAGCCAGTTGACCGCCCACCGTCGCGAGCGCAGATCACAGCAGAGATGAATGAACGGCTGGCACGCATTGAGAAGTGGCAGCTAGACTACTCGGCTGGTTCGTTGCAATGGCAGAAGGACCGAGTAGCACATGAGGAGACTCAGAATGAGCGTTGGTCCACTCTACAGCAATTCATGGCTGACCAATCAGCCAGACAAATGGACGAGCTCGCCTGGCGACAGCAGATGGAGCAGCGGTTCGACATATCCTCCATTCCCACTGCACTTCCACCTCCTTCTTCGGAACAGTGATCAGGTTGCTTCTATCTTTTTCCTTTCTTTTCTTTCTTCTTTTCGGGTCTCGACCCAATTTTATTCTGTGTGGATCCGGGACACTTGTCCCGGTGTCCTTTTGATCTTTTTGTTGTTTGTGTTTTGTAGGATTTTGAGTAGCTCTGCTCCGCTCCGGACTCTCCGTGTTCATCCACTAAACCGACCATCCCCTTCCAGGTTCTTTGTATATCTCTCCTCTCGATAGTCCTGTGAGGACACAGAACAGTTCAAGTGTAGGGTAGGGTGTTAGATAACCATGCATGATCTTGATTGCCTATATCTTTGTTGTGCCTCGTGATTCCTGTCCAGTTCTCTAGCATAGAATTGCTCAATTCTTGACTTTGGATGTTAAATTGACTTCAATTTTGAACAATGACGTCTAGACTGTTCCATTTAGAACCTGCAACCAACGTGTCAGAATTGATATTAAATGGTCTAGGTCAGAACAGATCATAAATCACCTCTGTAGTTGGAACTGGAATTAATCAATCAACTTGTTAACAACAAAGCTCGATAACACCGTTCTAAGATGATAAATGCTAGCTTCTTCCATGTTTTTCAGTCCATATTTGATCACCTGTGATTGTGGCTTGAGATTAGACGGAAATCCAATTCGAAATCTTGTGTAAAAAGTTATAACTAGCTAGGATTAAGTGGCTAAATTGTTAAATCAAGTAATAAAGCTGTGCAAATCAATGCTAAGTTCTTTAAAGTGCTGAAAATAAAGCTAGGCAAGCCCGACACCTAAGTGAAGTGTTCGGGTTGAGCACTAGCATAGGCACAAATACTGTGAGCTAGGCAGGTCCAACACCTAAGTGAAGTGTTTGGTATCGAGTACTAGTATGCAGTAAATAAATTAAAGAAAGTTTGAATCTTGAAAGAAATTGTTGTTTAAATCGGTCTTAGCTAGAATGTGTAACGTACAGATCTAGAAGCGGATGAAGTCGAGTCGATAGCCACGTCACTTTTCCTGCCTCCGCTTCCATATCATGGCCAGAGTTTAAAGTCGTTTTGATTAGAATTGGTGTTATCGTAGTCGGTTAATCATGATTAATTGTTTTGATGAGAAACAATCTATGTTGAAACCACTACTGGAAGTGTGCAGAAATCAGTATGATCGGAAACTTGTTTGGTTGATATTCTTGCATGTGTAGGTCACTCTTTCTACGTGGAACAGTCTAAACCAAATCGTTAGAATTGAATCTCAGTTTAATCTCGTGTCATTTGTGAATTTGAGCGTGTTTCTATTCAGTTTGCTTGAGGACAAGCAAAAGCTTAAGTGTGGGGTATTTGATGACACTCGAATTGACGTGATTATCAACCTCATTAAGCGACATTTCTTTGCTTAAGACATTGTTTTTAGGGTAGAATGACTAATATTCAATCGATTGCCCTATCTCATGCCACTTGTGTTACCTTGGCCCGTTTTCGGGTCTATTTGATGGTTTTCTAGTGTTTTTACGTAAGCACAGGTTTTTGCCGTCAAATAAAGTAACCATGGATGTGTCTGAAGCATTGGAACCTCGAGGAATTGAACCGGAATCGGTCAAAGAAGCCATTCAAGTTCGAACAAATTCTGCCCAGTTTATACACATATTTTCGGCGAAACTACCCTTTGGTTTTCGCCGAAAATGGAAGAAGAAACCACTGGCCGATTGAGAGGAAGTCTTCGGCGAAGACATCCTTGGATTTTCGCCTAAACCGTAGGAAGGAATCAACCGCTTCGAGTATGAAGAAATTTTCACCGAAACCACTATACTATTTTCAGCGAAAATCCCAGTTCAAATCAGGAAATTCCGGGTTAATATAAATAGAGAACTCGGGGCTATTATCAACGGGGGGGAGGAACCATCACTTAACACACATCACTTTTACAACAAACACACACAAACGACGACAGAGAGAGAGGCGGGGCGAGTAGATAGAGTTCGAGGAGCAGGAACGGATCGTGACGCCATCCATCCATCTCGGAGAGCCAGTGCGAGGAGTTGAAAATCCAGCAGATTTGAGCTGCTAGGAAACATCGAAATTAGGTTTTGCAGTTCTTCTCTGTCTTCCTACCTGAGATGTATTTCTTGTCTGTCTTCGATTCTTCTGTATTGAGTATGAGTAGATAAACTCGTGTAGCTTAGATTAGATGAACCCTAAGTGACCCAGGGCTTAAAGCGGTCACAGATCGGCGGTGATTAGATTCAAAGTTCATTCAGTTTCATCTTGCATGTTTGATTTGTTCTCCGTTTTCTGTGTTTCTTGTCTAGTTTGGCCACCTAGATTAGATTCTTGTTAAGCTAAGGATAGAAGCGAACGCTCGCCTTACTTTAAAACACCAAATCGAACAGTCAACCTTATAATTGGAGTGTGCCTTTCGTAGGAACCGATTAGGCTTGATCCATTGCTAGAGTAACTCATTAATCACTAGAATTTGCACCAGTTAAGTTAAGTCGTCGCGAGAGGCGACCGTACCCGGGCGGCTAATTATTCGTGGTAGGTAGATCGGATAGAGCGAACGTTCGCCAGTCTTAAACCTAAGGGTCAGGAGTTATGATGGTGTCTGTGAACTGAATGAACTAGAATCGAAAATCGCTGGTCTGTGACTGTTGTTGCCTTGGTGATCTAAGGGGAATTCGAAATCTAAGCTTGTTTGTCATCTTTCTAGTCAATTAATCAATCTTCAATCTTTTTTCGGTTTAATTTTCATTTCTTCTTATTTTTGCATTCTTAGTATAGAAGTCGTGGAACTCACACCACGCACAACTTGTGTTTGAACTTGAATTAAAACTGTCAACTCCTTGGAGTAAGGAAGTAGAGGAAACCCCTGGAATACGATCTGCTATAGCCTTTATTAGCATTAGTAGTTATTTGGTTGAACGCATCACAACGACACGCTCACCATGGTGACTGGTCCAGGGCTCGTGGCAATTGGTATTGATCTCCATTTGAGCTCCTAGTCCGATCTGGGGCTCGTTCCAGGCTCAACCTTTGGGCACCGGCCTTTTCTGGCCAGGAATTCTTGGGCCCCATGTTTACTGTACTCCAGGAATGTCTCTGGAGGATCCTAGGAGGTGTCAGTACCTCCAGGGCTTGTGAGGATCGGTCCAGGGCCTACTAAGGCCCCAGGCTCGGCCCTTGATCGGGCTAAGGGCCTAGGTCGGGTGCCTTGATCGACATCGATGCTCGGGGTGACCTGACTGACCTCCTAGCTTTCTTGGCTACCGGTGGGGGCCTGGTCTTGTACTTGGTCGTGTGACTAGGCCTTATGATGTATGGGGGCGCTCTCCTTGGCCTCACACGAGTCTTTTATGGTCCTATGGTCCTTCCCTTGGCTGGAGACCTAGGTGGGGTGTTGATGACACTCGATTTGACGTGATTATCAGCCTCATTTAAGTGACATTTCCTTGCTTAAGACATGGTTTTTAGGGTAGAATAACGAATATTCAATCAATTGCCCTATCTCGTGCCATTTGTGTTACTTTGGCCCGTTTCGGGTCTATTTGATGGTTTTCTAGTGTTTTTATGATAGCACAGGTTTTTGCCATCAAATAAAGTAGCCAAGGACGTGACTAAGGCGTTGGAACATCGAGGAATCGCACTGGAATCGATCCAAGGAGCCAACCAAGTCAAACAAATTCCTGCCCCGGTTTACAAAGGAGTTTTCGCCGAAAATCCCTTAGTATTTTCGGCAAAAATGCAAGAACAAAATCACTGATGTCAACTGAAGGATATTTTCGGCGAAAACACTAAGTTTTCGCCGAGAAGTGTTGGACCAAAAATCACATAGAAATCAGCCGGCGGTCATCCACTTTTGCAAAGGAATTTTCGGCGAAAATTCCTTAATATTTTCGCCAAAATCCTAGTTAAAATCCGGCGGTATTAGGGTTAAGTATTTATACTTAACCGGCGGCCGAATTCATAATATACTTTTCATAATCAGAATTTTCCAACTAATACCAAAGACTTCAAGGATTCTCAAGAGTTATGAAGGAGAGTTTGAGAGTTCGAAGAGCCGGAAAGAGATCTTGACACCATCCCTTCCATCTCGAGGACTCGGAGCTAGGATTGCATTCTACCGGAAGATCGAAGTTCTGCCGGAGTCGTCTTAATTAGGTTTTTCAGATACGTTTCTGTTTTTCCTTTGTATGATGAACTCTTTCTCTATCTTTGATTCTTTTGTGATGAACATGAGTAGCTAAACTCTTAGAGCTTAGACTAGATGAACCCTAAGTGACCCAGGGCTTTAAAGCGGTCACGAATTGGCGGTGATTAGATTCAAAGTTCAATCTATTTCTCTTTCATGTTTGGTTTGTTCTTCGTTGTTTATGTTTCTTGTCTGGATTGATCACCTAGATTAGATTCTTGTTAAGCTAAGGATAGAAGCGAACGCTCGCCTTACTTTAAAACATCAAACTGAACAATTAACCTTATAATTGGAGTGTGCCTTTCGTAGGAACCGGTTAGGGTTAATCCACTGCAAGAGTAACTCATGAATCGTTAGTAATTCCACCAGTTAAGTTAAGTCGTTGCGAGAGGCGACCGTACCCGGGCGGCTAATTAATCTTGGTAGCTAGAACGGATAGAGCGAACGTTCGCCGGTCTTAAACCTAAAGGTTAGGAGTTATGGTGGTGTCTTAGAACTGATTGAATGAGAATTGAAATCCGCTGATCTGTTGATTGCCTATGCTCTGGTGAACGAAGGGGGATTCGAAGTCTAAGTTTGTCTGTCATCTCTGTTTTCAACCCTAATTTCCAATCTGTTTTTAGTTTCAATTTTTAATTTCTCTGCATTTCTTAGAATTATAAGTCGTGGAACTCAAACCACGCACGAAGTGTTTAATCTGAGTAAATTGCTAGCTTATTTGAGTAGTCGATCATTGGAAGGCCCGTGGAATACGATCTACCCTAGCTTTTGTTAGCTTTGTTAGTTATTTGATTGAACGCACGCACAACGATTGCGGCTCATCAAATTGGCGCCGTTGCCGGGGACTTCTTTTGATTGGTTGAAAGAAGAACTAGCAATTTATTCTTCTACTTTCCATCTTTCACTTTTCCACCCACTTCGATTTTACACTGGTTTTTGTTGTTTTTGTTATTTGTAGGTTGCTCACAGGTGTATGCATCGCCGCCCTTGGACTCGCTCTCAAACCGACAAGACTAAGAGTATAGAGAGACCAAGCAGTTCTGCTCCACCTCAACAATCACAGATTCCAAGAAGAAGCAGAACAAATCCACCTCCATCCGTCACTCCGATTAAGATCAAGGAACTGAAGGAGAGTTCCTCATCTCCACCTATACCGTCACCTTCATCCGTTTCATACACCGAGTCACTTTCACCTCCTCCATCTCCTACCATGACTGATCAATTACCACCACCAGGTGGAAATCCACCACCGCCGCCTGCACAGAAGAGTCTAGCTCACTACAACAAGCCGAGCGCGACTAGCGTTCGATCTGCCATTGCCGTGCCGTGCATTGAAGGAGATCCTGACTATGAGATCAAGATTCCATTCTTGACTATGATCTCTAGGGATCTACAGATTGAAGGCAGGCCACTAGACAATCCATGCACACATCTGGCGGATTTCCTTGATCTCTGCAGCACTTTTAAGAACGGAAACCTCGACAAGAACACTCTTTGCTTGAGAGCTTTCCCGTTCTCTCTGAAAAGCGCAGCCAAAAGGTGGCTTACTGGCAAACCACCTGGATATTACACTGACTGGGATACTCTGGCTCAGGACTTCGTTGAAGAATACTTCCCTCCTGCCAGAACAACAGCCATCAAAGACAACATCGCCAGATTCTCCCAAAAAGAAGGCGAAAGCTTGTACGATACTTGGAATCTATTCCAAGAACTTCTCTACAACTGTCCTCATCACGGATTCGAGCAGAGGAAGTTAGCCGAAATCTTTGCTCGAGGTCTTCGAGAAGAATCTGCCAAGTGGGTCAATTCTCTAGCTGAAGGGGATTGCACTAAGCTCACACCTGAAGCTGCTCTTCTTCATTTTGCAAACTGTGCTTCCAAGTCAAGGAACTGGGAGCGACAATCAGAAGGATCAAGGAGCAAGCTCGATCTCGAAGCTACTATCAAGGCAGAAGTAGAGAAGCATCTGAAGAAGTCTTCTACACCAATCAAACCGCCGGCAGCTTCTGTCTATGTTGCCGATTGCGAATGGTGTGGAGCTTGTGCGCATAATGGAGGCCGATGCCAGAATTTTGGTAAGACAAAAGCTAGGTCCGCCGAAGAGGTAAATTTCGTTCAACAAGGCTTCGTTAACAATCAAAATGGTTATGCTGGCTACCGCAACTTCAGGTAGCAAGGGAACTATCAAGACATACCTCCCTACAATAATGGCGCCAACCATAACCAGAACTAGAATAACCGCCCAACTAGTCCAGCTCAGGACCAGAAGCCTAACCATCCACCGGGAGGTGTCCATCAGCCGCCACACCGTAATCCGGGTAACTATGGAACTGCTCCTGGCAATCGCCAGAATCAATATTTGAATAACACCTATCTAGGGCAGCAGTACCAGAAGGAAAACAATGTCAGTGACCTGGACAAGAAGCTTAGTCAGATCATCACCAGACTCGACGATCATGACAGTCAGTTTAAAGCTCAAGCTCTTCTCAATCAAGAACAGATAGCAGCCGGTCAAAGAATTGAGCTGGGTGTGAACAACATCTCGAGCATGCTAGCATCTGGTCGACCATTTGGCTAACTTTCGAGCCAGACAGAGCCGACCCGAGAAAGGAACAAGCTAAGATGGTATATGTTAAAAAGTTTACAAGCTTATCTACTGACGCTTGTTCTGTTTTGCGCAGGATCGCTGAAACTCCAAAGAAGAAGGAAGCACTGAAAGTGGCGCCTCAGGAGGATGATCCTCCTCTTGCACCGTAATATGTGAAGCCTCCATTTCCGAGAGCATTGCTGCCAAATGCAAGGATCGAGACTGGCATGAAGGGGAATAAAGAAGGATATCCTGATGCTCGTAGCACGAAACCCTCCTCTCCATATCCAGCTAAGTGTTCTGATCCTGGTTCTTTCACTCTACCTCTTGTCATTAATGATGTTAAGATAGAACGTTGTTTGGTTGATCTTGGCGCATCCGTTAATGTTATGCCTATGAGTCTGTATGAAAAAATTGAACCTAGGAGAACTTGAACCGCCTAGCATGCAACTTGTCTTTGCTGACAGATCACTTAAAACCCCTAGGGGAGAGATAAAAGACGTTGTTACTAAATGTGGTCCTTTCACGTTCTTAGCTGACTTTGTTATCATTGATACTAGTAAAGATGATTCTACCATTCTCATAGGACGACCTTTCATGGCTACTACGGGAATGCAAATTAACGTTCCAAATGGGTCTTTAACTTTGAGGGTTGGTAAAGAAACGATAACGTTTCACCTTAAAGACGGAATGAAATATAATCCTAAGAATGAAGAATTTCATTGTTTAGCTGTTCAAACTGTGGTGTTGACTCCGGTGAACTCCGTCACTGATATCTCTTCTAGTATCCCTAAATCAATTGCTGTTGCAGGTGCTGGACAGATTACCAAGCAGAAACCGAAATATGTTCCTCAGAAGCCGCCAAAGAAGAAGGAACTGCAAGCCTCTTCTAAGCCACCGAGAAAAGATCCTAGTAGATCCCGGGGGAAGAACAAGAAGACGATGACTCAAATGGTCTGGAGACCAGTTGTGCCGCCGCCTCCTACCGAGCCAGCTGCACCACCAATTCATTCCGAGATACCGGCACCAGAACAAGTATGGAAGGAGAAGCCAAAAGCATCTCCTAAGAAAATACTGACGATCACCGATCCTGGTGATATCAAGCCGGAGGTTAAAGAAAAGATGGAGCCGATCGTTCTCATTCCATCCACTATCTTCCTTGTGGAAGATGACCCCTTGACAAAGCTCTTTGGTCCATTCAAGATCACTGAGCACCTTCCCAACGGACGTACTAAGCTTACACACGCTAACGGGAAGAAATTCACGCTCACCGGAGATACCCCGAAGCTCTACTTCATGAACTCAGATGCTAGCGTTAAGGAGAACCTGAGTTGGGATGTCTCCTAATACCGTCCAGGTATCGTCCAGCTCAAGGACGTTAATCTAGAGCACTTCGTGCGAGGCAACCCACGGATGGAGTGAGTTTTTTCATTTGTGTCAACCTTAGTGTTTTAGAGTCGGTTCGAGGGAGCCAAAAGTGTCAGTTTGTTTGATGTCTTATTTTTCGTGTGTATTCTGTGTGTCGTATTGTCAATTGCAAGTCATTTGAGGTTTTTCTGATTTTTGTGGATTTCACTGTGATTTTCTGAAGTTTGCCGGGATTGCGAAAATATTTTCAATCGTAGAGTTCAAAATTTTTTGCGAAAATACACCCTGTTTTGGCAAAAATTCTCTTTGAAATCCCACTGAGTTTTCCAGACGTTTTTAACTAACATTTTTGGCGAAAACTATTTCAAGTTTTCGGCGAAAATCCGTTTTGAAAACCGGCAGTACTTTTTAACTAAAATTTTCGGCGAAAACCTGCACTTATTTTCGCCAAAAATTCATTTGAAAATCAACCAATTTTTCGTTTTAAAAATTCGAATCACCCTCTCTCTCTTCCTTCTTTCATTTTCAAAAACACCCTCCCCCTGTTTCAAATAAATTGCCGACCGTCGCCACCTTCCCTTCGCCGCCGCCGACCAAACCCGCCGCCGCCACCGCCGCTCCCTTCCCCTTCCATTTTCGATCATCTTGAGCCCTAGAACAGTCGAATCGGAGCTCTAGAGCTCCCGTTCAGCCAAACCCTCAAATTTTTGGGTTTTCTCCGATTTCTCCTCATTTTTAGCATCCATGGCTTCAAGGTAAGTTGTAGAACTTTTCATTACGAATCTTTTGACATATTGAATGCTGAGTTTCGTCGGGGTTGACTTTCAGTTTGCATCGATTTGCGTGCCGACTGATTTCGTGTGAACTAGGTTAGCTGAACTCTTTGGACTGATCTAGCATGCTTAGGGAGTATCGTGCTTAATTTTCATATCATTTGATCATGTGTTGCTATGCATAAGACCTATTCTTTGTGATGTTGACTTTTGAGAAATGTCAGTTTGACCATGAACTGTTTATGATCAGTTGGCTGCCTTATGTGCTCATTTACGTTCATATTCTTGTGCTTGCCATCTGAGATCATATTATGCCATCATTTCCCGCTTTGTGACAGTCTTGCCATGATTAGGGTTCAATGTTCGATTATGTTGACTTTTTGAATGTCCTTTTGACTTCTGAACTCTGATTGTGATAATTCCATTCTGACTGTGTCCTAAGCGTGTATTTTGATTGTTGGGATTACCGGTTAATCTGCTTTGCTTACCCCCACTCGGTTTTCCTCATTTCTTTGTGAAATTGAGTTTTTTCGACTATGTGTGGGGTAGGGTTTTAGTTTGACTAATCTGGTTTATTTTCTTGCTTAGGAACGTAACTCATGAGCGCAAGACCAAGCAAAGACTTGATACCGCCTCCAGCTCCCGAGCTCCCGCTCCCGTCACACCAGCCGTCCAGGGCCCTCCACCAGCATTCCCTGGCCGTGCTGGGTACCATCACACTGTTGCTCATGTACCCGACTACTACTTCGAGTGCTACCAGAGGCTCGAGCATGTTCCTGGAGCTAATGTTTGCCCACTTTCCATGGAGTCCCTCTTCGATCACGATGAGGACTACCACCGGAACGTGCACGACGCCCTGGTACCTGCCGGCCTCCTAAAGCTGACCACCATACCTTCCGACTTCCCAGACGTCGCTCTACAGGAGTTCTGGGCGACTTTTGATCTGGACGAGCACAAGAGGAGGCAGCACAGGAAGGTCGTTTCCTTTTATCTAGGCGGGGTGCACAGGACACTCACCTATGATGAGTTTGCCACTCATCTAGGCATCCCCTACGAGCACTACAATGGTCATTACCTCGGCTGGGAGGACGATGATGCCGACGGGGAGGAGTACCATGCACTCTGAAGCCACATGACTGGAGTGCCCGGGGATCGACTCACGAAGCATAACTCAGTTAAGTCTCTCTCTCACCCTCTCTATCGATTCATTCACATGGTTTGGCGTCGTTCTCTTTTGTATGCTCCAAAGAAGGACCGCCACCACATCAGCCGAGATGAGCTTCTTCTTCTTCGCGCCATCCGGGAGAGCTACCCTCTTCAACCCGGATGGGTGCTTGCCCGACTACTCCGCAAGAAGACTCAGAGGTCAAAGCCATCTCGCTCACTCCTGGGAGGCAACTTTGTAGGCCGACTCATCATCTCCTTCGGCCTCAGCCACGAATATGGCCCAAACATCCCACGCCGCAGAGTACGCACCGTTGGAGGCGATTTGGCGGTCGAGTACAACCTCGAGATGGAACTCAGCCCCCAGGTAGCAGCAGATCCTCCTCCCCAGGACGAGGATGAGTCGGAGGAAGAGGATGATTCTGAGGAGTCTCAGCCTCAGTACGAGCCAGAATTTCATGATCAGATACCCTCGCCACACCATCAGGCAGGGTATGCATGCCAGTCGCCGCCGCCCATTCCAGAGCCCTATCAGGCACCTCACCCGCAGCCTCACCCGCACCCCGCGGATGTTGGACAGCTGTATGAGCGACTTCAGGAGTGGCGCATCCAGGACAACGCCACTCAAGAGGCGAGATGGACTATTATGCAGCAACATATGCGCCGCTCCAATGAGTGGTATGAGGCACAGATGGCGTGGCAACGTCAGCTCGGCGATTTCCTCCACTTCCCACCTCCCGACGCGCCGGACGAGTAGTGATCGGGTTGTATCCTCTTTCTTGTCCCTTCTTTTTATTTATTCTTTTCAGATTTCGGTCCAACTTTTTTCTATGTGGTTCCGGGACACTTGTCCCGGTTTCCTTTTTATGTTTCATTTGTTTTTGTTTTGTAGGCAGTAGGGAGATTCCCTTTGCTTCGCTTCGGTAGATTCCCTCCGCTCCGAGGATCCGTGCTCATCCCCTACTTCGACCATCTCGGTCCAGGTTCTTCTACTTCACTCTGAACTATAATTTTAAGTCATGTGAAGACACAGTACGATTTAAGTGTGGGGTAGGATGCTAGAGAACCTTGCGTGAACTTGATTGCCCTTTATTGTGTTTTTGCGTGCCTCGTGATTCCTGTCCAATCTCTCTAGCATTAGAATGGCTCAGTTCTTGATCTTTGATGTTAAGTTGTTGGTCAAACCTTCATAATGATGCTTAGACTGCTTAACCTAGAACTTGAGAACCAACGTGTTTACTTTGATGCTAAATTGCCTGGTAATAACATAATTTTTAAAATCACACTTGTAGTTTGTAGCCTTGATTGCATGAAAATGACCGAATCCGACTAGCAAACTGATGAGCCCAGCAAACCTTGGACCCGACCTGAGCCTCCTTTTACCCGAAGTCAGACCAAGGCCTTCTGAGAGAAACTTAATGCCTACATGGAATCCTGGAGTAAAGAAGGATATGAAGAGGATGTTGATCAATTTGTCAAAGAAGGCTACACCCTCCTAGAAGTTCAAGAAGGCATTGAAGCCCACACGGAGCAAGGCCCAAAACAAGTCACTACAGCCGCGGTTCAAGACCAGCCGGAGCCCGACCAAGCAAACCCACCGGGCCGTCACCAAATCCCAACCGGCCCACGCTACCGAAGCCCAACTGGCCCAAAGCTGCCCGTCGGCGCCGAATTAGGGTTTTTGACCTAATTAGGTCTTTTATTCCACATTAAAGACTCCAGTTATTATTTTATGTTTTATTCCGCTTTAGTCGAATTGTTTAGGCGTGTTAGGATTATAATTAAGGTTAGGAGTCTATATTTTCTTATTATTTAGGAAGTAGTCTTTAGGGAGGAGAGCTTGTTCCCTCACCAATATAAGGAGGCCGCCGGCCACCCTTGTAACACAACTTTTGAAATCAATAAACCCCTGTTTGAACATATGTTCTCTTCCCTTCAAGCCTTTGCTCGTTGTTGCATCGCTTAAGGATCGACTTATCATCAAGAGCATCCATCTCTTGGTTTGGCGTCATCGACTGGACACTTCTGGTTCCCGGCTATATACAGCCGACGGGTCAAAGTACGTATCTGCCCCGGTTCCCGATGGTTTAACCTCGTTGCACGATCTCCAACTTACGGTGTTCAAGGGTCGTCTGCCCACGGTTGCAGCGGTTCACATCAGTTGGTATCAGAGCACGGTTCAGCTCACGGACCACAATCTATCCCAGTCTCCAGGTTACCCTGGATTCATATCTTTATCGCTTTCATAGAAATAGTTTCGAAAAATCCCTATTGTTTCAATTTCTGTATTTAGTTCTTTTCAAGTGTAAGGCAAAGAAAAACCGGTGGCCATCATACCATCGACAAAACCCTAAGTCCAGATCAAGAAAAAAAGAAAAGAAAAGAAAAGAGGTAAAAAGAAAATATAAAGACCCAACTAGAGAGAGGCCACCCTTGCCGAGATAGTAATAACAATCCTAAGAAGAGGGGATAGAAGATAGGCTTTCGTTGCCCGACCCCAACACCGAGATCGCTTGCTACGGGAGGAAGCCCGAGGACAAGACGAAGAGTTCACCAAGCCCTAGCTACAAGGAAGACCTTAGAAGCTCGAGCCCTAGCACCTACATCCTGGTAAGTCTATCCTCGAAGCTTTGAAGAAACTTGCAACTGCTTGAAGGTGAAGCGTTTATGTTCTACTTTTATTGAGTGCGTCTATTATATTTTAAACACGAGAGGAAAAATCAAGAGTGAGTGAGGAGGATTTTGAGAGATTTGTGAGGCCAGATACTTGTTCCAACTAACCATGGCAGATCAAAGACTTGCCAAGATAGAAGCGGCAATGGGGGAAGCTTCCCAAGTCCTACAGCAGATACAAGCCACCTTGGCTCAATTGGCAAGAGAAGCCGGCACAACCCGGCGCCCGGCCCCGGCACCCCAGCGCTCAGCCCCAGCCTCGGCGCTGCCCCAGGCCCCGGCGCCCCAGCCTCGACGCTGCCCCAGGCCCTAGCACCCCAGCGCTTGGCCCTCGCCTTGGCGCTGCCGCAGACCCTAGCGCCCCAGCGCTCGGCCTCGGGCCCGACCGGCCCTGCCCGACCAGCCCCGGCGCCCAAGCTTTCAGCCCCGACGCCCGAGCACCCGACCCCGACGCTGCCCGCCCAAACCCCGACACCTGAGCGCCCAATCTCGATGCCACCCGACGGACCGGCCGCCCCCAACGCCATTCTGACCTACGCCAACCCGACGCCAACCGTTCCTGGCGCACCCGACGAGGCTCAAGACCCAGAACCCGCCCTGACCGACTCCGCTCGAACACCACCTAATCCGACGCACCCGACGAGCTGCATGACCCCGGCGCCGCCCAATCCACCCCAACCAACGCCACCTGACCCCGGAGCACCTCGAGTACCTGCCCGGACCGGAGTTCTCACCCGGGCCATTACCCGGGCCGCCGCTCAGCCCCAAGCCCTGGGCGACTTAGACCTCGGCCCCCCCGTACACAACCCTAGTGCCACCGACCCCAAGTCGGCCCGACGACTCTCGCTGTATCCCGACGAATCCTCACGCACAAGTATGTGGAGGAAGGATGGGAACAACGAGATAACCTTGTAGTATGGTAATTGATGGAGGAAGCTGTACTAATGCTGTAAGCCACGAATTGGTTGAGGGGCTTGGTCTTCAAACCCAAAGACACCCGAAACCCTACAAACTTCATTGGCTTAGTAACTGTGGGGAATTGAGGGTCACCCGACAAGCACATGTTCCCTTCTATATTGGAAGATACACAGATAACATTTTATGTGATGTGGTTCCTATGGAAGCTGCCCACATCTTGTTAGGAAGACCTTGGCAATTCGACAGGTACTGCACACATGATGGAAGAACCAACTGGTACAGCCTCATTCATGGGGATACTAAGTACACTCTACGGCCAATGTCACCTACTGAGATTCTCCAAGACCAGCTAGATCGAAAGGCCATCAAAGAAAAGAAAGAGAGGGAGCTCAAGAACAGAGAGAAGAGAGAACAAACGAGAGATCATACGAGTGTAAAAATAGAATTACAAGACCTTACAGGTCCCAGAGCTCAAAAGAGTGAGATTGATAGGAGAGAAGACCTATTAGCCACCCCGAGTGAGATCAAACAATCCCTAGTCTCTAGGAAGCCCCTTGTGATCATCCGCTACAAGGAGTGTTTGATTTCTAACCCTAATACTTCTCTACCTAGTGTTGTTACTTCTCTTCTACAGGAATTCAAAGATGTCTTCCCCGAAGAAATCCCTAGTGGACTGCCACCACTTAGAGGCATCGAGCACCAGATAGACTTGGTACCCGGAGCTGCCTTACCAAACAAACCAGCCTACCGTACCAATCCAGAAGAAACCAAGGAAATCCAAGCCCAAGTGGAGGAATTGATGGACAAGGGATATGTCCGAGAAAGCATGAGTCCTTGTGCTGTCCCCGTCATTCTAGTCCCCAAGAAGGAAGGCACATGGAGGATGTCTGTTGACTGCCGAGCAATCAACAACATAACAGTTAAGTATCGTCATCCAATTCCTAGGTTAGACGACATGCTGGATGAACTACATGGTGCCACCATCTTCTCCAAAATTGATCTTAAATCTGGGTACCATCAAATCCGAATGAAGGAAGGTGATGAGTGGAAAACTGCTTTGAAAACTAAACTAGGATTATATGAGTGGATGGTCATGCCATTCGGCTTAACCAATGCACCTAGTACCTTCATGAGATTAATAAACCAAGTCCTTAGGACGTATATAGGGAAATTTGTCGTGGTCTACTTTGATGATATTCTTATTTATTCCAAAAATCTAGGAGATCACTTAGACCACCTAAAAACTGTCTTAGAAACCCTACGAAAAGAACACCTCTATGCTAACATGAGCAAGTGCACCTTTTGCACAGATCATCTTGTTTTTCTTGGCTTTGTTGTGAGCTCCGCAGGTATAAGGGTTGATGAAGACAAGATAGAAGCCATCAAATCCTGGCCCACACTTCAAAGCATCACTGATGTTAGGAGCTTCCATTGATTGGCTAGCTTCTATCAAAGATTTGTAAGGGACTTCAGTACCGTTGCTGCTCCCCTCACAGCCGTGCTAAAGAAGGATGTTCCCTTCCAGTGCGGAGCTCTACAGAAAGAGACATTTGAAGCCCTCAAAAGAAGGCTTACCAAGGCCCCTTTGCTCATGTTGCCCGACTTCACCAAACCATTTGAGATTGAGTGTGATGCATCCGGAGTAGGGATAGGAGCTGTTCTAATGCAGGAGAAGAGGCCCATTGCCTACTTCAGTGAAAAGCTCAGTGGCGCTACTCTCAACTATCCGACCTATAACAAAGAGTTGTATGCCCTGGTACGAGCTTTGAAGACTTGGTGATATGATCCAACAATGCTGCCCCGATGCCAATCGGTACTCCTACATACCACCAGGGTCACCTGGCCGAGACAAGACCCTATGGCCTCTTAAGAAGCGCATGAATTCAAAGACAGGCCATCCACGAGCCCTAAAACCAAGGTATGCCAAGAAATATCGACTAAATCCTTCACTTGCAGGTAGAAAGACTCCAAGGAATGGAATGCTGTCCCAAGCCATGCTGTTGACCGAGGGTATAAGCCCTAGCACCGAAGAGAAGCTTCAGCCTGCCCCTAGCCTGACCTCTAGGAGCCCTGAAGAAGAAGCCGATTCTTTGAGTGACCCTCTAGAAGCATTTCTGGAGTACCAAAGGAAGTGAGCCCAAGAACCCTTGGCCCGAAGAGGAGAGTTGTCAAAGACCGAACCTGAGCCGAGGCATGAGAAGACTTGGAGTCCTTGGCCCCGAAGCATGACACTTGGGCTGACCACGGAGAGCTACGTCCAAAGCTACTTGGCGGCTTATCTGAAGCTTAAAAGAGAAGGCCCGAACGAAAAGAAAGAAGGCCCAAGGAGAGAACAGCCACCAACCATCAACCAGCAACCGGGCCAATCAAAGGAGCTTTACGGAACCTAGCATGAAGAACATATCTTTTGGACAAGAAGTCCGGCCACTGAGCCCACCCGAAGCCGAAGCCCGCATCCGCCACCTGAGTCCAGCCCAACGTTCGGCCGGTCAAGCCCACCGGGCCGCCACACGCGCCCAACCAGCCTGAGCAGCCACACACGGCCGGATTAGGGTTTTTGACCTAATTTAGGTCTTTTATTCCGCTTTAAAGACTACAACTATTATTTTATGTTTATTCCTTTTTAGTAGGATTATTTAGGGGTTTTAGGAGACTATTTAGGAATAGGACTCTTTATTTTATTATTATTTAGAAGTAGTAATTAGGGAGGAGAGCTTGTTCCCTCACCTATATAAGGAGGCCGCCGGCCACCCTTGTAACTTACAACTTTTATGAAATAAACCCCCTTTGATAGAACTTTGTTCTGAAACCCTTGTTGTATCTGCATGTTGCGATACTGAAGGATCGACTTATCATCAAGAGCATCCATCTCTTGGCGTGGCGTCTTCGACTGGACACTTCTGGTTCCCGGCTATTATATAGCCGACGGGTCAAAGTACTATTCTGCCCCGGTTCCCGAAGGTTTCTACCTCGTTGCACGGTGTTCAACTTGCGGTGGTTAGGGCCGTCTGCCCACGGTTGCAGCGGTTCACATCAGTTGGTATCAGAGCACGGTTCAAACACAAGGACCACATCTATCCCAGTCTCCAGGTTCTCCTGGATTCATATCCTTTTATTGCTTTCTTTAGAAAATTGATTCGAAAATCTCCCTTCTATTTCAATTTTAGTTTCGAGTTATAAGAAAAGAAAAAGAAAAGAAAGCAAGGCCACCTTGCCACGTTATTTCCTTTCATTGTAAGTTTATTTCTAAGAAGAGGGGATAGTAAATTGCTTCTGTTCGATAGTACTAACCATGGCAGACGAGAGACTAGCCAATATAGAAGGCACCGTTCGGGACCTTGGAGCTACCATGGCTGCCGTCCTAGCTCAGCTTCAAGCCGATAGAGGACGAGACAGGCGCCGAGAGGACAGCCCTGAAGACCCGAATAGAAGAGCCCGATGACTAGCTCAGGAGATTGACGATGACTTGAGCAACCTCAAGCTCACCGTGCCAAAGTTTGCTGGCAAATACAATGCCGACGAGTACCTAGATTGGGAGAGAAGTATGGAGGATTTCCTCAAGTGCCACAACTACTCCGAATGTAAGAAGGTAATTCTCGCCACCCTTGAATTCACTGACTATGCTACTCTTTGGTGGAGCCAATACAAGGGCAGGATTCAAAGGGATGAAGAAGATCCCGTCGAGTCATGGAGAGACCTCAAGCGGATCATGAGGAAGAAGTTTGTTCCGAGTACTTATACTCGAGACCTACACACATCCCTCCGGAACTTAAAACAAGGCACCATGTCCGTGGAGCAATATACCAAGGAGATCGAGATGTTGGTAGCCCGACTTGACCTCCGAGAAGAACCCGAAGAGAAGATTGCCCGGTTTGTAGGTGGGCTACGCCCCGAGCTCATGTATCAAGTCAACATACTCAACTATGCTGACTACGAGGAGCTCAAAGCCCTAGCTAACCACGTGGGAGAGAATTGAAGAGGGGTTACACGACAAGATCCGCCAGTGCCCCGTGGAGAGGAGGCTCGACTACCAGCCAAGCCTCATGGAAGACCGAACAGCCCCGAGGCTCTAGTTCACGGCCAAACCCTAACCCTAGGGGTTCGGCACCTCCGGTAACATCTGTCCAACCTACTTCTACGGTTCAGAATTCTAACCCACGTCCTAGTGGAATTGTATGTTTTAAGTGTCAAGGTAGAGGACACATCTCAAGGGATTGCCCTAACCAACGGACGATGGTAGTAAGAGAAGGAGGAATCAAGACGGACGATGAAGAGGAGGAGAAGAAGGAAGAAGAAGAGGAGTCAGAAGAAGGAGAAGAAGTTCAGCCCGAAGGGCTTGAAAAGTTTGCAGGGTTCACTTTTAAAACCCTAGCACCCGGCGCCCCGGCCTCAGCCCCAGCGCCAGCCCCGGCCTCAGCCCCGGCCCCTGCCCCGGCATCAGCCCCGGCCTCAGCCCCAGCCTCAGCCCCGGCCCCTGCCCCTGCCCCTGCCCCGACCTTAGCCCAGGCACTAGCCCTGACCCCGGCCCTAGCACCAGCACTCGCCCCCAGTCTCGGCACTGCCCGAGGCCTTAGCGCCCCAGCGCTCGGCCCCAGCCTCGGCACTGCCCCAAGCCCCAGCTCCCCAGACCTCGGCCCCAGCCCCGGCGCTGCCCCATGCCCCAGCACCCCAGTGCCCAGCCCCAGCCCCGGCGCTGCCCCAGGCCCCAGTGCCCCAGTGCTCAGCCCCAGCCCCGCGGCCTACCCCGGGCCCCAGTGCCCCAGCACTCGGCCCTAGCCCCGGCGCTGCCCAACCAGGCCCCAGCACCCCAGTGCTCAGCCCCAGCCCCGGCGCTGCCCCAGGCCCCAGTGCCCCAGCACTCGGCCCCAGCCCAGGCGCTACCCTGACCAATCCCAGCGCTCCAGCGCCCGACCCTCCACTACCCACCGCCGCCGGCACCCCACTGCTCACCGCCATCAGATTTCTACTACCCACCGCCGGCCCTCCACTGCCCGTCACCGCATCACCGCCTACCGCCGCCGCCTATCCTCCACTGCCCGCCGCCGCCGACACCCCACTGCTCCCCGCCGCGCCCGGTTTCTACTACCCGCCGCCGGCTCTGCCCTGCCCGGCGCCACCACCTTGCCTGACGTATCCTGGTTTATCTCCTGCACCCCCAACACCCCCTTGCTCCGGCTCGACGCTTCACCGCCAGTTCCATGGGAGAATCCCTCTCGACGAGTTTCAAGAGCTACCCCGAGCGAGGACGATCCGAATGCTGATCCGGATGAGGAGATAAGTAAGGAGCTCTCACCCGCTACCTCCCCGAGCCTTAACATTATTATTGATAGTTTTTCAGGGGAAGAAGCTATGGGGACTGAAGAAGAGAGCACTGAAGGACCCGAGCCTTGGTCCGTTACTGACTCAAGTGAGACTCCTCGGTCTAAGAATAATGGTGCTAAAGATTGGAAGAGGATGATGAGTGTTAGGAAAGGATCTGAGATGGATTTGGGGACAAATCCAAGGCAAGAAGAGGGGGATGATATGATCCAACAATGTTGCCCCGATGCCAATCGGTACTCCTACACACCACCAGGGTCACCTGGCCGAGACAAGACCCTATAGCCTCTTAAGAAGCGCATGAATTCAAGGACAGGCCGTCCACGAGCCCTAAAACCAAGGTATGCCAAGAAATATCGACTAAATCCTTCACTTGCAGGTAGAAAGACTCCAAGGAATGGAATGCTGTCCCAAGCCATGCTGTTGACCGAGGGTATAAGCCCTAGCACCGAAGAGAAGCTTCAGCCTGCCCTAGCCTGACCTCTAGGAGCCCTGAAGAAGAAGCCGGTTCTTTGAGTGACCCTCTAGAAGCATTTCTGGAGTACCGAAGGAAGAGAGCCCAAGAACCCTTGGCCCGAAGAGGAGAGTTGTGAAAGACCGAACCTGAGCCGAGGCATGAGAAGACTTGGAGTCCTTGGCCCCGAAGCATGACACTTGGGCTGACCACGGAGAGCTACGTCCAAAGCTTCTTGGCGGCTTATCTGAAGCTTAAAAGAGAAGGCCCGAACGAAAAGAAAGAAGGCCCAAGGAGAGAACAGCCACCAACCATCAACCAGCAACCGGGCCAATCAAAGGAGCTTTACGGAACCGAGCATGAAGAACATATCTTTTGGACAAGAAGTCCGGCCACTGAGCCCGCCCGAAGCCGAAGCCCGCGTCCGCCACCTGAGTCCAGCCCGGCGTTCGGCCGGTCAAGCCCACCGGGCCGCCAAACGCGCCCAACCGGCCTGAGCAGCCACACACGGCCGGATTAGGGTTTTTAACCTAATTTAGGTCTTTTATTCTGCTTTAAAGACTACAACTATTATTTTATGTTTATTCCTTTTTAGTTGGATTATTTAGGGGTTTTAGGAGACTATTTAGGAATAGGACTCTTTATTTTATTATTATTTAGAAGTAGTAATTAGGGAGGAGAGCTTGTTCCCTCACCTATATAAGGAGGCCGCCGGCCACCCTTGTAACTTACAACTTTTATGAAATAAACCCCCTTTGATAGAACTTTGTTCTGAAACCCTTGTTGTATCTGCATGTTGCGATACTGAAGGATCGACTTATCATCAACAGCATCCATCTCTTGGCGTGGCGTCTTCAACTGGACACTTCTGGTTCCCGGCTGTTATATAGCCGACGGGTAAAAGTACTATTCCGCCCCATTTCCCGAAGGTTTCTACCTCGTTGCACGGTGTCCAACTTGCGGTGGTTAGGGTCGTCTGCCCACGGTTGCAGCGGTTCACATCAGTTGGTATCAGAGCACGGTTCAAACACAAGGACCACATCTATCCCAGTCTCCAGGTTCTCCTGGATTCATATCCTTTTATTGCTTTCTTTAGAAAATTGATTCGAAAATCTCCCTTCTATTTCAATTTTAGTTTCGAGTTATAAGAAAAGAAAAAGAAAAGAAAGCAAGGCCACCTGGCCAAGTTATTTCCTTTCATTGTAAGTTTATTTCTAAGAAGAGGGGATAGAAAATTGCTTCCGTTCGATAGTACTAACCATGGCAGACGAGAGACTAGCCAATATAGAAGGCACCATTCGGGACCTTGGAGCTACCATGGCTGCCGTCCTATCTCAGCTTCAAGCCGATAGAGGACGAGACAGGCACCGAGAGGACAGCCCTGAAGACCCGAATAGAAGAGCTCGACGACTAGCTCAGGAGATTGACGATGACTTGAGCAACCTCAAGCTCACCGTGCCAAAGTTTGCTGGCAAATACAATGCCGACGAGTACCTAGATTGGGAGGGAAGTATGAAGGATTTACTCGAGTGCCACCACTACTCCGAACGTAAGAAGGTAATTCTCGCCACCCTTGAATTCACTGACTATGCTGCTCTTTGGTGGAGCCAATACAAGGGCAGGATTCAAAGGGATGAAGAAGATCCCGTCGAGTCGTGGAGAGACCTCAAGCGGATCATGAGGAAGAAGTTTGTTCCGAGTACTTATACTCGAGACCTACACACATCCCTCCGGAACTTAAAACAAGGCACCATGTCCGTGGAGCAATATACCAAGGAGATCGAGATGTTGGTAGCCCGACTTGACCTCCGAGAAGAACCCGAAGCGAAGATAGCCGGTTTGTAGGTGGGCTACGCCCCGAGCTCATGTATCAAGTCAACATACTCAACTATGCTGACTACGAGGAGCTCAAAGCCCTAGCTAACCGCGTGGAGAGAGAATTGAAGAGGGGTTACACGACAAGATCCGCCAGTGCCCCGTGGAGAGGAGGCTCGACTACCAGCCAAGCCTCATGCAAGACCGAACAGCCCCGAGGCTCTAGTTCACGGCCAAACCCTAACCTTAGGGGTTCGGCACCTCCGGTAACATCTGTCCAACCTACTTCTATGGTTCAGAATTCTAACCCACGTCCTAGTGGAATTGTATGTTTTAAGTGTCAAGGTAGAGGACACATCTCAAGGGATTGCCCTAACCAACAGACGATGGTAGTAAGAGAAGGAGGAATCGAGACGGACGATTTAGAGGAGGAAAAGAAGGAAGAAGAAGAGGAGTCAGAAGAAGGAGAAGAAGTTCAGCCCGAAGGGCTTGAAAAGTTTGCAGGGTTCACTTTTAAAACCCTAGCACCCGGCGCCCCGGCCTCAGCCCCGGCCCCTGCCCCGGCCTCCGCCCCGGCATCAGCCCCGGCCTCAGCCCCAGCCTCAACCCCGGCCCCTGCCCCTGCCATTGCCCCTGCCCCGACCTTAGCCCAGGCACTAGCCCTGACCCCGGCCCTGGCACCAGCACTCGGCCCCAGTCTCGGCACTGCCCGAGGCCTTAGCGCCCCATCGCTCGGCCCCAGCCTCAGCACTGCCCCAAGCCCCAGCGCCCCAGCGCTCGGCCCCAGCCCCGCCGCTGCCCCAGGCCCCAGCACCCCAGTGCTCAGCCCCAGCCCCGGTGCTGCCCCAGGCCCCAGTGCCCCAGTGCTCAGCCCCAGCTCCGGCGCTGCCCCGGGCCCAGTGCCCCAGCACTCGGCCCTAGCCCAGGCGCTACCCTGACCAGTCCCAGCGCTCCAGCGCCCGACCCTCCACTGCCCACCGCCGCCGGCACCCCACTGCTCGCCGGCATCAGATTTCTACTACCCACCGCCGGCCCTCCACTGCCCGTCACCGCATCACCGCCTACCGCCGCCGCATCACTTCCCGCCGCAGCTGATCCTCCACTGCCCGCCGCCGCCGACACCCCACTGCTCGCCGCCACCCGGTTTCTACTACCCGCCGCCGGCTCTGCCCTGCCCGGCGCCACCACCTTGCCCGACGTGTCCTGGTTTATCTCCGGCACCCCCAGCACCCCCTTGCTCCGGCTCGACGCTTCACCACCAGTTCCATGGGAGAATCCCTCCTGACGAGTTTCAAGAGCTACCCCGAGCGAGGACGATCCGAATGCTGATCCGGATGAGGAGATAAGTAAGGAGCTCTCACCCGCTACCTCCCCGAGCCTTAACATTATTATTGATAGTTTTTCAGGGGAAGAAGCTATGGGGACTGAAGAAGAGAGCACTGAAGGACCCGAGCCTTGGTCCGTTACTGACTCAAGTGAGACTTCTCGGTCTAAGAATAATGGTGCTAAAGATTGGAAGAGGATGATGAGTGTTAGGAAAGGATCCGAGATGGATTTGGGGACAAATCCAAGGCAAGAAGAGGGGGATGATATGATCCAACAATGTTGCCCCGATGCCAATCGGTACTCCTACACACCACCAGGGTCACCTGGCCGAGACAAGACCCTATGGCCTCTTAAGAAGCGCATGAATTCAATGACAGGCCGTCCACGAGCCCTAAAACCAAGGTATGCCAAGAAATATCGACTAAATCCTTCACTTGCAGGTAGAAAGACTCCAAGGAATGGAATGCTGTCCCAAGCCATGCTGTTGACCGAGGGTATAAGCCCTAGCACCGAAGAGAAGCTTCAGCCTGCCCCTAGCCTGACCTCTAGGAGCCCTGAAGAAGAAGCCGGTTCTTTGAGTGACCCTCTAGAAGCATTTCTGGAGTACCGAAGGAAGAGAGCCCAAGAACCCTTGGCCCGAAGAGGAGAGTTGTCAAAGACCGAACCTGAGCCGAGGCATGAGAAGACTTGGAGTCCTTGGCCCCGAAGCATGACACTTGGGCTGACCACGGAGAGCTACGTCCAAAGCTACTTGGCGGCTTATCTGAAGCTTAAAAGAGAAGGCCCGAACGAAAAGAAAGAAGGCCCAAGGAGAGAACAGCCACCAACCATTAACCAGCAACCGGGCCAATCAAAGGAGCTTTACGGAACCGAGCATGAAGAACATATCTTTTGGACAAGAAGTCCGGCCACTGAACCCGCCCGAAGCTGAAGCCCGCGTCGCCACCTGAGTCCAGCCTGGCGTTCGGCCGGTCAAGCCCACCGGGCCGCCACATGCGCCCAACCGGCCCGAGCAGCCACACACGGCCAGATTAGGGTTTTTGACCTAATTTAGGTCTTTTATTCTGCTTTAAAGACTACAACTATTATTTTATGTTTATTCCTTTTTAGTAGGATTATTTAGGGGTGTTAGGAGACTATTTAGGAATAGGACTCTTTATTTTATTATTATTTAGAAGTAGTAATTAGGGAGGAGAGCTTGTTCCCTCACCTATATAAGGAGGCCGCCGGCCACCCTTGTAACTTACAACTTTTATGAAATAAACCCCCTTTGATAGAACTTTGTTCTGAAACCCTTGTTGTATCTGCATGTTGCGATACTGAAGGATCGACTTATCATCAAGAGCATCCATCTCTTGGCGTGGCGTCTTCGACTGGACACTTCTGGTTCCCGGCTGTTATATAGTCGACGGGTCAAAGTACTATTCCACCCCAGTTCCCGAAGGTTTCTACCTCGTTGCACGGTGTCCAACTTGCGGTGGTTAGGGTCGTCTGCCCACGGTTGCAGCGGTTCACATCACTTGGCAACACTACTTATGGCCTAAGGAGTTCATCATCCACATGGATCATGAATCCCTCAAGTACCTCAAGGCTCAACACAAGCTCAACAAGCGGCATGCTAGATGGATATAATTCATCGAATCTTTTCCTTACATCATTCAATATAAGCAAGGTAAGGACAACATCGTGGTAGATGCCCTTTCCCGAAGGTACACTCTAATCTCAGTCCTTTCTACTAAATTCATCGGCTTTGAACACATCAAAGACCTTTATGCCACTGACCCTGATTTTAAGAGTATCTTTGAAGCTTGTCAACAGGGAGGATTTGGTAAGTTCTACCAGCAAGATGGTTATTTATTTAAAGGATCAAAACTGTGTCTCCCTAACCATTCTTGCAGGACTATCCTAACCCTAGAGGCCCTTGGTGGAGGTCTCATGTGACACTTTGATGTAGCTAAAACCGTAGCCACCCTCAAAAAGCACTTCTACTGGCCTAAGATGAGGCACGATGTCGAGAAGATCATATCTCAATGCTCCAAGTGCCAAAGAGCTAAGTCTAAACTCAGACCCCATGGACTGTACACCCCCTTGCCCATACCTGAACATCCTTGGGTAGACTAATTGTCTATGGACTTTGTCCTAGGACTACCTAGAACCCGAAAGGGGAAAGATTCCATATTTGTGGTTGTTGACAGGTTCTCCAAGATGGCTCACTTCATTGCTTGCCATAAAACTGATTATGCCTCTCAAATTGCAGACCTATTCTTTAGGGAGGTAGTGAGGATGCATGGAGTTCCAAAGACCATAGTCTCTGATAGGGATTCAAAGTTCCTCAGCAACCTCTAGAAGACTTTATGGGCTAAGCTCACTCGACTAATGTTCTCCACCACTTGCCACCCACAAACTGATGGGCAGACTGAAGTCGTAAATTGGTCCCTAGGCCAAATGCTGAGGGCAATCATCAAGAGTAACATCCGGACTTGGGAAGAATGTCTACCACATGTAGAATTTGCATATAATCGAGCCGTGCATTCAGCTACCCAATACTCCCCGTTTGAACTTGTTTATGGGTTTAATCCACTAACCCCGTTGGATTTATCACCACTGCCTGTCCATGAATTTTTAGATGCAGGTGGTCAAGAGAAGGCAGCCTACGTCAAGCAACTCCATGAGAAGGCGAAGGCCAATATTGAAAGAAGAACGGCCCAATACCTCCGCAATGCCAACCGAGGGAGAAAGGAGAAAATTTTTGAAGTAGGAGACCAAGTGTGGATACACTTCAGAAAGGACAGGTTCCCAGAGCAGAGGAAGTCCAAACTACTACCAAGGGGAGATGGGCCTTACACAGTCCTCCAGAGGATCAATAACAACGCCTACATCCTTGACCTGCCAAACTCTTATGGGGTAAGTGCAACCTTCAATGTGGCCGACCTAACCCCTTATTATGATGATGAATATATAGGTCAGGATTCGAGGATGAATCCTCCACAAGAAGAGGGGGATGATGAGCCCAGCTAACCTTCGACCAGACCTGAGCCTCCTTTTACCCGAAGTCAGACCAAGGCCTTCCGAGAGAAACTTAATGCCTACATAGAATCCTGGAGTAAAGAAGGATATGAAGAGGATGCTGATCGAGTTGTCAAAGAAGGCTACACCCTCCTAGAAGTTCAAGAAGGCATTGGAGCCCACACGGAGCAAGGCCCAAAACAAGTCACTAAAGCCGCGGTTCAAGGCCAGCCGGAGCCCGACCAAGCAAACCCGCCGGGCCGTCACTAAATCCCAACCGACCCATGCTACCGAAGCCCAACCGGCCCAAAGCTGCCCGTCGCCGCCGAATTAGGGTTTTTGACCTAATTAGGTCTTTTATTCCACATTAAAGACTCCAGTTATTATTTTATGTTTTATTCCTCTTTAGTCGAATTGTTTAGGCGTGTTAGGATTCTAATTAAGGTTAGGAGTTGATATGCCCCGGGACCTAGCTACCCCAGCAAACACCAGCACCCGTGCACGCCACCAGGGTACCCCGAAGGAGGCAAAGCCCTAGGGCCATACAAAAAGCGCCTAAAATTGAGGGCTGGCCACTTACGAGCTCTCAAGCCCAGGAATGAACTGAAGAACAAGCTAAGGCCTGCTCCAACAGGGAGAAGGGCACCCTGAGATGGAAGGATGTTCCAGGCCATGTTGCTGGCCGAGGACATAAGCCCTAGACCGAGGACAGAGTCTCAGCCCTTCCCTAACTTCACCTCCATGATCCCCCAAGTCAAAGCCTTCAAGACACGGGTCACCGCCTACATAGGCGATTGGAGTCGAGCCAAGCATGAAGAGCTGGACCAGAGGTTCATCAGAGAAGGATGCACAGTGCTGACCCTTGATGGCCAACAGAAATCCCCCACAAAAGACAAATGCCCTAAGGACACTGCCCCGGCCCCGGCGGATACGGACAACCAGCCCCTGCCTCGGACAACCTTGCTCAGCACTCAGAATATGGCGGACAAGCTGATGCCAGAAGATTCAGGAGGCCAAAAGACTTGGACAGAACCTCGCTTG
This sequence comes from Linum lewisii, assembly GCA_034768395.1. Classification (NCBI taxonomy): domain Eukaryota; kingdom Viridiplantae; phylum Streptophyta; class Magnoliopsida; order Malpighiales; family Linaceae; genus Linum; species Linum lewisii. The sequence goes on from CM068296.1 coordinate 43,929,140, forward strand.
TCCGAGGAAATGTCAAGCAGAAGGCCAGAACAGCCCGGCATCACCAAAACCCTAGCAATGGGTCCGGAGCGAGTGATGCCGAGCTGGTCAACAGCACCGAAGGACACCACCCGACCACCCGGTCACCCGGAGCCCACAAAAATTACGGAAATGCCACCGCGTGCATTCAAAGCCCTTTTCCTAGCCGCGGAAGGACTCCTGCCCGCGCCCGGATTGCCCGCCGAAGCGTCCGGAGCCTTTTCCTAATCCCACTCGGACAAGGAAAGCCAGATTTGCCCTAATTCGCCCAGATTAGGGTTTTGTTCAATTTTGCCGGTTTAAGAATTTGACATTCGGACAACTTTGTTTATTTTAATAGTTTCCTCGGCCTATCTTTTAGGATTATTTTAGTTTTTCCTTTTTAGTGTTGGAACCGGCCTAGGCCACCCTTGAGCTATAAATAGAGGCCTCGGCCACCATTGTAAGACAGTTTTATCCCTTAATGAAATTTTCAGAACATTGTTCTTTTTCCTTCAAGTCTTTGCTCGTTGTTGCTTAGCTTAAGGTTTTGGTTTATCATCAAAGGCAATCATCCTTTGTTTGTGGCACCAACTCAACCGAATACCTTGGGGTTCCTAAGTCAATACTTAGTGGATTTCAAGGGTTCTCCGCGGTTTCAAAGGTTAGGTTCTCGTGGGGCTGATAATATAGTTTTGGGTGTTGAGTCGATCCCTTCCTAGAGGAGGCGGTTCGCATCAGGAGTCTATATTTTATTATTATTTAGGAAGTAGTCTTTAGGGAGGAGAGCTTGTTCCCTCACCTATATAAGGAGGCCGCCGGGTACCCTTGTAACACAACTTTTGAAATCAATAAACCCCTGTTTGAACATATGTTCTCTTCCCTTCAAGCCTTTGCTGGTTGTTGCATCGCTTAAGGATCGACTTATCATCAAGAGCATCCATCTCTTGGCGTGGCGTCATCGACTGGACACTTCTGGTTCCCGGCTATATACAGCCGACTGGTCAAAATACGTATCCGCCCTGGTTCCCGACAGTTTAACCTCGTTGCACGATCTCCAACGTGCGGTGTTCAAGGGTCGTCTGCCCACGGTTGGAGCGGTTCACATCACAAACCAACTGTGAGCTTTTGATCCATTGCACGTAACTTGCAATTTCAATTCTTTTTGAGTGATTTTCTGTTTGCTTGAACGAGTTAGAATTTGCATGAGACCTACTCGAGACCACACGATGACACGAGTTCTAGAATGATAGGGGCACCTAGATTCAGCTACTAAGCCAGATAGCCTACCCAACTATAAAATCCATTAGGTTTAAACCCTTGAGCTTGGCTTGTTCTTTCGGTTCGATAATACATTACAGCCATTTCCTATTCTTTCATTCCCCGTTGATCCCCTGTGGTTGTAGTTCTAGATTGACCTGCCGGAAGTCGTTTTGTGGTAACCTTCCTATAGCCATTAAACAGGTGGTCTTAGCTATTATGTCCAAATGTGTAAACCCCTCTAGCAACTAAAAGAAAGAATCGGCACAAAAGTAAAAAAATAGAAAAAGAAGAAAAGAAGCAAGTTTCGAAAAAGAGAAAGAAGAAAAATCAAAGAAAAAAATCAGAAAAGCCAAAAAGTTTTAAGTTCAATAAACGTTCTCCTCTCTACATATGGAATAACGAAGTCAAAAGTTAAGTCAGAAAAGAAAAAAATGTGTTAAAAGAAAATAAGAAGTGCTAGGTTGCTTGAGGGTATCTTAGGACGAGCGTTCACTATTCCACCCGTGTCTAGTTAGATGGTAGGAAGCCATAAGCTAGATTCGAGGGAAGTTAGTCGAAAGCTACACCTCACCAAAGCCATCATCAAACATTCCCATCATCCATCTCATCATAAACCCAAGTAGTGTAGAATTCGTTACAGTCCTAGCAGGGAAGTCCTTCTTGACTGGTTACTCGTGTTGTCACAGTGGTGGAGATGTGGTCGAAATGCAAACTTATGACAGAATTCAGTAACAGAAAATGATTGAGAGCAGAAACACGTCCTTAAATTCAGAGAGTGAGAGTTCCCAATTTACTAAATGTTTCCTGTGTGAGGAGTCTGGCCGGTCAGGTCAAATTTGTGCATAATTGGTTAGGATTACTTGTCGTGTGCAGTTTATTAGTGAGACCAGGTGATTTGGTTGATCTGTATGCATATTAGGTTTCTTGTTCTAGGATCTATCGGTCTAATAATTCATTGTGTTTGATTGAGCTCCAATTTAATCGATCTTATCATTTGTGAACATGAGCGTTTCTATTCAGTTTGCTTGAGGACAAGCAAAAGCTTAAGTGTGGGGTATTTTGATGACACTCGATTTGACGTGATTATCAGCCTCATTTAAGTGACATTTCCTTGCTTAAGACATGGTTTTTAAGGTAGAATAACGAATATTCAATCAATTGCCCTATCTCGTGCCATTTGTGTTACTTTGGCCCGTTTCGGGTCTATTTGATGGTTTTCTAGTGTTTTTATGATAGCACAGGTTTTTGCCGTCAAATAAAGTAGCCAAGGACGTGTCTAAGGCGTTGGAACATCAAGGAATTGCACCGGAATCGATCCAAGGAGCCAACCAAGTCAAACAAATTCCTGCCCCAGTGATGTGAACCGCTGCAACCGTGGGCAGACGACCCTTAAACACCGCAAGTTGAGACCGTGCAACGAGGTAGAACCGTCGGGAACCGGGGCGGATAAGTACTTTGACCCGTCGGCTGTATATAGCCGGGAACCAGAAGTGTCCAGTCGATGACGCCACGCCAAGAGATGGATGCTCTTGATGATAAGTCGGGGCCTTCAGTATCGCAACATGTAGATACAATAAGGTTTCAGAACAAAGTTCTTTCAAAGGGGGTTTATTTCATAAAAGTTTGTTTTACAAGGGTGGCCGGCGGCCTCTATATATAGGTGAGGGAACAAGCTCTCCTCCCTAAAGACTACTTCCTAAATAATAATAAAATAAAAAAATTAAAATAGTCCTAATTAGAATTCTAAAGAGGACTTTAGCTAATCCTAATCTAGACTAAAAATAGAGAAAATTCGGACTCCAACCCTACAAGGGAAGAGAATCCTACCTAAACAAGAACTCCTAAAAAGGAGGCTGAAAAACCCTAAAAACAGCTAAACGGGTTCTGGTAAAAATAGCCAAATAAATACCAAATTAAATAGGAAAATTAAGCCCTTTGGCATATCACTAGTAGACGTCATGGGATTCAACTTTCATGTTGGGCTTCAGCCCAAATTCTATCTCCAAGTAGCCGAAATCCGTCAATCTTCATCAGACTAGGAATTTGTCCAAAACCGGGAAATCCTAGCTTGATTAGGATTCCTTGCTTTGATGTATTTGACATCTTCTCTCCATTTCCCATATCTTGAATGGTCATCAATACCTCCATGGATCAGGCTCAGGTGGTGGCCTGATCATAGCCCCTATCATGTTCAGCCTCGGATCAGCATCCGAGCTCCACTCCTGGATGCTCCGCCCATCCTTCACCCTGACTTCATCCAACTGTATCTCCTTCAATTCTCCTCCAAATTGAGCTCCGTTTGTTGGAGAGTGTTCCTGGGGATTCAAGATATCCATGAAAGTTGGAATTTCCCAAAAGGCAAGGGCCAATTGTTGGCTGGGCAAAAAGTGCTTCTCTATGGCATCCGGGCACGGGCTCGGCTTGGGTGTCGAGTTTAGCTCTCGGCCTTCTTCAGTTCTATACTGGCCTTTTGGCTTCTTTCTTGGACGGGTCTTCAAGGATGCCTCATGATATGACCCAACCCGACTGCCCAACTATCCGTAAGTACTCATACACTCCACCAGGGTCACCCGTCCAAGGAAGAACCTTAGGGCCCTACAAGAAGCTAATAGAGCCAAGGGAAGGCCACCTACAAGACCCCAAGCCCAGGTATGAGATAAGGTACAGGCTAAGGCCACCCCCTACAGGTAGGAAAGCTCAGGAGGAATAAATGCCACACCAAGCCATGTTGCTGGCCGAGTGTGGGAACCCTAGAGCTGAAGGTAAGCCCCGACCGGATCCTAACCTCCTCTCCATGGACCCTGAAGATGAAGCACACTCCAGAGACCCTCTAGAGGAATTCCTGGATATAGGGACAAGAGAGCTCAAGAGTACCTGGCCAAGAAGGGATGGCTACCTAAGACCGACCCGGCGCCGAGTCCTGAGGAGAATTGGAGCACCTGGTTCCAAGGCACCACCCCTGGCCCGACCCTAGCCCACGAGAGTCACATATGGAGTTATCTGAGGCGATGCCCGAAGCTAGGAGAGGAAGCCCCGAGCAGAAATAAAGAAGTTCCCAAACCGGCCCCGCCCCGAGCCGTAGACCAAGAGCCGGGCCGATCGGGATTATTTTATGGAGATGGACGTCGTGCGGACCAAGCCTTTTGGCAAGGCCCTAGTCCTTGGACCAGCCCGGAGCATCAGGCACAAGGCCCGACGAAGGCCCGCCATTGAAGAAGAAGAAGCCCGGAGCCTAGCAAAGGCCCGGCCCGAAGACCGGCTGCCCGCCGAGTCCTAGTCCCGCCCGGACTAGGAAACCCTAATACCCCCGGTTTAGGGTTTTAAGAGTTTTATTCCTATTTAGAGTTGGATTCTTGGATTTAAAGACTATTTAATTGTTTTTCCTTTTTAGTAGGACTTGTTTAGGGGTTTTAGGAGTCTTTTTAGGAGAAGGACTCTTTATTTTATTATTATTTAGGAGTTAGACTTTAGGGAGGAGAGCTTGTTCCCTCCCTATAAATAGAGGCCGCCGGCCTCACTTTGTAGTTACAACTTTTATGAAATAAACCCCCTTTGATAGAACTTTGTTCTGAAACCCTTGTTGTATCTGCATGTTGCGATACTGAAGGATCGACTTATCATCAAGAGCATCCATCTCTTGGCGTGGCATCTTCGACTGGACACTTCTGGTTCCCGGCTGTTATATAGCCGACGGGTCAAAGTACTTATCCGCCCCCGGTTCCCGAAGGTTTCTACCTCGTTGCACGGTGTCCAACTTGCGGTGGTTAGGGTCGTCTGCCCACGGTTGCAGCGGTTCACATCAGTTGGTATCAGAGCACGGTTCAAACACAAGGACCACATCTATCCCAGTCTCCAGGTTCTCCTGGATTCATATCCTTTTATTGCTTTCTTTAGAAAATTGATTCAAAAATCTCCCTTCTATTTTAATTTTAGTTTCGAGTTATAAGAAAAGAAAAAGAAAAGAAAGCAAGGCCACCTTGCCACGTTATTTCCTTTCGTTGTAAGTTTATTTCTAAGAAGAGGGGATAGAAAATTGCTTCCGTTCGATAGTACTAACCATGGCAGACGAGAGACTAGCCAAAATAGAAGACACCCTTCAGAGTCTTAAAGTTACCCTGGCCCACATACAAGGAGCCCTGATCCAGCGTGGAAGAGGACGAGGTCGAGACGGCTACACCAGGAGACCCGCCCATGACTCATGGAGAGAAGGTCCGAGTACAAGCCAAGCTCCATGGAAGCCTGAACAGACCCGAGCCCTCAGCCCACGGCCAAACCCTAACCCTAGGGATTCGGCACCTCCGGTAACACTTGCACCATCTACTTATAAGTTTCAAGGCTCTAACCCACGTCCCAGTGGAATTGTATGTGTCAAATGTCAAGGAAGGGGACATATCTCAAGGGACTGCCCTAATCAACAAACGATGGTGATAAGAGAAAGAGAAATCGAGACAGGCGATGAGGAAGATGAGAGGAAAGAAGAAGAAGAATCAGATGAAGGAGAGCAAGTTAAGCCGAGAAGGCTTAAGAAGTTTGCAGGGTTCTTCTCTAAAACCCTAGCACCTGGCGCCCCGGCCTCAGCCCCGGCACCAGCTCCGACCTCAGCCCCGGCCCCTGCCCCGGCCTTAGCCCCGGCACCAGCCCTGGCCCCAGTACCTAGCCCCGACACTGCCCGACCAGGCCCCAGCACCCCAGTGCTCGGCCCCAGCATCGGCACTGTCCCAGGCCCTAGCACCCCAGCGCTCAGCACTGCCCCAGGCCCTAGCGCCTCAGCGCTTGGCCCCGGCCTCGGCACTGCCCCAAGCCCCAGTGCCCCAGCACTCGGCCCAGCACTCGGCCCCAGCCCCGGCGTTGCCCCACCAGGCCCTTGTGCCCCAGCACTCAGCCCCAGCCCCGGCACTGCCCCACCAGGCCCCAGCGCCCCAGCACTCGGCCCCAGCCCCGGCGCTGCCCCACCAGGCCCCAGTGCCCCAGCACTCGGCCCCAGACCCGGCGCTACCACACCAGGCCTCAACGCTCCAGCGCTCGGCCCCGACCCCGGCTAGCAATGCCTGACCAGCCCCGGCGTCCCAGCGCCCGGTTCCGACTGGCGCTACCCGCTCAGTCCTAGCGCCCCAGCACCCGGTGCTACCCTGCCCAACCAGGCCCCGACCGATCTAGCACCCGACCCCGACCTGTCGCTGCCCAAGGCCCCACGGCGCATCAGCACCCGACGTGGCCCCCGACCACGAGTCCGGCGCGTCCCTGCCCGACGCTCAGCCCCGGTCCCCGACACCAGGATGCCCGACGGCCCTGATGCGAACCGCCTCCTCTAGGAAGGGATCGACTCAACACCCAAAACTATATTACCAGCTTCACGAATCCTAACTTTTGAAACCGCGGGGAATACTTGAAATCCACTAAGTATAGACTTAGGAACCCCAAGGTATTCAGTCGAATTGGTGCCACAACAAAGGGTGATAACCTCTGATGATAAACCAAACCTTAAGCTAAGCAACAACGAGCAAAGACTTGAAGGAAAAAGAACAAAGTTCTGAAATTTCAATTATGACTTCACGTGTCTTACAATGATGGCCGAGGCCTCTATTTATAGCACAAGGGTGGCCTAAGCCGTCTCCAACTCTAAAAAGGTAAGACTAAAATAATCCTAAAAGATAGGCCGAAGAAAATATTAAAATAAACATAGTTGTCCGAGAATAAAACTCTAAAACCGGCAAAGTCGAGCAAAACCCTAATCCGGGCGGATTAGGGCACACCGGGTGTCCGTGTCCGATCGGGCTTAGGAAAGTCCTCCGGGCGCGGGCTGGACTCCGGACGCGGCTAGGAAAAGTGCCCGGAACCCGCGCGGTGGCATTTCTGTAATTAGCGCGGGTTCCGGGTGACCGGGCGGCCGGGTGGTCGTCCTTCGGCGCTGGTGACCGGCTCGGCATCAAGTGTTCCGGACCCGATACTAGGGTTTTGGTGATGCCGGGCGGTTCTGGCTTCTTGCTGGACATTTCCTCGGACAAGTGAGGTTCCTTCCAAGTCTTTGGACCTCCTGAGTCTTCTGGCTTCAACTTGTCCGCCAGGTTCTGAGTGTGGAGTAGGGTTAGCCGAGGCAGGGGCTGGTTGGCCGTATCCGCCAGGGCCCGGGCAGTGTCCTTCGGGCATTTGTTTTCCTCATGGGATTTCTGTCGGTCATCAAGGGTCAGCACGGTGCATCCTTCTCTGATGAACCTCTGATCCAGTTCTTCATGCTTGGCTCGACTCCAATCTCCTATATAGGCGGCGACCCTTGTCTTGAAGGTTTTGACTTGGCTCCGGGTAAAGGGCAGGTCTGGTCGGGTCCAGGTGACGTGACCCTGGTCACCAAGGCCGGCGTGGACACGCCACCACGAGCGCCAGGCCCGAACCTCCCCATGTTAACATTTGATGGCGGAACTAACGAAGAGAACCAGAGAGGATTTCCCCTATTGGAAAAGAAAGGTCGTATACTAGGAGCCCCACCATCAAGCCTTGAGGCTGATGCCGATCCGGCCCTAGCATTGATGCCGGGCCAAGACTACACCGGCTCCAAGCCTACACCAGCACCGGAGCCTAGGAGAGCCGAAGTCCCGGATCTAGAAGACACCCTCAGCCAGGCACCAATGTCAGCTCCTACTCCAGCCAGAGCCAGATTAATGACACCCCAGGAGCTGATGCTGACACCAAGCCCCGACCCGGGCCCCGAACCGAGCTTAGCACCAAGTCTAGGCCCCAGGCCAACTCCCACGGGCCCCCGGAGCAAAGACCTACCTGAAGACATCCCTAAGGTACTCTTGGAAGAAGGCTCGGAGCAGAACTCAAAAGGCCTGGACAGATTTGAAGAAGGCCCCAAGCTAAGCCTGCCACAGGCACAAGGCCCATGCCAGCGCCCGTCAAAGGAGCACTTTTGGCCCAGCGAACGATTGACCCGTGCCTTTTGGGATTTTCCAAAGGCACTGGAATCCTTATGTCTCCAGGAATACACTCCAACAAACGGAGCTGAATTTGGAGGAGAATTGAAGGAGATAGGGCTAGAACAAGTCCTAGTGATGCTTGGCCTAAGCATCAAGGAGTGGAGCTCGGATGCTGATCCGAGGCTGCACATGATAGGAGCTACGATCAGGCCACCACCTGAGCCTGATCCATGGAGGTATTGATGACCATTCATGCTATGGGAAATGAAGAGAGGAAGCCAAGTACATTCAAGCAAGAAATCCTAATCAAGCTAGGATTTCCCGGTTTTGGACAGATTCCTAGTCTGACAAAGAATGACGAATTTGGGCTACTTGGAGGCAGAATTTGGACTGATGTCCAACATGAAAGTTGAAGCCATGAAGTCTACAGTGACTGCCAAGGCTTAATTTTCGAAATTTATTTGCTATTTATTTGGCTGAATCTTCCAGAACCCGTTTAGCTGTTTTTTAGGAATTTCCAGCTTTTTCCCTTTTAGTGTTTTTGTTTAGGAATGACTCTTTTCCTTGGTGAACAAGGCTACGAGTTTCAGTCCTTATTTTTGTATTTCTTTATTAGTTTATTAGCTAATTCATAGGAGGAAAAGGAGAGCCTGTTCTCCCTTTCTCACCTATAAATAGAGGCCTCGGCCATCATTGTAAGACACGTTAAGTCATAAATTGAAATTTCAGAACTTTGTTCTTTTTCCTTCAAGTCTTTGCTCGTTGTTGCTTAGCTTAAGGTTTGGTTTATCATCGAAGGTTATCACCCTTTGTTGTGGCACCAATTCGACTGAATACCTTGGGGTTCCTAAGTCTATACTTAGTGGATTTCAAGTATTCCCCGCGGTTTCAAAAGTTAGGATTCGTGAAGCTGGTAGTATAGTTTTGGGTGTTGAGTCGATCCCTTCATTGAGGAGCGGTTCGCATCACCAGGGCACCGGGGGTTCATCATTCCCCTCTTCTTGAGAAGGATTCATCCTCGAATCTGTTTCTACAAAATCATCATCATAGAAAGGAGTTAAGTCAGCAACATTAAAAGTAGCACTCACACCATAGGTGTTAGGCAAATCTAAAACATAAGCATTGTTGTTTATCCTTTCAAGGACAGTGTAGGGTCCATCTCCTCTTGGTAGCAGCTTGGATCTTCTTTGTTCAGGAAACCTATCCTTTCTGAAGTGAATCCACACTTGGTCGCCAGGTTGGAAGATCTTCTTCTTTCTCCCTCGGTTTGCATTCCTGAGGTATTGAGCCGTTCTCCTTTCAATGTTGGCTTTGGCTTTCTCATGAAGCTTCCGAACATATTCAGCCTTGGTGTGTCCATCTGCATCCAAAAACTCATGTATAGGCAATGGTGATAAATCCAATGGAGTTAGAGGGTTAAAACCATAGACCAATTCAAAGGGGGAGTATTGGGTGGCTGAGTGGACCGATCGGTTGTAGGCAAACTCTACATGGGGTAAACAGTCCTCCCAAGTCCTAAGGTTGGACTTAATGATGGCTCTAAGCATTTGGGAAAGAGACCGGTTGACAACCTCGGTTTGGCCATCTGTTTGAGGGTGGCAGGTTGTGGAAAACATAAGTTTGGTTCCTAGTTTAGCCCACAAAGTTTTCCAAAAGTAGCTTAGGAATTTTGAGTCTCGGTCAGAAACTATGGTCTTAGGAACGCCGTGGAGTCTAACTATCTCTCCAAAGAATAAGTCAGCTATGTGGGATGCATCATCAACCTTATGGCATGCAATGAAATGAGCCATTTTTGAAAACCTATCTACCACCACAAAAATGGAATCTTTGCCTTTCCTAGACTTAGGTAATCCTAGAACAAAATCCATAGATATGTCCACCCAAGGGTGTTCGGGGATAGGCAAAGGAGTGTATAAACCAAAGGGTTGAAGGTGGGACTTAGCTCGTTGGCATTTGGCACATTGGCTGATGATCTTCTCTACTTCTTTCCGCATCCTAGGCCAGTAGAAGTGCTCTTTAAGGCAAGCTAGGGTTTTGGCAACTCCAAAGTGACCCATGAGACCTCCTCCATGTGCTTCTCTTATGACTAGGGTTCGGCTTGAATGGCTCGGGTAGCAAAGCTTAGGTCCTTTGAACAGGTACCCATTCTGCCTATAGTAATCCTCAAACCCTACATGTGAGCAAGACTCAAAGATGTCTTTAAAGTCGGGGTCAGTCACATACAAATCTTTGATATGCTCAAAACCAAGGAACTTAGAACTTAAAGTAGTGATTAGGGCATACCTCCGAGAAAGGGCATCGGCTACCACATTCTCCTTACCTTGCTTGTAGTGGATGATGTAAGGAAAAGATTCAATGAACTCCACCCACCGTGCATGTCTTTTGTTCAATTTGTGTTGAGCCTTTAGGTATTTGAGAGATTCATGGTCGGTGCGGATTATGAACTCCTTGGGCCACAAATAATGTTGCCAAGTCTTCAAGGCTCGGACTAGGGCATACAATTCTTGGTCGTAGGTGGGGTAATTGAGGGTGGCACCACTCAATTTCTCACTGAAATAGGCGATAGGTCTTCCTTCTTGCATCAACACGGCGCCAATTCCTACTCCCGAAGCATCACACTCGATTTCAAAAGGTTTTGAGAAATCGGGTAGCTTAAGTAAGGGGGCTTCGGTGAGTTTCTTCTTGAGGTTTTCGAAGGCTGCCTCTTGAGGTGCTCCCCAATGGAAAGGAACATTCTTTTTGATGACAGCCGTGAGAGGGGCAGCTATGGTGCTAAAGTCCCTCACAAATCTTCTATAAAAGCTTGCAAGTCCATGGAAGCTTCGGACATCAGTGATGTTCTTTGGGGTTGGCCACGACTTGATTGCTTCGATCTTGTCCTCATCAACTCTAATTCCTGTAGAGCTAACAACAAAACCAAGAAACACAAGATGATCGGTGCAAAAAGTGCACTTTTCCATATTTGCATATAGTTGTTCTTGTCTTAGGGTTTCGAGGACAGATTTCAAGTGACCTAGGTGATCTTCTAGGGTTTTTGAGTAGATTAGGATGTCATCGAAATAAACTACTACAAATTTTCCTATGAAAGGCCTAAGGACTTGATTCATCAACCTCATGAAGGTACTAGGTGCATTAGTCAATCCATAGGGCATGACCATCCACTCATACAATCCTAGTTTAGTTTTAAAGGCAGTTTTCCATTCATCACCTTCCTTCATTCGGATTTGGTGATAGCCTGATCTCAAATTTATTTTAGAAAAGATTGTTGACCCATGCAATTCATCAAGCATATCATCTAACCTAGGGATGGGGTGTCGGTACTTAACTGTGATGTTATTGATGGCTCGGCAGTCGACACACATCCTCCAAGTTCCTTCCTTTTTAGGCACAAGGATGACAGGAACAGCACATGGGCTCATGCTCTCCCTTACATATCCCTTGTCCATCAAGTCTTCAATTTGTTGTTGGATTTCTTTTGTTTCCTCTGGATTGGTCCGATAGGCAGCTTTGTTAGGGAGTGTTGCTCCCGGTACAAGGTCGATTTGATGCTCAATGCCTCGGATTGGGGGTAATCCACTAGGGATGTTTTTGGGAAAAACATCTTTGAAATCCTGCAAAAGTGAAGACACAACACTAGGAGAGAAGTGTTAGGGTTAGAGATCAAACATTCTTTGTAAAGAATGACCACGAGGGATTTCCTAGATACTAGGGTTTGTTTGATCTCACTAGGTTTAGCTAACAGGTTTTCTCTCCGCTCACCCTCTCTCTTTTGAGCTCTTTGATCCCTAGGATCATGAAATTCTGTTTTTGAGCTTGATTCTGTTTTTGCTCCTTTTTCTTTTGAGGGTTCACTCTTTTCTTCTCTCATCTCTCTTTTCTTGAGCTCTTTCTCTTTTTTCTCTCGGCTCACCTTTCTCTCTATTTGATCCTTGAGTATCTCGGTAGGGGATAGTGGCTTCAGCTTGAATGTGGTGTCTCCATGTAGAAGTTGATACTTGTTGGTCCTCCCATCATGTTGTGAGTATCTGTCAAATTGCCACGGTCTTCCAAGTAAGACGTGGGCAGCTTCCATGGGAACTACGTCACAGAGCACCACGTCCTTGTATCTTCCAATGCTCAAAGGAATGTGTGCCTGTTTATTGACCTTCAACTCTCCAGTATTGCTTAGCCAATGCAGGCGATAGGGCTTAGGATGTGGGTGAGTAGTAATTCCCAAACCCTTGACAAGTTCCCAACTCACTGCATTTGTACAACTTCCACCGTCAATAACCAAATTGCAAACTTTATTTAAAATCACACACCTGGTATGGAACAGGTTGTCCCTTTGTTCCCAACCATCTTCTTTAGGTTGTGCACTAAGGATCCGCCGGGAGACGGCTGAAAATTGAACCCGGGGGCGGGTGGCCGTCGGATTCATGACCGTCGGGGGCGCCGGGTGGTCGTCGGGGCCGGCGCTTGGCTTCAGGTCGTCAAAGAGCCCTCCGGCTTTCTTCAGGTCAGGATTGGCCGAGGGAATGTTCAAAAGACCCGGGGTGGGCCGATTGACATCATTCGGCGCGGACAGGATGTCCGGGGCAGTCGTGATGCTAGGTCGGGGCAGGGCCGGTGCTGGGCCGGGGCAGTACTGGGTGCGGTGCCGGGGCAGCGCGGAGTGCAGGGCCGGGGCAGTGCTGGGTGCTGGGCCGGGGCAGTGCTGGGCGCTGTGCTGGGGCAGTGCTGGGCGCTGGGCCGGGGCAGTGCTGGGCGCTGTGCCGGGGCAGTGCTGGGGCAGTACTGGGGCAGTGCTGGGCACTGTGCTGGGGCAGTGCTGGGGTGATCACTCGACTGCTGAAGGCTGAGAATTTTTCCAAGCCTTCTATCTCAACTTCTTCTCCTTCACTCGACTCTCCCTCCAATTCTTCAATCATTGGTTCCTCCTCGTCGTCTGTCACGACTTCTCCCTCTCTAAGCACCATGGTTCGGGTGTTAGGGCAGTCCCTTGCTATGTGACCCCTACCATGACACTTAAAACACACAATGGCACTTGGCCGAGCGTTAGTAGTAGGGATTTTTGAACCAGGATTAGGGTTTACCCGTGATGCCGACCCTTGGTTAGGGTTTGGTCGCGATCCGGCGCTCCGGCTAGGGTTTGGCTGGTATGGGGTGTGGCCGGCGCTTCTGTCTCCTCTCACCGGGGCACTGATCGGTGGCGGCGGGGTAGTCCTTCTTCCAAGACCGTTCTTCAGCTCCTTCTCAACCCTAGTAGCTACGTTGATCAAGTCATCATAGTCAGCAAAGTTGAGAATATTGACTTGGTGTAGAATCTCTCTTGGCAACCCTCCGGTGAAACGGGCTATCTTGGCATCTTCATCCTCACTCAGGTCAAGCCGTGCAACCAAGATTTCCATCTCCTTGTTGTATTCCTCAACCGTCATGCTCCCTTGCTTCAAGGATCGAAGCTTGGTGTGCAAGTCTCGGTTGTAGCTACTCGGTACAAACTTCCTCCTTGGCCGCCGGGGGCCATCTCCATTCGTGGCTCCGAACTTCTCGGTGATTCGGGCTATGTTTTCAGCCATGGCGGTCAACCGGGCATCAAAAGCATTGATTCTCTCGTCTGCCATGGTTAGTCACGAACAAAGGACCTCACAAAATCTCTCAATTGAACCTCACACACTCGTTTTCTTACCACTCGTGTATGGATTTTTTTTTTTTAACAAGTCACTCAAATTAGGGTTTTCTTTGAAATTTTCAAAACAAAGTCAATCTCAATTCAAGTAGTTGCAAGTTTCTTCGAAGCTATGCAGTCTAAGTCTACCAATGACACTAACAAGACCTTATACCTAGGGTTTCGGATTTCTAGGGGCCAGAATCTTGAGTTAGGGCGTGGGATGACAAGACATACAAATTTGGGTGTTCTACCAAGAGAGCTAGTAGTGCGAAAGCTAGTAGCTAACTTATGAAAAACCCCTCTTCTTGAACTTATTCTACCACCTTGCTTGTGAACGTGGCCTTGCTTTTTTTTTTTTATTTTTCTTTTCTTTTCTTTTCTTTTTCTTTTCTTTGATCGGCCACAGCTTTTTCTCACAACAAAAACTTAAAGAAAGGTAGAAGAATAGAACAAACACAATGCACGATTTTTTTTTTTTTAGGGTTTTTCTGAAACTGAAAACAACGAAAACTAAAGGATATGAATTCAAGTAAAAGAACCTGAAAACTGGGATAGATTGTTGGTCCAAGAGTTGAACCGTGCTCTGATACCAGCTGATGCGAACCGCCTCCTCTAGGAAGGGATCGACTCAACACCCAAAACTATATTACCAGCTTCACGAATCCTAACTTTTGAAACCGCGGGGAATACTTGAAATCCACTAAGTATAGACTTAGGAACCCCAAGGTATTCAGTCGAATTGGTGCCACAACAAAGGGTGATAACCTCTGATGATAAACCAAACCTTAAGCTAAGCAACAACGAGCAAAGACTTGAAGGAAAAAGAACAAAGTTCTGAAATTTCAATTATGACTTCACGTGTCTTACAAAGATGGCCGAGGCCTCTATTTATAGCACAAGGGTGGCCTAAGCCGTCTCCAACTCTAAAAAGGCAAGACTAAAATAATCCTAAAAGATAGGCCGAAGAAAATATTAAAATAAACATAGTTGTCCGAGAATAAAACTCTAAAACCGGCAAAGTCGAGCAAAACCCTAATCCGGGCGGATTAGGGCACACCGGGTGTCCGTGTCCGATCGGGCTTAGGAAAGTCCTCCGGGCGCGGGCTGGACTCCGGACGCGGCTAGGAAAAGTGCCCGGAACCCGCGCGGTGGCATTTCTGTAATTACCGCGGGTTTCGGGTGACCGGGCGGCCGGGTGTGGCGTCCTTCGGCGCTGGTGACCGGCTCGGCATCAAGTGCTCCGGACCCGATACTAGGGTTTTGGTGATGCCGGGCGGTTCTGGCTTCTTGCTGGACATTTCCTCGGACAAGTGAGGTTCCTTCCAAGTCTTTGGACCTCCTGAGTCTTCTGGCTTCAACTTGTCCACCAGGTTCTGAGTGTGGAGTAGGGTTAGCCGAGGCAGGGGCTGGTTGGCCGTATCCGCCGGGGCCCGGGCAGTGTCCTTCGGGCATTTGTTTTCCTCATGGGATTTCTGTCGGTCATCAAGGGTCAGCACGGTGCATCCTTCTCTGATGAACCTCTGATCCAGTTCTTCATGCTTGGCTCGACTCCAATCTCCTATATAGGCGGCGACCCTTGTCTTGAAGGTTTTGACTTGGCTCCGGGTAAAGGGCAGGTCTGGTCGGGTCCAGGGCACCGGGGGTTCATCAGGCCCCCACTGGCCGCCGCCGCCGGATCCCCACTGCCCGCCGCCACCGACTCCCCACTGCCCGCCGTCACCGACTTTCCATTGTCCGCAGCCGCCTACTTCCTGCCCGCCGCCGCCGGCTCCCCACTGCCCGCCGCCGTCGGCTCAACACTGCCCGCCGCCGCGCCCCCACTGCCCGACGCCGCCACCCTGGCCGACGTGCCCTGGTTTACCTCCGGCACCTCCGGCACCCCGTGCCCCGACCCGACGCTTCACCAACGGTTCCCTATGCACCCAAGATACAATGGTAGATCATCTCCCGACGAGTATTGAGAGCTGCCCCGAGTGAAGAAGATCCAGATGCTGACCCGGATGTAGAAATGAGTGAGGAACCCTCACCCACCACCTCCCCAAGCCTTAATATTATTATTGATAGTTTTTCAAGAGAGGGAGCTATGGAGACCGATGGAGAAAGCGCTGAAGGACCCGAGCCTTGGTCCGTTACTGATTCAAATGACACTCCTAGGTCTAAAGATGAAGCTGAATCTTCCCCGACCGTTGCCGATGATAAAAGGGGATTTACCAAGGTCGTATTCCACGGGGTCCTCTCATAGACCAATACTCACACTTCTCATAGACGGTCTAAACATTTGAAATTGGATTGGTTTGAAAGAGAAATTCAGAAACAAAGGTAAAGAAATGCAATACTAACAAAGACTAAGCAAGAGAAAGGTGGTTCAAATCAAAGACAAAGGGGGCTCTCTTGGTGGGTAGTTTCATCATGCTCAAGATGACTAATTGAACAAACAAGCCAATTAAGATCGAGTTTGCATTCGGATGACCATGCATTTCACTTTTATAGACTCAATGCACTCTCGTAGCATCTAATCCCTATCCTAATACCACTCAACTTAGGCTCTCGCTCTCAAGCTAAGTGAAAAAAAGGATGCATTCTAAGTGTTTGATGAAATGCCAAGACACAAGACCCTCTCTTAAGACTCTATGACCACAAAGCTAGGCACAACACTCTCATATCAATGCCCTAACACTAAGAGATTCACCAAAAAGCCTTTTCAAACTCAATTGAATGAAAATCCACATGCACACCAAGTGTTCGACAAAATGCCCAAGAGAGAAATCAAGTGAAAATGGTTGAAATAAGATGAACTAATCTCTTAGAACACACTCACTTCAATCCCTAAACCTACAATCTATGCAATCCAAGCACTCTCATGCATCAAATCACAATGAATGGACCAAATCAAGCAAACATGGCATAAAATGGCATTAAGAACAAGTCTAGGAATCATCCTCATACAACCAAGATCAATCATGGCAAGTTCTATACAATCATCCCTCTATCATAGCACAACTAATCTACCCATCCAAGATGAACCCTAGAAACTCAGCCACACATGGCCAAGGGAGTAAAGAGAAAAGAAGGAAGAATGGTCACCAAGAACACCATGGATGAATCCTTGAGATGATCTTCACTTCTCCACTTGTAAGCACTTCTCCCAAGGTTTGTTGGCTTCAATCCTAGCTCCAATGGCTTCAAATTGCTCCAAAAACGTGTTCTAGGGTTTGAGGGTTCGTGGAAATGTGTTTTGGGTTCAAGAGAGATCATAGAATGCTTCAAAATGGCCAAAAACAAGAGTATTTATAGTGCAGGGGACAGTGCACGGCGTGCACCCCTGCACGGCGTGCACATCTGCACGGCGTGCACCCCTGCACTCTACAGAAAACCCGATCTTGCAAGGCTCATATCTCCCTCGTCAGGACTCCAAATGACCTCCCGTTTGCTCCTATGCGCTCCTTGTCATCCGTACTTTGATGCCATAACCTGAAAATGCACAGAGGCAACTCCAATAGTGATGCGAACGCTTCCTCTAGGAAGGGATCGACTCAACACCCAAAACTATATTACCAGCTTCACGAATCCTAACTTTTGAAACCGCGGGGAATACTTGAAATCCACTAAGTATAGACTTAGGAACCCCAAGGTATTCAGTCGAATTGGTGCCACAACAAAGGGTGATAACCTCTGATGATAAACCAAACCTTAAGCTAAGCAACAACGAGCAAAGACTTGAAGGAAAAAGAACAAAGTTCTGAAATTTCAATTATGACTTAACGTGTCTTACAATGATGGCCGAGGCCTCTATTTATAGCACAAGGGTGGCCTAAGCCGTCTCCAACTCTAAAAAGGTAAGACTAAAATAATCCTAAAAGATAGGCCGAAGAAAATATTAAAATAAACATAGTTGTCCGAGAATAAAACTCTAAAACGGCAAAGTCGAGCAAAACCCTAATCCGGGCGGATTAGGGCACACCGGGTGTTAGTGTCCGATCGGGCTTAGGAAAGTCCTCCGGGCGCGGGCTGGACTCCGGACGCGGCTAGGAAAAGTGCCGGAACCCGCGCGGTGGCATTTCTGTAATTACCGCGGAGTTCCGGGTGACCGGGCGGCCGGGTGGCGTCCTTCGGCGCTGGTGACCGGCTCGGCATCAAGTGCTCCGGACCGATACTAGGGTTTTGGTGATGCCGGGCGGTTCTGGCTTCTTGCTGGACATTTCCTCGGACAAGTGAGGTTCCTTCCAAGTCTTTGGACCTCCTGAGTCTTCTGGCTTCAACTTGTCCGCCAGGTTCTGAGTGTGGAGTAGGGTTAGCCGAGGCAGGGGCTGGTTGGCCGTATCCGCCGGGGCCCGGGTAGTGTCCTTAGGAAGCCAACCTGTCTTGGCCACATATTCTCGAATCTTCTTGTCTTCTGTACGCCAGAATTCTTCCCAGATGGCCTTTGACGTGTGCTTGACTTGAGGGATCATGGAAGAGAGGTTGGGGAAAGATTGAGACTCAGTGCTCGATCTAGGACTTAGGTTCTCGGCCAGTAACATGACCTGGAACTCCCTTCCATCTCGGGGTGTCTTCCTTCCCGGTGGGGCCGACCTGAGTCTGTTCTTGAGCTCATTTCTAGGCTTGAGAGCTTGTAGGTAGCCAGTCCTTAGTTCTAGGCGCTTTTTATATGGACCCGGAGTTCTGCCTTCTACGGGGTACCTTGGTGGGGTGTAGGTATACCTTTGTGGCCCGGGGCGGTGGAACCGGGTCATATCATCCCCCTCTTCTTGACTGGGATTTGTCCCCAAATCCACCTCGGCATCCTTCCTAGAACCCCTCACTCTTTTCCAAACTTTAGCAATCTTGTGGGCTACGGACCGGGAAAGATTCATCCTCATCAGTAGCACTAGGGGTGTCATTTGAGTCGGTACTGGACAATGTCTCGGACTCTTCAGTGTCTTCTCCTTCAGTCTCCATTTCTTCCACTTCATAAATGCCATTAACAGTAATGTTAAGGCTCGGGGAGCTGCTGGGGAGGGTTCTTCACTCATTTCCTCATCCGAGTCTGCTTCTGGATCTTCTTCGCTCGGGGCAGCTTTTAAAATCCGCCGGGAGATGACTTCCCATTGAATCTCGGGACGGGTGGCCATTGGTTTCATGACCGTCGGGGGCGCCGGGTGGTCGTCGGGGCCGGCGCTTGGCTTCAGGTCGTCAAAGAGCCCTCCGGCTTTCTTCAGGTCAAAATTGGCCGAGGAAATGTTCAAAAGACCCGGGGTGGGCCGATTGACATCATTCAGCGCGGACAGGATGTCCGGGGCAGTCGTGATGCTAGGCCGGGGCAGGGCCGGTGCTGGGCCGGGGCAGTACTGGGTGCGGTGCCGGGGCAGCGCGGGGTGCAGGGCCGGGGCAGTGCTGGGTGCTGGGCCGGGGCAGTGCTGGGCGCTGTGATGGGGCAGTGCTGGGCGCTGGGCCGGGGCAGTGCTGGGCGCTGTGCCGGGGCAGTGCTGGGGCAGTACTGGGGCAGTGCTGGGCACTGTGCTGGGGTAGTGCTGGGCACTGTGCTGGGGCAGTGCTGGGGTGATCACTCGACTGCTGAAGGCTGAGAATTTTTCCAAGCCTTCTATCTCAACTTCTTCTCCTTCACTCGACTCTCCCTCCAATTCTTCAATCATTGGTTCCTCCTCGTCGTCTGTCACGACTTCTCCCTCTCTAAGCACCATGGTTCGGGTGTTAGGGCAGTCCCTTGCTATGTGACCCCTACCATGACACTTAAAACACACAATGGCACTTGGCCGAGCGTTAGTAGTAGGGATTTTTGAACCGGGATTAGGGTTTACCCGTGATGCCGACCCTTGGTTAGGGTTTGGTCGCGATCCGGCGCTCCGGCTAGGGTTTGGCCGGTATGGGGTGTGGCCGGCGCTTCGGTCTCCTCTCACCGGGGCACTGATCGGTGGCGGCGGGGTAGTCTTTCTTCCAAGACCGTTCTTCAGCTCTTTCTCAACCCTAGTAGCTACGTTGATCAAGTCATCATAGTCAGCAAAGTTGAGAATATTGACTTGGTGTAGAATCTCTCTTTGCAACCCTCCGGTGAAACGGGCTATCTTGGCATCTTCATCCTCACTCAGGTCAAGCCGTGCAACCAAGATTTCCATCTCCTTGTTGTATTCCTCAACCGTCATGCTCCCTTGCTTCAAGGATCGAAGCTTGGTGTGCAAGTCTCGGTTGTAGCTACTCGGTACAAACTTCCTCCTCATCTTTCTTTTGAGACTCCTCCAAGTAAGGACGGGGACCTCTTCCTCTTTCCTGATCTGATTCCTGAGTTGAGACCACCACAAGGCAGCATAGTCAGTAAACTCTAGTGTGGCTAGGGTTACCTTTTTCCTCTCGGAATAGTTGTGGCACTCAAAGAAATCCTCCATGGCCCTCTCCCAATCAATGTAGTCGTCGGGGTTGGTTTTCCCAGTAAATTTAGGCACACTGAGCTTCAGGCTGCTCACATCATCATCTTCTTCCTGCTCATTCCTCCTTGGCCGCCGGGGCCATCTCCATTCGTGGCTCCGAACTGCTCGGCGATTCGGGCTATGTTTTCAGCCATGGCGGTCAACCGGGCATCAAAAGCATTGAATCTCTCGTCTGCCATGGTTAGTCACGAACAAGGGACCTCACAAAATCTCTCAATTGAACCTCACACACTCGTTTTCTTACCACTCGTGTATGAAAATTTTTTTTTTTTTAACAAGTCACTCAAATTAGGGTTTTCTTTGAAATTTTCAAAACAAAGTCAATCTCAATTCAAGTAGTTGCAAGTTTCTTCGAAGCTATGCAGTCTAAGTCTACCAATGTCACTAACAAGACCTTATACCTAGGGTTTCGGATTTCTAGGGGCCAGAATCTTGAGTTAGGGCGTGGGATGACAAGACATACAAATTTGGGTGTTCTACCAAGGAAGCTAGTAGTGCGAAAGCTAGTAGCTAACTTATGAAAAACCCCTCTTCTTGAACTTATTCTACTACCTTGATTGTGAACGTGGCCTTGCTTTTTAGCTAGGTCAATTTTTCTAGACCTTTGATTTTTTTTTCTTTTCTTTTCTTTTTCTTTTCTTTGATCGGCCACAGCTTTTTCTCACAACAAAAACTCAAAGAAAGGTAGAAGAATAGAACAAACACAATGCACGATTTTTTTAGGGTTTTTCTGAAACTGAAAACAACGAAAACTAAAGGATATGAATTCAAGTAAAAGAACCTGAAAACTGGGATAGATTGTTGGTCCAAGAGTTGAACCGTGCTCTGATACCAGCTGATGCGAACCGCCTCCTCTAGGAAGGGATCGACTCAACACCCAAAACTATATTACCAGCTTCACGAATCCTAACTTTGAAACCGCGGGGAATACTTGAAATCCACTAAGTATAGACTTAGGAACCCAAGGTATTCAGTCGAATTGGTGCCACAACAAAGGGTGATAACCTCTGATGATAAACCAAACCTTAAGCTAAGCAACAACGAGCAAAGACTTGAAGGAAAAAGAACAAAGTTCTGAAATTTCAATTATGACTTAACGTGTCTTACAATGATGGCCGAGGCCTCTATTTATAGCACAAGGGTGGCCTAAGCCGTCTCCAACTCTAAAAAGGTAAGACTAAAATAATCCTAAAAGATAGGCCGAAGAAAATATTAAAATAAACATAGTTGTCCGAGAATAAAACTCTAAAACAGGCAAAGTCGAGCAAAACCCTAATCCGGGCGGATTAGGGCACACCGGGTGTTAGTGTCCGATCGGGCTTAGGAAAGTCCTCCGGGCGCGGGCTGGACTCCGGACGCGGCTAGGAAAAGTGCCCGGAACCGCGCGGTGGCATTTCTGTAATTACCGCGGTTCCGGGTGACCGGGCGGCCGGGTGGCGTCCTTCGGCGCTGGTGACCGGCTCGGCATCAAGTGCTCCGGACTCGATACTAGGGTTTTGGTGATGCCGGGCGGTTCTGGCTTCTTGCTGGACATTTCCTCGGACAAGTGAGGTTCCTTCCAAGTCTTTGGACCTCCTGAGTCTTCTGGCTTCAACTTGTCCGCCAGGTTCTGAGTGTGGAGTAGGGTTAGCCGAGGCAGGGGCTGGTTGGCCGTATCCGCCGGGGCCCGGGTAGTGTCCTTAGGAAGCCAACCTGTCTTGGCCACATATTCTCGAATCTTCTTGTCTTCTGTACGCCAGAATTCTTCCCAGATGGCCTTTGACATGTGCTTGACTTGAGGGATCATGGAAGAGAGGTTGGGGAAAGATTGAGACTCAGTGCTCGATCTAGGACTTAGGTTCTCGGCCAGTAACATGACCTGGAACTCCCTTCCATCTCGGGTGTCTTCCTTCCCGGTGGGGCCGACCTGAGTCTGTTCTTGAGCTCATTTCTAGGCTTGAGAGCTTGTAGGTAGCCAGTCCTTAGTTCTAGGCGCTTTTTATATGGACCCGGAGTTCTGCCTTCTACGGGGTACCTTGGTGGGGTGTAGGTATACCTTTGTGGCCCGGGGCGGTGGAGCCGGGTCATATCAAATAGCCCACGAATTTGGCTCCAAAGTGGCAACCGGACAACAAAATGACACTTTGCACAAAAATTCAATAAAGGCATATAAGTCATGTCATTTCACGAATAAACACGGGCATTTCATAGGTCATTCATAAGCTTAAAATGCACTAATTAAAGTCACATCAAATTCCCCTACGACTAAGCTTTGCTTGTCCTCAAGCAAATGATTTAGAAAACATCCAAGTTCACAAATGACAAGTTCGGTCCACTGAGATTCAAGCAATCACAATTTAGCTTAAACTGTTCCACGAACAAACTAAACCCACACATGCAAGAACATCAACCAAACAAGTCTGAACCTCACTAATTTCTGCACACTTCAAGTAGTGGTTGATTGGGACACAGCAAAACCTACCACGACAACACCAACTCTAATCAAAAGGACTTGAAATCGGAACATGGATCGTGAGTGGCGAGTGATTATGATGTGGCTATCGACTCGACTTCATCCGCTTCTAGATCCGCACTTTACAAACTCTGGCTAGGATCAAGGGCTACATTTGAGAACTCTTTTTCTTTCTTTTCTTTCTTTTCTTTTTTTTTCTTACTGCATACTAGTGCTCGATTCAACACTTCACTTAGGTGTTGAACCTGCCTAGCTCACAGCCTTTTGCCCTTTTGCTTAGTGCTCAACCCGACACTTCACTTAGGTGCCGAGCTTGCCTAGCTTTTCTTTTGAGCATTTTTTTTTTCACAATTTAGCCACTTGATCCTTAGCCCTTTACTACTTCCACACAAGATTTCGAATTGGATTCCGTCTAATCTCAAGCCACAATCACGAAGGATCAAAAAGGGTAAAGAAAGACATGGAAAGGGGGTGAAAATTCTGATTGCCTTCATCATCTTAGACCGGTGTTATCGAGCGGTACAAAAACACGTATCAAACCAGTCAACCAACATACAAGAGTGATAAAATCTCAGTTCTAGCCCAGACTCATTTAATATTAGTGCTAACATGCTGGTTATAGGTTCTAAGTGGAACAATCCAAACATCATTGTGAAGGCTTGAATTCAATTAAACACCAAAAGTCAAGAACCGAATGATTCTACGATAGAGGAATTCGAAATTCAATTAAGATCATGCAACACATCAAAACATAGCTTTAGACTTCTACCGACAAATAATCACACCAAACCTCAAACTCCCCTACGACTAACATGAGCATTGTCCTCAATGATCAAGAGAGAGAGAGAGGATAAGGTGGAACGAATATACCGCGCGGTGAAGAAGAGAAGCCGGAGATGGAATCCCGGGTCAAGTAACCTGTTCAGGACGAGGACCTGAATCAGGGGTACTTGTAGAAAACAAGGGAGGGCACACCACTCAAACACAACCCATAGTCGACAAGATGAGAGTACAGATGAGATGTGTGATCCAACAACATGACAAGTTCAAAGCCATAAATGAAAAGAGAAAATCAGAAGTCAAACACAACAAAACATGCAGTCATAAACAGAAATAAAAGAAAGGAAAAATCCAAAGTCCTGAGAAGTGGTGAGTGATCCTGTGGCTCTCAGTGGGGTGGTGGTCGTGGGTGCCCAGGCCACTGTGACCATGGATGGTAGCCGTCAAACGGGGAGGCGGTGGAAAGACTGCCCAAGTGCTGGAGGGGCCGGCCTCAGAGTGGAAGCTCTCCTGGTAGTAGTAGGACTGATGCTGCTGCCAGTACTGAGAATGCTGAATCTGAGTAATCTGGATACCCTGAAACTGCTGAACCTCATGCACCTGAGCAAGCTGCTGTCCATAGAACTGCTGGCTCTCAAAGTCCCTAGCGTTGTACGCCTCGAGGTTCTGAACTCTCCTGTTAAGATCCTGTATCACCGCACTGTCTCTCCTCTGTCCCTCACGCATATCCTCCACTACGGTCGTGAGGCGACCCATCCCCGAGATAAGCTCATGAAGTGTAGTAGGGTCGATCTCTTCATCCTCCTCATCACTGTCATCATCTGAGATCCGACAAGTCGGAACCAGAAGGTCTGTGATCTGAGCTGTAGGTAGGACAATCCACAAGAGAACTGGTCGAGGCTCGACAAATGCTGGAGCAGGACCAAAAGCATCAAGGCACTCATACCAACGCACCAACCTGGTCACAAATCCTCCTCCCAGCAGAACACCAGTAGTGTCACTAGCTTGTATCTGAAGGAGGGCTCCTAGCACTAAATCACCTAGATGCAGCTTGATGCCCCTCTCCAAGCAATAAAAGAGAAACAAATCTCTGACTGAGACGACACCTGGAGAGGAGGATGACTTCCTGTGGGTGATGGAGTGCCGGAAGAAGTGATGAAGGAGCTTCAGCATAGGCCGATTCACTTCTGTGACCTTGGATGAGCGAGCTGAATAACCTCTAGCCCTCGGTGCAATTTCCTTGAAGAATGCACTCTTGGCGTCCCCCGCAAGAGAAGATATGAGAGCCAACCCAGAGAGCTCGCCACTTTGAACCTCCACCCACTCATAGAACCCAAGGCGGTATCCAAACTCGTCAATGGAGCACACACGCGCCATCCCGCCGAGCCTGAAGCGCACACAAACCTCACTAGTAGTCTCGTGACACTCCACGGTGAGAGTGCTCAAGAACTCCTTTGTAGGCCACTCATACGCCCTCTCGTCAACCTCCAAGAGCGGCCAAATACCGGCTCCATCAGCCAAAGTCTTCAAAGCATCCAACCAACCATCACGACTCTGCAACCCCTCAAAATCAAATCTACCCTGCCTCGCCACGGGCCATCTCGCCATAACCTGATAACGACTGTAAGCCCGATCTCTGGGGTCGAAGTCGAAGATCCTCTGAACCACTGATTCAGGAGGGTCGACGCCACGAGGAGCTGGAGGCGGCGAAGGCGACCGTGGTGGAGGAGCAGAAGACTCCCCAGTCTGTCCCTTCCGCTTCTTGGAAGCTGGTGTCTTGGATCGCTTGGGGGCGGAGGATGAAGAAGCTGCTTTACCCTTAGGAGGCATCCTGAGATTGGGGCAGGTTGGCGGTTGAGGAAAGACGGCGGGCAGGTTGGCGGCTGGGCAGGAGTGGCGGCGGCGGCGTCGGGCGGGTGAGCTAGGCAGGTGGGCGGCGGCTGGAGCTGGTCGGTGTGGTGGCGTCGGCGGCCGCTGGGCGGACAGATGGGAGCTGGCGGCTGGGTAGGAGTGGCGGCGGCGGCGTCGGGCGGGTGAGCTGGGCAGGTGGGCGGCGGCTGGAGCTGGTCGGTGTGGTGGCGTCGGGCGGTTGAGGAAGCGTCGGCGGCGGAATTGAGAGAGAGGGTGAGAGGGGTTGGGGTGAGGAAGGAAGGGGATAAGGGGGGAGGTTGGGTTAAGTGAGATGGGTGAACCAAAACCAAACCGAACAATGACTCAAACCAGAAAATCAAGCATCAACCGAGCCAGCCACAAACCAAACCGAAAAAAAATGCAAAGGGAAGTTCAGGGGCACTCATGCACGGCGTGCAGGGTGCACGGCGTGCATGGGTGCACGGCGTGCACCCTGGAGCTGAAAAAATTTTTTTGATGCTCCTGGACAGCACGTGCACCAAACCGTGCACGGTGCACAGCGTGCATCATGCACGGCGTGCAGTGGTGCACGGCGTGCACCTCCTCAGCCTAAAAACAAATTTTCACCTCGATGAAAAACGACCAAAACACCGTCAAATCAACCCAAACCGGACCCCGAACTTCAGAATTTCAACGCCGACGAGACCACAAAGGACAACACAACAACTCAAGGACCTTGAATACCACAAAAACACACAATCATGTAATCAAATCAAGAAGAAAAGACATGAAAAACACTCGGGTTGCCTCCCGAGAAGCGCTTGTTTAACGTCTTAAGCTCGACGAAGCAAGGAACACTCAAGGCACGACCAAAGACAAGACCTCAACAGCACCTATAGTATCACTAACAACATAATGCTTAAGTCTATGGCCATTCACCTTAAAAGGTTCGGTTTGGGATGGAGAGATTACCTCGATGGTGCCATAAGGAAAAACATGAGTTACCGTAAAGGGGCCGGACCAACGAGACCTCAATTTCCCGGGAAAGAGCTTGAGCCGAGAGTTGTATAGGAGAACTTGATCACCAACTTTGAAATCCTTGCCCGGCTTCAAACGGGAATCATGAATGAGCTTCGTCCTCTCCTTGTAAAGCTTTGAATTCTCATATGCATGATGGCGATACTCCTCGAGCTCATGTACCTGAAACTTACGCTCTTCTCCTGCGAGACTCATATCAAGGTTTAGAAATTTCAATGCCCAATAAGCTCGGTGCTCGAGTTCTACCGGCAAATGGCATGCTTTGCCATAGACCATCCTATAGGGAGTAGTGCCTATAGGGGTCTTGTAGGCCGTGCGGTAGGCCCATAGAGCGTCATCAAGCTTCTTCGACCAATCTTTCCGTGATTGGTCGACCGTCTTCTCTAAGATTCTCTTAAGTTCCCTATTGGTCACCTCGGCTTGGCCACTAGTTTGAGGGTGATACGAGGTGGACATCCGATGAGTGACGCCGAACCGGTGGCATACTTTATCGAATTGCCCTTGAAAATGAGTACCTCGATCACTAATGATAGCACGAGGGGTACCAAAACGGGTGAACAACTTAACAAGAAACTTCCCTACGACTCGGGCATCATTGGTAGGCAAAGCTTGTGCCTCCGCCCATTTAGACACGTAATCTACCGCAACTAATATGTACTTGTTACCATGCGAAGTAGGAAACGGTCCCATGAAATCAATACCCCATATATCAAATATTTCTACCACTAACGAGACATTTTGAGGCATTTCATTACGGGAAGAGATGTTACCTGAACGTTGACACGCATCGCAAGACTTGACAAAGTCTCGACAATCTCGGAAGATCGAGGGCCAAAAGAATCCGGACTCAAGTACCTTGCGAGCCGTGCGATTTGCTCCATGATGTCCACCCGTAGGACCGGAGTGGCAATGTCGCATGATGTCCTTAGACTCTCCATAAGTGACACATCTTCTAATCATACCATCCGAGCCAACTCGAAATATAAAAGGATCGTCCCAATAGTAATGCTTCAAATCCGCAAAGAACTTCCTTTTGTCTTGAGTGGAGAGGCCCTCCTTCAAGTCTCCACTAGCAAGGTAGTTAGCCAAATCCGCGAACCAAGGTTCCTTGAACTCTAAAGTTGCTATAGTGAATAATAGCTCATCGGGGAAGTTGTCATTGATCTCTTCATTACCATTGTGTACCATTTCCGCCTCTTCCAAGCGAGACAAGTGGTCGGCGGCTACATTCTCGGACCCCTTCTTATCTCGAATCTCAATATCAAACTCTTGCAATAGAAGGACCCATCGGATCAACCTTGGCTTAGCATCGGTCTTAGATAGAAGGTACCTCAAAGCTTGGTGGTCCGTGAAGACAATAGTGTGAGAAAGTACCAAGTAGGACCTAAACTTATCAAAAGCAAACACTATGGCCAAGAGCTCCTTCTCTGTAGTTGTGTAGTTCCTTTGAGCATTATTGAGAGTCTTACTTGCATAGTATATTGGATGGAATCTCTTGTCGATTCGTTGGCCTAGGACCGCTCCAATGGCGTAATCGCTAGCATCACACATCAACTCAAATGACTTTGACCAATCCGGAGCAATGAGTATAGGGGCATTCGTGAGCTTACCCTTGAGGAGTTCAAAAGCTTGCAAGCACTCTTCATCAAAACGAAATTCCACATCCTTCTCAAGAAGCCGAGTCATAGGAGTAGTTATTTTCGAGAAGTCTTTGATGAAGCGCCTATAGAAACCGGCATGCCCTAAGAAGCTTCTCACGGCTTTCACGGATGAGGGTGGAGGAAGTTGAGAGATGGTCTCCAACTTTGCCTTGTCAACCTCGATACCCTTTTTAGAGATCTTGTGACCAAGAACAATCCCCTCATCGACCATGAAATGACACTTCTCCCAACTTAATGCAAGATTGGTCTCTTCACACCGACGCAAGACCTTCTCAAGGTTCCTCAAGCATAGGTCGAATGAATCCCCAAAAACCGAGAAGTCGTCCATGAACACTTCCATGATATCTTCCACAAAATCATCGAAAATGGCAAGCATACACCGTTGGAAGGTGGCGGGAGCATTGCACAACCCAAAGGGGATCCGTCGATAAGCAAAAGTACCGAAGGGGCATGTGAATGTGGTCTTCTTGATGTCCTCGAGGCGATCGGGATTTGGAAGTACCCGGACATACCATCCAAGAAACAATAGTACTCGTGACCGGAGAGACGCTCGAGCATTTGATCCATGAAAGGTAGAGGGAAGTGATCCTTCCTAGTGGCATCATTGAGTCGACGATAATCTATGCCAACACGCCACCCGGTGATCGTCCTTGTCGGGATAAGCTCATCCTTGTCATTAGCTACCACCGTGATCCCTCCTTTCTTGGGAACAACTTGCACGGGGCTAACCCAAGGGCTATCCGAGATAGGAAAGATAATCCCCGCATCCATAAGCTTAATAACCTCTTTCTTCACAACCTCCTTCATGTTAGGATTTAGCCTTCTTTGTGGTTGCACAACCGGCTTGAAATCTTCCTCCATAAGGATCCGATGTGAGCAAAATGTGGGACTTATACCTCGAATATCCGAGATGCTCCACGCAATAGCTCTCATGTACTTCTTGAGGAGCTCCACTAGACGGTCCTTTTGCTCGGGTAGAAGCTCAGAATTGATGATGACCGGTAGCTTAGAATCTGGCATGAGAAAAGCATACTCCAAATGTGCGGGAAGAGGCTTGAGCTCAAGAGTAGGTGGTTCTTCATAGGAGGTCTTTACCCTTTCCACCTTCGGGAGAGCAACAAAAACCGTTTCACCCTCTAACTTGTCTCCCCCTTCATCAAGGTAAGCCACTTGAGCTTTTAACTCCGGGGTGCCTAAATGTTCCTGCACATCCGTTCTAAGGCAAACATCCAAAGAATCTCGACACATGAAGTTAGAAATACTACACACACTAGCCGAAGCAATAGTATCACAAGAGTACTCTAAATCATCTTGTGCGTGAGCAAACTTCATGCCATCGGCTATGCAAAATGTGACACTCTCTTGTCCTACTCTCAATGTCAATTTTCCGTCATGCACATCAATCAAAGCACGAGAAGTAGCTAGGAATGGTCTACCAAATATCAATGAGACATCAACATCATCGGTATCAATGACCGCAAAATCAACTAGGAACACAAAAGGGCCTACTTTGACTAGCACATCATCAACAATTCCCCTAGGACTCTTGGTCGACTTGTCCGCAAGTTGAATGTACATACGAGTAGGACGAAGATTAGACAACCCTAGCTTCTCAAATATGCAATAAGGCATGACATTGATACTAGCACCTAGATCCGCAAGACCATTAGCAAGAGAAATATTACCAATAGCACAAGGGATAGTAAAGGTACCCGGATCCTTGAGCTTTTTGGGTGGACTTTTGAAGAGAACGGCGGAGCATTCCTCATTAAGGTGGACTAGAGATGTCTCCGGTAGCTTTCTCTTGTTGGTGTAGAGTTCCTTCATGAACTTAGCATATTGGGGCATCATAGTAATTGCTTCGGGAAACGGAAGGGAGAATTGCATTTAACTAATCCGCTCCACAAACTTCTTGAAAACCTTCTCAAGGCCATCCTTCTTCAATCGAGATGGGTATGGAGGCTTAGGCTTGTATGGAGATACAACCGGTGCGGGAGGAGAGACCGGTGGTGTACTCGATGTAGCCTTACTAGGTTCCTTGGCAACCTTAGTGTTCACATTACCCGTAGGAGGTTCGACTTCAACCTCAACTTCATCCGAAGGAGGATCATTAATATCATCATCATCAACCATTAGATTAGGATCTTGTACCTTTGTAGAGTCAATTGGAGTAGAGGTTGTATCTTGCAAGGGTCTTCCACTTCTCAAGGTCACTACCTTGCAATGCTCCGGACCTTTGGGGTTGATCTCGGTATTGGAAGGTAAAGTGCCCGAGGGTCGCTCCGAGAGTGCCTTAGAAATATGTCCTAATTGGTTCTCCAAATTGGCAATTGAAGCTTGTTGATTCTTGATGAGTTGGATCATTGCCGCATTGGTGTCTTCTTGAGAGATCGAAGAACCACCCTCCTTATTTTGAGGAGGCTTGTTGAACCCGGGTGGTCCTTCACCTCTATGGTTGTACATTCCCGGTGGGGTAGGACCTTGGAAACCTTGACTTGGATGTCCACTTTGATTCCATTGATTTCCCCCTTGGTGCCCTTGACCTTGGGGTCCTCCTTGAGTCCCTTGGCTACCTTGGTTTAGGTTACTTCCTTGAGACCATTGGTTGCCTTGATAACCCCTATAACCTTGATAACCTCCTTGATTTCCTTGGTTGTAGCCCTTGCTATAACCACTACCTTGACTCCCTTGGCCTTGGTAACCTTGGTTAGACTTGTTGTACCAAGGTCGGTTATAGTTACCTTGATAGTTACCTTGGGGGCTGAAATTACCATGGAAACCTTGACCTTGTCCGAAGCTTACCTCCTCAAGGTCGCCTTGGCCAAGTTCAGGAGTGGCGGAAGGACAAGCACTAACATCATGATCTTGACCTCCACAACCCTCACAACAAAATACCGAAGCAACCGGTGGATTACCCACATGAGATGATTGAACCTTGGAGGGATGCTTAGGCATGCTTAGGTTGCTTACTTGTGAAGCCATGGCGTCGATCTTAGACATAAGGAGAGCGATCATTGGATCATCTTCATCTCGATGTCCCGGTAACTTATGCTTCTTCCCATAGGTGGATGAATCCTTTGGTGCATCAACACTTACGGACCGAGAGTCATAGTGCGTGTCACTTCCATACTTAGACTTAGGAGGTTGTTGTCGAGACCAACTCCTTGTCTTGTTGGCCATCTCCGCGAAGAGTTCTAGAGCATCTTCGGGAGTGAGCATCCTTAAGTCACCACCGGCGGCTTGGTTGATCATCCTTGTATTCTCAAAATCAAGGGACCTAGCAAAGATGTCCGCCAAGCTCCATTCGGCGAAGTTGTGATGAGGACAAGACCGAAGAATGGCTTGGAACCTATTCCAAGTCTCATGGAAGAGCTCTCCCTTGTGTTGTATGAAGTGGTTGATGCGGTCTCGGATTGCATCCGTCATATAGGGAGGAAAGAATTCTTCAAGGAAAGCTTCGGCTAGGCCCTCCCATGTAGTGAATGTTCTACTAGGTTGGTTCTCCAACCAAGACTTAGCTCTACCTTTGAGTGAGAAAGGAAAGAGTCGGAGTCTCACACAATCCGGGTGAACTTGGTCATTCTTAACCGTGTCACATATCTCCAAGAAGTCCTTGAGATGCCTAGATGGACATTCACCATCAATGCCATTGAACACCACTCCATTTTGAACCATTTGGATCATATTAGGCTTGAGCTCAAAGTTCCTAGCATTGACGGGTCTTCGAACAATGCTAGAGGCTGCCCCTTCAAGAGTAGGACGAGCATAATCCGCCAAGGTACGTCTTGCACCTCTTTGCGATTGATCATCTTCATTAGTGTGATGTGAATGTACCGATTGGTCATCGTCATCCCCGTGTTGAGACATAGTGTGGTGTGAGATGCGATCAACTTCTTCTTCTTCAACTATAGGAGGTGGGGAAGTGGTAGGTGACTCGAGCACTTGTTCTAGTCCTTGGATTTGTGCTTGAAGACGAGCTGAACGCCTCATGCACTAACCCAAAATCAACAAGCACAACAAACACACCCGAGTAATACAACGATGCGGGATAATAAAGTAAACAAAGAGCAACAAGGAAGCAAAAAGTAAAGCGGAAGGAAGTGAATAGATCGGTCCACTACTAAGTGCTTTCAAAGGAATGAGAGAGTCCCCGGCAACGGCGCCAAAAACTTGATAAAAGGGGATTTACCAAGGTCGTATTCCACGGGGTCCTCTCATAGACCAATACTCACACTTCTCATAGACGGTCTAAACATTTGAAATTGGATTGGTTTGAAAGAGAAATTCAGAAACAAAGGTAAAGAAATGCAATACTAACAAAGACTAAGCAAGAGAAAGGTGGTTCAAATCAAAGACAAAGGGGGCTCTCTTGGTGGGTAGTTTCATCATGCTCAAGATGACTAATTGAACAAACAAGCCAATTAAGATCGAGTTTGCATTCGGATGACCATGCATTTCACTTTTATAGACTCAATGCACTCTCGTAGCATCTAATCCCTATCCTAATACCACTCAACTTAGGCTTTCGCTCTCAAGCTAAGTGAAAAAAAGGATGCATTCTAAGTGTTTGATGAAATGCCAAGACACAAGACCCTCTCTTAAGACTCTATGACCACAAAGCTAGGCACAACACTCTCATATCAATGCCCTAACACTAAGAGATTCACCAAAAAGCCTTTTCAAACTCAATTGAATGAAAATCCACATGCACACCAAGTGTTCGATAAAATGCCCAAGAGAGAAATCAAGTGAAAATGGTTGAAATAAGATGATCTAATCTCTTAGAACACACTCACTTCAATCCCTAAACCTACAATCTATGCAATCCAAGCACTCTCATGCATCAAATCACAATGAATGGACCAAATCAAGCAAACATGGCATAAAATGGCATTAAGAACAAGTCTAGGAATCATCCTCATACAACCAAGATCAATCATGGCAAGTTCTATACAATCATCCCTCTATCATAGCACAACTAATCTACCCATCCAAGATGAACCCTAGAAACTCAGCCACACATGGCCAAGGGAGTAAAGAGAAAAGAAGGAAGAATGGTCACCAAGAACACCATGGATGAATCCTTGAGATGATCTTCACTTCTCCACTTGTAAGCACTTCTCCCAAGGTTTGTTGGCTTCAATCCTAGCTCCAATGGCATCAAATTGCTCCAAAAACGTGTTCTAGGGTTTGAGGGTTCGTGGGAATGTGTTTTGGGTTCAAGAGAGATCATAGAATGCTTCAAAATGGCCAAAAACAAGAGTATTTATAGTGCAGGGGACAGTGCACGGCGTGCACCCCTGCACGGCGTGCACATCTGCACGGCGTGCACCCCTGCACTCTGCAGAAAACCCGATCTTGCAAGGCTCATATCTCCCTCGTCCGGACTCCAAATGACCTCCCGTTTGCTCCTATGCGCTCCTTGTCATCCGTACTTTGATGCCATAACCTGAAAATGCACAGAGGCAACTCCAATAGCCCACGAATTTGGCTCCAAAGTGGCAACCGGACAACAAAATGACACTTTGCACAAAAATTCAATAAAACCATATAAGTCATGTCATTTCACGAATAAACACGGGCATTTCATAGGTCATTCATAAGCTTAAAATGCACTAATTAAAGTCACATCAGCCGACAAGATTGCTGAAGTTTGGAAGAGAGTGATGAGTGCTAGAAGGGAACCCGAGATGGATTTGGGGACAAATCCAAGGCAAGAAGAGGGGATGATATGACCCAACCCGACTGCCCAAGTATCCGTAAGTACTCATACACTCCACCAGGGTCACCCGTCCAAGGAAGAACCTTAGGGCCCTACAAGAAGCTAATAGAGCCAAGTGAAGGCCACCTACAAGACCCCAAGCCCAAGTATGAGATAAGGTACATGCTAAGGCCACCCCCTACAGGTAGGAAAGCTCAGGAGGAAGAAATGCCACACCAAGCCATGTTGCTGGCCGAGTGTGGGAACCCTAGAGCTGAAGGTAAGCCCCGGCCGGATCCTAACCTCCTCTCCATGGACCCTGAAGATGAAACACACTCCAGAGACCCTCTAGAGGAATTCTTGGAGTATAGGGGCAAGAGAGCTCAAGAGTACCTGGCCAAGAAGGGATGGCTACCTAAGACCAACCCGGCGCCGAGTCCTGAGGAGAATTGGAGCAACTGGTTCCAAGGCACCACCCCTGGCCCGACCCTAGCCCATGAGAGTCACATATGGAGTTATCTGAGGCGATGCCCGAAGCTAGGAGAGGAAGCCCCGAGCAGAAATAAAGAAGTTCCCAAACCGGCCCCACCCCGAGCCCTAGACCAAGAGTCGGGCCGATCGGGATTATTTTATGGAGATGGACGTCGTGCGGACAAGCCTTTTGGCAAGGCCCTAGTCCTTGGACCAGCCCGGAGCATCAGGCCCAAGGCCCGACGAAGGCCCGCCATTGAAGAAGAAGAAGCCCGGAGCCTAGCAAAGGCCCGGCCCGAAGATCGGCTGCCCGCCGAGTCCTAGTCCCGCCCAGACTAGGAAACCCTAATACCTCCGGTTTAGGGTTTTAAGAGTTTTATTCCTATTTAGAGTTGGATTCTTGGATTTAAAGACTATTTAATTGTTTTTCCTTTTTAGTAGGACTTGTTTAGGGGTTTTAGGAGTCTTTTTAGGAGAAGGACTCTTTATTTTATTATTATTTAGGAGTTAGACTTTAGGGAGGAGAGCTTGTTCCCTCCCTATAAATAGAGGCCGCCGGCCTCACTTTGTAGTTACAACTTTTATGAAATAAACCCCCTTTGATAGAACTTTGTTCTGAAACCCTTGTTGTATCTGCATGTTGCGATACTGAAGGATCGACTTATCATCAAGAGCATCCATCTCTTGGCGTGGCGTCTTCGACTGGGCACTTCTGGTTCCCGGCTGTTATATAACCGACGGGTCAAAGTACTTATCCGCCCCCGGTTCCCGAAGGTTTCTACCTCGTTGCACGGTGTCCAACTTGCGGTGGTTAGGGTCGTCTGCCCACGGTTGCAGCGGTTCACATCAGTTGGTATCAGAGCACGGTTCAAACACAAGGACCACATCTATCCCAGTCTCCAGGTTCTCCTGGATTCATATCCTTTTATTGCTTTCTTTAGAAAATTGATTCAAAAATCTCCCTTCTATTTTAATTTTAGTTTCGAGTTATAAGAAAAGAAAAAGAAAAGAAAGCAAGGCCACCTTGCCACGTTATTTCCTTTCGTTGTAA
The DNA here is from genome assembly GCA_034768395.1 of Linum lewisii. Lineage (NCBI taxonomy): Eukaryota > Viridiplantae > Streptophyta > Magnoliopsida > Malpighiales > Linaceae > Linum > Linum lewisii. Next base: position 43,964,388 of record CM068296.1, read on the forward strand.
GTTTATTTCTAAGAAGAGGGGATAGAAAATTGCTTCCGTTCGATAGTACTAACCATGGCAGACGAGAGACTAGCCAAAATAGAAGACACCCTTCAGAGTCTTAAAGTTACCCTGGCCCACATACAAGGAGCCCTGATCCAGCGTGGAAGAGGACGAGGTCGAGACGGCTACACCAAGAGACCCGCCCATGACTCATGGAGAGAAGGTCCGAGTACAAGCCAAGCTCCATGGAAGCCTGAACAGACCCGAGCCCTCAGCCCACGGCCAAACCCTAACCCTAGGGATTCGGCACCTCCGGTAACACTTGCACCATCTACTTGTAAGTTTCAAGGCTCTAACCCACGTCCCAGTGGAATTGTATGTGTCAAATGTCAAGGAAGGGGACATATCTCAAGGGACTGCCCTAATCAACAAACGATGGTGATAAGAGAAAGAGAAATCGAGACAGGCGATGAGGAGGATGAGAGGAAAGAAGAAGAAGAATCAGATGAAGGAGAGCAAGTTAAGCCGAGAAGGCTTAAGAAGTTTGCAGGGTTCTTCTCTAAAACCCTAGCACCCGGCGCCCCGGCCTCAGCCCCGGCACCAGCCCCGACCTCAGCCCCGGCCCCTGCCCCGGCACCAGCCCTGGCCCCAGCCCCGGCCCCAGTACCCAGCCCCGGCACTGCCCGACCAGGCCCCACCACCCCAGTGCTCGGCCCCAGCATCGGCACTGTCCCAGGCCCTAGCGCCCCAGCGCTCAGCACTGCCCCAGGCCCTAGCTCCTCAGCGCTTGGCCCCGGCCTCGGCACTGCCCCAAGCCCCAGTGCCCCAGCACTCGGCCCAGCACTCGGCCCCAGCCCCGGCACTGCCCCACCAGGCCCTAGTGCCCCAGCACTCGGCCCCAGCCCCGGCACTGCCCCACCAGCACTCGGCCCCAGCCCCGGCGCTGCCCCACCAGGCCCCAGTGCCCCAACACTCGGCCCCAGACCCGGTGCTACCCCACCAGGCCTCAACGCTCCAGCGCTCGGCCCCGACCCCGGCTAGCAATGCTTGACCAGCCCCGGCGTCCCAGCGCCCGGTTCGACTGGCGCTACCCGCTCAGTCCTAGCGCCCCAGCACCCGGTGCTACCCTGCCCAACCAGGCCCCGACCGATCTAGCACCCGACCCCGACCTGTCGCTGCCCAAGGCCCCACGGCGCATCAGCACCCGACGTGGCCCCCGACCACGAGTCCGGCGCGTCCCTGCCCGACGCTCAGCCCCGGTTCCCCACACCAGGATGCCCGACTGCCCCGACACCAGGATGCCCGACGGCCAGGATGCCCGACGGCCCCCCACTGGCCGCCGCCGCCGGATCCCCACTGCCCGCCGCCACCGGCTCCCCACTGCCCGCCGTCGCTGACTTTCCATTGTCCGCAGCCGCCTACTTCCAGCCCGCCACCGCCGGCTCGCCACTGCCCGACGCCGCCACCCTGGCCGACGTGCCCTGGTTTACCTCCGGCACCTCCGGCACCCCCGTGCCCTGACCCGACGCTTCACCAACGGTTCCCTATGCACCCAAGATACAATGGGAGATCATCTCCCGACGAGTATTGAGAGCTGCCCCGAGTGAAGAAGATCCGGATGCTGACCCGGATGTAGAAGTGAGTGAGGAACCCTCACCCACCACCTCCCCATGCCTTAATATTATTATTGATAGTTTTTCAAGAGAGGGAGCTATGGAGACCGATGGAGAAAGTGCTGAAGGACCCGAGCCTTGGTCCGTTACTGATTCAAATGACACTCCTAGGTCTAAAGATGAAGCTGAATCTTCCCCGACCGTGGCCGACAAGATTGCTGAAGTTTGGAAGAGAGTGATGAGTGCTAGAAGGGAACCCGAGATGGATTTGGGGACAAATCCAAGGCAAGAAGAGGGGGATGATATGACCCAACCCGACTGCCCAAGTATCCGTAAGTACTCATACACTCCACCAGGGTCACCCGTCCAAGGAAAAACCTTAGGGCCCTACAAGAAGCTAATAGAGCCAAGGGAAGGCCACCTACAAGACCCCAAGCCCAGGTATGAGATAAGGTACATGCTAAGGCCACCCCCTACAGGTAGGAAAGCTCAGGAGGAAGAAATGCCACACCAAGCCATGTTGCTGGCCGAGTGTGGGAACCCTAGAGCTGAAGGTAAGCCCCGGCCGGATCCTAACCTCCTCTCCATGGACCCTGAAGATGAAACACACTCCAGAGACCCTCTAGAGGAATTCCTGGAGTATAGGGGCAAGAGAGCTCAAGAGTACCTGGCCAAGAAGGGATGGCTACCTAAGACCGACCCGGCGCCGAGTCCTGAGGAGAATTGGAGCACCTGGTTCCAAGGCACCACCCCTGGCCCGACCCTAGCCCATGAGAGTCACATATGGAGTTATCTGAGTCGATGCCCGAAGCTAGGAGAGGAAGCCCCGAGCAGAAATAAAGAAGTTCCCAAACCGGCCCCACCCCGAGCCCTAGACCAAGAGCCGGGCCGATCGGGATTATTTTATGGAGATGGACGCCGTGCGGACCAAGCCTTTTGGCAAGGCCCTAGTCCTTGGACCAGCCTGGAGCATCAGGCCCCAAGGCCCGCCATTGAAGAAGAAGAAGCCCGGAGCCGAGCAAAGGCCCGGCCCGAAGACCAGCTGCCCGCCGAGTCCTAGTCCCGCCCGGACTAGGAAACCCTAAAATTGCCGGTTTAGGGTTTTAAGAGTTTTATTCCTATTTAGAGTTGGATTCTTGGATTTAAAGACTATTTAATTATTTTTCCTTTTTAGTAGGACTTGTTTAGGGGTTTTAGGAGTCTTTTTAGGAGAAGGACTCTTTATTTTATTATTATTTAGGAGTTAGACTTTTGGGAGGAGAGCTTGTTCCCTCCCTATAAATAGAGGTCGCCGGCCTCACTTTGTAGTTACAACTTTTATGAAATAAACCCCCTTTGATAGAACTTTGTTCTGAAACCCTTGTTGTATCTGCATGTTGCGATACTGAAGGATCGACTTATCATCAAGAGCATCCATCTCTTGGCGTGGCGTCTTCGACTGGACACTTCTGGTTCCCGGCTGTTATATAGCCGACGGGTCAAAGTACTTATCCGCCCCCGGTTCCCGAAGGTTTCTACCTCGTTGCACGGTGTCCAACTTGCGGTGGTTAGGGTCGTCTGCCCACGGTTGCAGCGGTTCACATAACCTCATGAGTCTCTTTAAGCTCTAGTTGGGCTATGGGGCTTGTAGGAGTCGATGTGGGGCCTAGACTTAGTGCTAGGCTCGGCCCGGGGTCCGGGTCGGGGCTTGGTGTCAGCATCAGCTCCTGTCGGGACATCAGTCTGATCTTGGCTTCAGTAGGAGCTGGCCTAGGTGCCTGGTTGAGTATTAGCATCCTCCCAGGGGTGTCTTCTGGCTCCGGGGCTTGGGCTCTTCTAGGCTTCGGTGGTGGTGCTGGCATAGGCCTCGAGCCGGTGCATTCTTGGTCCGACATCAATGCTAGGGCTGGCTCGGCATCAACTATGTCCTTGGTGGCCAGTATCACATCATCCCTTCTTCTTGAAGAGGATTCGTCCTCGAATCCTTGCCTGGTTGTTCATGGACGCTCCTTGGGGGTTCGGACTACACCGGGGCTGGTACGGGTGCCTGGGGCTCGGGTCTGAGGCCTTCGGGCCATACCGGGACTGGTATGGGTGCTTCGGGGTAGGCTAGTATCGCGTCGGGGTCGAATGGCGTCGGGCCTGGGGTGGACAGGGCGGCGCCGGGGTCGGGCGGCGTCGGGCCGGGGTGTGGACAGTGCGGCGCCGGGGTCAGGCGGCGTCGGGCTGGGATCAGGCGGCATCGGGCCGGGGTCAGGCGGCGTCGGGCTGGGGTCAGGCGGCATCGGGCCGTTGTCAGGCGGCGTCGGGCCAGGGTCAGGCGGCGTCGGGTCGGGGTCAGGCGGCGTCGGGCCGGGTTTAGGCGGCGTCGGGCCGGAGTCATGCGGCGTCGGGCCGGGGTCGGTCAGGGCGGCGTCGGGGTCAGGCGGCGCCGGGGGCTGCTTGGGCTCCAGGGACTGGTCGGGCGCCGGGACTGGGGCCGGTTGCTGAACTGTGGGCTGGGGCCGATACTAGTGTCGGGGCTGGGGCCGGGGCTGGGCGCTGGGGCGCTGGTGCTTGGCGCTGGGGCGCCGGTGCTGGGCGCTCGGGCGCTGGGCGCTGGAGGGCCGGGGCGCCGGGCGCTGCTCGGGAGCTGGGCTGGTGCTGGGCAGGCACTGGGCTGGCGCTGGGCACTGGGGCGCCGGGCGCTGCTCGGGCGCTGGGCTGGTGCTGGGCAGGCGCTGAGCCTAGCGCTGGACCGGTGCTGGCCAGGCGCTGAGCCTAGTGCTGGGCCTAGTGTTGGCCGTCTTGTCTTCGGCTCTTCTCTCCAGCCTTCTAATCGAATCTTCTATACCATACATGGCTAGGCGTGCATTATTGATTTTAAGCTCCAACATAAGTAGCCTCAACTCTGTCATGGTTAGTAGAAACAAACGAACACAAAGACTTTTTCTAATATCCTCTTTTCTAACACTCTTTTTCTAGGACTCGATAAACAACAACTTAGTGGCTAAAAGTAGGGTCGTGGCTCGGTTTTAACACAAGCAACAGAAGCTAGTCTATCCCCTCTTCTTAAACACACTATTACAACAAAAATTGAAGAACTTGGCAATGGTGGCTGACATGACCCTGGTCCCCAAGCCGGCGTGGTCACAACACCACGGGCACCCGGCCAGGAAACCTCCACGAGAGCGCCGGACAAGGAGAATTTAATGAACATTCGGCCTAGAGACTTGAAGCCGAACGAGGACTACACCGGCCCCAGACCTGCACCGGCACCACCTCCAGAGCCTTGGAGAGACAAAGCTCCAAGTTCAGGCCCCAGGCCAAGCCTAGGGCCAAGTCCAGCCCCGAGCCCCGATAAAGGCCTAGCACCTAAACTAGGCCCCATGCTAAATGCCACGAGCTCTAGACCGACACCAGCCCCTAAAGTCACCCCTAAGGTACCTAGGGAAGAAGGCTCGGAGCAGAACTCAAAAGGCCTGGACAGATTTGAAGAAGGCCCCAAGCTAAGCCTGCCACAGGCACAAGGCCCATGCCAGCGCCCGTCAAAGGAGCACTTTTGGCCCAGCGAACGATTGACCCGTGCCTTTTGGGATTTTCCAAAGGCACTGGAATCCTTATGGCTCCAGGAATACACTCCAACAAACGGAGCTGAATTTGGAGGAGAATTGAAGCAGATAGGGCTAGAACAAGTCCTAGTGATGCTTGGCCTAAGCATCAAGGAGTGGAGCTCGGATGCTGATCCGAGGCTGCACATGATAGGAGCTACGATCAGGCCACCACCTGAGCCTGATCCATGGAGGTATTGATGACCATTCATGCTATGGGAAATGAAGAGAGGAAGCCAAGTACATTCAAGCAAGAAATCCTAATCAAGCTCGGATTTCCCGGTTTTGGACAGATTCCTAGTCTGACAAAGAATGACGAATTTGGGCTACTTGGAGGCAGAATTTGGAATGATGTCCAACATGAAAGTTGAAGCCCATGAAGTCTACTAGTGATCTGCCAAAGGGATTAATTTTCCTAATTTATTTGCTATTTATTTGGCTGAATCTTCCAGAACCCGATTAGCTGTTTTTTAGGAATTTCCAGCTTTTTCCCTTTTAGTGTTTTTGTTTAGGAATGACTCTTTTCCTTGGTGAACAAGGCTACGAGTTTCAGTCCTTCTTTTTGTATTCTTTATTAGTTTTATTAGCTATTTCGTAGGAGGAAAAGGAGAGCCTGTTCTCCCTTCCTCACCTATAAATAGAGGCGTCTAGCCTCATTGTAAAGAACAACCTTGAAAGAAATAAACACTCAAAACTTCGGTTTTTCTCTTAGCATGGAATTGCTAATCTCTGTTCGACCATCATGGAATTGATCGTCGTCTAGACCTGTTTAACATCAAAGGCATTCATCCTTTGTTTGTGGCACCGAATTCGACCGAATACCTTGGGGTTCCTAAGTCTATACTTAGTGGATTTCAAGTATTCCCAGCGGTTTCAAAAGTTAGGATTCGTGAAGCTGGTAATATAGTTTTGGGTGTTGAGTCGATCCCTTCCTAGAGGAGGCGGTTCGCATCAGCTGGTATCAGAGCACGGTTCAACTCTTGGACCAACAATCTATCCCAGTTTCCAGGTTCATTCTTGGATTCATATCCTTTACTTTTTGTTCTTAGAAAATTGTTTAGAAAATCTTCATCTATTTTAGTTCTTCTATTCGAGTCTTTCAATTGTAAGGCAAGAAAATATTGGTGGCCGATCAAGCTATCAAAGAAAATACACAAAAGAAGAGTAGAAAAAAAAACAAAAAAAACAAAAAAAGCAAGGCCACCCTTGCCAAGTTCTTATTTTTTCGTTGTAATAGTTGTAACCTAGTTGGATTAGAACTTGATTCTTTTATCCTTTTCCTAGTTGGTTTAGGATTTTAGTCTACATATTCTTTTCCTAGTAGATCTAGGGTTTGTCTTGTAGAAGGGTTGCTTCTTGTACTAATCATGACAGATGAGAGGCTAATTGCTATGGAGGCACGATTGACTGCCATGGCTGAAAACATGGCCCGAATCGCCAAGCAGTTTGGAGCCGCGAATGGTGATGGCCCCCGGCGGCCAAGAAGGAATATCAATGTACCCAAATTTGCTGGCAAAGCAAATCCTGATGAGTACATTGATTGGGAGAGGAGCATGGAGGACTTCTTTGAGTGCCATTATTATTCCGAATGGAAAAAGGTAAACCTAGCCACAACTGAGTTTACTGACTATGCTGCTTTATGGTGGGCTCAACTCAGGAATCAAATCAGGAGAGAAGAAGAGGACCCCATCCTTAGTTGGTGGAGTCTTAAGAAAAAGATGAGAAAAAAATTTAGGCCCAGCACTAGGCTCAGCGCCTGCCCCGGCCCTGCACCCAGCACTGCCCCGGCCCAGCGCCCAGCACTGCCCCGGCCCAGCGCCCAGCACTGCCCCGGCCCAGCACCCATCACTGCCCCGGCCCAGCATCGGCCCTGCCCCGGCACAGCGCCCAGTCTGCCCGGGACCAGCATCAGCCCTGCCCCGGACCAGAATCAGGCCTGCCCCGGACCAGCATCAGGCTTGCCCCGGACCAGCATCAGCCCTGCCCCGAGCCAGCACCAGGCCAGCACTCGGCGCAGCGCCTGCCGAGCACCAGCACCAGCACTAGCGCCAGTACCGGCCCAGCGCCCAGCGCTAGCACCAGTACCAGCACCGGCGCCCCAGCGCCCAGCACCCGAGCGCCCAGCACCAGCGCCCCAGTGCCTAGCCCCGGCGCCCCAGCGCCCGCCCCCGGTGCCCGACCAGCCACCAGCACCCGACCGGCGCCCAGCGCCCGAGCAGCCCCCGGCACCCGACCAGTCCCCGGCGCCCGACCAGCCACCGGCGCCCGACCAGCCACCGGCACCCGACCAGCGCACGGCGCCCGAGCCCCGAGCACCCGTACCAGCCCCGATACGGTCCAAGACCCCAGGGAGAGCCGAGAAACTACCAGGTCAAGTCCTACACGCCCTAGTAGTTATTCTTAAATTTTCTAATGGTGCACCAGGTATGGATTCGAGGATGAATCCTTTTCAAGAAGAGGGGAATGACGTGACCCTGGTCCCCAAGGCCGGCGTGGTCACAACACCACGGGCACCCGGCCAGGAAACCTCCACGAGAGCGCCGGACAAGGAGAATTTAATGAACATTCGACCTAGAGACTTGAAGCCGAACGAGGACTACACCGGCCCCAGACCTGCACCGGCACCACCTCCAGAGCCTTGGAGAGACAAAGCTCCAAGTTCAGGCCCCAGGCCAAGCCTAGGGCCAAGTCCAGCCCCGAGCCCCGATAAAGGCCTAGCACCTAAACTAGGCCCCATGCTAAATGCCACGAGCTCTAGACCGACACCAGCCCCTAAAGTCACCCCTAAGGTACCTAGGGAAGAAGGCTCGGAGCAGAACTCAAAAGGCCTGGACAGATTTGAAGAAGGCCCCAAGCTAAGCCTGCCACAGGCACAAGGCCCATGCCAGCGCCCGTCAAAGGAGCACTTTTGGCCCAGCGAACGATTGACCCGTGCCTTTTGGGATTTTCCAAAGGCACTGGAATCCTTATGGCTCCAGGAATACACTCCAACAAACGGAGCTGAATTTGGAGGAGAATTGAAGCAGATAGAGCTAGAACAAGTCCTAGTGATGCTTGGCCTAAGCATCAAGGAGTGGAGCTCGGATGCTGATCCGAGGCTGCACATGATAGGAGCTACGATCAGGCCACCACCTGAGCCTGATCCATGGAGGTATTGATGACCATTCATGCTATGGGAAATGAAGAGAGGAAGCCAAGTACATTCAAGCAAGAAATCCTAATCAAGCTCGGATTTCCCGGTTTTGGACAGATTCCTAGTCTGACAAAGAATGACGAATTTGGGCTACTTGGAGGCAGAATTTGGACTGATGTCCAACATCAAAGTTGAAGCCCATGAAGTCTACTAGTGATCTGCCAAAGGGCTTAATTTTCCTAATTTATTTGCTATTTATTTGGCTGAATCTTCCAGAACCCGATTAGCTGTTTTTTAGGAATTTCCAGCTTTTTCCCTTTTAGTGTTTTTGTTTAGGAATGACTCTTTTCCTTGGTGAACAAGGCTACGAGTTTCAGTCCTTCTTTTTGTATTCTTTATTAGTTTTATTAGCTATTTCGTAGGAGGAAAAGGAGAGCCTGTTCTCCCTTCCTCACCTATAAATAGAGGCGTCTAGCCTCATTGTAAAGAACAACCTTGAAAGAAATAAACACTCAAAACTTCGGTTTTTCTCTTAGCATGGAATTGCTAATCTCTGTTCGACCATCATGGAATTGATCGTCGTCTAGACCGGTTTATCATCAAAGGCATTCATCCTTTGTTTGTGGCACCGAATTCGACCGAATACCTTGGGGTTCCTAAGTCTATACTTAGTGGATTTCAAGTATTCCCCGCGGTTTCAAAAGTTAGGATTCGTGAAGCTGGTAATATAGTTTTGGGTGTTGAGTCGATCCCTTCCTAGAGGAGGCGGTTCGCATCAGCGGCCTTGCTTGATTTTTTAGTATTTTCTGTTTTCTGACTTTTTTTTTTAGGGTTCTCTTTTGATAGCTTGATCGGCCACCAATATTTTCTTGCCTTACAATAGAGACTCGAAACAAGAACTAAAAATAGATAGAGATTTTCGAAATTTTCTAGCACAAAAAGTAAAGGATATGGATCCAAGAATGAACTTGGAAACTGGGATAGATTGTGGTCTGTGAGCTGAACCGTGCTCTGATACGAACTAATGTGAACCGCTGCAACCGTGGGCAGACGACCCTTAAACACCGCAAGTTGAGACCGTGCAACGAGGTAGAACCGTCGGTAACCGGGGGCGGATAAGTACTTTGACCCGTCGGCTGTATATAGCCGGGAACCAGAAGTGTCCAGTCGATGACGCCACGCCAAGAGATGGATGCTCTTGATGATAAGTCAGGGCCTTCAGTATCGCAACATACAGATACAATAAGATTTCAGAACAAAGTTCTTTCAAAGGGGGTTTATTTCATAAAAGTTGTGTTTTACAAGGGTGGTCGGCGGCCTCTATATATAGGTGAGGGAACAAGCTCTCCTCCCTAAAGACTACTTCCTAAATAATAATAAAATAAAGAAATTAAAAGAGTCCTAATTAGAATTCTAAAAAGGACTTTAGCTAATCCTAATCTAGACTAAAAATAGGGAAAATTCGGACTCCAACCCTACAAGGGAAGAGAATCCTACCCAAACAAGAACTCCTAAAAAGGAGGCTGAAAAACCCTAAAAACAGCTAAACGGGTTCTGGTAAAAATAGCCAAATAAATACCAAATTAAATAGGAAAATTAAGCCCTTTGGCAGATCACTAGTAGACGTCATGGGCTTCAACTTTCATGTTGGGCTTCAGCCCAAATTCTATCTCCAAGTAGCCCAAATCCGTCAATCTTCATCAGACTAGGAATCTGTCCAAAACTGGGAAATCCTAGCTTGATTAGGATTCCTTGCTTGGATGTATTTGACATCTTTTCTCCATTTCCCGTATCTTTAATGGTCATCAATACCTCCATGGATCAGGCTCAGGTGGTGGCCTGATCGTAGCACCTATCATGTGCAGCCTCGGATCAGCATCTGAGCTCCACTCCTAGATGCTCCGCCCATCCTTCACCCTGACTTCATCCAACTGTATCTCCTTCAATTCTACTCGAAATTGAGCTCCATTTGTTGGAGAGTGTTCTTGGGGATTCAAGCTATCCAGGACAGTTTGAATTTCCCAAAAGGCACGGGCCAATTGTTGGCTGGGCCAAAAGTGCTTCTCTATGGCATCCGGGCACGGGCTCGGCTTGGGTGTCGAGTTTAGCTCTCGGCCTTCTTTAGTTCTATACTGGCCTTTTGGCTTCTGTCTTGGACGGGTCTTCAAGGATGCCTCATGAGTCTCTTTAAGCTCTAGTTGGGCTATGGGGCTTGTAGGAGTCGATGTCGGGCCTAGCCTTGGTGCTAGGCTCGGCCCGTGTCCGGGTCGGGGCTTGGTGTCAGCATCAGCTCATGTCGAACATCAGTCTGATCTTGGCTTCAGTAGGAGCTGGCCTTGGTGGCTGGTTGAGGATTAGCATCCTCCCAGGGGTGTCTTCTGTCTCCGGGGCTTGGGCTCTTCTAGGCTCCGGTGGTGGTGCTGGCATAGGCCTGGAGCCGGTGCATTCTTGGCCCGGCATCAATGCTAGGGCTGGCTCGGCATCAACTGCGTCCTTGGCGGCCAGGATCACATCACCCGGTTTACAAAGGAGTTTTTGCCGAAAATCCCTTAGTATTTTCGGCGAAAATGCAAGAACAAAATCACTGATGTCAACTGAAGGATATTTTTGGCGAAAACACTAAGTTTTCGCCGAGAAGTGTTGGACCGAAAATCACAGAGAAATCAGCGGGCCGTCATCCACTTTTGCAAAGGAATTTTCGGCGAAAATTCCTTAATATTTTTGCCAAAAATCCTAGTTAAAATCCGGCGGTATTAGGGTTAAGTATTTATACTTAACCGGCGGCCCAATTCATAATATACTTTTCATAATCAGAATTTTCCAACTAATACCAAAGACTTCAAGGATTCTCAAGAGTTCTGAAGGAGAGTTTAAGAGTTCGAAGAGTCGGAAAGAGATCGTGACACCATCCCTTCCATCTCGAGGACTCGGAGCTAGGATTGCATTCTACCGGAAGATCGAAGTTCTGCCGGAGTCGTCTTAATTAGGTTTTTCAGATACTTTTCTGTTCTTCCTTTGTATGATGAACTCTTTCTCTATCTTTGATTCTTTTGTGATGAACATGAGTAGCTAAACTCTTAGAGCTTAGACTAGATGAACCCTAATGACCCAGGGCTTTAAAGCGGTCACGGATCGGCGGTGATTAGATTCAAAGTTCAATCAGTTTCTCTTTCATGTTTGGTTTGTTCTTTGTTGTTTATGTTTCTTGTCTGGATTGATCACCTAGATTAGATTCTTGTTAAGCTAAGGATAGAAGTGAACGCTCGCCTTACTTTAAAACATCAAACTGAACAATTAACCTTATAATTGGAGTGTGCCTTTCGTAGGAACCGGTTAGGGTTAATCCACTGCAATAGTAACTCATGAATCATTAGTAATTCCACCAGTTCAGTTAAGTCGTTGCGAGAGGCGACCGTACCCGGGTGGCTAATTAATCTTGGTAGCTAGAATGGATAGAGCGAACGTTCATCGGTCTTAAACCTACGGGTTAAGAGTTATGGTGGTGTCTTAGAACTGACTGAATGAGAATTGAAATCCGCTGATCTATTGATTGCCTATGCTCTGGTGAACGAAGGGGGATTCGAAGTCTAAGTTTGTCTCTCATCTCTATTTTCAACCCTAATTTCCAATCTATTTTTAGTTTCAATTTTTAATTACTCTGCATTTCTTAGAATTAGAAGTCATGGAACTCACACCACGCACGAAGTGTTTAATCTGAGTAAATTGCTAGCTTTTTTGAGTAGTCGATCATTAGAAGGCCCGTGGAATACGATCTACCCTAGCTTTTGTTAGCTTTGTTAGTTATTTGATTGAACGCACGCACAACGATTGCGGACCATCAGGTGTATGAGTACTTGTTGGCATTAGGACAAATGTGGAGTATCACATCAGACCTGATGAGCCTCCCATTCCTTGGACTCGCCCCGAGCTACCCTTAACTCGGAGCCAATCCAAGGCCTTCAAGGAACGGCTCAACCTATACATGAAGGCATGGAGCCAAGAGAGGCACGAGGAGGATGCTGATCGGATCACCCGATCCGGATATACCCTGCTGACCAACCAGGCGACCCCAAGACAGGCCGACCAGGCACCGGACCCGACGCCCGGGGACCCAGATCAACACTCAGCACTGGGCCAACAAAGGACCCGAGCCTTAGGAGGGTTAGCATTGGCCCTCGGCCCTACAGGAGCACAGGAGCCTAGCATAGCAGTCGCCACCCTAGGAGGAAGGAAAAAATGGGAAGAAATGAAGAGGCTGGAAGAGGAGGACCGATCGGGCCGGTCGAGCAGGAACGCTGGATGCCAAGCAGCATCAGACCCGACGGAGCCCAGCCTCTGAAGCCCCGTTGATGAATCGTCGTAGAGCGGTATCAAATATTACCAAGCTAGAAACTAGGGTAGATCTTATTCCACGGGACTCTTCTACTTCCTTACTCAAATATGTTGGCAATTTTTACTCAAAGTTGGACACGTAGTGCGTGGTGTGAGTTCCACGACTTCTATACTAATAAGCACGAAGTAAAGAAATGAAAAATTAAGTGCAGAAATAATCGAGATTGATTGATTGACTTTGACAGACGACAGGCGATCTTAGACTTCGAATCCCCCTTAGATCACCAGAGCATTGAAAGTCAATAGACCAGCCATTTTTTATTCTAGTTCATTCAGTTCACAGACACCACCATAACTCCTGACCCTTAGGTTTAAGACTGGCGAACGTTTACTCTATCCGATCTAGCTACCAAGATTAATTAGTCGCCCGGGTACGGTTGCCTATCGCAACGACTTAACTAACTGGTGCAATTACTAGTGATTTATGAGTTACTCTTGTAGTGGATTAACCCTAACTGGTTCCTACGAAAGGCACACTCCAATGATTAGGTTAATTGTTCGATTTGGTGTTTTAAAGTAAGGCGAGCGTTCGCTTCTATCCTTAGCTTAACAATAATCTAATCTAGGTGGCCAAACCAGACAAGAAACACAGAGAACAAAGAACAAATCAAACATGAAGGAGAAACTGAATGAATTTCGAATCTAAACACCGCCGATCTGTGATCGCTTTAAAGCCCTGGGTCACTTAGGGTTCATCTAATCTAAGCTCTACGAGTTCAGCTACTCATATTCAATACAGAAGAATCGAAGACGAACAAAGAATACATCTCAGGTAGGAAAGACAGAGAAGAACTGTAAAACCTAATTTCGACGAATCCTGGAAGCTTCAATCTGCTGGATCTTCAACTCCTAGCACTGGTTCTCCGAGATGGATGGATGGCGTCACAATCCATTTCTGGCTCCTCGAACTATTTTCACTCTTCCTCTCTCTAGTCTCTGTCTTGGAATTTTCGTCCAAAGTATAAGTTATGAGCCCCCCAATTTCAGCCGCCGATTTTTGTATTTAAACCTAACCGCGGTTCAGCTGGAAACAGCTCAAGTTTTCACCGAAAAGTTGGGGAGTTTTCGGCGAAAACTCCAGTTGAAATGTTGGCTTGTTTCGTCTGTTTCTTCTAGTTGAAATAGCTTGGAGTTTGCGGCAAAAACTTCTCAGTTTTCGCCGAAAACTTCCTCTTGTGAAGAACTGCCAATTTCCTCTTGAATTTTCGGCGAAAACTCAAGGTATTTTTCGCCGAAAACTGCTGTGCAAATCGGGCAGGGATGTATTGACTTGATTGACTTCTTTGGTTGATTCCGGTGCCATTCTTGGGGGTTCCAATGCCTTAGACACGTCCTTTGGCTACTATATTTGATGGCAAAAACCTGTGCTAACATGAAAACACTAGAATACCATCAAATAGACCCGAAACGGGCCAAGGTAACACAAATGGCACGAGATAGAGCAGTTGAGTGAATATTCACTATTCTACCCTAAAAACCATGTCTTAAGCAAGGAAATGTCTCTTAAATGAGGTTGATAATCACGTTAAATCGAGTGTCATCAAAATACCCCACCTTAAGCTTTTGTTTGTCCTCAAGCAAACTGAAATAGAACACACTCAAATTCACGAATGACACGAGATCAAACTGAGATTCAATTTCTAACGATTTGGTTTAGACTATTCCACGTAGAAAGAGTGACCTACACATGCAAGAACATCAACCTAACAAGTTTTCGATCTTACTAATTTCTGCGCACTTCAAGTAGTAGTATCAGCATAACTCGTTTCTTGGCAAAACAATTAATCATAGTTAACCAACTTCGATAACACCAATTCTAATCAAAAAGACTTTAAGCTCTAGCCATGATGTGGACGCGGAGGTAGAAAAAGTGACGTGGCTATTGACTTCACTTCATCCGTTTCTAGATCTGCACGTTACATGTTCTAGCTACGATCACTTTAAACAGCAATTTATTTCAAGTACAACATCTTCCTTCGATTGATTTACTGCATACTAGTGCTCAATACCAAACACTTCACTTAGGTGTTGGACCTGCCTAGCTCACAGTATTTGTGCCTATGCTAGTGCTCAACCCGAACACTTCACTTAGGTGTCGGGCTTGCCTAGCTTTAATTTCAGCACTCGAAGAACTCAACAATTACTTTGAACAACCCAATTACTTGATTTAACAATTTAGCCGCTTGATCCTAGCTAGTTATAACTTTTTACACAAGATTTCGAATTGGATTTCCGTCTAATCTCAAGCCTCAATCACAGGTGAACAAATATGGAGTGAAAAACATGGGAGAAGCTAGCATTTATCATCTTAGAATGGTGTTATCGAGCTTTGTTATTAACAAGTCAATTGATTCAATTGATTCAAGTTCAACTACAGAAGTGATTTTGATCTGTTCTGACCTAGGCTTGTTTGATATCAGTTCCGACACGTTGGTTACAGGTTCTAAGTGGAACAGTCTAGACGTCATTGTACAAAATTGAATTCAATTTAACATCACAAGTCAAGAATTGAGCAATTCTATGCTAGAGGAATTCAAAATTGAACCACAGAATCACAGAATAATCAAGCAAGATCGTGCATAATCCTAGCATCCTACCCCACACTTAAACTGTTCTGTGTCCTCACAGGACTAAACTAGAGTAGAGAGATACGAAGAACATGGAAGGTGATGGTCGGTGTAGTGGATGAACACGGAGAGTCCGTAGCGGAGCAGAGTAGCTACTCAAGTTCCTACAAAACAAAAATAACAAAAAGATCAAAAGGATACCGGGACAAGTGTCCCAGATCCACACAGAAAAAGTTGGATCGAAATCTGAAAAGAAGAAAGAAAAGAAAAGGGAAGGATAGAAACAACCTGATCACTGTTCCACATGTGGGGGTGGAGGTGGGGTCGGGAGAGGGGAAATGCCAAGTCGCTGCTTGATGACACTCGAATTGATGTGATTATCAGCCTCATTTAAATACATTTCATTGCTTAAGACATGGTTTTTAGGGTAGAATAACGAAAATTCAATCACTTGCTCTATCTCGTGCCATTTGTGTTACTTTGGCCCATTTCGGGTCTATTTGATGGTTTTCTAGTGTTTCTATGTTAGCACAGGTTTTTGCCGTCAAATAAGTAGCCAAGGACGTGTCTAAGGCATTGGAACCTCGAGGAATCGCACCGGAATCGATCCAAGGAGTCAATCAAATCGAACCAAATCCTCCTCCCATTTACAAAGGAATTTTTGGCAAAAATCCCTTGGAATTTTCGGTGAAAATTCGTGAAGAAATCGGTAGTGCATCCAAGAAGAAGTTTTTGGCGAAAACATCAAGTTTTCACCGAGAACTCGACGTCCGAAAATCACAGGAGAATTCAGCCGGCGATTAGTCAATTTACAAAGAGATTTTCGCCAAAAATCCCTTCATATTTTCGGTGAAAATGTCAGGCAAAATCGGCAGTATTAGGGTTAAGTATAAATACTTAACCGGCGGCCCTAAATAGAAATATACCTCATAATATCAATCGTAATTTTTAGACCGAGGAGTTGGAGAGAGAGTTTAGAGAGTTCAAAGAATTGTGGAGAGATCGTGATGCCATCCCTTCACCTCGGAGACTCGGAGCTTGGATTGAAGATTACCGAAGATTGAAGCTTCACAGATTCGTCAAATTAGGTTTTACAGTTCTTCTTTGTTCTTCCTACCTGAGATGTATTCCTTGTTTGTTTTCGATTCTCTTGTTCCTAATATGAGTAGCTAAACTCGTAGAGCTTAGATTAGATGAACCCTAAGTGACCCAGGGCTTTATAGCGGTCACGGATCGGCGGTAATTAGATTCAAAGTTCAATCAGTTTCTCTTTGCATGGTTGTTTTGTTCTTGATTGTTTATGTTTCTTTTCTGGTTGATCGCCTAGATTAGGTTTTTGCAAGCTAGGGTTAGTCGCTAGACGTAGTCACTACACGTAGTCGTTAGACAGTTCCCTGCTTTGGCGCTTAAACTTGTCTTCCTTGATCACCTAGTTTAGATTCTTGTTAAGCTGAGGATAGAAGCGAACGCTCGCCTCTCTTTAAAACATTAATTCAACCAATTAACCTATTCATTGGAGTGTGCCTTTCGTAGGAACCAGTTAGGGTTAATCCGCTTCAAGAGTAACTCATTAATCGTTAGTAATTGCACCAGTTAGTTAAGTCGTTGCGAGAGGCGACCATACCCGGGCGGCTAATTAATCTTGGTAGTTAGAACGGATAGAGCGAACGTTCGTCGGTCTTAAACCTAAGGGTAAGGAGTTACGGTGGTGTCTTAGAAATTGATTGAACGAGAATTGAAATTCGCTGATCTGTTGATTGCTGTTGCCTTGGTGAACGAAGGGGGATTCGAAATCTAAGCTTGTCTGTCATCTGTTTAAACCAACCAATCATTCTGTCTTTTAATTTCATTTTAATTTTCCTGCATCTTAGTTTAGAAGTCGTGGAACTCACACCACGCACAACCTGTTTAAACCTGAGTAATTTGCCAGCTTCTTTGAGTAGTCAATTAGAAGAAACCCTGTGGAATACGATCTGCTTAGCTTTCTAGCTTGGTAGTATTTGATCACTGTTCTGCAGCTCATCCCTGTGTCTGGCTGACTGGGCGGCGATGAACTGCTGTAGAATAGCCCACCGCGCATTTTGTGTCTCCTCATGCTCTACCCGATCCTTCTACCATTGAAGCGAACTAGGAGAGTAGTCAAGCTGCCATTGCTCAATGCGTGCCAGCATCTCGTTAATCTTGACAGGCATCTATGGTTGCGGCGGAGGTGGCAGCTCTAGGAGAGGGGCGTCAGGCACTAGAGTTGCAACTGGCTGTGTGATGTGACTTTAATTAGTGCATTTTAAGCTTATGAATGACCTATGATATGCCCGTGTTTATTCGTGAAATGACATGACTTTTATGCTTTTATTTGAGATTTTGTGCAAAGTGTCATTTTGTTGTCCGGTTGCCACTTTGGAGCCAAATTCGTGGTCTATTGGAGTTGCCTCTGTGCATTTTCAGGTTATGGCTTCAAAGTACGGATGACAAGGAGCGCATAGGAGCAAACGGGAGGTCATTTGGAGGCCGGACGAGGGAGATAAAAGCCTTGCAAGATCGGGTTTTCTGCAGAGTGCAGGGGTGCACGCCGTGCAGATGTGCACGCCGTGCAGGGGTGCACGCCGTGCACTGTGCACGCCGTGCAGGGGTGCACGCCGTGCACTGTCCCCTGCACTATAAATACTCTTATTTTTGGCCATTTAGAAGAACTTTTTGATATCTTTTGAACCCCAAACACATACCCACGAACCCTAAAACCCTAGAGCACGTTTTTTGGATCAATTTGAAGCCATTGGAGCTAGGATTGAAGCCAACAAACCTTGGGAGAAGTGCTTACAAGTGGAGAAGTGAAGATCATCTCAAGGATTCATCCATGGTGTTCTTGGTGACCATTCTTCCTTCTTTTCTCTTTACTCCCTTGGCCATGTGTGGCTGAGTTTCTAGGGTTCATCTTGGATGGGTAGATTAGTTTTGCTATGATAGAGGGATGATTGTATAGAACTTGCCATGATTGATCTTGGTTGTATGAGGATGATTCCTAGACTTTTTCTTAATGCCATTTTATGCCATGTTTGCTTGATTTGGTCCATTCATTGTGATTTTATGCATGAGAGTGCTTGGATTGCATAGATTGTAGGTCTAGGGATTGAAGTGAGTGTGTTCTAAGAGATTAGATCATCTTATTTCAACCATTTTCACTTGATTTCTCTCTTGGGCATTTTATCGAACACTTGGTGTGCATGTGGATTTTCATTCAATTGAGTTTGAAAAGGCTTTTTGGTGAATCTCTTAGTGTTAGGGCATTGATATGAGAGTGTTGTGCCTAGCCTTGTGGTCATAGAGTCTTAAGAGAGGGTCTTGTGTCTTGGCATTTCATCAAACACTTAGAATGCATCCTTTTTTTCACTTAGCTTGAGAGCGAGAGCCTAAGTTGAGTGGTAATAGGATAGGGATTAGGTGCTACGAGAGTGCATCGAGTCTATTAAAGTGAAATGCATGGTCATCCGAATGCAAACTCGATCTTGATTGACTTGTTTGTTCAATTAGTCATCTTGAGCATGATGAAACTACCCACCAAGAGAACCCCTTTGTCTTTGATTTGCACCACTTTATTTTTCTTTCTTCCTTTTAGTTTCCTTTAAGTTTTTAATGTCTATTTCAAATCAAAACTCCTTTCAAATGAATAGACCGTCTACGAGGAATGTGAGTAGAGGCCATTGAGAGAACCCCGTGGAATACGACCTTGGTAAAATCGCTTTTATCAAGTTTTTGGCGCCGTTGCCGGGGACTTTCTCATTCCTTTGAAAGCACTTAGTAGTGGACCGATCTATTCACTTCCTTCCAATTTAGTTTTTGCTTCCTTTTACTTGTTGTTTGGTTTTGTTATTCCGCATTGTCGTATTACTTGGGTGTATTTGTTGTGCTTGTTTGTAGGTATCTTGTACTAGTGCATGAGGCGACTCACTCGTCTTCAAGCACGACTTCAAGGTCTTGCGCAAGTGATTGAGCCACCAACCTTCTCTCCCTCTCATTTGGTTCATAGCTCCACACGCAACAACATGTCTCACCATGAAGATGAAGACAACCTTTCGGAGCATTCTCACCATACCAATGATGATGATCACTCACAAAGGGGTGCAAGACGTACCTTGGCGGATTATGCTCGTCCTACTCTTGAAGGGGCAGCCTCTAGCATTGTTCGAAGACCCGTCAATGCTAGGAACTTTGAGCTCAAGCCTAATATGATCCAAATGGTTCAAAATGGAGTGGTATTCAATGGCATTGATGGTGAATGTCCATCTAGGCATCTCAAGGACTTCTTGGAGATTTGTGACACGGTTAAGAATGATCAAGTTCACCCGGATTGCATACGACTCCGACTCTTCCCCTTCTCACTCAAAGGTCGAGCCAAATCTTGGTTGGAGAACCAACCTAGTAGAACATTCACTACATGGGAGGGCCTAGCCGAAGCTTTCCTTGAAGAATTCTTTCCTCCCTATATGATGGATGCAATCCGGGACCGCATCAACCACTTCATACAACACAAGGGAGAGCTCTTCCATGAGACTTGGAATAGGTTCCAAGCCATTCTTCAGTCTTGTCCTCATCACAACTTCGCCGAATGGAGCTTGGCGGACATCTTTGCTAGGTCCCTTGATTTTGAGAATACAAGGATGATCAACCAAGCCGCCGGAGGTGACTTAAGGATGCTCACTCCTGAAGATGCTCTAGAACTCTTCGCGGAGATGGCCAACAAGACAAGGAGTTGGTCTCGACAACAACCTCCTAAGTCTAAGTATGGAAGTGACACGCACTATGACTCTCGGTCCGTAAGTGTTGATGCACCAAAGGAGTCATCCACCTATGGGAAGAAGCATAAGTTACCGGGACATCGAGATGAAGATGATCCCATGATTGCTCTCCTTATGTCCAAGATTGATGCCATGGCTTCACAAGTAAGTAATCTTAGTATGCCTCCCTCTAAGCCATCTAAAGTGGGTAATCCACCGGTTGCTTCAGTATTTTGTTGTGAAGGTTGTGGAGGTCAAGGCCACGATGTTAGTGCTTGTCCTTCCGCCACTCCTGAACTTGGCCAAGGCGACCTTGAGGAGGTAAGCTTTGCACAAGGTCAAGGTTTCCACGGTAATTTCAACCCTCAAGGGAACTATCAAGGTGGTAACTACAACCGTCCTTGGAACCAAGGAGGTAATTACAACAAGCCTAATCAAGGTGGATTCCAAGGATACAAGGGGTACAATCAAGGCTCCACATGGAATCAAGGTGGAAATCAAAGTCAAGGCCACCAAGGAGGAAACCAATGGAACCAAGGTGCTAACCAAAATCAAGGTAACCAAGGTGGTGAGCAAGGTTCTAATCCACCGGGGATGTATAACCATAAGGGTAGTGGACCACCCGGTTTCAACAAACCCCCTCCAAACAAAGAAGGTGGATCTTCAATCTCCCAAGAAGACACCAATGCGGCAATGCTTCAACTTATCATGAATCAACAAGCGTCAATTACCAATTTGAATACTCAATTGGGCCAAATTTCTAAGGCACTCTCGGAGAGACCAAAGGGTAGCCTACCCTCCAACACCGAAGTCAACCCCAAGGCTCCCGAGGAGCTTATGATGGTAACTTTGAGGAGTGGTAAGCAAGTCCAAGACCCAACGCCTAAAGCGGTAAGAACTCAAGATGATGACTATGTTTTGGTTGAAGACGTTGTTTCCGATGATGACACGGATAAGATTGAGGTTAAAGATAGAAGAGCAAAGGCTAAAGAAGCTTCTAAGATGATCAATACGGTTGGTTCTCAAGAGGCTACGACGAGTGCCACTCCGGTCTCTCCTCCCGCACTGGTTGTGCCTCCGTACAAGCCTAAACCACCTTATCCTTCTCGCTTGCAGCCGGATTCCATGGAGAAAGATTTCAAGAGGTTTGTTGAGATTCTTGACAAGGTGCAATTCACAATGCCTTTTGGAGAAGCAATCACCAAGATGCCTCAATATGCGAAGTTCATGAAAGAGATCTTCACCAACAAACGCAAGCTTAAGGATGTAACTTCGGCAAAGCTCAACGAACAATGCTCCGCCATTCTCTCTAAGCAACCACCGGAGAAGCTTAAGGATCCAGGTAGCTTTACTATTCCTTGCACTATTGGTGAGCATGCAATAAGTAGAGGCTTAGCCGATTTGGGTGCTAGTATCAATGTTATGCCATATTGCATGTTTAAGAAGCTAGGCCTAGGGAAACTAAAACCAACCCTCATGAATGTTCAATTAGCGGATAAGACCATGAAATCTCCTCGTGGTATTGTTGAAGATGTGTTGGTTAAAGTCGGTGCTTTTGAATTCCTTGTGGATTTTGTTATTCTAGATGCTTTGGGTGATACCGATGTGCCTTTGATTTTAGGACGACCTTTCTTAGCAACCTCTCATGCTTTGATTGATGTCTACGGTGGTAAACTTACACTTAGGGTTGATAATGAATGCATGATCTTTGACCGTTCAAATGGCATGGAGTTTACTTTGTCTTATGCTAGTCATCATGATCCTAAGAATCCGCATGAGCTTACTTCGGCTACTAATAGCACTAACCTTGTCCGTCATAGTCTTGCGGAGTTGTTTGCTCTTAGTGATGTGCAGGAGAAAAAGGATGAAGTAAAGGAGGCTCCACCTTTCGTGCTTCAAAAGACTCCACCTAAGGCTAAGAAGAAAGGTGTGGAGAAGCTACCCGAGAAGGGCAAGGAAGCCGCACCAATGGGTGAGACTATCAAGACTAAGAAGCCACCCGATGAGAGAATTCACTCCAAGTGGTTTGGCCCCTTCTCCATTGCTCACACTTCATCATCCGGGAAATCCGAGCTCACACCTCCCGAAGTTGGTAAGGTTCAATTCAAGTTTCATGTGCCATGCGAAGGTAATGACTTCGATTTCAAAGAGGTAATGAGTTGGGATGGTTTTACTTAATTGGTCCGTGTGCTTCGTCGAGCTTAAGACGTTAACCAAGCGCTTCTCGGGAGGCAACCCGAGTGTTTTTCATGTCTTTTCTTCTTGATTTGATTGCATGATTGTGTGTTTTTGTGGTATTCAAGGTCCTTGAGTTGTTGTGGTGTCCTTTGTGGTCTCGTAGGCGTTGAAATTCTGAAGTTCGAGGTCCGTTTTGGGTTGATTTGACGGTGTTTTGGTCATTTTTCGTCGAGGTGAAAATTTGATTTTAGGCTGAGGAGGTGCACGCCGTGCATGATGCACGCCGTGCACCGTGCACGGTTTGGTGCACGGGCTGTCCAGGAGGTTCCAAAAATTATTTCACCTCCAGGGTGCACGCCGTGCACCCATGCACGCCGTGCACCCATGCACGCCGTGCACCCTGCACGCCGTGCACCCTTGCACGCCGTGCACCCTGATTTTCACCTTTGCTTTATTTCGGTTTGGTTAGTGGTTGAGTCATCTGATTCTTGTTTTTCCGGTTTGAGTCATTGTTCGGTTTGGTTTTGGTTCACCCAACTCACTTGACCCAACCCCCCCTTATCCCTTCCCTCCTCACACCCGACCCCGACCCCTCTCACTCTCTCTTTCACACCGCCGCCGTCACCCCCAGCCACCACCCTCAACCCAGCCGTCGCTGCCGCCAGCGCGCCCATCTGCCCAGCTCATCCGCCCACGCCGCCGCCGCCACCAAGCCCCACAACTCCTGCCCAGCCGCCAGCAACCCTCAACCCAGCCATCGCCGCCATCTCTTTCCCTCCAGCCGGCGCCGCCGACTTCCAGCCTCCTAACCCGACAGCCAGCCAGCTCCGGCCGCTCACCCGCCCAGCCCCACCCGACCACCTGCCCGCCGCCGATTCTTTCCTTCCGCCAGCCAGTCCCGTCCGCCCAGCCGCCGCCACCACCCACATCACCTAACCCAGCCGCCGCCGCCAGCTTCCATCTGCCCGCCGCCGATTCTTTTCACCCATCCCGTCCGCCCAGCCGATCCAGCCGCCGCCACTCCTGCCCAACCGCCAACCTGCCCCAATCTCAGGTTTCTTTTGGTTTGAATTTCTGATTTGGTTGCTTGAGTTAGTTGGCAGTTGGTAGTGTGGTTTGATTGAATGTTGATATTGTTGGCTTGGTTTGATTTGTGGAGTTGGGCATTGATTTTGATTGTTAGGATTTTGATGCGAGGGGTGTGATTTGGTTCCTTAGTTTAGGGTGTGGGATTTGCTTGTATGGTGTTGCTTGTGTCCATTGTTGAGCCGATTTTGGCTTTGTGAGATTGATTGATTGTTCTTGATGGGTGGCTGATTTGATTTTTCTTGATTGGTGGATGGTTGCAAAGGATTAGTGGTGGCTTGATGGGGGCAGATTGTTGTTTTTTTTTCGTGATTTATTTGAATGGTGGAGTTAGGTGTGGTTGTTAGTGTTTGACTTGTGATCCTACTCCGTGCCTATCATTGTGATGTGTCTTTTGTTTCTACAGGTTCTGAATTCAGGGGCTGAATTCGATTCTTTGTGTGAGGAGGGGTGTGGTTAATCACCACTCGTTAATTTATTTTTGTACATTCCTCCTTACATTGTGTGGACTTAGGCTTATATGTTCTTGATTCGTGTTTTTGATCCATGATGCATGCCTTTTGCTTAAGTTTGGAATTCAATGATTTGATTTTTGCTAGCATAGGTTGTTGTGCTTGATCTTGATGATTTTGAATTGTGCTCAATGTTTTGATCATGTGTTATGATTCGGCGCCTTGATGGGATTTGTCTTAGGAGTGTAGCCTTTTTGGTTGATTCTTTGTATGCACTTCTTTTGCAGGATGCCTCCTAAGGGTAAAGCAGCTTCTTCATCCTCCGCCCCCAAGCGATCCAAGGCACCAGCTTCCAAGAAGCGGAAGGGACAAACTGGGGAGTCTTCTGCTCCTCCACCACGGTCGCCTTCGCCGCCTCCAGCTCCTCGCGGTGTCGACCCTCATGAGTCAGTGGTTCAGAGGATCTTCGACTTCGACCCTAGAGATCGGGCTTACAGTCGTTATCAGGTTATGGCAAGATGGCCTGTGGCGAGGCAAGGTAGATTTGATTTTGAGGGGTTGCAGAGTCATGATGGTTGGTTAGATGTTTTGAAGACTTTGGCTAATGGAGCCGGTATTTGGCCGCTCTTGGAGGTTGACGAGAGGGCACCCCCGACCACCACCCCACTGAGAGCCACAGGATCACTCACCACTTCTCAGGACTTTGGATTTTTCCTTTCTTTTATTTCTGTTTATGACTGCATGTTTTGTTGTGTTTGACTTCTGATTTTCTCTTTTCATTTCTGGCATTGAACTTGTCGTGTTGTTGGATCACACATCTCATCCGTACTCTCATCTTGTCGACTATGGGTTGTGTTTGAGTGGTGTGCCCTCCCTTGTTTTCTACAGGTACCCCTGATTCAGGTCCTCGTCCTGAACAGGTTACTTGACCCGGGATTCCATCTCCGGCTTCTCTTCTTCACCGCGCGGTATATTCGTTCCACCTTCTCCTCTCTCTCTCTTGATCATTGAGGACAATGCTCATGTTAGTCGTAGGGGAGTTTGAGTTTTGGTGTGATTATTTGTCGGTAGAAGTCTAAAGCTATGTTTTGATGTGTTGAATGATCTTAATTGAATATCGAATTCCTCTATTGTAGAATCGTTCGGTTCTTGACTTTCGGTGTGTAATTGACTTCAAGCCTTCACAATGATGTTTAGATTGTTCCACTTAGAACCTATAACCAGCATGTTAGCACTAATATCAAATGAGTCTGGGCCAGAACTGAGATTTTATCACTCTTGTATGTTGGTTGATTGGTTGGATACGTGTTTTTATACCACTCGATAACACCGGTCTAGGATGATGAAGGCAATCAGAATTTCTCCCCCTCTTCCATGTTTTTCATTCTCTTTTTGATCTTTCGTGATTGTGGCTTGAGACTAGACGGAATCCAATTCGAAATCTTGTACGGAAGTTGTTAAGGGGCTAAGGATCAAGTGGCTAAATTGTGAAAAAAAAAATGCTCAAAAGAAAAGCTAGGCAAGCTCGGCACCTAAGTGAAGTGTCGGGTTGAGCACTAAGCAAAAGGGCAAAGGCTGTGAGCTAGGCAGGTTCAACACCTAAGTGAAGTGTTGAATCGAGCACTAGTATGCAGTAAAAAAAAAGAAAAGAAAAGAAAGAAAAAGAGTTCTCAACTGTAGCCCTTGATCCTAGCCAGAGTTGTAAAGTGCGGATCTAGAAGCGGATGAAGTCGAGTCGATAGCCACATTCACGACTCACGATCCATGTTCCGATTTCAAGTCCTTTTGATTAGAGTTGGTGTTGTCGTGGTCGGTTTTGCTGTGTCCCAATCAACCACTACTTGAAGTGTGCAGAAATTAGTGAGGTTTAGACTTGTTTGGTTGATGTTCTTGCATGTGTAGGTTTAGTTTGTTCGTGGAACAGTTTAAGCTAAATTGTGATTGCTTGAATCTCAATGGACCGAACTTGTCATTTGTGAACTTGGATGTTTTCTAATTCATTTGCTTGAGGACAAGCAAAGCTTAGTCATAGGGGAATTTGATGTGACTTTAATTAGTGCATTTTAAGCTTATGAATGACCTATGATATGCCCGTGTTTATTCGTGAAATGACATGACTTTTATGCTTTTATTTGAGATTTTGTGCAAAGTGTCATTTTGTTGTCCGGTTGCCACTTTGGAGCCAAATTCGTGGTCTATTGGAGTTGCCTCTGTGCATTTTCAGGTTATGGCTTCAAAGTACGGATGACAAGGAGCGCATAGGAGCAAACGGGAGGTCATTTGGAGGCCGGACGAGGGAGATAAGAGCCTTGCAAGATCGGGTTTTCTGCAGAGTGCAGGGGTGCACGCCGTGCAGATGTGCACGCCGTGCAGGGGTGCACGCCGTGCACTGTGCACGCCGTGCAGGGTGCACGCCGTGCACTGTCCCCTGCACTATAAATACTCTTATTTTTGGCCATTTAGAAGAACTTTTTGATATCTTTTGAACCCCAAACACATACCCACGAACCCTAAAACCCTAGAGCACGTTTTTGGAGCAATTTGAAGCCATTGGAGCTAGGATTGAAGCCAACAAACCTTGGGAGAAGTGCTTACAAGTGGAGAAGTGAAGATCATCTCAAGGATTCATCCATGGTGTTCTTGGTGACCATTCTTCCTTCTTTTCTCTTTACTCCCTTGGCCATGTGTGGCTGAGTTTCTAGGGTTCATCTTAGATGGGTAGATTAGTTGTGCTATGATAGAGGGATGATTGTATAGAACTTGCCATGATTGATCTTGGTTGTATGAGGATGATTCCTAGACTTGTTCTTAATGCCATTTTATGCCATGTTTGCTTGATTTGGTCCATTCATTGTGATTTGATGCATGAGAGTGCTTGGATTGCATAGATTGTAGGTCTAGGGATTGAAGTGAGTGTGTTCTAAGAGATTAGATCATCTTATTTCAACCATTTTCACTTGATTTCTCTCTTGGGCATTTTATCGAACACTTGGTGTGCATGTGGATTTTCATTCAATTGAGTTTGAAAAGGCTTTTTGGTGAATCTCTTAGTGTTAGGGCATTGATATGAGAGTGTTGTGCCTAGCTGATAAAAGCGGGTTTACCAAGGTCGTATTCCACGGGGTTCTCTCAATGGCCTCTACTCACATTCCTCGTAGACGGTCTATTCATTTGAAAGGAGTCTTGATTTGAAATAGACACTAAAAACTTAAAGGAAACTAAAAGGAAGAAAGTAAAATAAAGTGGTGCAAATCAAAGACAAGGGGGTTCTCTTGGTGGGTAGTTTCATCATGCTCAAGATGACTAATTGAACAAACAAGTCAATCAAGATCGAGTTTGCATTCGGATGACCATGCATTTCACTTTTATAGACTCGATGCACTCTCGTAGCACCTAATCCCTATCCCAATACCACTCAACTTAGGCTCTCGCTCTCAAGCTAAGTGAAAAAAAAGATGCATTCTAAGTGTTTGATGAAATGCCAAGACACAAGACCCTCTCTTAAGACTCTATGACCACAAGGCTAGGCACAACACTCTCATATCAATGCCCTAACACTAAGAGATTCACCAAAAAGCCTTTTCAAACTCAATTGAATGAAAATCCTCATGCACACCAAGTGTTCGATAAAATGCCCAAGAGAGAAATCAAGTGAAAATGGTTGAAATAAGATGATCTAATCTCTTAGAACACACTCACCTCAATCCCTAGACCTACAATCTATGCAATCCAAGCACTCTCATGCATCAAATCACAATGAATGGACCAAATTAAGCAAACATGGCATAAAATGGCATTAAGAACAAGTCTAGGAATCATCCTCATACAACCAAGATCAATCATGGCAAGTTTTATACAATCATCCCTCTATCATAGCACAACTATTCTACCCATCCAAGAAGAACCCTAGAAACTCAGCCACACATGGCCAAGGGAGTAAAGAGAAAAGAAGGAAGAATGGTCACCAAGAACACCATGGATGAATCCTTGAGATGATCTTCACTTCTCCACTTGTAAGCACTTCTCCCAAGGTTTGTTGGCTTCAATCCTAGCTCCAATGGCTTCAAATTGCTCCAAAAACGTGCTCTAGGGTTTGAGGGTTCGTGGAAATGTGTTTGGGGTTCAAGGGATATGATAATAATTCTTCAAAATGGCCAAAACAAGAGTATTTATAGTGCAGGGGACAGTGCACGGCGTGCACCCCTGCACGGCGTGCACAGTGCACGACGTGCACCCCTGCACGGCGTGCACATCTACACGGCGTGCACCCCTGCACTCTGCAGAAAACCCGATCTTGCAAGGCTCACATCTCCCTCGTCCGGCCTCCAAATGACCTCCCGTTTGCTCCTATGCGCTCCTTGTCATCCGTACTTTGAAGCCAGAACCTGAAAATGCACAGAGCAGCTCCAATAGCCCACGAATTTGGCTACAAAGTGGCAACCGGACAACAAAATGACACTTTGCACAAAATCTCAAATAACGCATAAAAGTCATGTCATTTCACGAATAAACACGGGCATATCATAGGTCATTCATAAGCTTAAAATGCACTAATTAAAGTCACATCAAATTCCCCTACGACTAAGCTTTGCTTGTCCTCAAGCAAATGAATTAGAAAACATCCAAGTTCACAAATGACAAGTTCGGTCCATTGAGATTCAAGCAATCACAATTTAGCTTAAACTGTTCCACGAACAAACTAAACCTACACATGCAAGAACATCAACCAAACAAGTCTAAACCTCACTAATTTCTGCACACTTCAAGTAGTGGTTGATTGGGACACAGCAAAACCGACCACGACAACACCGACTCTAATCAAAAGGACTTGAAATCGGAACATGGATCGTGAGTCGTGAATGTGGCTATCGACTCGACTTCATCCGCTTCTAGATCCGCACTTTACAACTCTGGCTAGGATCAAGGGCTACATTTGAGAACTCTTTTTCTTTCTTTTCTTTTCTTTTTTTTTCTTACTGCATACTAGTGCTCGATTCAACACTTCACTTAGGTGTTGAACCTGCCTAGCTCACAGCCTTTGCCCTTTTTCTTAGTGCTCAACCCGACACTTCACTTAGGTGCCGAGCTTGCCTAGCTTTTCTTTTGAGCATTTTTTTTTTCACAATTTAGCCACTTGATCCTTAGCCCCTCAACAACTTCCGTGCAAGATTTCGACTTGGATTCCGTCTAGTCTCAAGCCACAATCACGAAAGATCAAAAAGAGAATGAAAAACATGGAAGAGGGGAAGAAATTCTGATTGCCTTCATCATCCTAGACCGGTGTTATCGAGTGATATAAAAACACGTATCCAACCAATCAACCAACATACAAGAGTGATAAAATCTCAGTTCTGGCCCAGACTCATTTGATATTAGTGCTAACATGCCGGTTATAGGTTCTAAGTGGAACAATCTAAACATCATTGTGAAGGCTCGAAGTCAA
The DNA here is from genome assembly GCA_034768395.1 of Linum lewisii. Classification (NCBI taxonomy): domain Eukaryota; kingdom Viridiplantae; phylum Streptophyta; class Magnoliopsida; order Malpighiales; family Linaceae; genus Linum; species Linum lewisii. The sequence goes on from CM068296.1 coordinate 43,993,575, forward strand.
TTACACACCGAAAGTCAAGAACCGAACGATTCTACAATAGAGGAATTCGATATTCAATTAAGATCATGCAACACATCACAACATAGCTTTAGACTTCTACCGACAAATAATCACACCAAATCTCAAACTCCCCTACGACTAACATGAGCATTGTCCTCAATGATCAAGAGAGATAGAGGATAAGGTGGAACGAATATACCGCGCGGTGAAGAAGAGAAGCCGGAGATGGAATCCCGGGTCAAGTAACCTGTTCAGGACGAGGACCTGAATCAGGGGTACCTGTAGAAAACAAAGGAGGGCACACCACTCAAACACAACCCATAGTCGACAAGATGAGAGTACGGATGAGATGCGTGATCCAACAACACGACAAGTTCAATGCCAGAAATGAAAAGAGAAAATCAGAAGTGAAACACAACAAAACATGCAGTCATAAACAGAAATAAAAGAAAGGAAAAATCCAAAGTCCTGAGAAGTGGTGAGTGATCCTGCAGCTCTCAGTGGGGTGGTGGTCGTGGGTGCCCAGGCCACTGTGACCAAGGATGGTAAGCCGTCAAACGGGGGAGGCGGTGGAAAGACTGCCCAAGTGCTGGAGGGGCCGGACTCAGAGTGGAAGCTCTCCTGGTAGTAGTAGGACTGATGCTGCTGCCAGTACTGAGAATGCTGAATCTGAGTAAGCTGGATACCCTGAAACTACTGAACCTCATGCACCTGAGCAAGCTGCTGTCCATAGAACTGCTGACTCTCAAAGTCCCTAGCGTTGTACGCCTCAAGGTTCTGAACTCTCCTGCTAAGGTCCTGTATCGCCGCACTGTCTCTCCTCTGTCCCTCGCGCATATCCTCCACTACGGTCGTGAGGCGACCCATCCCCGAGATAAGCTCATGAAGTGTAGTAGGGTCGATCTCTTCATCCTCCTCATCACTGTCATCATCTGAGATCCGACAAGTCGGAACCAGAAGGTCTGTGATCTGAGCTGTAGGTAGAACAATCCGCAAGAGAATTGGTCGAGGCTCGACAAATGCTGGAGCAGGACCAAAAGCATCAAGGCACTCATACCCACGCACCAACCTGGTCACAAATCCTCCTCCCAGCAGAACACCAGCAGTGTCATTAGCTTGCATCTGAAGGAGGGCTCCTAGCACTAAATCACCTAGATGCAGCTTGATGCCCCTCTCCAAACAATAAAAGAGAAACAAATCTCTGACCGAGACTACACCTGGAGAGGAGGATGACTTCCTGTGGGTGATGGAGTGCCGGAAGAAGTGATGAAGGAGCTTCAGCATAGGCCGATTCACTTCTGTGACCTTGGATGAGCGAGCTGAATAACCTCTAGCCCTCGGTGCAATTTCCTTGAAGAATGCACACTTGGCGTCCCCCACAAGAGAAGATATGAGAGCCAACCCAGAGAGCTCGCCACTTTGAACCTCCGCCCACTCATAGAACCCAAGGCGGTATCCAAACTCGTCAATGGAGCACACACGCGCCATCCCGCCGAGCCTAAAGCGCACACAAACCTCACTAGTGGTCTCGTGACACTCCACGGTGAGAGTGCTCAAGAACTCCTTCGTAGGCCACTCATACGCCCTCTCGTCAACCTCCAAGAGCGGCCAAATACCGGCTCCATCAGCAAAAGTCTTCAAAGCATCCATCCATCCATCACGACTCTGCAACCCCTCAAAATCAAATCTACCCTGCCTCGCCACGGGCCATCTCGCCATAACCTGATAGCGACTGTAAGCCCGATCTCAGGGGTCAAAATCGAAGATCCTCTGAACCACTGATTCAGGAGGGTCGACGCCACGAGGAGCTGGAGGCGGCGAAGGTGACCGTGGTGGAGGAGCAGAAGACTCCCCAGTCTGTCCCTTCCGCTTCTTGGAAGCTGGTGTCTTGGATCGCTTGGGGGCGGAGGATGAAGAAGCTGATTTACCCTTAGGAGGCATCAATGAAAAACCTGGTTCGAAATCAACTGAAGAGGCTGGGCAGTCGGCGGCGGCGTCTGGGAAGGAGTGGCGGCGGGCGGCTGGGTACTACTGGCGGTGGGCGGCTGGAAACTGGCGGCGGCGGCTGGGTGGAGAGGAAGTCGGAGCTGGGGGGTGTGGCGGCGGCGGCTTCGGGCGAGTGAGCTGGGCAGGTGCGGCGGCGTCGGGCGGGTGAGCTGGGCAGGTGGCTGGGTGGGTGTGGTCGGCGGCGGCGTCGGGCGGGTGAGCTGGGCAGGTGTGGCGGCGGCGGCGTCGGGCGGGTGGTCGAGGTCGGTCGGCGGCTGGGGCTGGCTGTGGTCGGCGGCTGGATTGGGAAAGAGAGAGTGAGAGGGTGGGGGTCGGGGGTGAGAGGGTCGAGGAAAGGGATAAGGGGGGGGGGTGGTTTGGGTGAACCAAAACCAAACCGAACAATGACTCAAACCAGAAAATCAAGTATCAACTGAGCCAACCACTAACCAAACCAAAAAAAAAAGTAAGGGCGAAAATCAGGGTGCACGGCGTGCAAGGGTGCACGGCGTGCATGGGTGCACGGCGTGCACCCCGGAGCTGAAAATTTTTTTTTTGATGCTCCTGGACAGCCCGTGCACCAAACCGTGCATGGTGCACGGCGTGCATCATGCACGGCGTGCACCCCCTCAGCTCAAAATCAAATTTTCACTTCGACGAAAAACGACCAAAACACCGCCAAATCAACCCAAAACGGACCCCGAACTTCAAAATTTCAACGCCTACGAGACTACAAAGGACACCACAACAACTCAAGGACCTTGAATACCACAAAAACACACAATCATGCAATCAAATCAAGAAGAAAAGACATGAAAAACACTCGGGTTGCCTCCCGAGAAGCGCTTGTTTAACGTCTTAAGCTCGACGAAGCAAGGAACACTCAAGGCACGACCAAAGACAAGACCTCAACAGCACCTATAGTATCACTAACAACATAATGCTTAAGTCTATGGCCATTCACCTTAAAAGGTTCGGTTTGGGATGGAGAGATTACCTCGATGGTGCCATAAGGAAAAACATGAGTTACCGTAAAGGGGCCGGACCAACGAGACCTCAACTTCCCGGGAAAGAGCTTGAGCCGAGAGTTGTATAGGAGAACTTGATCACCAACTTTGAAATCCTTGCCCGGCTTCAAACAGGAATCATGAATGAGCTTCGTCCTCTCCTTGTAAAGCTTTGCATTCTCATATGCATGATGGCGATACTCCTCGAGCTCATGTACCTGAAACTTACGCTCTTCGCCTGCGAGACTCATATCAAGGTTTAGAAATTTCAATGCCCAATAAGCTCGGTGCTCGAGCTCTACCGGCAAATGGCATGCTTTGCCATAGACCATCCTATAGGGAGTAGTGCCTATAGGGGTCTTGTAGGCCGTGCGGTAGGCCCATAGAGCGTCATCAAGCTTCTTCGACCAATCTTTCCGTGATTGGTCGACCGTCTTCTCTAAGATTCTCTTAAGTTCCCTATTGGTCACCTCGGCTTGGCCACTAGTTTGAGGGTGATACGAGGTGGACATCCGATGAGTGACGCCGAACCGGTGGCATACTCTATCGAATTGCCCTTGAAAATGAGTACCTCGATCACTAATGATAGCACGAGGGGTACCAAAACGGGTGAACAACTTAACAAGAAACTTCCCTACGACTCGGGCATCATTGGTAGGCAAAGCTTGTGCCTCCGCCCATTTAGACACGTAATCTACCGCAACTAATATGTACTTGTTACCATGCGAAGTAGGAAACGGTCCCATGAAATCAATACCCCATATATCAAATATTTCTACCACTAACGAGACATTTTGAGGCATTTCATTACGGGAAGAGATGTTACCTGAACGTTGACACGCATCGCAAGACTTGACAAAGTCTTGACAATAACGGAAGATCGAAGGCCAAAAGAATCCGAACTCAAGTACCTTGCGAGCCGTGCGATTTGCTCCATGATGTCCACCCGTAGGACCAGAGTGGCAATGTCGCATGATGTCCTTAGACTCTCCATAAGTGACACATCTTCTAATCATACCATCCGAGCCAACTCGAAATACAAAAGGATCGTCCCAATAGTAATGTTTCAAATCCGCAAAGAACTTCCTTTTGTCTTGAGTGGAGAGGCCCTCCTTCAAGTCTCCACTAGCAAGATAGTTAGCCAAATCCGCGAACCAAGGTTCCTTGAACTCTAAAGTTGTTATAGCGAACAATAGCTCATCGGGGAAGTTGTCATTGATCTCTTCATTACCATTGTGTACCATTTCCGCCTCTTCCAAGCGAGACAAGTGGTCGGCGGCTACATTCTCGGACCCCTTCTTATCTCGAATCTCAATATCAAACTCTTGCAATAGAAGGACCCATCGGATCAATCTTGGTTTAGCATCAGTCTTAGATAGAAGGTACCTCAAAGCTTGGTGGTCCGTGAAGACAATAGTGTGAGAAAGTACCAAGTAGGACCTAAACTTATCAAAAGCAAACACTATGGCCAAGAGCTCCTTCTCCGTAGTTGTGTAGTTCCTTTGAGCATCATTGAGAGTCTTACTTGCATAGTATATTGGATGGAATCTATTGTCGATTCGTTGGCCTAGAACCGCTCTAATGGCGTAATCCCTAGCATCACACATCAACTCAAATGACTTTGACCAATCCGGAGCAATGAGTATAGGGGCATTCGTGAGCTTACCCTTGAGGAGTTCAAAAGCTTGCAAGCACTCTTCATCAAAACGAAATTCCACATCCTTCTCAAGAAGCCGAGTCATAGGAGTAGTTATTTTCGAGAAGTCTTTGATGAAGCGCCTATAGAAACCGGCATGCCCCAAGAAGCTTCTCACGGCTTTCACGGATGAGGGGGGAGGAAGTTGAGAGATGGTCTCCAACTTTGCCTTGTCAACCTCAATGCCCTTTTTAGAGATCTTGTGACCAAGAACAATCCCCTCATTGACCATGAAATGACACTTCTCCCAACTTAATGCAAGATTGGTCTCTTCACACCGACGCAAGACCTTCTCAAGGTTCCTCAAGCATAGGTCGAATGAATCCCCAAAAACCGAGAAGTCGTCCATGAAAACTTCCATGATATCTTCCACAAAATCATCGAAAATGGCAAGCATACACCGTTGGAAGGTGGCGGGAGCGTTGCACAACCCAAAGGGGATCCGTCAATAAGCAAAAGTACCGAAGGGGCATGTGAATGTGGTCTTCTCGATGTCCTCCGAGGCGATCGGGATTTGGAAGTACCCGGACATACCATCTAAGAAACAATAGTACTCGTGACCGGAGAGACGCTCGAGCATTTGATCCATGAAAGGTAGAGGGAAGTGATCCTTCCTAGTGGCATCATTGAGTCGACGATAATCTATGCAAACACGCCACCCGGTGATCGTCCTTGTCGGGATAAGCTCATCCTTGTCATTAGCTACCACCGTGATCCCTCCTTTCTTGGGGACAACTTGCACGGGGCTAACCCAAGGGCTGTCCGAGATAGGAAAGATAATACCCGCATCCATAAGCTTAATAACTTCTTTCTTCACAACCTCCTTCATGTTAGGATTTAGCCTTCTTTGTGGTTGCACAACCGGCTTGAAATCTTCCTCCATAAGGATCCGATGTGAGCAAAATGTGGGACTTATACCTCGAATATCCGAGATGCTCCACGCAATAGCTCTCATGTACTTCTTGAGGAGCTCCACTAGACGGTCCTTTTGCTCGGGTAGAAGCTCAGAATTGATGATGACTGGTAGCTTAGAATCTGGCATGAGAAAAGCATACTCCAAATGTGCGGGAAGAGGCTTGAGCTCAAGAGTAGGTGGTTCTTCATAGGAGGTCTTTACCCTTTCCACCTTCGGGAGAGCAACAAAAACCGTTTCACCCTCTAACTTGTCTCTCCCTTCATCAAGGTAAGCCACTTGAGCTTTTAACTCCGGGGTGCCTAAATGTTCCTGCACATCCGTTCTAAGGCAAACATCCAAAGAATCTCGACACACGAAGTTAGAAATACTACACACACTAGCCGAAGCAATAGTATCACACGAGTACTCTAAATCATCTTGTGCGTGAGCAAACTTCATGCCATCGGCTATGCAAAATGTGACACTCTCTTGTCCTACTCTCAATGTCAATTTTCCGTCATGCACATCAATCAAAGCACGAGAAGTAGCTAGGAATGGTCTACCAAATATCAATGAGACATCAACATCATCGGTATCAATGACCGCAAAATCAACTAGGAACACAAAAGGGCCTACTTTAACTAGCACATCATCAACAATTCCCCTAGGACTCTTGGTCGACTTGTCCGCAAGTTGAATGTACATACGAGTAGGACGAAGATTAGACAACCCTAGCTTCTCAAATATGCAATAAGGCATGACATTGATACTAGCACCTAGATCCGCAAGACCATTAGCAAGAGAAATATTACCAATAGCACAAGGGATAGTGAAGGTACCCGGATTCTTGAGCTTTTTGGGTGGACTTTTGAAAAGAACGGCGGAGCATTCCTCATTAAGGTGGACTAGAGATGTCTCCGGTAGCTTTCTCTTGTTGGTGTAGAGTTCCTTCATGAACTTAGCATATTGGGGCATCATAGTCATTGCTTCGGGAAACGGAAGAGAGAATTGCATTTGACTAATCCGCTCCATAAACTTCTTGAAGACCTTCTCAAGACCATCCTTCTTCAATCGAGATGGGTATGGAGGCTTAGGCTTATATGGAGATACACCCGGTGCGGGAGGAGAGACCGGTGGTGTACTCGATGTAGCCTTACTAGGGTCCTTTGCAACCTTAGTGTTCACATTACCCGTAGGAGGTTCGACTTCAACCTCAACTTCATCCGAAGGAGGATCATTAATATCATCATCATCAACCATTAGATTAGGATCTTGTACCTTTGTAGAGTCAATTGGAGTAGAGGTTGTATCTTGCAAGGGTCTTCCACTTCTCAAGGTCACTACCTTGCAATGCTCCGGACCTTTGGGGTTGATCTCGGTATTGGAAGGTAAAGTGCCCGAGGGTCGCTCCGAGAGTGCCTTAGAAATATGTCCTAATTGGTTCTCCAAATTGGCAATTGAAGCTTGTTGATTCTTGATGAGTTGGATCATTGCCGCTTGGTGTCTTCTTGAGAGATCGAAGAACCACCCTCCTTATTTTGAGGAGGCTTGTTGAACCCGGGTGGTCCTTCACCTCTAAGGTTGTACATTCCCGGTGGGGTAGGACCTTGGAAACCTTGACTTGGATGTCCACTTTGATTCCATTGATTTCCCCCTTGGTGCCCTTGACCTTGGGGTCCTCCTTGAGTCCCTTGGCTACCTTGGTTTAGGTTACTTCCTTGAGACCATTGGTTGCCTTGATAACCCCTATAACCTTGATAACCTCCTTGATTTCCTTGGTTGTAGCCCTTGCTATAACCACTACCTTGATTCCCTTGGCCTTGGTAACCTTGGTTAGACTTGTTGTACCAAGGTCGGTTATAGTTACCTTGATAGTTACCTTGGGGGCTGAAATTACCATGGAAACCTTGACCTTGTGCGAAGCTTACCTCCTCAAGGTCGCCTTGGCCAAGTTCAAGAGTGGTGGAAGGACAAGCACTAACATCGTGGCCTTGACCCCCACAACCCTCACAACAAAATATCGAAGCAACCGGTGGATTACCCACATGAGATGATTGAACCTTGGAGGGATGCTTAGGCATGCTTAGGTTGCTTACTTGTGAAGCCATGGCGTCGATCTTAGACATAAGGAGAGCGATCATTGGATCATCTTCATCTCTATGTCCCGGTAACTTATGCTTCTTCCCATAGGTGGATGAATCCTTTGGTGCATCAACACTTACGGACCGAGAGTCATAGTGCGTGTCACTTCCATACTTAGACTTAGGAGGTTGTTGTCGAGACCAACTCCTTGTCTTGTTGGCCATCTCCGCGAAGAGTTCTAGAGCATCTTCGGGAGTGAGCATCCTTAAGTCACCTCCGGCGGCTTGGTTGATCATCCTTGTATTCTCAAAATCAAGGGACCTAGCAAAGATGTCCGCCAAGCTCCATTCGGCGAAGTTATGATGAGGACAAGACCAAAGAATGGCTTGGAACCTATTCCAAGTCTCATGGAAGAGCTCTCCCTTGTGTTGAATGAAGTGGTTGATGCGGTCTCGGATTGCATCCGTCATATAGGGAGGAAAGAATTCTTCAAGGAAAGCTTCGGCTAGGCCCTCCCATGTAGTGAATGTTCTACTAGGTTGGTTCTCCAACCAAGACTTGGCTCGACCTTTGAGTGAGAAGGGGAAGAGTCGGAGTCGTATGCAATCCGGGTGAACTTGATCATTCTTAACCGTGTCACAAATCTCCAAGAAGTCCTTGAGATGCCTAGATGGACATTCACCATCAATGCCATTGAACACCACTCCATTTTGAACCATTTGGATCATATTAGGCTTGAGTTTAAAGTTCCTAGCATTGACGGGTCTTCGAACAATGCTAGAGGCTGCCCCTTCAAGAGTAGGACGAGCATAATCCGCCAAGGTACGTCTTGCACCCCTTTGTGAGTGATCATCATCATTAGTGTGGTGTGAATGTACCGATTGGTCATCGTCATCCCCGTGTTGAGACATAGTGTGGTGTGAGATGCGATCAACTTCTTCTTCTTCAACTATAGGAGGTGAGGAAGTGGTAGGTGACTTGAGCACTTGTTCTAGTCCTTGGATTCGTGCTTGAAGACGAGCTGAACGCCTCATGCACTAACCCAAAATCTCCTTCAAACAAGCACAACAAACACACCCGAGTAATACGACAATGCGGAATAACAAAACCAAACAACAAGTAAAAGGAAGCAAAAACTAAATTGGAAGGAAGTGAATAGATCGGTCCACTACTAAGTGCTTTCAAAGGATTGAGAAAATCCCCGGCAACGGCGCCAAAAACTTGATAAAAGCGGGTTTACCAAGGTCGTATTCCACGGGGTTCTCTCAATGGCCTCTACTCACATTCCTCGTAGACGGTCTATTCATTTGAAAGGAGTCTTGATTTGAAATAGACACTAAAAACTTAAAGGAAACTAAAAGGAAGAAAGTAAAATAAAGTGGTGCAAATCAAAGACAAGGGGGTTCTCTTGGTGGGTAGTTTCATCATGCTCAAGATGACTAATTGAACAAACAAGTCAATCAAGATAGAGTTTGCATTCGGATGACCATGCATTTCACTTTTATAGACTCGATGCACTCTCGTAGCACCTAATCCCTATCCCAATACCACTCAACTTAGGCTCTCGCTCTCAAGCTAAGTGAAAAAAAAGATGCATTCTAAGTGTTTGATGAAATGCCAAGACACAAGACCCTCTCTTAAGACTCTATGACCACAAGGCTAGGCACAACACTCTCATATCAATGCCCTAACACTAAGAGATTCACCAAAAAGCCTTTTCAAACTCAATTGAATGAAAATCCTCATGCACACCAAGTGTTCGATAAAATGCCCAAGAGAGAAATCAAGTGAAAATGGTTGAAATAAGATGATCTAATCTCTTAGAACACACTCACCTCAATCCCTAGACCTACAATCTATGCAATCCAAGCACTCTCATGCATCAAATCACAATGAATGGACCAAATTAAGCAAACATGGCATAAAATGGCATTAAGAACAAGTCTAGGAATCATCCTCATACAACCAAGATCAATCATGGCAAGTTTTATACAATCATCCCTCTATCATAGCACAACTATTCTACCCATCCAAGAAGAACCCTAGAAACTCAGCCACACATGGCCAAGGGAGTAAAGAGAAAAGAAGGAAGAATGGTCACCAAGAACACCATGGATGAATCCATGAGATGATCTTCACTTCTCCACTTGTAAGCACTTCTCCCAAGGTTTGTTGGCTTCAATCCTAGCTCCAATGGCTTCAAATTGCTCCAAAAACGTGCTCTAGGGTTTGAGGGTTCGTGGAAATGTGTTTGGGGTTCAAGGGATATGATAATAATTCTTCAAAATGGCCAAAACAAGAGTATTTATAGTGCAGGGAACAGTGCACGGCGTGCACCCCTGCACGGCGTGCACCCCTGCACTCTGCAGAAAACCCGATCTTGCAAGGCTCACATCTCCCTCGTCCGGCCTCCAAATGACCTCCCGTTTGCTCCTATGCGCTCCTTGTCATCCGTACTTTGAAGCCAGAACCTGAAAATGCACAGAGCAGCTCCAATAGCCCACGAATTTGGCTCCAAAGTGGCAACCGGACAACAAAATGACACTTTGCACAAAATCTCAAATAACGCATAAAAGTCATGTCATTTCACGAATAAACACGGGCATATCATAGGTCATTCATAAGCTTATAATGCACTAATTAAAGTCACATCACTAGCCTTGTGGTCATAGAATCTTAAGAGAGGGTCTTGTGTCTTGGCATTTCATCAAACACTTAGAATGCATCCTTTTTTTCACTTAGCTTGAGAGCGAGAGCCTAAGTTGAGTGGTAATAGGATAGGGATTAGGTGCTACGAGAGTGCATCGAGTCTATTAAAGTGAAATGCATGGTCATCCGAATGCAAACTCGATCTTGATTGACTTGTTTGTTCAATTAGTCATCTTGAGCATGATGAAACTACCCACCAAGAGAACCCCTTTGTCTTTGATTTGCACCACTTTATTTTTCTTTCTTCCTTTTAGTTTCCTTTAAGTTTTTAATGTCTATTTCAAATCAAAACTCCTTTCAAATGAATAGACCGTCTACGAGGAATGTGAGTAGAGGCCATTGAGAGAACCCCGTGGAATACGACCTTGGTAAAATGCTTTTATCACTGTGGTGGGGGTTTCTTCGGGCGGCGGGGTAGCACATTGTATTCGTCAAGACTGCATGCGAGGTTGAGGCCTCGTGCGACGGCGAGCTCAGCACCTATATGCTCAATCGGGATGCGATGAATGTCAGGGCCACATTTGTCGCTGATCTGTAGGTTGTCGATCAGACAGGAAATGAAGGTTCCGCCAGGAAGCTTAGAAGGAAGTTTCTTGGTGGTAGTGCGTTTGTGGAAGAATCGTGCAAGCCACCAACCGAGGTGGAGGCGTGCCTTTTCCTCGACGGCGCGGAACAGCACGAGCTCCTCCATGGAAACATGGTGACGGCTCGTCTTGCTGCAATAACACAAATACTGCATCCAAACATAATGCAAGAATTTAAGAATTGGGTGAGCAATGTCACCTACCGTGGGGTTGATGATAGGCCTGACCTCACTCTAGCTAGAGACGTACTTCCAAGTCTCAGTGTAAGGTTTACCTGTGATGGAGTAGACGTCCGGGAACCCAAGGGTGTCATCCTGAACTATGGCATTAGGGTCGATAAGGTGGGCGAACTCATGGACGGTCTTCTCGTATCGAACCCCACCGAGGCGAAAAGAAACAAACTTCTGCCGGCAGCAGGGTAATGGTGTGTGGCACTCAAATGAACTCCAGAACTCTTAAAGGGCGATCAGAGGGTAGGGGGAACCAAGAGTGGTCAGGGATCGCAAGCCGGCCTAGTCAAGGACGGTATCGATGGTGGAGCCCCAGGCCGGGTTATGGTCCTTGAGACTGTTGAAGGAGAGAACCGCCATCCTGGCCGGAGGAATGTCCTTTATCTTCTGATATACCTCCAGCTAGTGTGGGTCTAGGGCAGCGATGAAAGGATGCAAGGCTCCATTGGTGGGTGCAGGAGCATAGGAGATAGGAATCACAGGGACCGGTAAAGCCTGTGGGGCGACGTTCACGACCGCCGGTGTCGGTGCAGATGGTGTGGGTGGTTTGGAGGGTGGAGCCCTGTTTTGACGAGCCGAGGATCATTGCGCTCTATCTGCACTGGTGGTCTTGAATCGCTTTGGAGCCCTGTAAAACACAACTTAGGGAAGACCAGAATTAGAAGACAAGAATCCTTCCCCACACTTAGGTCGACAAGTGGGGGCAAGCAAATTAACCGAGAGATCACCGAATCGAAACATAGCAACAAAGAAACAACCAGCACGCAGGGAAGACAACGACATTCAATCAAGCAAGCATGAAGAAATAACGTGGATCGACAATCACAAAGTATGAAAGAATCCATTAGCACGATCACACAGACATTAATTCACGAGGCCAAAAAGAACAAAAGGAGTTTCCAAAGTCTAGCCAGATTACACCGAAACAGTAAAAACATCTCGAGGAGAATCCAAAAAGTCAACCAAAGTCAACCATGTCGAAAACCGAAAGTCAAATATCCAAAAGATTCAAAATCAAGGGCTGAACAACTAACCGAGAAGACATGACTCGAGAAAATGATTGTAAATCCGGGAAATCAACGAAAAGCTTTGAAAACTCGTTCGGGCGGAACCGGAGCTGTGGAGCTCCGATTCTCGGGCTGGAGCCGGAAAACAAGCAGGGAATAGGGTGGCAGGTGGTTGGTCGGCGGTTTCTTGGTCGGCGACGGACGGAAACAGGCGGTGGCGGGTAGGAGTTTTCAAAAGGGAGAGAGAGTCGGCGAAAAACTATTTTTGGGAAGGGGGCTACGAAAATTCAAGGCCGACGCGTGTTTTTATAACTGGCGGAAAAACAAAGATTTTTTGGCAAAAATTGTGTGAATTTTTTGGTGAAAAATCCTGTAAAAATCCAAAACTTTTCGGCGAGAAGGCTGGGTTTTCGGCGAGGACTCTTCGATGGCGAGAAACAGAAGGATTAGGTTGGTTTTGAACTCGAGTTTTCGGCGAAAACTCGTTTGAAAATCAGGCCGGCTGTTTTATTTTTCAAAAGGGTTTTACAAGGAAAAAAAATTGACTCGAAACGAAAACAAACTGACTCCAGTCGTGGGTTGCCTCCCACGAAGCGCTCTTGTTTAACGTCCGTGAGCTGGACGATACCTGGATTCGTGTCATGGCTCTGTCGTAAAGTAGTGCACGTCGATGAAGGAAACAGCTAATCCCTGTAGATACCTCTTTAGCTTGTGACCGGTGACCATAAACGGCTCTTGATCATGCAGTTTAATTAAGACGCTGCCCAAGGATGTCTGCCGCACCACGGTGTAAGGGTCGGACCATCGAGATTTCAGTTTACCCGGGAAGAGTTTCAATCGAGAGTTATATAAGAGAACTTCATCTCCAGGGTAGAACTGCTTGATCGTCTTTAATTGAGAGTCATGAATTCTCTTCGTGCGCTCCTTACAAAGTTTTGTGCTCTCATACGCATGGAGACGGTGTTCTTCAAGCTCAGCGATATGATCATGGCGCTTATTATCTGCTACTGCATGGCTCATATTCAACTCTTTATTAGCCCAAAACGCCTTGTGCTCAAGCTCAACTGGCAAATGGCATGCCTTGCCATAGACCAGCTGATACAGTGAGGTACCGATGGGAGTCTTGTAGGCAGTTTGATCGGCCCATAAGGCATCATTAAGCTTAGATGACCAGTCCTTGCGAGACCGGCCAACTGTCCTATCAAGAATCCGCTTGAGCTCATGGTTTGTCACTTCTGCCTGACCATTAGCCTGAGGATGGCAAGTTGTGGACATTCGGTGGGTGACGCCAAAGCGTTTGCACACCCGGTCGAAATGTCCATGGAAGTGGGTACCCCTATCGCTTATGATGAAGCGTGGTGAACCAAAACGCGTGAAAAGACTGGTTAGGAAACAACCCACCACTCTTGAATCGTTAGTGGGTAGAGCTTCAGCTTCAGCCTACTTAGAAACATAATCAACGGCCACAAGAATATACTTGTTTCCGTTGGAGGGTGTGAACGAACCCATAAAATCAATTCCCCAAACATCAAAGATTTCAACAGTTAAAGAAACAATTTGGGGCATCTCATTACTGTTAGAGATGTTACCTGATTGTTGGCACGCATCACAATAACGAGCAAAAGCATCGCAATCACTGAAGATTGAAGGCCAGTAAAAACAGTTTCAAGTACCTTTCTTGCAGTGCGGTTGCCTTTGAAGTGTCCTCCAAACTGGCCTACATGGCACTTACGCATGATGTCAGCCGCTTCGATGTAGGAGACACATCTTCGGATCATTCCGTCAATACTGATACGGTATAAGAAAGGCTCATCCCAGAAGTATGACTTGGCCTCTTTGAAGAGCTTCTTACGTGCATTACAATCCAGCTCATGAGGTACAACACCGTGAGAGAGATAATTAGCCAGGGTTGCATACCAGGGCTCTTCTGAATTGGCTGCATTACTCAACTCTTGAGCGTGAGGGATTGCCCAAGGCTCGATAGCTATGCTGTTGACCTGTTCATAAATTTCGACACGCAACAACTCATCAGGGAAATAATCATTGATAGGGGTAGTAGTAGACTTACCTGTCTGTGATTCCTCGAGTTGTGAGAGGTGATCGGCTGCCAGGTTCTCAGCTCCCTTCGTGTCTTTAATCTCTGTATCGAACTCTTGGAGAAGAAGGATCCACCGAATGAGACGTGGCTTCGAGTCTTGCTTGGCTAACAGATGGCGCAGAGCAGCATGATCTGTATAGACGATGGTGTGTGAAAGAACCAGGTACTGTATGAACTTATCAAAGGAGAAAACTATAGCTAGAAGCTCTTTCTCTGTAGTAGTGTAGTTCATTTGAGCATCGTTAAGCGTCTTGCTAGCAAAATAGATAGAATGAAATCTCTTCTCTTTTCTCTGACCAAGAACCGCGCCGATGGCGAAGTCGCTAGCATTGCACATGATCTCGAATGGAAGATTCCAATCTGGTGCTGTAAGGATCGGTGCGGTGGTGAGTCTAGTTTTCAAAGTCTCAAAGGCTGCAAGACAAGCTTTATAAAAAATGAAAGGAATATCTTTCTCAAGAAGCTTCGTCATTGGGAGAGTGATCTAGGAGAAGTCTTTGATGAATCTCCGGTAAAATCCAGCATGACCGAAGAAGCTTCGAACTGTCTCGACCGAGGTCGGCGGTGGCAAGCTGGCGATGGTTTCGAGCTTGGCACGATCAACGTCTATACCAAGCTTAGAGATCCTATGGCCAAGAACAATGCCTTCGGTAACCATGAAGTGACACTTCTCCCAACTAAGAGCTAGGTTGGTTTCCTCACAACGAGCTAGCACCTTGTCCAGGTTGGCCAAGCACTTGGAAAATGATTCTCCATAGACGGAGAAGTCGTCCATGAATACCTCCACCACATTCTCTACCAGATCTCCAAATATAGCAAGCATGCATCTCTGAAAGTGGCAGGAGCATTACATAAACCAAAGGGAATGCGACGATAAGCAAACGTACCAAACGGGCAGGTGAAGGTCGTCTTCTCTTGATCGTCGAGCTCGATGGGGATCTGGAAGTAACCAGACATCCCATCTAGGAAGTAGTAGTAATCATGACCAACCAACCATTCTAGCATCTGGTCATTGAACGGCAGTGGGAAGTGATCCTTCTTGGTAGCATCATTGAGTCGTCGATAATCGATACAGACTCTCCATCCGGTAACCGTGCGAGTTGGAATGAGCTCACCCTTCGGATTAGGGATGACTGTGATTCCGCCCTTCTTCAGGACGACTTGAGTCGGACTGTCCCAAGGATTATCGGTAATAGGGTAGATGATACCGGCATCCAAGAGCTTAAGGACTTCTTTCTTCACAACTTCCTGCATTAGAGGGTTTAACCGGCGTTGAGGCTGTCTGAGTGGTTTGAACTCTTCATCTACAACTATTCGATGCTTGCAGAAGGTTTTAGAGATGCCTCTGATGTCGGCCAACTGCCAGGCAATGACTCGGACATGCTTCTTGAGTAGCCTGATCAGTTGCTCTTTCTGCTCGGGAGATAAATTCGAATTGATGATGACTAGCAGCTGGCATTCCTTCCCCAGGAATGCATACTCTAGATGGTCAGACAGCTCCTTTAAGGTGAGTTCTGGTGGATTCTCATATGAAGTAGTGATCCGACTCGATGCTGGCTCGATGTGAGTAGGCGCAGTGATGGGTGTGAATGTCGCCTTATGATCGTCTAACTCATCTTGCCATAGGCGCTGCTCTGGATCTTCTAGTGCACTGTCAATTCCTGAAATCAAACACAACTCTAGCAGATCACTAGATAAGGCATTAGTGACGAAGTTGGCCGAGGCCAACTCCATAGAATCAATAGTATAACAGTTATCATCTTGAGCAACAGACTATCTCATGCTATCCTTAATGCGGAATGTAACACTTTCCTGTCCTACACTTAAAGTTAACAGGCCTTGTTTGCAGTTAATATTTGCACCAGCAGTTGTTAAGAAGGGTCGACCTATGATAAGCATTCCGTCTAACTCACGGGTATCTAAAACAACGAAATCTGCAATTATGGTAAAAGGGCCACAACGAAATCTACCCTAACTTCTAGCAATTAAGCTAGAAGTTAGGGTAGATCGTATTGCACAGGCCTCTTCTACTTCCTTACTCAAATATGTTGGCAATTTTTACTCAAAGTTGGACACGTAGTGCGTGGTGTGAGTTCCACGACTTCTATACTAATAAGCACGGTGAAAAGAAATAAAAATTAAATGCATAAATCAATCGAGATTGATTGATTGACTTTGACAGACGACATGCGAGCTTAGACTTCGAATCCCCCTTAGATCACCAGAGCATTGGCAGTCAATAGACCAGCTATTTTTGATTCTAGTTCATTCAGTTCACAGACACCACCATAACTCCTGACCCTTAGGTTTAAGACTGGCGAACGTTCGCTCTATCCGATCTAGCTACCAAGATTAATTAGTTGCCCGAGTATGGTCGCCTCTCGCAACGACTTAACTAACTGGTTCAATTACTAGTGATTTATGAGTTACTCTTGCAGTGGATTAACCCTAACTGGTTCCTACGAAAGGCACACTCCAATGATTAGGTTAATTTTTCGATTTGGTGTTTTAAAGTAAGGCGAGCGTTCGCTTCTATCCTTAGCTTATTAAGAATCTAATCTAGGTGGCCAAATCAGACAAGAAACATAGAGAACAAAGAAAAAATCAAACATGAAGGAGAAACTGAATGAATTTCGAATCTAAACACCACCGATCCGTGACCGCTTTAAAGCCCTGGGTCACTTAGGGTTCATCTAATCTAACTTCTACGAGTTCAGCTACTCATATTCAATACAGAAGAATCAAAGACGAACAAAGAATACATCTCAGGTAGGAAAGACAGAGAAGAACTGTAAAACCTAATTTTGACGAATCCTGGAAGCTTCAATCTGTTGGATCTTCAACTCCTAGCACTGGTTTTCCGAGATGGATGGATGGCATCACGATTCATTCCTGGCTGCTCGAACTCTTTTCACTCTTCCTCTCTCTAGTCTCTGTCTTTGAATTTTCTTCCAAAGTGTAAGTTATGAGCCCCCCAATTTCAGCTGCCAGTTTTTGTATTTAAACCTAACCGCGGTTCAGCTGGAAACAGCTCAAGTTTTCGCCAAAAAGTTGGGGAGTTTTTGGCGAAAACTCCCATTGAAATGTTGGCTTGTTCCGTCTGTTTCTTCTGGTTGAAATAGCTTGGAGTTTGCGGCAAAAACTTCTCAGTTTTCGCCCAAAACTTCCTCTTGTGAAGAACTGCCAATTTCCTCTTGAATTTTTGGCGAAAACTGAAGGTATTTTTCGCCGAAAACTGCTGTGCAAATCGGGCAGGGATGTGTTGACTTGATTGACTTCTCTGGTTGATTTTGGTTGGATTCTTGGGGGTTCCAATGCCTTAGACACGTCCTTTGGCTACTATATTTGATGGCAAAAACATGTGCTAACATGAAAACACTAGAAAACCATCAAATAGACCCGAAACGGGCCAAGGTAACACAAATGGCACGAGATAGAGCAGTTGAGTGAATATTCACTATTCTACCCTAAAAACCATGTCTTAAGCAAGGAAATGTCGCTTAAATGAGGTTGATAATCACGTTAAATCGAGTGTCATCACCCGTGCATCCCCAATCCCGAGCACCCAACGCCGCTTCCATTTCCCAGCCCAACCTCAAAGGCGACGCCGGCTTTCCTAAACCGGCCCGCGCGTGAGCATCAAGCCCGACCGGATCCGCCAGTTTAGGACTTTAGCACGTTTTCTTTGTTTTTATTCCTTTTTAAAGTATTGAACTCGGATTTCTCTTTTAGTTTCGTTTATTTAGGATTATTTAAGTCCTTTTTAGTATTCTAAATAGGACTCTAGGTTAGTATTTTATTATTTCCGAGTTTTAGCCTAAGTAGGAAGCCGCGGGGATGTCCCACCTCCTCTAGTATAAATAAGAGGCTTCGGCCTCATTGTAAACTCAACCTTTTTGGCCAATAAAATATAATTCAGAACTTTGTTCTTAAATCCTTTAAGTCTTTGCTCGTGCATAGCTTAGGGACGGTGTTATCAACAGAAGTATTCCCCTTCTGTCGTGGAGCCATTCTACTGGACACTCAGGGTTCCCGGTTATATACAACCGACGGGTCCTAGTACTTTCGCGCCCCGGTGCCGACGGTTTGATCAAGCTCAAGTTCAAGACTAACGGTGGTTAGGGTCATTTGCCCACGGTTGCAGCGGTTCACATCAGTTTTGGTATCAGAGCTTCGGTTCAACACGAGGACCAAATCTATCCCAGTCTTCAGGTTTGAAACCCTGGATTCATATCCTTTACTTTCAGTCTTAGAAAAATCCTTGAAAAAACCTATCTCTCTTTGTTTTCATGTTATTAGAAAACCAGTCTAGAAAATCCCATCTATTTTCTTTCTTGTTCGAGTTTTGTGTAAGAAACAGAAAAGAAAAACAAAAAGAAAGGCAATCTGCCCTAGTTCCCATTCATTATAGGTTGATCTTAAGAAGAGGGGTAGATAGATATATTTGCTTTCGTTTTACTTAAGCTAACATGACAGAAGAAGAACTCGCGCTGCTCGAAGCTACCCTACCTACTATAGCTCAAATCCTAGCCCAGATGAAGGCGTCGATGGACAGGATCGAACGGGCAGTCGAAGGAAACCGAACGTCGGCCCCGGCGCCCGGCCCGAGCATCGCACCTACCACAACACCGGCCGAGCACTCCACCGAGCCTGCCCCGGCTCCCCCGACCCACCAGTCCGGATCGACACCCGAAGAACCCCTAGCGCCACCCTCTGCACACCCGCCGGCTAACCTAAGAATTCTGCCGAAACTGTCACCGACCAATCGCCGAGCAATCCCTCGTCTAGTGGCGGATCGACCCCCGGTCCATCACCGAACCCTGTCACCACAAGGGTCACCCGAGCCATGTCTCGTGCCTTGGCACAGGCCGGACACCCGAGTCCCCCTATGAATCCCACCCCGACCGAGCCCCGGCTCCCACACCAACGACCACCCATCCCTGACTCCGCTCTCACCAGCACGGATTTCAATTACCACCGAAGCACCCGATCAAGGAAGACCCCTCGATACTCCGCTGTATCCCAACGGCTCCTCAGCGTCCAAACCCTAAGCAATGAAAGGGAGCAGAGATACAACATGTTCCACACCCGATGCGTAATTCAAAATAAGGTTTGTGGCATGGTCATCGATGGCGGCAGCTGCACCAATGCTGTCAGTCAGGAACTAGTAACGGGGCTCAACCTACGCACCCAAAGGCATCCTCAACCATACAAGCTGCACTGGCTCAGTAACTGCAGTGAATTGAGGATCACCCGCCAGGCCCACGTCCCATTCAATATTGGGAGATACATCGACCGAGTTCTGTGTGATGTTGTACCCATGGAGGCTGCCCATGTATTACTCGGCCGACCATGGCAGTTTGACAGGTTTTCCAAGCATGATGGGAGGACCAATAGCTACAGCCTCATTCATGAAAACACTAAGTAAAAACTCAAACGTCTCTCCCCTTCGGAAATCCTACAAGATCAAATCGAGAGGAGAGTTATTCGAGAAAAAAAGGAAAAAGAACTCTAGAAAAGTGAGAAGAGAGAGCAGACAAGTCAAACCCTGAGCACAAAAATAGAAAAACCAACCCCTACTGGGGTCGTAGCTCAAGAAAACGAGAGAAAAAAAGGACTGATTGCCACCCCCGCGGATATCAAGCAAGCCCTATTAGCCAGAAAACCTATGGTGGTGATCCGGTACAAAGAATGCCTTAACTCTAACCCTAGCCCGACGATACCTAGTGTTGTCACCTCTCTCTTGCAGGATTACAAGGACGTCTTCCCCGAAGAAGTTCCCAGCGGACTACCCCACTTTGAGGGATTGAGCACCAAATTGATTTGGTACCCGGGGCAGCCCTACCAAACAAGGCCGCTTACCAAACCAACCCCGAGGAAACCAAGGAAATCCAGTCCCATGTAGAAGAATTGATGGGAAAAGGCTACGTCCGAGAGAGCATGAGCCCTTGTGCCGTTCTGGTCATCCTAGTCCCAAATAAGGAAGGAACTTGGAGGATGTGTGTCGATTGTAGAGCCATCAACAACATAACAGTTAAGTACCGACACCCCATCCCTAGACTAGATGATATGCTTGATGAACTACATGGATCTACCATCTTTTCAAAAATAGACCTTCGATCAGGGTACCACCAAATCCGAATCAAGGAAGGGGATGAATGGAAGACTGCTTTTAAAACTAAGCTAGGGCTATATGAATGGATGGTCATGCCTTTCGGCTTGACTAATGCCCCTAGCACTTTTATGAGACTAATGAATCAAGTCCTACAGTCCTACATTGGAAAATTTGTAGTAGTGTACTTCGATGACATCTTAGTTTACTCAAAGAACTTAGAAGACCACCTAGGGCACCTCAAGTCAGTCCTAGAAACCCTAAGAAAGGAACAGTTATATGCCAACATGGCTAAATGCACTTTTTGCACCGATCACCTTGTGTTTCTTGGTTTCGTTGTTAGTTCATCAGGAATCAGGGTGGATGAGGAAAAGATCAGAGCAATCAAATCCTGGCCAACCCCACAAAGCATCACGGATGTCAAGAGTTTTCATGGGCTGGCTAGCTTCTACCGAAGGTTTGTCCGAGATTTCAGCACTCTCGCCGCCCCTCTCACGGCAGTCATCAAAAAAGACCTCCCATTCCAACGGGGCCCGGTCTAGCAAGCAGCCTTCGAGACATTGAAGAAGAGGCTGACCGAAGCACCTCTCCTCGAGCTCCCTGACTTCAATAAGCCTTTTGAAATTGAGTGTGACGCTTCCGGAGTAGGGATTGGTGCCGTCCTCATGCAAGAAGGAAGGCCTATCGCTTACTTCAGTGAGAAACTCAATGGAGCGCCCCTTAACTACCCAACCTACGACAAGGAGCTCTATGCCCTAGTTCGAGCACTCAAGACGTGGCAGCATTACTTGTGGCCTAAGGAATTCATAATCCACACGGACCATGAATCCCTTAAGTACCTAAAGGCCCAACATAAACTCAACAAGAGACACGTCCGATGGGTAGAATTTATTGAATCCTTCCCCTACATCATCAAGTTCAAACAAGGTAAAGAGAATGTGGTCGCCGACGCCCTTTCTCGGAGGTATACCCTCCTCTCTGTCCTCACCACCAAGTTCATTGGGTTTGAACATATTAAAGAACTCTATGCGACTCATCAAGATTTTAAGAGTATTTTTGAGGCTTGTGAACAAGGAGGATTTGGCAAGTACTATCTGCAAGATGGGTACTTATTCAAAGAGAACAAGCTCTGCCTACCTAACATTCATGCAGGACTGTGTTAGCCCTAGACGCTCATGGAAGAGGACTGATGGGGCACTTTGGGGTAGCCAAAACCATGGCCACCCTCAAGGAGCATTTTTATTGGCCCAAGATGCGCAGGACGTGGACAAGCTGGTGTGAACTGCCGCAACCGTGGGCAGATGACCCTAACCACCGCAAGTCTTGAACCTTCGCTCAATCATCGTTGGCACCGGGGGCGGGAAAGTACTAGGACCTGTCGGTTATATGTAACCGGGAACCCGTAGTGTCCAGAATGGCTCCACGATAGAAGATTGATGCTTCTGTTGATAATACCTATTCTAAGCTATGCACGCAGCATAAAATTAAAGAATTGAGAACAAAAGTTCTGTTTGATTGATTTATTCAAAAAGGGTTGATGTTTACAATGAGGCCGAAGCCTCTTATTTATAGGTGAGGAAATTGTGAACAGGCTCACGATTCCTACTAGGAAAGAAACTCTAAAAATAATAAAATATTATCCTAAGTCTTATTTAGAATATAATAAGACTTACTTGCTCCTAAAGAATCAAAACTAAAAGGGAATATCCGAGTCCAACACTAAAAAGACTTAAATAAATAAAAACCGGATAAAAACCCTAAACTGGCGGATCCGGTCGGGCTTGTCGCTCACGCACGGGATGGATTAAGAAAGTCGGCGCCGCCTTTGCTGTCGGGCTTGGAATTGGCGGCGGCGTTGGCTGCTCGTGCTGGGAATTGCTTGGGTCTCCTTATGTTGGGCTTCGGCGGGTTTGATGCTGATGCTGCTCGGCTCCCGGGGTTCCTTCTTGACATGCACGCTCGACTTTCCTCCCATTTCCTCATTTCCTCCATTTCCTTCTTTGCTCCTAGGTTGACAGCTCCTAGGCTTGGCTCCATGCCTTGTATGGGGTTGAGGGCAGGTGCTAAACCTCCTAGGGGCTGAGTCCCCTGCTGGCCGGGTGCTAAGGCCCGATCGGTGCCCTCCGAGGCCGGGGCTGGCGCCTGGGTGTAGTCTGTCTTCGGGCCTTCTCCAGATATGCCCAAGCCTTTCCTTCCCTGTTTCTCCCAGTCTTCCAGGAAGGCCCTTAGAGGTTCCCCTAAGGTGGCCATTCGCTCCTTGAGCTCTTGGAAGCCTAGTATTGGTGCTAGGGCTGGAGGAGCGCTCGGGGCGGGGCCGGTTGGAGCTTCTTCAGGCTGGGGCTTGGTCCTCTTCAGTCGGCATTCCTCTTGGAAGGCATCTAGAGGATCCCAGGGTTGTGTAGCACTTCCTGGGTCCCTAGACTCAGTGCCCGAGGTGCCGGCCAAGCTAGGCTCCTTAGCTGCTATGAGCGTCGGGGCCCAAGTTAGGGCCGAATGGGTCTGGACGCTCATCCGTGCTTGTTGAGTCCTTCGGGGAGGACTGTACTTGAACCTTACCGCCTGTTGGGGTTTGATGAACCTCCGTGGGGCTAGGCTCGGAGGCTGGCGGGGTTCCAAGCGCTTCTTATAAGGCACTAAGGCCTTTGCCCGCGTGGGTGACCCCGGCGGAGTGTAGGAATAGGCATTCCCAGCCAGTTGGCTGCCCGAGGTCACTCCAGAAGCTCCTTGCTCAGTGTTCTAAATGCCAGAGGGCTAAGTCTCACATTCAACCCCATGGGTTGTACACCCCCTACCGATACCCGAACACCCTTGGGTTGATATCTCGATGGATTTCATTCTAGGGTTATCTAAGACACGAAAGGGGAAAGACTCCATCTTTGTAGTGGTAGACATGTTTTCAAAGATGGCTCATTTTATTGCCTGTCACAAGGCCGACGATGCCTCAAACATTGCTGACCTTTTCTTCGAAGAGGTGGTCCGAGTTCATGGGATTCCTAAAACTATTGTGTCCGATCGGGACTGCAAGTTCGTCAGCTACTTCTGGAAGACTCTTTGGGCCAAGATCGGTACTAAACTTTTTTTCTCTACGACGTGCCACCCTCAGACCGACGGCCAGACCGAGGTAGTCAATCGATCCCTCTCTCAAATGCTCCGGGCTTTCATTTCATCCAACATCCGGACTTGGGAAGAATGCCTTCCCCATTTTGAATTCGCCTATAACCGGGCTGTCAATTCCGCCACCCAGTACTCACCCTTCGAGCTTGTGTACGGATTCAATCCCTTAACCCCTTTGGACCTATCTCCTCTACCTCTACACGAGTTCCTAGATGCTGAAGGTCAAGAAAAGGTCGAGTATGTTCCGAAGCTTCACGAAAAGCCAAGGCCAACAATGAAAGAAGAACTGCTCAGTACATCAGAAATGCCAACCGAGGGAGGAAGGTGAAGATCTTTTAAGTTGGTGACCAAGTGTGGATTCACTTCCGAAAGGATAGATTTCCCGAACAAAGGAAATCTAAGCTCCCCCCCAGAGGCGACGGTCCTTACACCATACTCTAGAAGATCAACAACAACGCCTACGTGATAGACCTCCCTAACTCCTACGGGGTAAGTGCTACTTTCAATGTTGCTGATCTAACACCCTATAACGATGAGGTCTATGCAGAGCCGGATTCGAGGCCGAATCCTTCTCAAGAAGAGGGGAATGATGAGCCTCCCATTCCTCGGACCCGCCCCGAGCTACCCTTAACCCGGAGCCAATCCAAGGCCTTCAAGGAATGGCTCAACCTATACATGAAGGCATGGAGCCAAGAGAGGCACGAGGAGGATGCTGATCGGATCACTCAATCTGGATATACCCTGCTGACCAACCAGGCGACCCCAAGACAGGCCGACCTGGCGCTGGACCCGACACCCGAGGACCCCGATCAGCACTCAGCATCGGGCTAACAAAGGACCCGAGCCTTAGGAGGGTTAGCACTGGCCCTCGGACCTACAGGAGCACAGGAGCCTAGCATAGCAGTCGCCACCCCGGGAGGAAGGAAGAAATGGAGAGGCTGGAAGAGGAGGATCGATCGGGTCGGTCGAGCGGGAACCCCGGATGCCGAGTAGCATCAGACCCGATGGAGCCCAGCCTCTGGAGCCCCATGCATCCCCAAGCCAGAGCATCCGCCGCCGCCACCATTTCCCATTCCAACATCAAAGGCGGCACCGGCTTTCCTAAACCAGCTCGCGCGTGAGCATCAAGCCCGACCGGATCTGCCGGTTTAGGGTTTTAGCACGTTTTCTTTGTTTTTATTCCTTTTTAAAGTATTGAACTCGGATTTCTCTTTTAGTTTCGTTTAATTAGGAATATTTAAGTCCTTTTTAGTATTCTAAATAGGACTCTAGGTTAGTATTTTATTATTTCCGAGTTTTAGTCTAAGTAGGAAGCCGCGGGGATGTCCCGGCTCCTCTAGTATAAATAAGAGGCTTCGGCCTCATTGTAAACTCAACCTTTTTGGCCAATCAAATATAATTCAGAACTTTGTTCTTAAATCCTTTAAGTCTTTGCTCATGCATAGCTTAGGGACGGTGTTATCAATAGAAGTATTCCCCTTCTGTCGTGGAGCCATTCTACCGGACACTCAGGGTTCCTGGTTATATACAACCGACGGGTCCTATTACTTTCCCGTCCTGGTGCCGATGGTTCGATCAAGCTCAGGTTCAAGACTAACGGTGGTTAGGGTCGTCTGCCCACGGTTGCAGCGGTTCACATCAAGACCCCTCTTCTTGCCTTGGATTCACCCTCGAAGCCATCTCGGGCTCTCGTTGTACATTCAGCAAGCTTCTCCATTCTTCTACGACTTGGGTGGTCATGTCCTCTCCTTCTTCTTTGATATGGTCACCTATTTCTTTGTCCAGCTCCATAATTTCTCCTCCCTCGATATGGGAAGCCCTTACAATTTGATGGGAGATAACTTCTCATCAAATTCTGGCGGATGTCGTGGCGTTCTAGTGCAGACCGGGTGTGCCGTGGCGTTCTAGGTGTATCGGGGCTGGTCTGAGGAGTATCGGTTCTGTTATGAGGGCCGAGGCCGGCCTAGTGTGCTCTGGGGCCGGTCGGGGGACCGGGGTCGATCTGGGGCCGGTGCTGGCCTATGGTGCTTCAGGGTCGGGGCTTGCCTGGGTGCTCCGGGGCCGGTCTTGGGACCGGGGTTGATCTGGGGGCCGAGGCTGGCCTGGGTTGTTCCGGGGTCGGGGCTGGCCTGGATGCTCCGGGGTCGGTTTGGGGACCGGGGCTAGCATGGGGTGTTCCGGGGTCGGGGTTGGCCTGCGGTGCTCCGGGGCCGGTCTGGGGTCCGGGGTCGATCTGGGGACCGGGGCTGGCCTGTGATGCTCTGAGGCCGGGGCTGGCCTAGGGTGCTCAAGGGCCGGTCTGAGCGTCGGGGCTGTGCTGGGCGTCGGGGTTGGGCTTAGTGTTGGCGCTGTGCTGAGCGTCGTGGCTGTCCTGGGGGCCAGTGCTGGCCTGGGCGCCGGGGCTGGCATGGGTTCCCGTACCGGGGCCGATCGGACCGATCGGGCTAATCTGGGCGCCAACTCCGGGGCTGGGCAGATTTCTTGGCTCTAGGGCTGGGGCCTTCGAGATCATGCCCGAGAACTTCTCAAGCCCATCTGGCTTTACTTCTTCCCCTTCTTTTGACCCTTCTTCTTTTTCTTCCTTCTTCTTCTCGATCTCTTCTCTAGGTACTACGGTCCTTCGGTTGGGGCAGTCTCTTGAGACGTGACCTCTTCCTTGACATTTGATGATGCTGCAGAATAGCGGTGGATCAAATAACTACCAAGCTGTGAAGCTAGGGTAGATCGTATTCCAGGGGTTTCCTCTACTTCCTTACTCAAAGGTGTTGGGAAATTAATTCAAGGTTGAACACGTTGTGCGTGGTGTGAGTTCCACGTCTTCTACACTAAAATGCAAGGAAAAATTGAAATGAAATTAAAGCGAAGAAAGATTGAATATTGATTGATTGACTAGAAAGATGACAGACAAGCTTAGATTTCGAATCCCCCTTAGATTACCAGAGCAACAGCAGTCAACAGACCAGCGATTTCCGATTTTAGTTCATTCAGTTCACAAACACCACCATAACTCCTGACCCTTAGGTTTAAGACTGGCGAACGTTCGCTCTATCCGATCTAGCTACCACGATTAATTAGCCACCCGGGTACGGTCGCCTCTCGCAACGACTTAACTTAATTGGTGCAAATTCTAATGATTAATGAGTTACTCTTGCAATGGATCAACCCTAATCGGTTCCTACGAAAGGCACACTCCAATTATAAGGTTGATTGTTCGATTTGGTGTTTTAAAGTAAGGCGAGCGTTCGCTTCTATCCTTAGCTTAACAAGAATCTAATCTAGGTGGCCAAACCAGACAAGAAACACAGAGAACAAAGAACAAATCAAACATGAAAGATGAAACTGAATGAATTTTGAATCTAATCACCGCCGATCTGTGACCGCTTTAAGCCCTGGGTCACTTAGGGTTTATCTAATCTAAGCTACACGAGTTTAGCTACGCATATTCAATACAGAAGAATCGAAGACGGACAAAGAATACATCTCAGGTAGGGAAGACAGAAAAGAACTGTAAAACCTAATTTCGATGACTCCTGGCAGCTTCAATCTGCTGAATCGTCAACTCCTAGCACCGGTTCTCCGAGATGGATGGATGGCGTCACGATCCGTTCCTGGCTCCTCGAACTCTCTCTACTCCTTTTTCTCTCTCCTCCTTCTAGTTGTGTGTTGTAAGTCGTAAGTTGTCCTTGATTGCCCGTGTTTTTCAGTATTTATACCTAACCGGCGGTTTCTGAATTTTCACTGGGATTTTCGCCGAAAATCCAAGGTTATTTTCGGCGAAAGTATCTGTTCAAATGTGGCTTCATTCGTCTCTTCCTTCTGGCTGATTCTGCTTAGAGTTTTCACCGAGAATGCTTATGTATTTTCGCCGAGAACTCCCTCTTGATCGGGTCAGTGGATTCTTCTTCCATTTTC
This sequence comes from Linum lewisii, assembly GCA_034768395.1. Lineage (NCBI taxonomy): Eukaryota > Viridiplantae > Streptophyta > Magnoliopsida > Malpighiales > Linaceae > Linum > Linum lewisii. The sequence continues at coordinate 44,021,007 of CM068296.1, forward strand.
GGCGAAAACCCAAGGGTATTTTCGCCGAAAATATATGTGTAAATGGGGCAGGAATTCGTTTGCCTTGAGTGATCTCTCCGGTTGATTTATGTGTGATTCTTCGGGGTTCCAACGTCTAAGACATGTCCGTGGCTACCGCATTCGATGGCAAAAACCTGTGCTAACATAAAAACACTAGAAAACTATCAAATAGACCCGAAACGGGCCAAGGTAACACAAATGGCACGAGATAGCGCAATTGATTGAATATTCGTTATTCTACCCTAAAAGCCGTGTCATAAGCAATGAAATGTCGCTCAAATGAGGCTGATAATCACGTCAATTCGAGTGTCATCAAAATACCCCACACTTAAGCTTTTGCTTGTCCTCAAGCAAACTGAATTAGAACACACTCAAATTCACTAATGACACGAGATTAAATTGAGATTCAGTTCTAACAATTTGGTTTAGACTGTTCCGCGTAGAAAAGGTGACCTACACATGCAAGAACATCGACCAAACAAGTTTCGATCTCACTGTTTTCTGCACACTTCAAGTAGTAGTTTTAACAAAGCACGTTTCTTGGCAAAACAAATGAATCATAATTAACAGATTGCGATAACACCCGTTCTAATCAAAACGACCTTAAGCTCTAGCCATGATGTGGACGCAGAGGAAGGAAAAGTGACGTGGCTATCGACCCGACTTCATCCGCTTCTAGATCTGTACGTTACATGTTCTAGCTAGGACTGATTTAAGCATCAATTCGTCTCTCTCTTTTTTTTTTCAAGATTCAAACTTTCTCAAATTATTTACTGCATACTAGTGCTCGATACCAAACACTTCACTTAGGTCTTGGACCTGCCTAGCTCACAGTATTTGTGCCTTTGCTAGTGCTCAACCCGAACACTACACTTAGGTGTCGGGCTTGCCTAGCTTTATTTTCAGCACTTTAAAGAACTTAGCATTGATTCGATTAACTCAATTACTTGATTTAACCATTTAGCCACTTAATCCTAGCTAGTTATAACTTTTTACACAAGATTTCGAATTGGATTTCCGTCTAATCTCAAGCCACAATCACAGGTGATCAAACATGGAGTGAAAAAACATGGAAGAAGCTAGCATTTATCATCTTAGAACGGTGTTAACAAGCTTTATGATTAACAAGCAAAACTGTTTAATTGATTCAAATGTCAACTACAAGAGTGATGTATGATCTGTTCTGACCTAGACTCATTTTATCTCAGTTCCGACACGTTGGTTACAGGTTCTAAGTGGAACAGTCTAGACGTCATTGTTCAAAATTGAAGTCAATTTAACAATAGAAGTCAAGAAGTGAGCAGTTCTATGCTAGAGTGAAAGGACAGGAATCACGAGGCACACAAAGATAAAGGCAATCAAGATCATGCATGGTTTTCTAACATCCCACCCCACACTTAGACTGTTCTGTGTCCTCACAGGACCAAACTAAAGTAGAGAGAAACGAGGAACCTGAAAGGTGAAGGGCGGTGTAGTGGATGAACGCGGAGAGGACGGGGCGGAGTAGCTACTCAAAATCCTACAAAACACAAACAACAAAAATAACAAAAGGATACTGGGACAAGTGCCCCGGATCCACACAGAATAAAAGTGGATCGAGATCCGAAAAAAAGAAAGAAAAAAAAGGAAAGGATAGAAACAACCTGATCACTGTTCCGAGGGTGGGGGTAGAGGCGGGGAAATGCCAAGTCGCTGCTCCAGCTGCTGTCGCCATGCGATATCATCCGTGTGTCGGGCGGAGTGGTCTGCCATGAATTGCTGGAGAATGGACCAACGCTCGTTCTGAGTCTCCTCATGTGCTACTCGGTCCTTCTGCCATTTAAGCGAACCAGCCGAGTAGTCTAGCTGCCACTTCTCAATACGCGCCAGCCTCTCATTCATCTCCGCGGTGAGTTGCATTCACGACGGCGGGCGTTCAACAGGCTGGGGAATGCGGTGAGGGAGCGGTGTGCAATTCTTAAAATCCAATGAAAGGTCGATGCCCCGTGCTATGGTGAGGTCGGCTCCTATGTACTCAATCGGGATGCGAGGAATGTCGGGGCCCCATTTGTCACCGAGCTGGAGATTGTCGATCAGAAGTGAAATGAAAGGACCCCCCGGAAGCTCAGAAGGAAGCTTCTTGGTTGTAGTGCGCTTGTGAAAGAATCGTGCAAGCCACCATCCGGGATGGAAATTTGCATCCTCCTCTAAAGCACCGAAGAGAACGAGTTCTTCCAGAGAAACATGGTGACGGCCTGTCTTGCTGCAAAAACACAAAGACTGCACCCAAACATAATGTAAGAACTTAAGAATAGGGTGAACAATATCACCTACCGTGGGGTGGACAATAGGCTCGATCTCGGTTAGGCCAGGTGCCCACCTCCACACGTCTGGGTACGGAGCACTCGTGATGGAGTAGGTGTCCGCGAAACCAACGGATGTATCTTGGAGGTTGGCGTGCGGATCCAGCAGGTGGCCGAACTCGTGGAGGGACTTCTCGTGGAGAACTCCATCGAGGTGGAATGATACGAATTTCTGCTCACGTATGGGCTTCGGGGTGAGACGCCGGAACGAACTCTAGAACTCATGAAGAGCGACAAGCGGGTAGGGGGAACCATGAGCGGTCAGCACTCGTAAACCGGCTTTGTGAAGGGCGGTGTCAATGGTGGAGTGCCAAGCCGGATTGTGCGCCTTGAGGATGTCTAGAGAAAGAACTGCCACCTTGGCCGGAGGAATGTCTTTGATCTTCTGAAAGATCTCTAGTTGGTGCGGCTCCAGAGCTGCAATGAAAGGATGTAGGGCCCCATTGGCAGGTGCAGGAATAGATGAGATAGGAGTCACAGGGGTTGGTGCATCCTCGAGGATGATGGCTACTGCCCTCGATGGTTGTGCAGCTGGCGCGGGTCGTCGGAAGGGTGGTGTCCTGTTCTGGCAAGTTGAGGATCGCTGCGCTCTATCTGTACTGGTAGTCTTAAAACGTTTGGGAGCCCTGTAAAACACAACTCAGGAAAAACCAGCATCAGAAGACAAGACTTCTACCCCACACTTAGGTTGACAAGCGGGGGTAAGCCAATAAAATCGAGAGATCATCGAATCGAGATATAGCAGGAACGAGCTGTCAATCAATTAAGCAAGCATGAGGAATGGAATGATTCATGAACACCAACGCACAGACAAGTTATGAGCCTACAAAGGTCACAAGGGAATGCCAAGACCTAGCCAATTGAGACCGACAAAGCAATCATGAAAAATTGAGGGAGAACCAAAAAGTCAACCAAAGTCAACCATGCCGAAAACCGAAAGTCAAAAAGCCAAAAGATTCACAATCAAGGGCTGAACAACTAACCGTGAAGACATGACTCGAGAAAACGATTGGAAATCCGGGAAAACGATGAAAAGAGCTTGAAAACTAGGTCGGGAGGAACCGGAGCTGTGGAGCTCCAATTCTAAGGTTTGAACCGCGGGCTAGGCAAGGGAGAAGGACGGCCAATCAGGCAGCGGCGGGCAAAGAGGCGGCGGTGGCCGGTCGGCGGTCAAGGGGGGAAGCGGCGGCTGGTCGGCGCTCGGCGAACAGAGGGGGAGAGAGTTTGGTTTTATTTGAAATTTTCGGATGGGGGGCGAAATCAGAAGTTGAAACCGGTATAAATAGTTGGCGGAAAACACCAAATTTTCGGCGAAAATAGTTGGAAATTTTTGGCAAAAATTTCTAGTAAAATTCTGCTCACGTTCGGCGAAAAGAAGAGGGTTTTCGGCGAGAAGGCTAAGGGGTGAGAAACATGAGGAACAGGTTGAATTAAAACAAGAATTTTCGGTGAAAATTTGGTCATATTTTCGGCGAAAATGTGCTTGAAAACGGCCGCAGTGTTTCATTTTTTTCTTTTTCTTTTTTTTTCAAACATGAAGTTTTAAAACAAAACGACTCAAAATGAAAAATAACTGACTCAAGCCGTGGGTTGCCTCCCACGAACCGCTCTTGTTTAACGTCCGTGAGCCAGGCGATACCTGGATTCAGATCACGAATCCGTCGTGAGGTAGTGCACGTCGATGGAAGAGATCGCTAATCCTTGCAGGTACTTCTTAACCCTATGCCCGTTGACCACAAACGGCTCTTGATCGTGCAATTTAATGTAGACGCTGCCTAAGGGTGTCTGTCGGACTACGGTATAAAGGCCGGACCATCGGGATTTCAACTTACCTGGAAAAAGCTTCAATCGAGAGTTATACAAGAGGACTTCTTCTCCAGAGTAAAACTGCTTGATCGTTTTTAGTTGAGAGTCATGAATTCTCTTCGTGCGCTCTTTGTATAGCTTCGTGCTCTCATAAGCATGGAGGCGGTGCTCCTCAAGCTCAGCGATTTGGTCATGGCGGTTATTACCTGCTACTGCATAGCTCATATTCAACTCTTTGTTAGCCCAGAATGCCTTGTGCTCAAGCTCAACTGGTAAATGACATGCCTTGCCATAGACCAGCTGATACGGTGAGGTACCGATGGGAGTCTTATAGGCAGTTCGATAAGCCCATAAGGCATCATTGAGCGTAGATGACCAGTCCTTGCGAGACCGGCCAACTATCCTATCAAGAATCCGCTTGAGCTCACGGTTCGTCACTTCCGCTTGACCATTCGCTTGAGGGTGATAAGCTGTGGACATTCGGTGGGTGACGCCAAAGCGTTTGCACACCCGGTCGAATTGTCCATGGAAATGGGTACCCCTATCGCTTATGATGAAGCGCGGTGAACCGAAACGCGTGAAAAGACGGGTAAGGAACCGGCCCACCACTCTAGAATCATTAGTGGGTAAAGCTTCAGCCTCAGCCCACTTAGAGACATAATCAACGGCTACAAGAATGTACTTGTTTCCGTTGGAGGGTGTGAACGGACCCATAAAGTCGATTCCCCAAGCATAAAAAATTTCAACAGTTAAAGAAACAATTTGGGGCATCTCATTACGGTTAGAGATGTTACCTAATCGCTGGCATGCATCACAACGTCGAGCAAAAACGTCGCAGTCACTAAAGATTGAAGGCCAATAAAAACCTGTTTCGAGTACCTTTCTTGCCGTGCGGTTTCCTCCAAAGTGTCCTCCGAACTGTCCTTCATGGCACTTACGCATAATGTCAGCTGCTTCGATGTAAGAGACACACCTCCGGATCATTCCGTCAAGACTGATGCGGTATAAGAAAGGCTCATCCCAGAAGTATGACTTGGCTTCTTTAAAGAGCTTCTTGCGTGCATTGAAATCCAGCTCAGGACGTACAATGCCGTGTGAGAGATAGTTAGCCAGAGTTGCATACCAAGGCTCCTCTGAATCGGCGGCATTACTCAGATCTTGAGTGTGAGGGATTGCCCAGGGCTCGATAGCTATGCTGTTAACCTGTTCATATGTTTCAACACGCAACAACTCGTCAGGGAAAGAATCATTGATAGGGGTAGTAGACTTACCTGTTTGCGATTCCTCCAGTCGGGAAAGATGATCCGCTGCTAGATTCTCTGCTCCCTTCTTATCTTTAATTTCAATGTCGAACTCTTGGAGGAGAAGGATCCATCGGATGAGACGTGGCTTCGAGTCCTGCTTGGCTAATAAATGGCGCAGGGCAGCATGATCCGTGTAGACGATGGTATGTGACAGAACCAGATACTGTCTAAACTTGTCAAAGGAGAAGACGATAGCCAGAAGCTCTTTCTCCGTAGTAGTGTAGTTTCTCTGAGCATCATTGAGTGTCTTGCTCGCAAAGTAGATAGGATGAAATCTCTTCTCCTTCCTCTGACCAAGAACCGCGCCAACGGCGAAGTCGCTAGCATCGCACATAATCTGTAATGGAAGCTTCCAATCCGTTGCTGTAAGAATTGGTGCGGTGGTGAGTTGAGTCTTCAAGGTTTCAAAAGCTTCAAGACAGGCTTTATCAAAGATGAAAGGAACATCTTTCTCAAGAAGCTTCGTCATTGGAAGAGTGATCTTGGAGAAATCTCTAATGAATCTTCGGTAAAATCCAGCATGACCAAGGAAACTTCGCACTGTCTTAACTGAAGTTGGCGGTGGTAAGCTAGCGATGGTCTCAAGTTTTGCACGATCAACTTCTATACCTGTCTTAGTTATCCTGTGGCCCAGAACAATGCATTCGGTAACCATGAAGTGACATTTCTCCCAACTAAGAGCTAGGTTGGTTTCTTCACAACGAGCTAGCACATTGTCCAGATTAGCCAGACACTTTGAAAATGAATCTACATAGACGGAGAAGTCGTCCATGAACACCTCCACCACATTCTCTACCAGATCTCCAAATATAGCAAGCATGCATCTCTGAAAGGTAGCGGGAGCATTACATAAACCAAAAGGAATACGACGATAAGCAAACGTACCAAACGGGCATGTAAAGGTCATCTTCTCTTGATCATCAAGCTCAATGGGGATCTGGAAGTAACCGGACATCCCGTCTATGAAGCAGTAGTATTCATGACCAGCTAATCGTTCAAGCATCTGATCAATGAACGGCAGTGGAAAGTGATCTTTCTTGGTGGCATCATTGAGTCGTCGATAATCGATACAGACTCTCCATCC